>JAMJFZ010000094.1:3810000-5010000 GCA_026225945.1 Cricetomys ansorgei
AATCCTACGGGTGGGTTAAAAGTAAAAGAATGGGGAAAATGTGCCATCAAGATAAGTTAAATTGAGACAGGCAAGATGGCTGAAGGAGTTAAAGGACTTCAGCCAAACCTGATGTCCTATTTGATCCCCGGACTCCTGAAAATTATACACACACACACACACGTATGCACACACAGGCACACACATATGCACGCACGCACACACACGCATACGTGCATGCAGGAATACACACACAAAATCAATGTAAAACATTTCAATTAATGGGTTGAGAGAGATGACTCAGAGGTTAATGAATGAGAATGAGGATGTGACTGATCCTAGGCATGGTTGAGAAGGGTTTGTTTGTTTGTTTTGTTTTTTTAGACCAGGCTGGCCTTGAATTTACAGAGATCCACCTGCCTCTGCTGGGAACAAAGGCATGCGCCGCAGCCACCACCCGGCAGATTTTTTTTAATAAAAAAGAAAATCAGTTGTATTATCAGTTAACAGATAAAAAAGGGATATTACATAATAATTTTTTAAAAAGGCTTTTCAAGAAAACGATGTCTGTAAATGTTATGTCTATAATTATAGAGCTCCAAACCACAGGAAGCTAGGTCTTACGGGAGATGTGGATAGATCCACAAATACAGTAGAAAGCATTTGTCAGAGTTAGCTTTGGCTGTCCACTTGACACAAACCTCACTCGAGCATCCTGGGAAGCGGGAGCTTCAACTGAAGAGTTACCCAGGTCAGATTGGGACTGTAGACGAGAGGCCTTTCCTTATTTGCTAACTGATGTAGGAAGGACCATCCCACTGTGGGAGGAGCCATCCCTAGGTATGTAGGCCTGGGCTGTGTAGGAAAGGTAGCGGAGCAGCCCTGAGATCAAGCCAAGAGACAGTGCTCTCCCAAGATCTCTGTTTCGGTTCCCGCTGGAGTTTCTGCTGTGGCTTCCCTTGAAGATGGACCTTAACCTGTAAACTGAGATAAACCTTTTCCTTCCCCAAGTTGCTCTTGGTCAAAGTATTTTACCACAGCAACATCAAGAAACTAGAACTGCACTGAACCTCAATAATCAGAGCAACTAAGCAAACAACAAGGAATAGAACTGAACAGTGCCACTCACTAGCGGGATCAAACTAACACTTAGAAAGTATCTGAGGCTGGAGAGGTGGACCAGTGGTTCAGAGCCCTGGCTGCTCTTCCAGAGGACCAGGGCTCAATTCCCAGCACCCGCATGACAGCTCACAATTGTCTGTAACTCCAGTTCCAGGAGATCTGACACCCCCCTCTACTGATTTCCATGGGCGTCAGGCACACACATAATGCACAGACATACATGCAGCAAAATACCCATACACATACTTTTTATTTTTTTAAGGATCAGACATGGTAGTGTACACATTTAATCGCAGCATTTAGGAGGCAGTGGCAGGTGGATCACTATGAACTTGAGGTTAGTCTGGTCTAAGTAGTTCCAGGCCTGCCAAAGCTGCATAGTAAGACCTTATCTCCAAAAAACAAAAACAAAACCAGCACCATCACTACCACACACACACACACACACAAAAGAAAGAAGAAGGAAAGAAAGAGAAACAAGAAAGAATGAAAGAAAGAAAGAAAGAAAGAAAGAAAGAAAGAAAGAAAGAAAGAAAGGAAAAGAAAGAGAAAATACTGCCCTCGGTGTAGCAGAATACACATTTTTTCAAGTATACACAGAACATTTAGAAAGACCAATCATATCCTGTGTCATAAATCTCAACAAATTCGAAATGAGTGATACAAGGCTGGGAATGTAGCTTAGTCGGCAGAGGGCTTGCCTAGCATGAACAAAGCCCCGGGATCAGTCACCAGCACCATACAAAACTGGGCATGGTTACACACACACTGCAGTCCCAGCACTCGGTGGAGAAGGTAGAAGGATCAGAAGTTTAAGGTCATCCTTGCCTACATGGAGAGTGCAAGGCCAGCCTGGGATATGTGAAACCCAGTCAGTCTCTAGATAAATAAATCAGTAGGGCTGGGGATGGATCTTAGGATTAGAGTGCATAGCAGGGCTTGGTGGCGAGGCCTCTCAGTACTCATCGGGCTCAGATATGCGGAGTCTTGCCACGTATTTGAGGCCAGTCTGGACTACAGAATGAGACACCTCCCCTCAAAAAAAAAGAAATTAAATAGCAGTAGAGTTCTCACCTAGGATACACAAGACAGTGAGTTCAACAAATGCCAAAGTAAGAGCTAGCACAGAGGCATGTGCCTATCTGAATCCTAGCTTTGGGAGACTGAGATGGGAGGATTTGTAGTTCAGGTCTAACCTGCTCTACATAGTGAGACCTTATTTCAAAACAAGAAAAATCTTTATTATTTCCCCCTTCTGTGTGTGTGTGTGTTTGAGAGAGAGAGAGGGAGAGAGAGAAAGAGAGAGAGAGAGAGAGGGAGAGAAAGAGAGAAAAGAAAGTAAAGAGGCCAGAAGAGGATGTTGGATCCCCAGAGCTGGAGTTACAAGCAGTTAATTAATTGTGAATCAGTGGGTGCAGGCATCTGAACTCTGGTCCTCTGCAAGAGCAGCCTGTGCTCTCTACTCCTGAGCCGTCCCTCTGGCCCCCTGGCCTTCAGCTTTTGTTTTTCCTGCTTCTGCCTCCTAGTCTTTCAATTCTGAAATTGTTATGTATATCATAAATTAAGGTTCCTCTATACTGGGAATCAATTTGTCCCTTCCTACTGTATTCTCTCTGTGAATTGGCATTTGTCCCTATCCCAAATTCAGGGTAGAAATCATATATATAATATATGTGTGTGTGTATATACACATCACATCAACCCTCTTAGTGACTGGTCAACCTCCTGGCTGGAGGATACTGCCACTGGTGTCACTGAAAATGACAGTACAGAACCTACAGACCCTCCCTGTGGCAGGGGACAGGCAAGAAGAGGGCTGGATGCTGATGCTGGGAGAAACAGGACACATTCAGCAGGAAGAACGCTAAAGGGGAGAGGAAGGGCAAGGAGCCCCAGCTCACCTAACTCATCTCTCTCAGGGCCACCCACAGGACCTTAGGGAGACCAGGGCCAGCAGCATTCATCAGAGCAGACCCTTTCTGTCACCACCACTGGCTCCACCCAAGGATGAAGCAACATTGTGTGGAAAACTAGCCACAGAGGTCTCGTCCTGTGCCCCTCCCATCTGGAGACCTTATAATACAGAAGAGCAAGAGATAGTTGGGTGTGGTAGCACATGCTTCTAACCCCAGCTGCATAGGGAAACTGAGGCAGGAAGGTGAATTAAAGACTTTGTAGTAGGATCTTGCCTTCACAAAGACAGTGAAAAGGGCTGGAGATGTAGCTTAGTGGTAGAGTGCTTGTCTGGTGCCACACTCCCGTACCCTCAAAGGCTAGGCATTATGCCACATCCATAATCTCAGCAGTGAAGTGGCAAGTTCAAAGCCAGGCTACATAGCAAGCCCTGATCTAAAACAACAGCAACACCTAACTCCTTATTAACAAAACAAAACAGCAAGAGGTAAAGGCCTCTTTGCTTTCACCCCCAGCTTAACAAGAATGGTCCGAGTAAAGGGATCCTTCGCCCTTGCTGCTCCCTCAGCCCCTGGGCCTTGAGAGCAGGACTTGTCTTGACATGTGGAATTAAGTAGACTTTAAATACATGAGCTAAACTGGGCGTGACAGTGCATATCTTTAATGGCAGCACTTGGTAAGACAGGCCGATCTCTGTGAGTTAGAGGTTAGCCTAGTCTACATAGCGAGCTCCAGGACAGCCAGGGAGGGCTATGTAGAGAGACCCTGTCCCAAAAAACCCAAAATAAAATAAAATAATGAATAAATAAGTAAATAAACAAATAAATCTGAACTGACAGAACAGACTGCTGAATTTTAGTTTAGGGCTTTATTTGCTTTGTTTTTGATTTTAAGACATTATATAGCCCTGGCTGGCATCCAGCTGCAGGATGTACCAGGCTGGTCTTGAATTCAGTTCTCCTTCTGTTTCCTGAGAGAAGGTGCTGGGATTATAGGTACGAGTCACCATGCCTAGCGTTCCTGTGATTTTATTGCAGGTCCAGTTCCTGATTCTCCAGATAACATCATCTATATGACATGCACACAGAGTAGAGGAAGATGGATAAAGATACCAAACCTGGGGCCATTACAACTGGGGAGAGAACAAAATCCAAACCGCAGCAGAGCAGAGCCAAAACGCTCTTTTCCATTGCCATTGTAGGGAGGCCTGAGGCATGGGGAAAGCCAAAGATGGTCCACAGCTGAGAGAACAGAAGGTTAGGGGCCAAGTCCAGGCCAAGAGGATGGTTTTCAGCTCATTTCTGAGGCATTTGAGGAGCTCTGAGGAGAGTGGGGCTGAGGGAGCATCAGAGAGCACCGCAGGGTAATAGACACATGGGAAGCAGAACTCTGGCTGGACCCACACTGTCCCCACTGCATCCTCTGTCCTCCATCTCACAGTTCTGGGAGGTGGCTCCATGAATCCATGCCACCAGTGTCTAGAAAAGCCCACAGGACGCAGGGAACCTAGGGCCATTGCTCCTAAGCGGCAGAGCTAGGCTAGGTCTCACTCATTACTAACTGCACTCCTCTGCATTGCCGTGCTGTCTCACACCCAAGACCAACCTCTTCTGACCTATCCTTTTCTGGGGTGGGGCCAGACCTGAGTATGTCTATCCAGTGTCTGGGGCTAAGGGGGAAGCTGTTGCAGAGTGAGGCTGAGCCCAGGTGGAGAGGAGCACTCCTCAGAAGAGTCATTTTCCTTTATTGTATCTATCTGTCTGTCTGTCTGTCTGTCTATCTATCTATCTGGTTTTTTGAGAGAGGGTCTCTCAGCTAGAGAGAGACAGAGAGAGAGACTGAGGGTGCAGGGAGGAGAGGGAGGATGGATAGCCCTGGGTTTCTCTGTTGTAACTCTGGCTGTCCTAGAACTCACTCTGTAGACCAGGCTGGCCTCAAACTCACAGGGATCCACCTGCCTCTGCCTCCCCGGTGCTGGGATTAAAGGTGTGCACCACCACTTTCCTATTTTCTCCCTAGCTCTCCCTCACTGTGGTCTCAGGTGAGGTGCTGGGGGGACCCAGAATGGCTAGTTCTTCTGTAACTGTCTCCTGCTGGCACTCGTGTCCTTCAACATGTCCCCACTGAGCACTACAAGCACATGACCCAGCTGAAGCAAGGCAATCATGACCAACCCTAGAGCAGGGGCCAGAGAGTTGCTGAGGGTCGGGGTTGTAGCTTAATGGTCACACACCTGCTTAGTTCGAGGAAGCCCCAGTCCCGTCCCCACACTACAAAACAAAACAGTTCATCTCTACTCCTGAAAGCTGCATCCCAAACAAGTGTGAAACACTGGCATGGCACTTAGATTGAAGCCAGGGCCCTTGCTCTGCTCTAGTCTATCCGTAACTACTCTTGAAACACTATGAAACTATCCATAATTTGTGGTATCACAAGCCTGTAGTCCTAGCACCTGGGAGGATCAAGGTCATCTTCAGCTATACATTGAGTTCAGGGCCAGCCTGAGCTATATGAGATTCCATCCTGCAAAACAAACAGCCCCAAAGAACGAAACTGGAATGTGGGTACCAGTACTGGAATGCTGAGGGAGGCCAGGCATGAAGTACATCCTGAGATTTCTTGCAGTTGGAATGTAATCACATAATCGAGGCCCAGGTAAGTGAAAAACTTGCCCAAGACCAAGTTAGAGGTAGACTGGCCTGGGGACCAAGCCTCTTGTCTTCTTCAACCCTAGCTACCTCCTCAGGAGACTTTGCAAACTACTTCTACATCCAGGAAGTATGTGCTTACCCACCCATGTCAAAGGTTATACTTAAAGGGCCAGGGATGCTTTGAGTGAGTGTCAACCTACCAGCTTCAAAATCCAGGCAATGATGCCCCTATAGAACTTGCCCCTCACCAGCCCTCTAACAAACTTAGCAACTGCACTGGGGAGTCAGGGCCTGAATGTTGGGTTGAGTTTCATCTCTCTGCTTGTTAGTCAACTAGACAATCCCCTTCCCACTGGAATCTGTGTCTATCAGTCATGGGAATTCCTTTCTTCTCTGAGGGCACAGAACTTGAAGGATTTTTTTTTACCTTTTTTTGTGGGTTTTGTCTTTGGAGATAGCTTCTCACTATAGCCCTGGCTCACCTCAACTGGAGAACCACCTACCTCTGCTGCAATTAAAGGTCTTTACTCTCACCATGCCTGGCCCTGTATTTTAGCTTTTATCAGCAGAAAAAATAACTGAAGAAACCTGAAATGCTTCCAGGTATGGTGGTAGATGCCTGTAATCCCAGCACTTGAGAGGTAGAGGCAGGAGGATCTGAAATTCAATGTTGTTCTTTGCTACAGCCAATCTAGGACTCCATGAGACCCTGTCTGCAGAAGAAAAAACAGAAACCAGGCTTGGGGACACAGCTCAGGGGAAGCATGCTCGCCTAGCATGCAGGAGGGCAGAATGACCCATTTGGCTGCAGAGCAAGGGTGAACACACTGAGAAATGTGAGCTCCTCTGGCCCTCCAACTGCTTGGGTTCCAGCTCACTTTCTCCACTAGTCTCTGTGTCTCAAATTCTCAGCAACTGGGGGATGATCAGAGTTTGGAGAATGCTGACCCCTAGGTGTCCCTCTTGAACTTGTATAAGGTTACCTGTGCTAAGTCTGGCCAGCCAGGGAAACAACTGCCTAAGGGCAGGGATGGCCAATCCTACAGGCACACACTGTCACCTTATATGACTCTGGAGTGAAGTTACAGTCAAATGCAAAGGAGAGAGCAGGCAAGCCAGTTATTTCTTTTCATCCTCTAGCCTGGCCTCGCTGAGTTGCAATAGCTCCATGCCCATTACTGAGGGGCTAGTGTGGTAGTTTGGATGAGAATGGCCCCCCAGGCGCATATATTTCAATGTTTAGTTCCCAGTTGTGTACTGTTCAAAGACTAGGTGTCACCAGGTGTCAAAAGGCCAAGCTAGTCCCAGTCTCTCCCTCCTCCCCTCCCCCTGCCTCTGCTTGTGAATCAATGTTAAATTCTCAGCAACTGCTACAGTATCATGCTGCCTGCTGCCCCGCCACGGTGATCACAGTGATTGATTCATGCTCTGAAACTGTACGCAATCCCCAATTAAATGCTTTCTAAGCTGCCTTGGTCCTAGTGATCATCACAGCGACAGAAGCCCTCAGACGCTGGGCCACATGTGGAGGCAGGAGGGAAGGTAAGAAGTGAGGACGTGGGAGGGCTGAGCTGCAGGAAAAGATCAACAGAATCTTAGTTTTCTCCATTCTCCTTTATTCCATAAACACCTAGTTACAAGTTGCACAAATCATTTATTTTATAAAGGCAGAGAAGGGTATAGGAAAGTGTTTCTGTGACGTGGGAGTGGGAGAAGGGACAAAGAGTTGGGAACTGATTCACCCCTCCACAGCCCTGACAGGACTATGGCATCTGCAGTGGGGCTCTGAGGAAGAGGTGGGCAAGAGTCCAGGGGAGCCGAGGGATGGAGATCCCTAAACCCAGAGCTTGCCCCGAAGACCCTTCAATGCGTGACAAGGCTCAGGGGACGATGAGACAGCTTGGAGATGGAGCAGCAAAATGAAAACTCAAGTTAGTGGATACAAGATGGGTGGGGTCATTATGGTGAGGGGCTAAAAGAGAGAAAGGATAGGTAAAGGGGCATTAAAACGTTCTCCCTGAGACCCCCAGGGAGAGGTGGGGGCCAGCTTGCCGTTAATTTAATATTAAATTGGGATGGAAGTTGGAAAGGACAAAGTTATTTCAAGGGATGACTTCTCAGCCTCTCAGCCTGTACCTGGAAGAAGAAAAGATAAGCATGTCAGAAGCAAAAGCACACAGAAGCCTGGGGTCTGGGGTAATCTTCCAACCACTCAGCAAGCTTCTCTTTCCATGGAAGCTAAGCTACACTACCGAAGGCAGGACTAGCTGGGAACCCAAAAGGCACACGTCTGCTGCCCAGCCCCCTCAGCCTGCCATCTTTCCACTGCTCCCTCCTCGCAGGCACTTACAAGAGAGGCCGAGAGCTGGGGCCTTCACCAGTCATAGCGACGGGACTGTCGGGAGGGGGAGTCCTCAGGTCCCTGGATAGCCAGGCGGGGAGGCCCCTCGGCCCTTCGTCCCCCACCCACAGATGCCTCATGCCGTCGAAATTCCAGAGGACGCTGCTGCCTGAATCGGGACGTCTCCCTTCGCCACTCATCATCAAACGCTGCTGCCTCACCTAAGGAAGACACAGGGCGCGGACACGGAGGGGCCATGAGCCACAGCCTTCAAAGACCAGAAACCAGGGACAAAGGTGCGATCATGCTTTTGAGAACAAGGGTAGGGAGCCATTTTGGCTGCAACACAGTTCCTAGATGCCACTGGCAAGCCTGAGGCACAACTACCGGAGAAAGAAACCAGGAAGTACACACACCGAGGGAATTTAACAAAGTCAGTAATCTGAGAAAGATGAGGGCAGAAAAAGAAAAAAAATCACTGCTCCAGACAGGGAAGAGGACAACACCATCAACACAAGACTTCAGTCACGGATCTGCCCCCTCCCCAGCACTACCTGCCTCCGCCCTAAAGTTGGCAACTAGGTCTGAACATAGGGCTCTGCCTGAGAGATACCTGTGGGATGGAGAGAAAGCTCTGATCCAGTCCACAGGAACTGGACTCCAGGCTCCTGCCTGGAGGGAACACTCACTCTCATCCAGGTTGATGTAGTCCTGCCGTTCCTCCTGGTCCCCTGTGCGGTGGTTTCGGGAGCGCTGGAGGATGTGAGCCCTGTCCCGAATATGGTGCCCAATGGACATCTGCTCTAGACCACTGTCTGAGTCCCGGACAGTTCTCCGTGTCTCCCGGATCTGGGATGAGGTACACATGGCACATTCAGTTCTCCCCACAAAGCCCTGGCTACATTACCCCAGGATGAATATACCAGCCACAACCCACTCCTGAAAAAAGATGTCTTGGGTGCCTCCTGAGATAGGGAGTCCCTTACCCCTCCTGGGGCAGAGCGCATCTCAGATGTCTCCTGGTAAACCTTGGGTGCACCATCCCCAGTGTTGGAATAGGAGATGACAGTTGAGGAAGAAAAGGTCTGGCAGTTGCCTCCAGCGGCCATATGTTCCTGAGGAGGAAAGGGGGTGGGGGGGGGGTCACTGAACTGAATGAGGAAGTGTCTACTCTGCAGAGGGGAGCTCCCTTCAGCTGCCTGCTCTTGCTCTTATTTTATTTTACTTTGGTCTTTTGAAACAAGGTTTCTCCGTAGTAACTCTGGCTGTCCTGGAACTCACTCTGTAGCCAAGGCTAGCCTTGAACTCACAGAGATCCACCTGCCTCTGCCTCCCCAGTGCTAGGATTAAAGTTGTGCACCACCTGGTGGCCAGGTGCCATATCTTTCTTTAAAAAAATGCAAGAATGGGAAAAACACAACTTCCTCAATTCCTCACAGCCCAACACTAAACAACCATTCACAGGTATGAGAGCAGACACAAAACCCTGGTACTCTGTTCAATTACTTAATCCAACCCAGCCTCTTCACTAGCGTACTCCTCCTGCTTCTGCCTCAAAGGATGCCAGGTATGTTGGCTGCCACTGAGAACAAGGCTGGAGAAGAATATGGAGCAAGAGTCGTACCATGTTTCCAATCATGTCATTCATCATCCCAAACATGTCCATGAAGCCACCAGACTGAGGAAAGAGATGAAAGAGTCATGAAAGCAAAGCAGACACTGCCATGCGGTTTCAGTACCACCACCCACCTGACTACAGACTCCCTTTCTCTTCTTCCTATAATCCAGTCAGAACACCAAGCTCCTCCTTCATACACTGCTGGCCACCCCCTAAGGCTAGGTAGCTGCTCTGACCCTCCCCCTACTGTGTTTCCCCATCTTTGGGGAAGTGAGCCAAAGTCAGTGCATTAAAACCTCTGAACATTTAGAGCTGTGAATATCCCAAACTCTATTTCCCTGGCCCTCAGGGTGGCCCATCTTCCTCAAGAGAACTCCTATGCAGTTGTATTTTCCCCAGCGGATAAGAACTTCGAGGAGTCAGCAGTATCTAGCTCCAGGATTCTTTTTTTCTTTTGAGCACTTTACTCATTACTGTTAGGCATGTGGGCGTTTGGCCTGCATGTGTATCTGTGTACCACAAGCATGCAGGACATGGTGGAGGCCAGAACACGGCATCAGATCCCTTGGGACTGAAGACACAGTTGTGAGCTGTCATGTGGATAGTGGGACTTGAACCCTGGTCATCTGGAAGAGCAGACAGTGCTCTAGCTCCAGAATTTATACCCAATGGACTTTGAACAGTGTCAACTGTTCAAAAAGAAGACTTTGAGACCATCCCTGAGACTACTTCAAAGGGGCACATTTGGAAATAACATAAGGTTATAGTGTGTGTCTGAGATACAGGGGCACAGGAAGATAGGGACTCACCATTCCCAACATCCCGAAGGGAGAGACAGCCCCAGCCTACAAGAACAGAAGTTAGAATTACGTTCTACCACCTTACAACACCAAACAAGACCTGTGCCCTCCATTTTCGTCTCGTCCTTCTCTCTTGTATTTTTGAGTGTGAGCCTAGCCTTTGAAGGCTGAGCCATCTCTCCAACTCTCGTTCTTCTCTCAAAAGGAGTTACAAAGCCCCTTCCCCAGATTCCTGACCCTACTCCTCAGGATCCTACAGAGACCATTTCCTTTTTAAGCTTGTTGTAGGGCAAGAACAGCATGCTTTACCCTGGATCTCGGATATGTTCCAACTGTTACCTGCATCCTGCGGCTGGCAGGCCTGGTTGCTGGCATGTTACCATCTGTGATGCTAAGGAAGGGGCTATATCCAAAGCCACCTGACAACATGCGGCTCATATGCTGACGATGAATTGCGAAGGGGTCCCTGTGGAGTGAGCATACAATATAGATAGCAGGAAGACCAAGCGATCAAATCCCAGCCTTCCCCACCTCCCCCAAATAAGTCAGGTCAGGGGCCAAACTTCTAACTGAAAGCTGCACCTGAGTATCCAGCTAGTTCTAACCAGTTCCAGACACAGGAACCCAGAGGTCTGTCTGAACTGCTGAGACCTAAACCAGAGTGGAATGAGTGCTCAGCAAGAGGGGGAGGGAATTCTTACATCAGGAACATGGGATCCTCAGGCTCCACGTCCCTCATGAAGCGGAACATCCTGATCTCAGCTCCAGGGGGCTCCACACTGTGAAAACACGGAGGCTGAGTGCTCTGCAGGCGGCCAGCTGCTCACCGGCTCAGTGTAGCTATTCTCAACGCTGTCTCTTGCACACACGGTCAGTGACCCCTCCAAACTCCAGGGAGACCCTTCGGCGGGTGGCCCATATAGCCTTACAGTCCTGAGAGCAAGCAGCTCCCCAAGCCCATCTCACGGGTCATGGAATTTCCCAAGCCTCTCAGTGTTGCTCCCCCACCCCCGCCCGCCATCCTCTTCTCCGAGCCATGGTCAGCTCCTCCTCCAACGCCAGGCTCGATGAGAATCCCGAACGGCGGCCCGCCGCCCCATTAATGACCCCAACTACTCCGCCCTCTGCTGGCACCGGCCGCAGCCAGGCTTCCCCGGGCTGGCCTCATTGCCCACCGAGCCGGTCCGCGGCCGTCCCAGTCCGCGCCTCCCGCGGGGCGAGCCGGAGAGGGAGGTCCGCTCTCGGGCTCGCAGCCCTGCAACGGCGCGGGCCTAAGCCTCACCGGTCCCCGACTCGGGCTCAGCGGCCCATCCGGCCGGCCTCTTCCTGGGCGCTGCAGGAACAGGGTCGCGGCCCGGGACGCAGGGATTGGTCCGCGCGGGAGCTCCTCGCCTCCCGCACCGCTTCCTGCCTCCGCTGCCACCTCCGTACCCCCGCCCTCGGCCCGCGGAGCCGAACCTCGGCCAGGCCCGGACGGAAGTGACGTCACGGCGGGCAGTCCCGGGGCGGGCCGTGGGGCCCCGCCCACCGGCGTGGGAGGGGCGGCGCGCGCGCGCGCGCGGCGGAGCCCGGGAGGGCGGGTCCTCTGGGGCCGGGGGGCAGGCCTCATTAAGCTGGCTCCGGGATCCGGGGGACAGGAAGAGGATCCTGCGAAGGTGGGGGGCGGGGGGCGGTGCGGGATCGGGAGGGACCCGCTGAGCGCGGCGTGGGGGCTGGGTGTGCCGCACCTTCTTTGCTGGGGGAGGCGAGCTGTCCGTGGGCGACTGGTAGGACGGACTCCTGTAGGAGGGGCGCTTAACCGGGGTGTGGGGAGAGGGGTACGCGGGGGCCTGTCCCTCTGGAGCGACGCTCGGGCGGGCGGGGTCCTCGGAGTGACGCAGAGGAGGAGGTGACAGCTTCGCTCAGGTCTGGTTCAGGAAAGGGAATCCAGGTTGGGAGGTCGGCCCCCAGATGGCGCTCCTGGGCCAGGCTGGAACTTCGGGGCCTTAGGACTCGGTGTTGGCATAGGCTTCTGGACCACTCCGAAACCTGTCTGCGAAGGGCTGGCCTTGGCAAAGGCGTTAGTTCCGAAGTCTGTTTGGTTTTTTGCTGTTGTTTTTTGATATTGGTTTTGGTGCTCAGGATCCAACCCAGGGTCTCGTGCTTTACCACTAAACGACATGCCAGCCCTTTTTCTCTAGTTCTTAAGTCTTCAAAAGGTTTCTTTCCTCTAAGCAGGTAGGTAGGTCAAAGGACTAAAGTTTAGAAGAATAAAGGGGTGGAGAGTTAAATTAAGTAGAATCACCCAGGAGTGGAACTAAAAAGTAAGAGGCCTGACTCCAAAGCCAGAGAATACTAATTTGTCTTGCACAAAATCTGGCTAATCTGGAGAGAAGAGCCCTCCCCTTTGGGTCAGAGGATTTGAACTGTATTAGGTAGACTTTGACCCACAGAGAGCCAAACTCAAAACTCTCCCTAGTTCTTTACTCTGGCTGTCAGCCACATTAGTACCTTGTGGAACCTGATCCAAAGAGAAACGTTTATTCTCCACAATCCCCTGAGGGAAAGGGCCCATGGTTACTCAGGAAAAAGTTGGGAGCAGATATTCTCGGTTTCTTTTGATTTGATCTTTACTAAATGGAAAAAAAAAAAAAAGTGTTAACAAGAGAAACAGTGATACAATTAAGGTAAGCTGGCAAAGTGAAACCAAAAGAATATAAGAAAATTTGTTTTTCATTGATATTTCTAGGGATATGTAAAACCTTAAGTTTCTCTGGATATCCCACCCTACAATGGCCCTTTATTCTTGCTCCAAAGAAAAGCAGTTTGACATTCCATCAAGAGTACCTTAGGGCTGCAGAGCCAGCTTACTGACTATAAGTGCCTGCTGTTCGTGGCACACCCCTTAATCCCAACACTGGGAGGCAGAGACAGGAGGATCTCTGCGAGTTGGAGGCTGCACTGGGCTAGGTAACCATAGCCTGACTTACAAACAAAGTCCTTGCTGCTATTCTAGAGGAGCCCAGTATGATTTCAGAGTTCCAGTTTCAGGAGATGTAACATTCTCTTCGGGCATCAAAGGGTACTCACACACCTGGCGTACTGATACATAAATCTGAAAAAGAGTACTTGCTGCTCTTGCAAAGGACCTAGGTTCAATTTCCAGGACCCACAGCATGACTCACAACTCTCAGTAAAACTCCAGTTCCAGGATATCCAGTACTCTCTTTTGGCCTCTGTGGGCGTTGTACAAACATGGTACACATGCATACATATATACAAAATACTCATACACAGAAAATAAAAATAAATCTAATTATTGAAAAAGTTACTTCAGTGAGTGTTCTGCCACCCAGACTTATAGAGATCCTACACAAATGTTCATTTTTGTTGTCTCCTGTCAAAGCAAGTCCCCTACCCCTACCCACTCTGGGGCAGGGGCTCACTATATAACTCTGGGCCTAAAGGTGTGTGCCCCCACACCCAGCCAGCAAAGCAAGTAAGTCCTCCATTGTTTGGCCAATCAACAGGTGTTTAGTGAGCACCTTTCCTGTCTGGGTATGGCGTATTAAACAAGTAGATAAGGCTAAGACAGCCCCTGACAACTTGAGATGTACAGCACAGCAAGAGATGTATGTACTCCTTGCCTGTGAGTTTGTTTTCAGAAAGGGTTTTGTTATATATTTTGCTCTATAGGCTGGGCTGGGAGCACTTGAACTACTGGTAATTCTGCCTTAGCTTCCTGGCTTCAGGGATTCCAGTTGTGTGCCACTATGGCCAACTATAGCGCCCTGTTTCTTTTTTCTATTATTTGCTATCCTCTGTTTTTCTGCCTTTAGGTGTCTGGAGCCTTTCTCATCTTTCCCTCAGACTGTAAGAATGCTACCAGGCATGTTGGATATGCGTCTGTAATTCCAGCTCTCAGGAATGGAGACGGGGGTAAACATAGCAAGTCTCTATGTGGGATGCTCCAAAAAAAACCCATAAAATACCAAACAGAAAACTACCTTCGTGCATGTATGTAAATGCAGGACTGAACCGAGGACCATGCAGATGCTAGACAAGTGCTCTGCCACTGAGCTAAAGCCACAACCATATTGTTTTTATTAGGAACAGTCTCATTGTGCAACCTAGGCTGACCTGAAACTTGTACTCAAGTCCCTATTCTCCTATCTCCACCATCCAAAGGGCGGGATTCTAGGCACGTGGTGCTATGCCCTGTTCTGTTTTGTTTTTTCATGATTTTGTTTTTTAATCTATTTAATTTTATGTTATGTGCATGGGTGTGAGAGTGTCAGATTGCAGACAGATGAAAGCTGCCATGTGGGTGCTGGGAATTGAACCCAGGTCCCCTGGGAGAGCAGCCAGTGCTTTTAACCACTGAGCCATCTCTCCAGCCCCTCATAGTTTTATTTTTATTAAAAATTTGTATTAGCCAGGTGGCAGTGGTGGTGCACGCCTTTAATCCCAGCACTCAGGAGGCAGAGGCAGGCAGATCTCTGTGAGTTTCAGGCCAGCCTGGTCTACAGAATGAGCTCCAGGACAGCCAGAGTTACAACAGAGAAACTGTCTTGAAAAAAACCAAAAAAAAAAAATAATAATTATAACAAATTTTTATTATATTCATTTGTGTATGTGGTGCATATATCACGACATGCATATGGAGGCCAGAGGAAATTTGCAGGCCGTAGTTCCCTTCTACCATGTGGGTTCTAGGAAATCAAACTCAGGTTGTCAGACTTGGCAGCAACTGCTTTTATCTGCTGCACCATCTCACTGGCTCTACATGATTTTATTTTAAGATTTATTTAGGCCAGGCACATACCTATAATCCCAGCACTTGGGAGGCAAAGGCAGGAGGATCTCTGAGTTCAAGACCAACCTGGTCTATAGAGAGAGTTTCAAGACAGTTACTTGGGATTACATTGAGACTCCTCTAAAAAAATAATAAATAAAGGTTATTTATTTTATATGAATGAGTGTTTTGCTGGCATGTATGTTTGTGCTTGTCTGGTGCCCACAGAGGTCAGAAGAGGGTGTCAAGATCCCCTGGAACTGAAGTTATTGATAGTTGTAAGCCATTATGTGGATACTGGGGACTGAACCTGGGTCCTCTGCAAGAGCAACAAGTGCTCTCAACCATTAAGCCATCTCTCCGGGCCCTCTATGTGATTTTAAATGAATGTATTTCTTCTCCTAGGAATGTTAACAAATGACACCTTAACTTCTATTAGACATAGCTTGAAATCTGGATTGGATTGTTTGTTTCTCCAAGCTCAAAAGTTCTTCAGCTGGGCTTGGGATGTAGCCCAGTGGGAGAGCGAGCTTGCCTTTTACACATAAGGCCATGTTTTAGAACCTCAGCAACACACACACCCTGAACAGGAAGGGATAGAGGAGATACATATGCTCATTTTCAGCATGCCTGGTGACATACATAGGTAGCTCTCTAGGAATTGTAGGGATATAATTTTATAAGCAACTAGCAGTTATGCCTGTCTGCCTTTTCTTTTTCTCCCCTCCCTTTCTTTTTCTTTCCCTTCTCCCTCTCCCTCTGTCTTCTCTGTCTGATCAATGAAGGGCAGGAGTTTGTCAGTCATTGGCCTTTCCTGTAGAAGATGCAATGCAGGAGGGAAAGCATGTTCTTCAAGGGATGAAGCTACAGAAGACAAGGACTGAATGTGGCTCCTACGTTCCATGCTCATGTTTGCTGCTCCTCTGGCTGGAGTCAGTCAGGAAATCCTTGAGAGGGTAGAGCTGGGCCAGAGAAGGGGCCCTCTTTGGATGTGAGGTCACATATCTGGAACTAACCCAGGACAGTTGGATATTTGAACAGTGTGAGGGTGGAGCAACATTTAAGTAGGGAAATTACAACAGCCTGTTTGTATTTTAAGTCGAAAGGCCATTTATGCATTCCTGGAAACTGTTTTGAGCTTGTTCAATACAGCAAGTGTGGAAATAGGGAAACTGAGGTAGGTATGAGGACACAAAAATCTTCAACTCATGATTGACAGTCATGAGGTACTTAAGCTTAATATTGATGTTGAACCTCTGAGCAGGGGCAGGTTAAGGGTGTGGAGACAAGAAGTAGGACTGGAGAATCTAGGAAAGGAAAGGAAACCTGAAGTCTACTGTGGCCCTTGGTTTGCTGGAGGGGAGCACCATCAGCTAAGAGAGAAAACACAGCGGGATTTCCTATTAGTTTGAGGCTCCATGGAGCACCAAGGGAGGGAAGATAGGAACTGAATTTGTGAGTCTTGAGCTCAGGAATTTGAGTCCAAAGTTCAGACTTTGGAGTCACCGGTGTTTGAGTTATGTGGTTGGTGGTGGGACTTCAACAGGTATCTACGATGGAGAAGTTTAGGGAGACTGCAGAGACCCTCTAAAACTGAAGTCACCCGGAAGGGCCATCAACACTCCCTGTCTCCTGATTCTTTCTTCCGTCTTTAACTTGCTAGGCTAAGTCTTTGACCCATTTCCACCAGCCTTTCACTTTTTCTTTACTGGTCCCCTGGATCAGCCATGGTCTGTGTAATGTGTGAAAATTTTGCACATACCTAAGGTAAAGTACATAGCAGTAGCTTGTAAACACAGCGGCTGGAGCTGATCTCTGGCATTCTAATTACAGATTGCAGGGGTTGGATGTGGGCAAAGAGGCAGGCTGCAGGCTGGACTAATAGCTCAGTGGTAAGGCATGTGATTAGCATGCACAAAGCCCTGGGTTCAATCCCCAGCATCCCCCCCTCCACCCCCATTTAAAAAAAAAAAAAAGACCGGAAAAGTCAAATGATTCACAGCTGGCTGTCACTCCAGCTCCAGGAGATTCAGCTCCTTGGCTGATACCTGCACTCTGCGCACATACCTACACCAAGACATAATTTAGAGATAAATCTTTTTTTAAAGGTAGCTTAAAACAGAGATCTAAAATTGTGGTGTCCAAGTGTCCAATATGTAGTCCCTAGCCACAGATGATTAATTAGGGCTGATGGTGTAGCTCAATGGTAGGAGCCTTGATTAACATGTAAGACCCTAAGTCTGACTCTATGCCTAGCAAAAACTTAAATGATTTTCTTTTTTTCTTTTAATTTTCTTTCTGGTTTTTCAAAACAGGGTTTCTCTATTGTAACTCTGGCTGTCCTGGAACTCACTCTGTAGACCAGGCTGGCCTCCAGCTCACAGAGATCTGCCTGCCTCTGCTTCCCAAGAGCTGAGATTAAAGGTGTGAGCCATCAACGTCAGGTTCACCTTATTTCTGTGGATTAAGATGAATGGAATTAGTCACTTACTTCTTCCTTTCCCTCTCTTTTTTCTTTCTCTCTTTTTTCTTTTCTTTTTTTTTTTTTTTTTGATAGATAGGGTCTCATATATGCCAGACTGACCTCAAACTCCCCAAGGATGACTCAATTTTGAGTTTCTGATCTTCTTTACTCCACCCTCCCCAAGTACTAGGATTATGTGTGTGGACTACCCTACCTAGTTTATGCAGTGCTGAGTATTGAACTCAGAACTTTCATGCATGAGAGTCAAAACATTTTATAACTTCCCCAGCCCATGAGCTAGCCATTTTTTCAAATATTAAGTAATCATTTGTCTACTGTATTGAAAAGAACAGATGATTATTTCTAGGGCTGGTACTGGGGTCAACAGCAGAACACTTGCCTGGCGTACATAATGGTCTGTGTTCCGTGTGGGATACTATCAAAGTTTTTGTTTGTTTGGTCTCTCATCACAAAGTTTTGGTGCAGTGCTGGGAAGCACCCTATAAATGCAATCTTTCTTATGGATTTTTTGAAAGTCTATGAAGGTGTTTTGAAGAGTAAATATGAGGGAGAAATTGAAATGACAGCAGAGAATTGGGCCAGAGTTAACTATTCTCCGTGCAAAAGCGAAGGAGAATGCAGAGTGTGAGAAAAGCCAATCAAAGAGTAGGGCTTGGTGTGGCCTGCTGTGGCCGAAGCATGCAGAAAGAGTAAGGCTTAACCGAAGCAAGAAGGAAGCTGAAGCAGAAGGGTCACTACAAGTTTGAGGCCAGCCTGGTTTAGCTAGCCAGGCCATGCCTCAAACTGAAAGCCAGTCAAAGGTTCTGAAGAAGTACAATGGTGCAAACCAATACTTTCCTAGGGAGAAAACTCAGAAGAAATAGAAAGGCACTGAAAGTCTCCTACTACAAGGCCAGCCTAAATTAAATAGTGGATTCAGCTACATAGAAAGTTCGAGGCCAGCCTAGGCTCCATGTCCAAACCCTGCTTTAGAAAAGCAGGACCAGTTGATGATGTAGTCCAGTTGGTAGAATACTTGCCTAGCATGCATGATCCTGGGGTGTAGTTCCCAGCACTCAGAAGGTGAAGGATGAGGGTCAGAGACTCAAGACCATCCTTGCTACATATGGACTTGGATATCAGCCTGAGCTACAAGAGACTGTCTCAAAACAAAATAAATAAAACAGCCGGGGATATAGCTGAGTGCTGTGTCTCCTGAAGCAGATGGCCCCAGGTTCAATTCTTAGCAAATAGAGAGACAAAAAAATAATTCTTATACTTCAACAAATTTTAATTGATCTCTTAGTCGCTGTTAGGGACTGTGGTATATGGTGAAGGGACAAAGCTAAAGGAAAAAGACAAGTTCCCTGCCCTGAAGGATTATAGATGAAGAGCTCTTTACATCCAAGTACAGCTTAGGGCCTGGAGAGATGGCTCAGGTGACAGGCAGCGGCTGCTCTTGCAGAGGACCTGAGTTCCATTCCCAACACCCACAGGATGACTCATAACCACTTGTTAAGTCTGGTTCTAAGGTATCTGGAACCCTTTTCTGGCCTCTGAGGGACCACAGGCAAGTGGTGCACAGACTTACATGCAGATAAAACACCCACAAACACAAAATTAAAAATAAAAAAAATTAAGTACAGTCTTTTCGGGTATAATCTAATGTAATCTGATAATTCATTGGCCTGTAGTCAGTTTCAGAATATCCAGAATGCTGGTATGACATCGTGTCTCATTTAAGATTTTAAGTTTGAGCAGAGCTTTGTGGTGGCACCTTTATTTCCTGTACTTGGGAGACAGAGGCAGGCAGATCTCAAGGCCTCAGAGTTCAAGGCCAGCCTGGTCTACAGAGCAAGTTCCAGGACTGCCAGGGCTTTGTAGAGTGACCCTGTCTCAAAAAAATGTTTTTAATTAAAATTAAAAAAATTTAAACTTGATACAAAAGCACAATAGAAACATAAGTTTCTTCAGCTGAAGTTGACTTATCTTCAAGTAAAATTTTGATGGTGGGTAAAACCAATTAAACTAATTTTTTTTTTTTTTCCTGAGACAGGGTTTCTCTGTTTTTATTCCGGCCATCCTGGAACTCACTCTGTAGACAAGGCTGGCCTCGAACTCATAGAGATCTGTCTGCCTGCCTCTGCCTCCCGAGTGCTGGGATTAAAGGTGTGTGCCACCACCACCCAGCAACTAATTTTTAAATTTAAAATTCATTTCATTCTGTCTTCCAATCAGACTAGTTGTACAGTTTTTTTGAGACAGGGTCTCACCATAGCTGGCATGGTGTTCACTATGTAGCCCAAACCGACCTTGAATTTGAGGTACTCCTACTTCCGGCTCCAGAATATTGGGATTACAGAGATGCATTACCATATTCTGCTTTGAGAAAGTTACTTTTCTTGTTTGCTTGCTTGTCTATTGAAACAAAGTCTTACATAGCCCAACCTGACCTCAACCCCCAACTCAGTATGTAGCCATTAGCCTTTAACTACTGATCCTCCTGCCTCCACGTCTCAAGCATGGGAATTACACAGCCAGGCACCACCATGCCCATTGTGAAAAAAACTCCAGCTTCAAGAAACTCGATGTCCTATCAGACCCCAAGGGCACCTGAGTATACATGAACACACACACACACAGTAAATACAATGAAAGATTCTGTATAAAAAAGCTTGGCTAATTTTAAGTGTCCATTTTCTCTTCACTCTCCTGACTTGAGTTAAAAAATTTATTATACAAAGGGAATAAAAAAATGAGGTCACTGAGAATGAAAATAAGGATTTAATAAAGTGTGCCGGAGATGGCTCAACTTTCAAGACTTGTGTCCTCCACTGCCTTCCACGACAGCCAGGCTTTCCTCAGCGCTCACCTGTGAGACACACACACACTGACAACAGAGACTCCACTAAAAAGGAGTTTGAAGAAATGAGAAGGGAACACCTTCCACACTTGGTAGCAAGACAAACTTCTAGGAACTCAGCCAGATGTCAGAGTTCCAAGGGGGCTCTGGCCTTTCTTGTTCTCACCTGGTCTCTCCTTTTTCCCACTTTCAGAAAATGTGTAAGCACAGTTTTTTTTTTCCCCCGTTCAACTCGTGGGAATTTTCTCAATTGGACTGTAGAGTAATAGAATTCTAGGAATAGACAGGCCTCCACAAAACCTCACAAGTACTTCTCTGGAAAGGAGCAAACGTTGGCATTTAACACCACTGATGCGAGGCACAGAGACAAACAAGACCTTAAAGACCGTACCGTTGGGTTGTCAACATCCTAGTTTCCTCCAAATTCACCCCATGTCTCTCAGCTCCTTTCTCATAAAGCCAAACTTCAGGAGACTGGTCTGTGGTCTAACCAGATAGGAAAAGATACTGGGTGCTTCGTCCACGTAGGGAGAGATTTAGATTCGGTCCTCCAGCCCTGCCGACTTTCCCTCGGGAGTGCCTGCAGACACTCATGTCCAAGCCCTTAGATTTCCATGCGCTCCCTTGGGCTTTGGGGCAGGATTCCCATTCTCCGCCTCTCCATCTCCCTGGAATTTTCCACTGCAGCTGCCTCCGCTCCCAGACACCCCTCCCTGGGCAAAATTCCCGGCTCCCTCCGCCTCCCCTTCCCTAATCACACCTCATTCCCACCCCCAGCCTTGGAGGCCCAGCCCACAGTCCAGCCCACTCCCCACGGCCCGTCCCACACCTCACGGAAACCCTGGTGGTCCCGTTTAGAGAAACGGGAATCTAGACCCTTCATGAGAGGCTGAGCTAGAGGGTCCCAATCTCCTTCCTAGGCGGGAGAGAAAAGACAGTGCAGGGGTTAGTCCCCTGCGGGCCCGGAGTGGGGGGAGTGGCCCTCCTCACATCCCCTTATAAGGCAGGGCAAGCAGTTAGGATCCTGGATTGGCTGATTCAAATGAGCATTCCACCTGGCAACAGGGTTTCTATTGGCTCTCAGGAAAAATAGGAGGAAGGTGGATGGAGGTTGTTGGTGGCGGTGATTGGAGGGGGGGAGGGGAGTGGAGGTGACCGGAGTTGAGGGCGGTTACCAGGGCAACAGGGTAAGAGCCCAGCAGGGTGTCCGAGACAGCAGGCGGGGCTAGGAGGTGGAGTAGAAGGAAAAGGGAAAAAAAAAAAAAAAAAAAAAGAAGGCGGGAGGGAGAGGAAAGAGACCAACCCGGAGGGAGCGAGACTGAGGTGGGGGGGGGGGGGGGAGATGGGGTAGGGGAGAGAGAGATAAATGAAGCAAGAGAGGGTACAGATGTGGAATATGGTGAGAGATCGCTAAAGACATCACTCACTGAAGTCGGGGAAGCTCATTGAAAGGGGAAATGGGAAGGTCTCAGAGAAAACGTGGACCGAATCTTGCCAGGAAAAACCAGGGTGGGGCTCCAGGATTTATGAGACCAGACGGAGAAACTGAATTAAGAGTCAAAGAAACCAGGAGGTGTGTGTATAAGGGACCAAAAGATGGTGTGTTGGTGCACCCACATGCTCAAATGAAGATCAACAATGGCTTGTTTTCTGTTTTTCTGTTTTTTTGGGAGTGGGAGGTGGGAACAAGATGTCTCACTGTGTTGTTCTCAGACTAAGGACAATCAATCCTCCTGCCTCAGCCTCCCAAGTGCTGGAATAGGTCATCTGGCTAAAAAAAAAAAAAAAAAAAAAAAATTTTTTTTAAATTAAGAAAATGAAAATGATTTGGAAAAGGTGAAATGTGACATACGAGCATGTACACACACACACAAGATCATCTCTTTCCAAAGCACAGTCTTCTGCTATTTCTTCCTTTCTCACCTCAACTCCACACCCCAGCCCCTGTCCCCTTCTGAAACCCCAGGGTCCTCAAAATGATCAGTCGATGCTGAACCTAGAGGTGAGGCGCTGAGGATGTGTGCAATAGGGTGTGGCTGGAACTCCGTATCTGGACCTGTGTTTGGAAAGGCCAACAGAATACAGAAAGGCTGGGGAAGATGGCAGCAGAGAGAGAAAGCAAACCGAGGGGAAAAATGGAAAAAGGACAGGAAGGAGAGCTGAAAATCAGCTAAGTTTATAGGGCCAGGTGACTGAGTCAGGTAAGACAACAGTGTGTCTGGGGAAGGTAAAGAGAGACGCGCGAGGTGGGAGTAAAATGAGAGACGTAGATGGTTGTAAGAGAGGGGTCTTGGGCTATAAAACGAAGAGAGGTGAAGAGAAACAGAAGGACCCGACAAATAAAAGTGAGGTGAGACAGGTAAGAAGATACTGAGAAGGGGGTCAGTGGGCCGCTGACTCCCCTCAGATCACAGGACCAAGGACCACCAACGTCAGGTCCAGCCGATGAGAGGCCCAGGCTGTCCTTTGCACTCTCCTTTTGGTCCTCAAGGCCACCTAGAGAAGACGGACATGGAAGAGGAGCGAGCCATGGAAGCAGCTCGGCAGCTTTCTTCCTCTTCTTTCAGCTTTTGGTTTTTTCAGATACCTGCCCAGTCTCTCCATCTGCTCCCCCTCCCGCCCGTTAGCAAAATCTCAGGGCTCTGAGGAGGTCAGCAGGAGTCTGGCCACCTCTCGGGTCCGCCCCCAGGAGCCAGACTCCAGCTTGCAGGCAGTAGGCTGGCGTTCGGAGCCGTGTCTCCCGCTGGAACCCCACCCCTTCCCACCTCCTCGCCCCACTCCGCTCTCTCCCGAGCCGTCAGTCTCTCCCTTTCCCCCTCCTGGTCTCGTCCTCCTCCCGCCCCGCTTGCTCTCCCGCCCTTCGCTTTCATCCTCCTATCCCCACCTCTCCAACCTCCTCTTTCATCCCCCTCCCCTCCCCGCTCCCGCCTGCCCCACCCCTGGGAAGCCCCTCCCGTCGGGCAGCGCCGCCTTAAAAGCGGGTTCCCTTCCCGGGGGCGGCAGCGGCTGGTCGGCGGCAGCTCTGCTGGTGCGGGGGCGGCGAGCGAGACCGAGCGACCGCGACCGGAGCGCGCCGGCCACCGCCCGCACCACCCTCCCGCCCGCCCTCCGGACGGCCGCAGCCCTGCGGGTCTCGGCTCGGGACCCACCCCCGCCCCACCCCGCGCGCCTCTGCCGCCTCTTGCAGCGAGCCAGCTTGCCGAGCGGCCGTCGCTGCCGCTGCCGCCGCCGCCACCGCGCCAAGTTCCGGCCGCGGCCACCCTCCGCCGTCCAGGGCCCCTCCACCTCGGCCCCGGGACCCCGGCTCCCCGCCAGCCCCGGCCCCGGCACCATGTCGGAGAAGAGCGTGGAGGCAGCGGCCGAGCTGAGCGCCAAGGTACGGGCAGGGGCGGCAGCGGCCCCGGGATCGGCGCGGTCCTTCGCGCCTGGTCGCCCCCGACGGCCCCCCGAGCGGCCCCGGCGCCGGGTCCCCGCGGACCCCGCTGCGCCCTCCTCCCCCCCCTCCGCTCAGAGCCCGGCGCTGCCTGCCCCGCTCCGCGCCGCCAGCGCCCTCTAGCGGCCCAGCGCGCGGTGGCTCGGGCCTCGCCGCCGGGCCCGCGCCGGGCCCCGCCATCCCCACCCCTCTCGCGCCCCGCCGCGCCCTCCCGTCGGAGAGCGGCGCGTCTCTCCTCCTGGGCCCCGTGGCGGTGCCGCGGTGCCGGGTCTCTTTCCGCTGTGACCTCACCTTTCCACTGCTGAGCGGTCTAGGATCCTCAAGTGTAAACAGGGCCCTCCGGGGAGCTGCTCCTCGGCCCCTCCCCTCGCGGCCAGACGGTCTGTGCTTTCGCCCGGAGGGCTGCGCCTCCCCTGCACCCCCTTTCTGCCCATCCTCATTCGTCCCCCCTTCAGCACCGACTTCCAGATTTCTCTTTATCGTTCCCCCGCCCCCCCACATGCCGAGTTCCTGAAAATCAGAAAGGTGGAGAGAATAGCCTTCGAAGGAGCCAGAGGCTCGGCATCTCCTGACCATATGTCAAGCTGTCTTTGCTCTCAGCCGCTGCCTTTCCCAGCCTCATCCCTTTGCCCTTGTCTCTCTTCCAGCCTTCCTCTAATTTCCCCAGGGAAACCAAGGAGTGTCGTTTAGGGAAATTAATTCGGCCAGGCTTGGGGGCTGGGAGCCTCGTCTTTTTTGAGGGGGTACAGTTCTGGAGGCCCAAGAGTTGGGGGGAGCTAATAGCATGAAAGGCAGTGGGAGAGGGGACATGTGAGATCTGACAAGGTGTGCCTGTGTGGCCCTCCGGTGGGCTGTGTGGTGGCATGTGACTTCAGTGAGTAGGCGTCTTTGTATGTCTGAGATCCAGCAAGTGTGTGGGACTGCCCGTGTCAGTTACATGTGTGCCTGTGGAGACTGAGATGTTCTGTTGCCGCTTTGTGAGTGCCTAGTGCCTGCACTGTGCTCGTTTTAAGAGTGTGCCAGAATGCCCAAACATCGGGCCATGTGTCTCCAGAGCGCGTGGGCGCTCCCCTGTTGATGGGTGAGTTGGTGTTAGCCTGTGTCAGTTTGTGTACCGGTGCAGAGGCCAGAGAGCTGCTTAGCACAAGAGCTGGGGGCAGGTGACATACCCTCCTGGAAAAGAGATCGTGGAAGGACAGTGACCCTAAGGGCAGAACCCAGGAGGAGAGGGGCCAGCCCCGTGGACTTCGGTCTCTGGTATTCTCTCTCCCTTCCCCTCACCCTTCCATCAACCCGGATGGGGAACTCAGGCCAGGGCCTGGCTCAGGCCAAGCTGACTTAGTCCTTGCCTGGCCCAGGATGTAAGGAGAAGCCCACCTGGTAGTAGAGGTAGGAGACCCACCAGAATGAAGAGGAAACCTGCCTGGAGTGAGAGGGTCAAGTGCTCTGCATTCTGCTCTCCTAAAGGGACCAGGGAACTGAGTGTCCCCAGGCCAGTCACTTGGCACCAAGTTTCTCTTCTACCCCAGTCTTGGTCCAGAAAGGACACATCCTTCTGGGGTGATCCACTTAAGAAAACTCCGACCCACTTGGTATCACGTACGCAGAGTTGCATACTAACATTAGATAAGACCGTAGGAGAGTGTGGCACCTGCCAAGAAGTGTGGTAGGAGAGAGGTCGAATCTGCACGGGGTAGGAAGGCTGGTATGTCCAGGAGCATCTCCTCTGTCCAATGAGAAGAGGACCTCAAGCACCTGCCGGGATCTTGGAGGGCGGGAGAGGGCGGCCTGGCGGGAGGGGCTCTGGATAGGTAACTTCCCATCCAGGCAGACTTTATTTGCTGTGCTTTATCCTTCCTCTGCGTGTTTCATTTATCAGATGTTTGCCTTCGTTTCCACTAAAAATGGCCACTTCTGTTCTGCCATCTCAGTGCATATACTGTGAAGGTGGAGAGGAGGGAACACTGGAACTGTTTAGAGTTGGAGACAGGAACTGATGAGGAACCGTGCTAGGGGGATCTTCATAGGCCTGTGGTGTTGGGCCAAGTGGGAACAGGAGGATTAGGGAGACACAGACAGGGGAACAAAGGCCTCAGAAGCTGAAGGGGAAGCTGGGAGGGATGCCCAGGAGAGAGAGTATTTAGGCAAAGGGCTCCTGAGGTAGACAAAAGGCAGAGCAGGGCAAGCAGAGAGGGTGGAGGGGGTGGGGCATTGAGGCTGCCAGCAGATGGGGGATTTGCTTTGTGGAGCTGAACTCTTAAGCCAGGGGAGGTCTGGAAGAACTTGGTGGGGTGGGAGCCTGAGTTCTGGCCGCTTGCTGCTTTCTTCATCACTTTCCTACTCCCCTTGGGTCTTGGGGAAGAAAGTCTCTGGTATCAGCCAATTAGGCCCCAAATCTGAGGACCTGAGGACTTGTGTCTTAAGTATTGGTCACTGACCTTTGACCTAGCTGCAGAGCCGGAGAAACAGGACTAGGGGTACTTGGGCTATGTACCATGAGTGCTGAGGGAAAGGTGACCTTCTGCTTTGCAGGACCTGAAGGAAAAGAAGGAGAAAGTGGAGGAGAAGGCTGGCCGGAAAGAACGAAAGAAAGAAGTAGTGGAGGTATGCAGGCGCCAGGCGGAAGACGGTCACACCAACATCCCCCCCTTACCTTTCTGGGGGTGTTGGGGTCCTGCCTTCTCCACCCTGAGGCTCCTACGTCCTTTCATTAGCCAGGGAGTGGCAGCACACCCAGCCTGACATCACTCCCTGTCTTGGTCTCCACAGGAGGAGGAGAACGGAGCTGAGGAGGAGGAAGAAGAAACTGCTGAGGATGGAGAGGATGATGATGAAGGCGATGAAGAAGGTGGCGGGGGAGGGGCAGGGAAGGCTGGGCTTGGACAAGGTGGGGCTCAAAAGAGCAGAGTCAGGGAGCAGTTGAAGACTCAGAGGAGGGTGGAGGGTGACCACAGGGATTTCGGGGGGAGTTCTGTGCCCAGAGCCTCCGCACCTTCCCCAGTGACTCATTTCTGACCCTTCAGATGAGGAAGAAGAGGAGGAGGAGGATGAAGGCCCTGTGCGGAAGAGAACTGCTGAAGAGGAGGTTTGAGCTAGGTTGGGGGCTGAGGGGCTGTTAGGAATACAGCGGGGCCTGGGTACCCTTTGGATTTGGACCCAGGTCTGTGTGGTGTGGCAGGGGCTGGAGCAGGGCCGGCAGGAACAGGGGGAAGTCTTGTTTATAGCCACCTCCATTCCTTCCCTCTCCACAGGATGAAGCGGATCCCAAGAGGCAGAAGACAGAAAATGGGGCGTCGGCATGAGCCCCTGCCCCTGGGCTTTGGGATGGGAGGCCCCTCAGGTCCCGGAGATGGGGTGGGAACACACAAGTACAGCCCCCCTTCTCCTGGCTCCCTGCTCTGGCCCTGCCCCAGAGCTGTGACCCTTGTCCTCCGCCCCAACCTCTCATTTCCACTGCTCTTCCACCCTCACCGCCATCGTTCCAGCTCCTGATCACTTCATCTGAGCTCCCCAGCTGGTCCTCACTTGCCCCCTGCATTCCTTGTTCCCCCTGCCTTCCATCACCATCCCATCCGTCCAGGTCCTTGCGAAGCCTCCCCTCGCCCTCTGCACCCCCAGCCTCTCAGCCTTCCCTTCTCTCTCCTGCCTGACCCCTGGGTCTCCTTCAGATTCCCTCCTCTCAGACAGCGCCAGGCCGGGGTGGGGCTGGGGTCGGGGCCAAGCCCCGAAGCTGCCCCCCTCCCCTTTTTGTATAATTTAATAAAGAAATGGTCGCGCTTCTGTTTTTAACCTGTCTCCTGCTTTCCCAGAGTCCAGTTAGTACAGAAAAGGTGGTGGGGTGCATGTGGTGGGGGCTGACCTCAAACCCAGATTGTGGAAGACAAGACCAGCCTAATGAGGGTGAACCGGGAACCCAAGGTCTTCCTCTGCGGGCTGACTTATGTCCTGTTTTGGGTTCCTGGGGTTTTGGATTCCTCCTCAGCAACACATACCATCTATCATGTTAACCCACACAAGATCTAGACACTGCTGAGCCCAGTGGAAAGCTGCCTGCTCCGTTGTGCTGAACCAGACAAATAGAAACAGCTCTAGAAACAGGAAGTCCTGCCCCCAAAGTGGAAGAGGGTGGTTGGCCTGGGTCTCAACCTAGGACTTGGAAAGAGAACTACCTACCAGACATGAACATGTTTTGACGTGTGGGAAGCAGGATCCTCTAAGTCTAGCAGAGGGACTCCAGAGTTAGTTACCAGGCCTATCTCTTTGACACCTGTTCCCTGATTTTCTCAGTTGGGCTGAGCTGGGGAGCAAGAGTTCTCAGATTCCTGTAGCCCTTCTGCCTCGGTTACCATTGTTTTTAGACTCAACTGTACAGTCCTGGCTGGCCTGGAATTCACATAGTACTAACTGCCTGCCTCTGCCTTCCAAGTGCTGAGATTAAAGGTCTCTCTTCTCTTTTTGAAAGTTGCTTTGTTGAGAGTATACCTTGTATCCACAGTGACCCTGAACTCACTAGCCCAAGCAAACCTGAGAATCAATTTATCTTACCCCCACCTTTCAAAATTGAGGCTCATAGATATGTAGCACCATTCCTGACTTACTAAGTTTGTCTTCAGGTGGCTCTCTATAAGATTTCTGCATTATTTTACTTCCATAAACTTTGCCTCTTTTTTTTTTCTTTTTAAAGTATAGAATCTTTAAATGGGAACTTTGAAAATGGGAAAGTATCCTGTTGTCAGGGTTGGAGAGACAGCTCAGGATTTATGAGTGTTTGCTGCTCTTTCAGAAGTCCTGAGTTTGGTTTCCAGCGTCCATCCAGATCAGGGCAGCTCACAAACCACCCACCTGTAACTCCAGCTCCAAGGAATTTGACACCCTATTCTGGTCTCTGAGCATTCACGTACACAGACACTTAAATAAAAATAAATCTTCAACACAAGTATCCCATTGTCATCTTCCTGAGAAGATGAGAAGCCACCCCAAAATGCAAATAGGGTTAAGGCTAGTCAGCTTGTGCATTCATGCTCCCTAACCTTCACAAGTTACTTTAATGCCTGTGAGCCTCAATTTCCTCATCTGTATAAAAGGGGAGGGTACTGGGTTTCACAAGTTGTTATATGGAAAATGTACAGCACATTATGTAGTGCAGAATGAAGATTGACACCTTGTAGCTACGATACTCTTCCACCTTCCCCAGATCTGGTAACTTGAGTTTGACACTTCCTGTGTACCTGTCCAGGGGATGCTGGGCAGCGAGGGAGGCCGTCTGCAGGGCCAACAGAGTTCTCGGGAGTTAATAGGAGTGTGGCAGTGGGGACAACGGAGCCAGCTGACAGATACAGCTGTAGTTCTAGGCAGAGATGCTTGGCAGAGAACCCAGAGAGAGAAGAGAGGACAGAGTGGGGGAGAGGTGGAGAGGGGGCGGTGGGGAGACCCAGTCTGAGGAAGTAAACAAGGGGAGCGCCACCACAGAGATGGAGGGCTCTGCTGCTGGGAATCGGCCCCCTCACACTTTCCACTGCGAATCGAAACCCAGAGCCCTGGGCTGGGTGGGGGGGAGTAGTGGGGAGGGGAAGTGGGGAAGGTGGAAAGGAAAGCAGGACTCCTCTGGGGCCCAGAGGAGCAAGCAGATCACATCCCAGCTCACTGCAGTGGCCTTGCCTCCACTCTGCTCTCTGCCCCAGGCCTGCCCTGCCCTGGGGGAGCCAGCCCCCCATCTAGCCAGCTTTCCTTGATCTCCAGCCTCTGCTCATTGTCCCACACTCTCTCCAAACCCCACTCCTGGTGGTCCACTTTACCCTACATTATTTCCTCTGCCTCACCTCCCTCCTTGTAGAATCTCTCTCTTTCTCTCTCTCTCTCTCTCTCTCCCTCTCTCCCTCCCTCTCTCTCTCTCTTTCTCTCTCTCCCCTCCTTTCTGACCTCCCGTGGACAACTGAGGAGGCCCAGGCCATAGAGGAGATGACGGAGACTCTGCTTCTAGGGCTGTTGCTTCTGCGACTGCTGTGGGAAGCTCCAGGTAAGATGTGGGGTTTGGATCAAGCCAGCAAGGACCTATGTGGCCTCCAAGTTCTTGTCTTTAGCTTTTGGTGATCTTCTAATGCCCTTTTTAAGGGCAGCCCTTACGATCCCAATGTTGCCTCAGTTTCCCCTTGACAGAGAGGAATGATGATTCTTCCTTGGGAACAGTAAGGCCCTTTTTTATTCTCAATTCTCTTGTCTCATAGCCTTTGGCCTCTCTTTTGCTCCACTAGTGGTGGCTTCAGGGCCTGGGAAAGAGGTCTCCGTGGTGTGGGCTCAGGAGGGTGCTCCAGTCCTGCTCCCCTGTAGTCCCAAATTCTCCCTCCGGGATTCCAGCTTTCTGCGAAGAGGAGGAGGGGTCACTTGGCAACATCAGCCAGACAGGTATGCACCCCAAACCTCCCAAACCAGTGCTAATAGCATCCTGATAAAACCCCATTCAAGCCAGTTTTATCCCCTCTGTGAGTCCCTCTGAAGGCAGTGGTCCGACCTCCTCTACCCTCACACAGCCTTCCTATGATTTCTCTGCAAGCTGCTCCCTGCACACCTGCACCCAGTAGTCTGCCACCTCTCCAGTAGCAGATGGTGCCTAAGACCAATGGGAGTGGGGACAAGGGTAGCTGGGGGTGGAGGGGGTGCTGGGCGTCAAGCGGTCTCTTAGGTTGGGTGCTTTATCCTCAGAGTGTGCTTGGAGTGCGTCTTTTTTAATGGCTTTTTCAAATTGCCTCGGAATTTCTGAATCCTATTCTCTCTCCCTGACCAGTGACCAACCCACCCCCATCCCTGCCCTTGACCTTCTCCCGGAGATGCCCTCGCCCAGGCGGCAGGCGCCCCAGCGCTACACGGTGCTGAGCGTGGCTCCAGGAGGCCTGCGCAGCGGGAGGCAGCCCCTGCACCCCCGCGTGCAGCTGGAGGAGCGCCGCCTCCAGCGCGGGGACTTCTCGCTGTGGTTGCGCCCAGCCCGGCGCGGCGACGCTGGCGAGTACCACGCCGTGGTGCGCCTCCGGGACCGCGCCCTCGCCTGCCATCTCCGGCTGCTCCTTGGCCAGGCCTCGAGTAGGTGGGGCGGGACAAAGGGAGAGGGGCTGGGAAGCAGATCCCTGTTGCCCCCAAGGCAGGAAAAGCTGTGGGGGGGGGGGTTGTGTTTGAGACCCTGCTTAAGGGCCTTCAGAAGTGTCCAGGAGGGGATGATCGCCTGGTAGCAGGATGGAAAGTGCCCCCTGAAATGCATGCCTCTAGGCAGGGGTGAGGGGGGCTACGGAGAAATTGTATCACGCACATAGACTCCAGTTCCCTTTCCCCCACCTACAGTGGGGGTGTCCTCCTTGGTAGAGGTGGGAGGCATCTCTTTTTGGGGGGCTGGAGTGATTCATTTAAGACAACTGTAGTTCATTCTCAGGCAAGGTCTGTCCAAAAAAGGATAGGCTATGCCAAGGAAAGTGGAGACGAGTCCCGGGGCTCTTGGAGATCCACATTAAAGACCCCCGGGTTTCAAGTACTGAGTTGGAATGGGAGGCTGTATGGAGAGTCTGAAAGCAAGGTCCCCGATTCCATGAGTTTTCAGCTGGGTTTGGCAGGCTACATTGAGAAAGTGTTTCCATCTAGTGGAGTGATCAGTCTTTTTTTTTTTTTTTTTTTTTTTGCACAGTGATCGCCCATCCCCCAGGACCCCTCAGGCCATCTGGCTGGGTCGTTTTCAAGTGTTCCTTCAGCCGCCCTGACCACCCAGTCTCTGTGCACTGGTTCCGGGGCCAGAGCCGAGTCCCTGTCCACGAATCTCCTCGTCACTACTTAGCTGAAAGTTTCCTCTTTCTGTCCCAAGTCAGTCCCCTGGACTCTGGGATCTGGGGCTGTGTCCTCACCTACAGCGATGGCTTCAATGTCTCCATTACGTACAACCTCCAGGTTCTGGGTAACTCTTCTGTCTTTACTCTTGAACATAACCTCTTCCTTCCCACAGTGTCCCCTGAGTCATGAGCCCCCAAAACAGGTTCTCAGCTGAGGTGTCACTTCAGATTGCTCTACCTCAGTGGGAGTCTTTTATTATGTATTTATTTAAAGTATTTTATTTATTTTTATTTTATGTACATTGGTGTTTTGCCTGTATGTCTGTGTGAGGGTGTCAACTCCCCTGGAACAGGAGTTAAGAACAGTTGTGAGCTGCCATGTGGGTGCTGGGAATTGATCTTGGGTCCTCTGGAAGAACAGCTAGTGCTGTTAACTGCTGAGTCATCTCTCTAGCCCCAGTGGGAGTCTTTTAGCTTATGTCTCTCACTGTAGTTTGTCCCTCCACTGTCCAGCCTTCTGATAGCCTTCTGTTTCCTGCTGGCTCAGCCCAGTGTGGGTTTTCCAGCTTCCCCGGTTTGTCTGATTTGTTCTGCTTCTTAGTATGTTACAGCCAAAGTACCTTGGTCACCCTTCTGCCTCTCTTCCTCCAAGTACCCGACCTCTCTCCTGCTGCATACCCACCCCTCGGCATTGACATTTGCTTTCCTTTTCTCTCCAGGTCTAGAGCCCATAGCTCCGTTGACAGTGTACGCTGCTGTAGGTTCTGGGGTGGAGCTGCCTTGTCACTTGCTCCCTGGTGTGGGGACCTCTTCTCTCACTGCCAAGTGGACTCCCCCTGGGGGAGGCCCTGAGCTCCTGGTGGCTGGAAAGAGTGGCGATTTTACCCTTCGACTCGAGGCTGTGGGTCTGACGCAGGCTGGGACCTACAACTGTAGCATCCGTCTGCAGGGGCAGCAGCTCAGTGCCCTTGTCACTCTCGCCGTCATCACAGGTCAGCCACAGGTGGGAAAGGAGTAGCTTCCGTCTCGGGGAAGAAAGGACAGAGTGTGAGTGTTGGCTGGTCAAAGACTGTGCGCATGTATGTACTCCACGATGCGAGCCCATTAGGTTCAAACTTTCTAACTTTTATGTGTGTGCGTGTGCGTGTGCGTGTGCGTGCGTGTGCGTGTGCGCACATATGATGGGTGCATATTCCACAGCACATGTGTGGAGGTCAAAGGATAGTTCTATGGGTCAGTTCTCTCCGCCCACCTTCCTTTGGGTTCTAGGGATTGAAGTCGGGTTGCCAGGCATCTGTGGCTGGTGTCTTCTTTCCTGGGGCCCAGGTTGCTCTGTAGTTTAGGGTGACCTTCAACTCCCGATCCTTCTGTTTCTACTTCCCAAATGCTGGGATTACAGATGCGTAGCACGGTGCTGTCAAATTATGGGCTGTTTTTTTTTTCACCCCCATGATAAAACAAAACAAAAAAACCAAAACAAAACTGAAACTGAAAATCTCCCCTTGAGTCACAAAATAAAAGTTCCACTCTTCTCTAAGGGACTCCCCTATTCTAAATTGGTGGGAGGTCTGAGAAGCAAGAGAGAAGATAAAAGTTTGAATGGTTCAGAGGAAGAGACACGTATTCTTGAATCCTGTCTGCTTTCGGCGTAGGGCTTGGTTAAAGTTGTAGAAGTTGACCTGGATTTGGAAGGAGTTAATAAACCAATCCTTTGTCAGCAAATATTTACTGACTAAGGGTTTTTCCAAGACAGTATAAAACAAAAACAGGCAAAAAAAAATTTAGAAAGTATGTGTTCATCGTTTCGTAGCTAGCTATCAGCCATGACAGATTAGCTATATCCGCAGTATTCACCGGTGGCCATTAAAGCAGAAAGAAGCACCACATAGTAGGTGCTTAGTAATGTACATTGGAGCCCGGAGTGGTGGGACACGTAATCCAGCACTTTTGCAGGAGGATCAGGAATTCAAGGCTAGCGCCAAAGTACATAGCGAGTTCAAGACCAGCCTGGGCTACATGAGAACCTGTCTCAAAACAAACAAACATTGATTACATGAATAAGTAAATGAACTAACAAATAACAACACATCTCTGGAATGTTAGCCCTGAATCTCACACACTTTTTCTATAACTCTATCTAGGTATTATACCAACTCTACCCCAGCCTCACCGGGAACCCCATCTTTTAATGTCAATCCTTTTGCTGACTCAGTCCAACGCCGTTGGAATTCCACTCACACCAAACCCTTCTTTGCCACATCCAGTCACCAAAACTCATATGTTTTTCTGCCCAGTGTTAAAGGCCAGGGTCTTACTTGCTAAATATATGAGGGCTCTGAGGTTGGCCTTGAACTCCTGAACTCTTTATCTTTTTGCCTCTACCTCCAAGTACTGGGATTGTAAGTGTGAACCACCGTGCCTGGACTCCAATGTCCTCCTCTTCCTTCTCCTTCTTCTTCATCTACTTCTCTTTTGACACAGGGTCTGATGTATCCCAGGTTAACCTAAAACTCACTATATAGTGGAGGGTGGCCTTGAATTTCTGATTTTCTTCCTCTGCCTCCCAAGTACTAGGATTATAGATGACAGCCACCACACTCAATTTATGTGGTGTTGGGGATTGAACCTGGCCAGGCAAACTCTTTAAATGAGCTAAATTGTCTTTAGCTCCATTCTAAAAGATCAACCATGTTCAGCTACTCAGTGGGAGAGATATTGTCACTCATACTTTACAGAGAAGGAATGTTCTCAAGGTCGCACCACTGGGAAGTGCGAGACTCAGAGTCTAAACTTGAAACTTGCATGTCTGTGTCACCAAGTCCCCCATATGCCATGCTCAGCAGGGTCAAGGCCCTTCACCATCTGCCCGCTCCTACAACCCTGTCTATCTCTGTTCAATTTTGACCAAATGCCTGTGGGTCAATCAGCTGGTTACCTGTTCTGTAAACTTTCAGGAGGGGGACATAAAGTTTGCTCAGGGGTACCACAAAGCTGGGGGCACTGGTGTGAGCCAAGTGATGGAGGTGAGGGAGATTGTAGGGAGTGCTGGGTGCTAAGTCACCTGACCGATAACATTGAGAGTCTGAGCATTTTAGAAAAGAATAAACTTGGGTGCATGTGTTCCTGTGTGAGTGCACATGGGGTGTCCAAGGAGATGAGAAGAGAGCATTGGATCCCTTGGATCTAGCCTCACGGGGGTGTGTGTGAGCTGCTGTGTGGGTTCTGTGAACTGAACCTTGGTCTTCTGGAAGAGCAGCAAACTCTGAGCCATCAACTCCCTTTTAATTTATTTAAAAATGTATTTATAAGCCAGGTGGTGATGACACATGACTTTAATCCCAGCACTAGCACTTGGGGAGGCTAGCCCGTTCTACCGAGTGAGTTCCAGGATAGCCAGGGCTACACAGAGGAATCCTATTAAAGAAGAAGTAATACTTTAGTAAACGTGTATGGGTGTTTTGCCTGCTCGTATGTCTGCCTGATGGACACAGAGACAGAAGAGGGCATTGGTCTCCTGGATCTGGAATTACAAACAAGGTTGTGAGCTGCCATGTGGGTGTTGGGAATTGAACCTGGGTCCACTGGAAGAGGAGCTGGTACTCTTGACCACTTAGCCAGCTCTCTAATTTTATTTTAGTTTTTGAAAACAGGGTCTCAGGTAGCTCTCCAGGCTGCCCTTGAGTGCAATGTGTAGGTGGGTCTTCAACTTCTGATTTTCTTGTATCTACGTCCGGTTTATGTGGTGCTGGGAATTGAACCCAGGGACTCACGCATTCTAGGAAAGTGCTCTGCCAACCGAGGTCCATTCCTAGTATGAATAATATTTCTCAAGTGGCCTTCAGTACCAGTTTGAGTTTGAATAATTAATATCTTGAAGGGTTGGGAACATTTTGAGCAGGGAAACAGTCAAATCAGAGCATTGTTTTAAGATCACTGTCCAGGTAAGACGCCTCTGTAATCCTAGTACTTATGAGACTGAGGCAGAAGGGTCAGGAGTTCAAGGTTATCTTTAGCTACATAGTAAGTTCAAGGCCAGCTTGAGCTATATGAGACCCTGTCTCAAAAACACAAAACAAAACCAAAGATTAATTTAGTCATGACCTGTGATTTCTGCCCCTGAGGTTTTCCTAACCAGGTCCCTGAGGAGAGTAAGGCGGCACAGATGTGGGATTGCAAGACCCTCATGGGATCTGTTCCCTCTTACGTTTCAGTGACTCCTAAATCCGGTTTACCTGGCTCCCTGGGGAAGCTGTTGTGTGAGGTAACCCCAGCATCTGGACAAGAGAGATTTGTGTGGCATTCCCTGAACAACCCATCTGTGAGTGTCCCAGGCCCCGGCTGGAGATGCAGGAAGCCAGGCTCCTTTCTGAGCCTTGGCAGTGTCAGCTGTATCAGGAGAAGAAGCTTCTTGGAGCAGCAGTACACACCACAGAGTCTAGCCCAGGTCTGAGGCTCCAAAATGCCATGTCCCCAACTCCTAAAGCAGTCACCCTGATCGCCTTCCAAGCCTTCTCCCCAACCCTTTCCCCTCCCCCATCTTTTCTTCCCAGTCAGGGACCTGACTTCAAGCTCTCTAGGCCTGACCTATTTCTGTCATTAATTAGCTGAATGATCCTGGACAAGTCCCTTAAACTCTCCGACCTCGTTGCACCTGTAAAGGATGAGGGTGTAGCAAGGTGTCCTTTTCCATCTCAGACCCTAGGTCTAATCCGGTGTTTTCTTCATAGGTGCCCGTAGTGCGAAGAGAATCTCGGGCAACTTGAAGGGTGGCCACTTCTATCTCCTTCTCACCCTCGGTACCGTCTCACTGATCCTTTTGGTGACTGGGGCCTTTGGCTTTCACCTATGGAGAAGACAGGTAAGCCAAGGACACAGCTCCTCTCCTCAGACCTCAGAGTGCTGTGTGGAACCCCCTTCTCAAGGAAGATAACCGTAGTAGATTCTGAATATGCTCCAAGGACTCCTGTACTGGGAACACCTTGTAGTTGAGAAGCTTCAAGGGGGTGAAAGAAGGCCCTAGACCAGTTTGGGGAGGCTGGGGAGAAGGCAGCAGGACTTGGTATTGGTCCTGTTCCTTTCTTCTCCATCCTCTCCTCTGTCACCCTCCATTGCCTCGTAGTGGCTACGGAGAAGATTTTCTGCCTTAGAGCATGGGATTCGCCCACCTCCGACTCAGAATAAGATAGAGGAGCTGGAGCAAGAACTGGAGACAGAGATGGAGCAGGAGCCACAGCTGGAGCCAGAGGCCGAACTGGAGCAGGAGCCACAGCTGGAGCCAGAGCCCAGGCAGCCCTGACCTGGAGCCCAGGCAGCCAGCAGATCTTGGCATCTCAGTCCGAATAAACTCCCCTTCAGCAGCAAGCAGGAATCTGACTCTTTCTTGTCCAGGGAGCCCCCGGCCACTGGGGGCTCCATTCTCCCACTCTAGCCTCTCAACCTACTTTCTCCAGCTAATCTTTCTCCTCTTTCCCTTTCTGTTGCTTTCTTCTTTGTTTCTCTTTCTCTGTTAGCTCCAAAGAGCCCTCACTTCTTGCCTCTGTAGCCCTTTTCCCGTCTCCTATCCACATTGTGTCGGCTGTCCTCTTTCCTTTATATTCTTGTCCCTTTGGCCCACACCAAGCTCAGCTGCACTTCAGCACTTGTGCTTAGACGGGTGGCTACAGAGAAGGAAGGCACAGACAGGCAGACACACACACACACACACACACACACACACACACAGATAAGCCGGCCGTGTGACGTCCTCCCGGACACCAGAGCCTCCTAATCTTTCTGGGTAACAAGCTGACGTTGCTACCGCTGCCCCATCCCCCATGTTTGTCATCCCTGGGTGACTTTTCTGGTCCCAGGCATGACAACACACTGCCACCTAGTGGTCACTGCTTGTCACACTGCAGTAGGCAAGGTGGAGGAGCAAGCGTGCAGGTGCTTCTTTTACAGTTGTACACTCTGGGTGTGCTGCTCTGAGCGTGCTCCCAGCATCTGTCGCACGTCTTATGTATTCTGCAGAAGAGGGTCTGAACAATGCATGCTTCAAGAAATACAGCCCTGGTTCTGGCAAGGTTAGAATCCAAATGTGAAGGGTTAGGGGAGGGAGGTAAACAGGCCACAGGCCAGGAGAGAAGCAACCCACAAGGCAGCTGGATATTCCTGGGTTCTCGTTCTATTGTCGTTGACGAGGCTGTTGCAAATATCTTTGAACCTTTTGTTTTCTAACCTATTAAATGGGACAATGGCCAGGTACAGAGGGATGCAGTGGAAGTCTCAGGTACTGGGGGGGGGGCTGAGGCAGGAGGATCCCCTTGGGTCCAGGAGTTTTGGACAAACATGGGTAAAATAGTGAGACCCCCTCCCCCATCTTTAAAGAGTTAAAAACTGGCCAGGCAGTGGTGGCACACCTTTAATCCCAGTACTTGGGAGGCAGAGGCAGGTGGATCTTTGTGAGTTTTTAGGCCAGCCTCGACTACAGAGTGAGTTTCAGGACAGCCAGGACTACACGCAGAGAAAACCCTGTCTGCAAAAACCAAAACCAATCAATAAAAAAACAAATAAAGAAAAATGAAAACTGGGTATGGAGGTACCTGCCTGTAATCCCAGCACACGAAAGAGTCAGCTACCTAGCAAGTTTGAGGTCAGCCTAGGCTACATCAGACCCTGATTCAAAAATAAATTAATAGGGTTTCAAGCATGGTGGAGCAGACCTTTAATCTCAATACCCAGGAGGCAGAGGCAGGGAGATCTCGGTGAGTTTGAGGTCAGCCTGATCTACAGGTGAGTTCCAGACCAGCCAAGGTTACACAGAGAGACCCTGTCTCGAAACAAACAAACGAAAGCAATTATTTTCATTAATAGGCCCAGTGAGATGGGGCAGAGGGGAAAGGAGCATGCCACTCAAGCTTGGTGACCTGATTCACCAGGGCCCGGCACCTACGTAAAGATGGAAGACAGAACCAACCAGTTCCACAAAGCTTTCCTCTGGACTCCGCGCACACGCCGTGTTAGGGGGGCGGCTGCCCCCCTAACACGGCGTGTGCATACACATAACGGTAATAGTATCACAATAAGTAAATAGATGATGATGGGGGCTGAGAGATGGCTCAGTGGGTGCACGGTTCAGATCCCCAGCACCCGTATTAAAGTTAGGAGACTTCCAAAGCCCCTTTAGGACGTCACTTTACAGTGTGCTTGTCCCTGTTCCTCTTTTCGGTGCCACTGTTCTCCACCCGAGACAAGCAGGAGCTCCAACCACGACCCTGAGTCTGAGAACCTCAGGTTGCCTTATATGGTTCATTATTCAGGCTCCAGGGGCTCCCCTTTTCCCTGTGTCTCAGTGTCACTTTTCATTCTCTGCCCCCAAGTCTCTGGCTCTCGTTTCTCCATAGAGACAGAGATCTTCAACCTCCTGTTTGCACACAGACACCTGATAGGGTGTTGGTCAGAGCAGTGAACATGTCACCATGAGTCACTGTCCTGCAGGCCCCCTTCCGCTTGCATTCAATAATTTGCTCTTCTGCGCAGAGCTAAAGATCCCTGACAAATAGAGTTATCTGAGGCAAAGGCCCAGGCTCCTCACTCATCATGGTGAGAGGTCGAAGGTCCTACCCCAGACTTGACAGTGCCACTGACTGAGCCTCAGGGTGTTCTGCTGTATAGGGCATAGACAGCTGCTGGGGAGGCATCTCAGCAGCCCTACCCCAGACCCTCTTTCCATGGCCCCAGGGGAAGCCACCATGTTTTCACAGGAGAGGGATTTCCTGGAAAGTTCCGTGGGTGGCATTTTTCCTTTGCCCGTGCCCTTTTGGGCCTATGAGAGAAGTTGTCACAGGTTCATTGGGGCTCAAGCAGGGACTTCCCCATGCTCTTTCATGAAGGGAGCAGAGGCAGAGTGGAGGATCACCTCGTTCCTCTGTCTCTTGCAGAAGACATGGCAAAGGACAGAAGGGAGAGGAGCTAGGAGCTTGTGTGTAACAGTGCTGCACTGAGGGGTCTTTCTCAGGTATGATGTTCCTGCTCACACTCCCTTCCCATAAGACTCTACCCTCTAGCCAGCAGGATAACTTCTAGCTCTTATGTGTCCTCTTAAGGGCTCTGGGAGTTGGGGTGATTCCTCAGGTGTCCTCAAGCAGTTGTTTGTTTGTTTTGGTTTTTATGACATTAGAGAGGGAACCTAGGACTTTGTGTTTGTAGACAGTGCTCTCCTTCTGAGCTCGTTCTCAGTTTATCTGCCGGTTTATCTGTAAACCAGTGCTCTGGGCTGGGAGCCTGGAGGGGAAGGGACGTAGGAGGCAAGTTGCTCAGGCAGCCTTAGAGGGTGGATGGGGAATCATCTCAGAGGCAAGGTGAGTATATTATAGTTATCTATTGCTGCATTTAAAAAAATCACCCCCAAACTTAGTGATCCCCTCACAGCCAGAAATCAGGCTAGTTGAACAGTTCTAGCGTAGGGTCATATGGCTGCTCTAAGGTTTGGTCAAGGGGAAGTGTGGCCTGGGCTGGGGGATCTGCCTCCTAAAAGGCTCATTCTGGTGGCCAAGGACCAGAAGTCTCAGTCCCTCCCCTTTTAGTGCCACAGCAGCTGGCTCCTCTGTGCCAAACAGGATGGCCAAGATGGAAAGAATCCTATCTCATTGCCTGATCTTGAAAGTAATGGGTCTTCTTCCCTTGTCTGTAGACCACACAGACTAATTGTGATGCAGTGTAAGAAAGAGCAAGATAAAGATGTGAAACAAGGGAAGTGGAATTGCTGAGGCCACTGAGAGCTCGGCTGTCACGAGGAACCAGACCTTGAATGACAGATAGCCCCGGAAAAGGAGGAGCAGCTCTGATTATCATCCCTCTGTAGACTTCTGGAGGATCTAGCAGTCTCTTCCTCTGTCCATGGTCCAGAATTGCTAGAGGCTAATAAAGGTCAAGCCTGCCAGGCTGGAGTCCATCCTCTGCGCATTCAGACCCTTGGCCGCTGCCCCTCTCACCTCTGAACTTGTTTACTGGGCTCCATGGGTCACAGCCTACCCAGAGAATTTTCTGCCCTACATCCCCAACCAAACCAGGGTGTTGGGGTTCAAATTTAAGCCCTTGCTGTTACCCATCTGCAAACAAAAAAGAACAAAGGGCCTAGATTTCCCTGCTGAGCCCAACGCTGAGATGGAGTCTTTTCTTTAAAGGGCAAGGAGTTGGGGTGGGGGCAGGTTCAGGCAGCTCCACTCTGTGGCTGACAGTTTCTGCAAAGGGTCACAGGTGTCAGCTGGCTGAGCATAGGCTGAGTTCTGAGATGCACTACCTCTATATTCTCATGGCTGGAGGAGGCCTCTGGGAGTCATAGAGAGTGGCCATCGGGCTGGGAGGATGTGGCTAGGGTGGAGATGAACTCGGTCCTCCTAAATGCAGCTTCCAAGGAAAAGCTCTTGTAACCCTTCTCAGCTACTCAAATGCACCCCCTCCCTCAGCTATAGCAAGAGCAACAGCAGATGGTCCCCGTAACGAGGTCACCACAGGGCTGCACCTGGTGCTCCACTTCCCTAGTCCTCTCCAACACACTGGTCGCCAGTGCTCTGTTGGTAGGCTCTCACAATGCCGGGGGCCTCTGCTTTCTATCTCCAGTTCTCTCTCTTTGGTTACCTCCCCCTCTTCCAGCCAGGAAGCACAGACTATAAGCAGCAAATATAGCTCCAACCAAGAACTAGGGTTTCAGAAAGCCCCGGGCTCCAAGCTTACCTTCATGGAATGGGGTAAAGAGCCCAACTTCAGTTTTCTTTGTAAAATGAGGATGGCGAGCTGACCTTGGTGGCTCATGCCTGGATTCCTCCAACCTGGAGGCCGAGGCGGGAGGAGCTCTACTTCCAGGCAAAGCTACTTAGTGAGACTCTCTCAACAAAGCAAACGCAGCATGTGAAGGAACTTCCTACAGTCTTCCCTCTGTGGTACTAAGGATTGGACCCAGGACCTCATACACGCTGAGTACATGCTCCTCCATTGAGCTCCCTTGGCTGTATTTATTTCTTCAGTTGTCTGGAGGCAGTGTCTAACTCTGTAGCACAGGCTGGCCTATAGCTCCTATTCCTCTAGCTTAAGTCTCCCAGAGCCACCGAATCTGGCTTCTCTTTTTCAGCTGATACATCCAAATATTAAAAATGCACGTATTAAGTTGGGTGTGCTGGGGCATGCCTCTAATCCCAGTACTTCAGAGGCAGAGGCTGAAGAGCGAGGCCAGCCTGGTCTACGGAGAGAATTCTGGGACAGCCAGAGCTGCGCAGAGAAATTCTGTCTCAAAAAAATAGAAAACCAACAAACAAAAAAGAACAACCAAAAAAAAAAAAACAAAACAAAACAAACAAACCTGCCAACACACCTCCCGAGTATTGGTATACATATGTGCTATGTAATATTTAAATTAGGGTAAATGGGGTTAGAGTTGGCTCAGTGGTTAAGAGCACTGGCTGCTCTTCCAGAGGACCTGGATTCGATGCCTACCCCCCCACGCGGGGGCTCACAACCATCTGTAGCTCTAGTTCCAGGTCCCTGACATACCTCTTCTGACTTCTGAGGGCACCAGACGTGCACACGGTACACAGACATACACAGACATACACGCAGGCAAAACACTCACACACATAAAATAATAAAAATAATAAATCTAAATCAGGGTAAACATCTACCCACTCCAAAAGATTATCATTTTTCTTCATAGGAAACTTAAAAAAAAAAATTCTCTCTTCTAAGTTCTTATGGGCCTTGAACTCGTAATCCTCTTGTGTGGGTCTCCCAAGTGGCAGGGATTACAGGCTTGTGCACCAGGCCCGTCTCCTATAGCTCTCTGAAATGTACAGCGTTAGGATTGCCTGCTCTCACCTCTGCAGGACACCCCCCCTCCTCTCCACTCCCCTTCCTCACTCCTCCCTGGCCTCCCCTCTTTCTCCTGCCTCCCCTCCCCTTCCCCTCCTCTCAGCTCCGGATAACCATGATACTACCCTCAACTTCTATGAAATCAACCTTTCCTTCCTGTCTTCTCTTCCCTCTCTCCCTCCCTCCCTTCTTTCCTTCTTAGCCAGTGCTGGATTTGAACCTAGGGCCTTGGACATGCTGAGCAAGCTCTCTACTCAGACCAGCTTTGTGAGACTCCACAGTGAGAATGCTTCCCAAAGGAAGAACAGCCTTCAGAGGCGGCTCCAGGGGCTGCTAAGCTGCAGAGAGGGCTGTCGTCCCCCCTGCAATGGCAGGGTCTCACTGTGTAGCCGCGACTGAACTGGAACTCGATAGGTAGACTAGGATGGTCTTGAACTCACAGGAGCTGCCCACGCTGATTTTGTTTTGTTTTTTTGTTTGTTTGCAACAGGGTCTCACTAGGTAGCCTTGGATGACCTGAAGTCTGCTATGTAGAGCAGGGTGGTCTTGAACTCACAAAGATCCACCTGCTTTGGCTTCCTAAACGCTGGGACCACTTCGCAGGGTCTTACGGTGACTTCTGAGGAAGGGTACGTGACTGAGTCCTAGGCTTGCTGATTGGATTAGGCTGGCTGGGCAGAACCGGAGTGATCCTCCCAGCTCTGTCTCTCTAGTGCTGAGATTACGCGTGTGCAGCACTGCTGGGGGGTCATGGCGCACTCCTTTAATCCCAGCACTTGGGAGGCAGAGGTAGGTGGATCTTTGTGAATTCAAAGCCAGCCTGTTCGACAGCATGGGTTCTAAGACAGCCAAAGATATACAGAGAAACCCTATCTTGAAAAACCAAAAACCAATCAAACTAAAACAGCAAGTGTGTGCCACTACACTAGCTTTCGTTACATGGGTGAGGATCCAAACTCACATCCTTCTGCTTGCTTGGCAAGCATACGCTTTTTACTGACTCAGCTTTCTAGGACCCTCAGCTCCAGTTTTTAAAAAACTTAATTCTGCCTCAGTTTCCTTATCTATGGTTGGGAACAGTGTCCCTGCCTCCCATTGTTGTGAGGCTTGAATAGAAGTATCAGTCACACAGCGCTCACAGCAGTGCTGCCTGCTCGCCGCAAACCTCTCTTCCTCTTTTCTTTTCCTCTCTGGAAAGCCCCTCAGGCCCCTCGGGAGGAGATAGGGAGTGGTGCCCTTGATTCTCCGGAGTCCATCTGCACAGGCAATCTCAGTTGCACGCCCACAGAGTCCGCAGGCTGACGAGGTCCCTCTGGCCCATAGTTTGCAAACTGAGCTAGAGCCAGACCTGGGAATGATTCGTTTGTTCTACCCAGTGTCATTATTACATAAGGCCTGGTTTTCTACTCTCTTGCAAAATATTGGCAGAGCTGGCAACTCTGGGCTCACGTTCTGTTGTTCTGATACAACTTCTACTTATGATCAGGCCGTGGTGGTGCAAACATTTATATGTTTGCACTTGGGAGATAGGAGGAAGGATGAAGGGGAATGGGTGTTCAAGGTCATCTTGGTCTGTGGAGTGTCATGCCAGCCCAGGCCACAGGAGACCTTGTCTGAAATAAATGAACAAACACCTTCAGCTAGACCTCTAAGGGTGGCTTCTACTGTTACTGCTCTGCCTTTCTTTAGGTCCCACTCCTCTCTGTTCCATTACAACCAGCGAGCTTTCTCATTGACTCCACCTGGCAGACTCTTAAAGGCATTTAGATTGGAGACCTGCGGCTGTAAGCAGCACCAAATAGTCAGGAGCTAGCAATCTAGCAATCCCTCCCTCCCCCCTCCCCCGTGTGGTGTGTGTGTGTGTGTGTGTGTGTGTGTGTGTATGTGTCTCGAGGAAGTTATGGTGTTTAAGGAGGACAGTGTGAGGTGGATGGTGGTGTTGAGGATGTAACTATGCTAGAGAAAATTTCTAAGATGTCCTAAACTTAATCATCAAGGGCCAGAAGATGGAGAACAACAAAGGAAGTTATTCAGCTAGCAGCTATGTTGCCAAATCAACACCACCCCCACAAAACCATCCCACAATTCTGAACCTATATATCAAAAGTTTGACTCAAACAGCAGGTGGCTGCCTGCCAGAAGTCACTGAATTTTGCTAACAACGTGACCAGCTCAGAAGCAACAAGTCTGCTCCCCTCATGGGCCTTCCTGTTCCAGAACGTTCCCTGCTCTGCGGTCCCCCAGCCCTCTTTTCAATAAAAAAGCTTATTTTTCCTTCTTCAACTTTTGTCATAAAAATGTTCTCAGAGCCTGGTGTGGTGATGCACACCTTTAATCCAAGCACTTGGGAGACTGAGGCGGGCTGCTTGATCTCTGTAAGTCTGAGGCCAGCTTGGGCTGCATAGCCAGTTCTAGGCTAGTCAGAGACTCACAGTGAGAACCTATCTTTAAAAACACAAAACAAAACAAACAAACAAACCCCCAAACCTGCTCTTGGACAAGAAAGAGTAAAGATGGTGTGTGTGTGTGTGTGTGTGTGTGTGTGTGTGAGAGAGAGAGAGAGACAGAGAGACAGAGAGAGACAGAGAGAATATGGACAGAGTACAGCAATATGCACGTGAGAAAATGTTACAGTGAAATCCCATTATTTTGCATGTTAAAATTAGGTGTGTGTGCACATGTGTGCAGGGGCACATGTGTTCACACAGGTCAGATGGAGGGCATCGGAAGCCTTCCTCTGTAGCTCTTCACCTTGCTTTTTTAGACAAGGTCTCTCAGTGAGCCTAAAACCTGCCACTGCCCTTTGGGAGCTTCTGTCCTCTGCGCCACAACCCTGGGGCTGGAAGCTCGCACACATCATGTCCCGCCTTTGTGTGAGTGCTGAGGTCTTCATTCTGACTCATCTGCGCTCTTTTCCACTGACCCATCTCCCAGCCCTCAAGTTTTCCCTTTTCTTTCTCTTTAGTGCAGAGTATGGTACATGCCTGTAAGCCTAGCACTTGGCAGACAGAGGCAGGAAGATTGCTATAAATTTGAGGTCATCCTGTTCTACAAAATGAACTCCATGCCAAGCAGGCACTGGCTGCTTTTCCAGAGAGCCCTGGGTTTGATTCTCAGCACCCAAAAGGCAATTTTCGGTCCAGGGGAATCTGACGCCCTCATCTGGCCTCTGTGGGTACTGCATGGCTATATATATGCAGGCAAAACACCCATACATGCAAAATAAAAATAAATCTGCGTATGATTGCTCACATCTGTAGTCCTAGCCCTTGGAGCCGGAGGAAGGAGAATCAGGAGTTTATTTACTGCCAGTCTTGACTGCATGAGAGTTTGAGATCAATTTGGACTAGGTGAGACTCTGTTTCAACAAAACAAAAACAAGAGATTTTTTTTTTAAAAGTTCTTGGCTTGTAGGCCTAGTGGGTATATTTTTCAAGTGCCCTTTAGCCTTTCTGCTGAAAGTCTTGGGAATGCATCCTTCCTTAGCAGGAGTTGATAATGGTTCAGTAAATCCTTTTATGTCTGAGATCTCTTGGTCCCAAGTGTTTTTTGCTTTGAGGTTAGGTCGGCAGGGCATGCCTGTGATAGCAGCATTTGGGAGGATTTGTTGTCTTGTTTTGCTTTTCAGCAGGGTCTTATGTTCACGCCGGCCTGGGTTTTGCTATCTAAGCATAAGATGACCTTGAACTTCTGATCCTCCTGCTGCTACCTTCTAAGTGCTGGGACTACTGGCATGTGCCTCTATGCCTGACTTGGCAGAAGGAACTTTTGAGTTAGAGGCCAGTATAGGCTATGTAGCGAGACTATTTAAAAGGCAAAAGTTTTCAGTTTAACATCGCGAATGTAGTTACTCCCACAAAGGAGTATATTTTAAAAATGGTTTCAACGTGGGCTGGGATATGGCTCAGTGGTAGAGCTCATGCTTAGCATGCATTAGTGCCTGTGTTCAATCCTCAGGAGCAAAAATATGTATACATATTATATTAATTATATTAACATATACTATATTGTTGTATATTATTACATAGTATACAGTATTATATGTTTATATATCCATAAATAATATATATGATATATTCCACACAAACACACACACACACACACACACACGTGCACGCATACTTTATCTGAATGATTTAGAGCTGGGTCTAGTGGTGTGTGCCTGTAATCCCTTGGGTGGTAGAGGGAGGAAGATTTATAGTTAAAGGCCATCCTCAGCTACATATCAAGTTCAAGACCAGCCTGGGCTACCACACACACACACACACACATCATTACCACGACAGCAAAAAATGTAAGTGGCTAAAATTACAAATTTGACGGTACATGTATTTTACCACAAACAGTTTAATGTCAATACATTTTAAAATATAAAAATACATTCAACAAATGTTACAGGTATAGGCTTGGAGTTAAGAAATAATTGGCTGAGAACAATGGTCTGGAAATTGATAAAACAAACAAAAGCATATCCTAGCCTGAGTCTGCAACAGTCCTTGTCCCACCACCCATGGTCGAAACCTCATGCAGGAGGTACCTGTGACACTTGGACTTGATTCTAAGGCAGTAGCTCTTACTTCTGGAAAAAGCCTGTTCCTGCGAAGATAAGACCCAAATAAAAATCCAGACCCAGGGCCAGGGTGAGCGCTGAGGCAGTGCGGGGCTTACCTCGGAAGCCTGAGGGCATGAGTTCAGGCTGGTCTCTGTGTCTTGGGTGTATATTCTCTTCCTGCTCTGTTTGCTCCAAGAAGCCTGCACTCGTTGAATCTCTTTGTATTCATCTTTGGTTTTTTGGTTTTTTTGTTTTTTTTTTTGGATTTTTTATTTTTGGCTTTTTTCCAGACAAGACTTCTCTGTCGCAACTCTGGCTGTCCTGGAACTCGCTCTGTAGATCAGGCTGGTCTTGAACTCCCAGAGATCCACCTGCCTCTGCCTCCCAAGTGCTGGGATTAAAGGCCTCTGCCACCACCGCCTGACTCATCTTTGAACATCTATTTTAAATGCGTAGCTCAGGTTGCCCTAAATTCACAGCAATCCTCCTGCCTTAGTCTCCAGTGTTGGGATTATAGACATTTGCCACCACACTGGCCTTTCCTTGAATTTTTTTTTCCTCTGAGGAAACCAAGAACCCCTAAGGCTGCCGTCTGGTAACCCAGGGATGAGGAGTCTGCCAGGGTCCATGTGCTTTGCTGGGATCCTAGGGGCGGAGTCTACGTGAGGAGGCGCTGGGCATCATAATCATGTTTAGTGAGATGGACATCAACTAATGAATATTTTATTCTGGCTGAACAATAGCTACAGAGAGGAGGCATAGGGCATCACTCCTACCTTTCATTAGGGAAGTGTATTTCCTCTGAGGAAGTTGAGTGGCTTTAGACTATGGGCAGAAGTCACCAATGGTAGAAGCAACAAGGATGCCAACAGCCCAGACCCTGGCACAAGAGTATACGGAGCTGTTCCTACTGGACCACCCAGCCCGGACCTCTTCCATGTGAGGAATAAATGCTCATCTTGGTTAAGTCAAGGTCCTGTTTTGAGTTTTCTTCCATTTGCAGCACAGAAGCTCATGATACTTACTAATATGCTTGTAGTTGAAATAAGGTTACTTTGTGGTAAGCTCTCTCAGCCTTCTGTGCTTTTTCTTTTGTGGTGCATACCATTTACCGTGAGATCCTTCATTCTGGGTGTGTCAGAAGCCAAAGCTTGTGGGACCCTATCTGTCACAGTCATATTCACTGTTACAGCCCAGCACCAGCGGAAGTGCCTCGGGCTGAGGGATGCTTAATACTCCTTGAATATGCAGATGGATGATTGGATGGATGGATGGATGGATGGGTCTAGAGCAGACTCACAAATTCAATCGCCTGCTGAAGCCTGTTAGACAATGCAAATGAGAAAGGCAGGCTGGCTATAAGTTATGAGCTGGTGTTTGCATAGCAGGCTGTAAGAAAAAAAAAAAACACGAGGAAGGATAGCAACACCTATCTGCTTTTAAAGAGCAGCTCAGAGGTTCTGTCTGACACTTTCATTTCAGTTCTTTCACAAAACTGAGTCATTTGGCCAGCACAACTGCAAAGAAAGCTTGGAAATGTGTGTTATATCTGAGTCGCTAAAGCCAGAGGTGGTACTGCAGGTCTGTAATCCCAGCTACTTGAGAGTCTGAGGCAGGAGGATTGTTTGAGTCCAGGAGGTGGAGACCAGTCTGGGCAACATGGTAAGATCCCATCTCAAAATAAATAATCAATAAAAATTTATCTCAGCTAAAAATTGTGAGTTCTAGGGCTAGGGAGACGGCTCAGTGGGTAAAGCGTTTGCCTTGCAAACCTACATAAAGCCAGCCGGATGAAGTAGTGTATGTCTGAAATCCCAGCACTCCTATGGTGAGTTGGGAAGCAGAGACAGATGAACCCCTGAAAGCTCCTGGGCCCAGGATGTGTGGCAGCGAACAAGAAAGAGGCACTTTCTCAAACAAGGAGGATGCTGAAGACCAACATTCAAGACTGTCTCTGAGCTGTGCCGCATGCACTAACCTCCCCCCCCCCCCGCGCTCTCTCTCTCTCTCTCTCTCTCTCTGTCTCTCTGTCTCTCTCTCTCTCACATACACACACACATACACGATACAAAATTGAAACTGCTATTACTAAGAAAAAAGAGCAAACCAATTTGAGACATAGTTATGGTCGGAAGAACGAATGAAAGTTCCCTAGATTTGTAGTTCCGCAAAGTATGAGCATGGCGCGAGGACCCCGTAGGAGGCCCTGAGACCTTCCAGGGCAAGCTACTGTCACCAAAGCGACAGGACACCTTTTGCCTGTTGCTGTGTTGCATCACAGTGAGGCTGCAAAAGCTTCCTGGGTGAGGCTGCTGCCTCAGCACAAACCAAAGCAGTGGCTCCGGAGCGTCCTTCACTGCCAGCCACTCCTGATTTACAAGCATGCCCTTTTTTTTTTTTTTTTTTCTTGGAAGGATGTCTTTGATGAAGCAATACCATTTAATTTTATTAAAACGCAACCCTTGGGAACACTGTGTTACGAAGTGAGAATTAGCAGGGAGACTTTTGCTACAGATGAAGCTGCACGGTTGCCATGAGTAGAGGCACGTACATCCATCGTGGGTGCTACACGGCGAGCTGCACTTTTATTATCTCTCTTTCATTATTATTATTTTAATCATTTATTTATTTTAACAGCCAGTGACTCTTAACTGCTGAGTAAAGTTAGCATACAAAGTGTTGGGTTTCATTATGGCGTTTTCATACGTACATGCCCATTATACTTTGTTCTTACCTTATTCTTCCCCCTTCCCTGCGCCCATTTTGCTGAAGTAGCCATTTTTTTTAGTTTTTTTTTTTTTTTTTAATTTTTTCTGCATATCTGTGTATTAAGTGTGTGCCTGGTGCCCTAAGATGCCGGAAGGTGAAGGCAGATCCCCTGAAGCTGGAATTACAGACAGTTATGAGCTGTCAAGTGGGTGCTGGGATTTGAACCTAGGCCCTCTGAAAGAGCAGCCTGTGTTCTTAACCACTGAGCTATCTCTCAGTAGGGGAATGGCCAGATCACTCCAGTCACTCTGGCTGCTGTGTGAAACACCAGCACTCAGAAAGCAGAGGCAGGGAAAGCTCCAGGACAGCAGGGCTGGAACACAGAAAAAATGCTGTCGCAAAGAGCAAACAAAAAAATGGAACCATTTCCATTTTCCCACCTCTCTATATGTTGTTCCTCTGGCTACTAGCGATGGCCCTGCACGCAGAGCTTGAACAAACAGCATCTTTGCCCCCTTATATGAATTCCTCCTTCCACATCCCCCTGCCCTTGTGGCTTTGCCCCAGAGGACATTCCTCCTAGGTTTTATCTGTGCTTGCAGTTTTCCAAAGTCACACACTCATGGGTCCACATCTGGATCAGGGTTTGTTCCCAAGAAAGGGGAAGCAAACCATCTGGACCCCGGCAGGAGAGGCCAGGAGATGGGGAGGAGGGGCAGGAGCTACTGTGCCTGCTTAGAATGGCAGTGTCACTCTAGACTGGAATGGTAGTGTTAGTGCAGAGTGGCCTGGAGAGACTTTGGAGACATTTAGAAGGTCGTATCATCGGAATTCATAAATGGACACATGAGAAGAGCTGGGTGCTGAGGAAGTAAGAGATGGCATTCCGTGTATTTGCCTTGGGTAGCTTGGATGGCAATGCCCTCATTCAGTGGGAAACCTGAGACAAAGGTATGCAGTTGCTACGTTAGTCTGGAACCAGCCTGAGATGTGTAGAGGTTGCTATGTCTGTCTCAGTCACTGTTCCGCTGCTACGAAGAGATGCCACGACCAAGGGAACTAACTCTTGTGAAAGTTAATTGGGGATTTGCTTACAGCTTCAGAGGGTCGGTCCATTATCATCCACGGTGGGAAGCATGGCACATGTAGCTGAGAGCTACAACTAGATCTGTAGGCAGGGAGAAAGAGAGACTGGGCCTGGTGTGGGCTATTGAAATCTCAAAGCCCACCCCCAGTGATACACTTCCTCCAACAAGGCCATGCCTCCTAATCCTTACAATTTCTTCAAATAGTGCCACTCCCTGGTGACTAAGCATCCAAATATATGAGCCTTTGAAGGCCATTCTTATTCAAAACAGCGCATTCTGTTAAACAAGCAAGTGGAGGTTTTCGGTGGGAAGGGTGGGGTGTCTACTGCGTGGCCCACGGTCACGCCTGTCCCATCAGGTATCCACATTTCAGCCCGGGGCCTTCTCTGCCACAGTTGAGCCGGATAAACAGACTCCGCTGCCCATCGCCCAGGAAGACGCTGGTCCGCGCAGATGTGCTAAGGGGTGTGGAACAAGAAGCCACGGCTGCTCTCAAATTGCTGCCAAAGGAAGAAGGGCTGTGTTTGCTTACGTGTCCAAAACAGTGAGCCTACTCTTCCTGTAAGAGAGGCCACACAGTCTAAATGGCCTATCTGTACCTTTTTCATAGAAGAGACATACAAGAATCTCATCATGCTTTTTGCGTATTGGCAATATGTTACCTACTCGGTCCGAAGGAACAGAATGAAGTAAAACCCGGACAGCATGGCTTCAACCGCCACGGAGTCATGCTGGTCCTTGCTGCTTGCCTTTAGGCTCTTTATGACTTAGCGGGTCTGTTGGGCGAGGTAATCTCGTCTGATTTTCCATTGATTAAATTTTCTCCTTTTCTAAATGTAGTATTGCTATATTGTCCAGTCTGGCCTTGAACTTGTGAGTGTCCTGCCTAAATCTCCCAAGTGCTGGGATTAGTTACGTGCCCCTACGCCCTGCCTCATGCTGGCCCCATCGGGCTGTGTCAGCTATGCAGCCTTTGTCTTGCCCACAAACAGGCAGTAGTGACATTCCAGTTCTGCTTAGCTGTGTCCAATGATATTTTGGCATTTTTAATTCGTCAGTTTCCCCAACAGCTGCGGGTGGAAGGGAGGGACTCCGGAGGGCCTCTGGGTCTGGAGTGTAGAGGAGCCTCAGTACCAGGCTTCCTGTCTCTTCATTTACGCACATCTGTGCAGAGAGAGCAAAACTTTCTTCCTTGCCTTTGCACCTGTTTGCAAATCTTCGAACCCTCACATAGACACACCTGTGCACGAAGCAGAGCGAAGAAGGGCTGGCCAGAGGTAAGAGGGGCACACTCGGCTTCTTTCTCTCTTTCTTTCTTTTTTAAAATATATTTTTATTTATTTTTCACGTGCATTGGTGTTTTGCCTGCATTCATGTCTGTGTGAGAGTGTTGGGTCTCCCGGAACTTGAGTTACAGACAATTGTGAGCTGCCATGTGGGTAATGGGAATTTTACCCAGGTCCTCTGGAAGAGCAGCCAGTGCTCTTAACGGCTGAGCCACCTCTCCAGCCCTTTGACTTCATTCTTTCAAGGAGCTGCAAAGGCCAGCAAACATGGCGCAGATGTGCCGGAATGTTCTCGGTGCAGTTCTCTGATCCCAGCTGTGGTCCAGTTCTCTTGTACGTCTCTCAGGACACATCATGAACCGTGGTCTTCCACTGGAATCATGAGTTTCAAAAGGCTAAGCAGTAAGCCATACTCATCTTTGCCTGCCCATCCAGGCACAGCCAGTGCTCAGGGCGGTAGGAGCTTCGCTGAAGCACACCGACCAGAATGCAAGGTCAGAGAGAGACAGCAGAAGGCAGCTGGGATGGGGCCGCTGGTGGGGAGGGCGAAGCTGGGAAGAGAGAAAAAGCAGAAACAGTTAAGGAGAGGAGGGAAGATGAGAAAGAACAAGCAGGTGTTGAGGATGGAGGAGACATGAGAATGGAAAGAAGAAATATAAAAGCAAGAAAAACAGAGTGGACTACACACACGTTTCCTAAAATCTTCACTAAAAATCTTCACCAAGGATCATACAGTCAAGAACAACTTAAGCCACTTGATTTCGTGTTTATAAGAGCTCTTAAACTCTTGTCTTCTGTGAAGTTTTAGGATTTGGGTTTGTTGGGTTTTGTTTTTGAGGTCTCACTGTGCCGTCTGGGCTGATCTCCATTTGGGTGCAGGTGTTCCTTTTGCCCCAGCCTCCCCAGTAGCCGGGACCAAGGCACACGCCACTGTGTCTGGATTGATGTGTAGGATTTTCGAAACGTTCTAAGGAAACTCTAGATAGCCTGAGTTAGGAAATGGGGAGGCTGAGATTCTCAGAAAGGGTTAAAACTGGTTTCTTCTCTATGGAGCGCTGTATGGGGACACTTGTTTTGGTAGACATGTCATCAGAAGAAATGGTTCTAAGAGAATTGGTCTTGGATACAGACCCTGGCGGGCTTGGTGGGAAGTGGGCATATGAGACAGGACTCTTTCTCAAACGGGGTGAGCTATCGACTCTAGCCTCTGCCTCCACACTCATTCTCCCTTTCTAGCACCACACAGTCTTGAAGTCATGTCCTGTCCTTGAACATCTTTCAATTCATAGACTTATTCCCAGAGAGGGGTCCTCTGGGGTTCAGTCTGACCTTCAAAACAGAAAGGTTCCATTTTGATAATCCAAAGACTCCCTTGAGTAGAATAGCTCTTTCTGAACATCCTGACCTTATAGGGCACACTTTTTTTGGTAGGCAAGGCCGGGAGACGAACCTGATGAGAAAGACCACTTCTATTTCTTGTCTGGTCCTGTCTCAGTTTCTGTAGGTGGATACAAAATGGCCGCCCTGCATGGCTGATGAAAGGGCTCTGAGGAGCCAGATACTCAGGAACCGCCTTTCCCTTCCAACCCAGGCCCCTCACAGAAGAGGCCTGCCTGTAATATACAAATTCTCCCCACCATCGCCCAATCCTAGGTAGATACTTGAAGTGGCCTTGGGTCTTACTTTTGGCCGCAGTGGTGAAGTGGCGGTGGTTGGCGCCGGGTGGCTAGGTCTGGCGAATTCTAGATACTTAGTAAATGTTTGTTGGATTAAATAACGTGTCTGAAGATGCGAGACGCAGATGGGTGGGTGTCTGCAGGGCGTGAATGCTGAGTACCGCTTACAGCTCTGCTTAGACCTTCCTTTCAGAGCCCCCACTCACCCTCCACCCACTCCCCAGTATGTGGGCATCTGAGGCAAAGGCAAGGATGGCAGAGGTTGCAGCCACGGAACCACAAGGGTTGCTTAGAGGGTCACATCTCTAGGAAGTTTATACGAAGCCAGGCAGCAGCTGAAGGGTGTGTGGCTGGGGGGCACATCCCACGACCGGGCTTGAGTGGGCTGGCTGGGGGCCACGAGAGGAAGATAAAAGTGCCCCGTGGGACCACAGACTGTCTGTGGTGGAGCTGGGCTGGGACTGTGCCCTCCTCACCCATCTCTGGGGGGCCCCGTGAAGGCGGCAGGAACCTCAAGCACCCTGAAAGGTGTGTGGTATGCAATGTCATTTTGTTAACATCCTCTGTGTGGTCGCTCTGTCTCTTTCAGGCGAGTGTCCCCTGGGTGCACCTTGCCCCCCAGAATTCCCTCATTTCTATGCCTCTCCATTCTGACAGGCCTTGTGCTTTCTGTGTGTCGGTGGATCCTGTGAAGGGTGGCTGTTGCCTTAATGACCTTTCTGAGTAAGTTTCTCCTTCCCTCCCGTGTTCCCTCGAGGCCTCTGTGTATTCGTTGTTTTCCCCAGGAAGTCTGTCCACTCTTCTGTTGTGCAGCCAGTTCCTCTCACATCAGTCCCTCAGGTCCAGCCCATACTCCACAGCTTGGTTTCAGACCTTGTGGAGGCCCCACTGGCCTGCTAGAAGTGAGGCTGCTTGTTTTCAGGGTAGAAGGAAGTAGATCTTAGTGGCTCCTAAAGAGAGGGAAAAGGAGAAAGGAGAGACAGGGGCACTCCAAGGGGAAGAGAAGGCAACAGCTGCAGCCCAGAGGGAGGCACCAGGGAGCTGAAGACTGAAGCCTGAGCTTGGAAAACAGATTCAGAAATGCAGATGTGAGCGGGGGAAGGGGGCAGGGGACATAGCAGCCTCTCCCAGGGGTGATGTACACAGGATGCTACTGTATGATGTGGAGCACCCGCCCGCCTCAGGGGAGGCTGAGGATGTGGGAACCAAAGGCCAGGTCTCTGGGGTGGCAGCGGAAGCCTAGAGCACCAAAGCGCGCTGTGGCTGGAAACCCACAACGCCCTCTACTAAATCAAACCCCAGGTTGTGGTGGGGCCATGCCAGGAGCTGGAACAGGGAGACAGCTCTCTGAACAGACTCCAGAATTGTAGAGTGCGGGAGACAAAGTGTCTGCCATCTAGGGAAGAGCCAGGGATGCTCTCATTCCACAGGAATATTTTCCAGAGCAAGAGCGATGTAACCCCAAGGAGGGAGAGCCCCTATGGAGAGAGTTTCTACTCACCAAGGGCGCATCTGCTCATCAAGGCTCTCCATCTTGTGGACGAGGGCAGTCGGAAGCCTTTGCAGGACTGGGCTACCCCCATCAGCTCTTGTTGCCATACCCTCCCCTTAAATGCTCTGCAGGCCCCACCTCACACTACCTGTGCCAGCTTGTGACACCCACGACGATAGTGACTAGTCTCATCTCACGCCCGCCTTCCCTAGAAATCTCTCTTTGTACCGCTTCTCTTTCTAGCTCCTTGTTTTGAATAAAATTTATTCTCTCTGTCTCTGTCTCTGTCTCTGTCTGTCTCTGTCTGTCTCTGTCTCTCTCTGTGTGAATGTGTGTGTATCTAACATCTGTCTATCTGTCTGAAGCATCTACTGTGTTTTGGGTTCTGGAAATTCCTCTTTCAGTCCGCAGAGAAACTGGAAAGTGCTACGTTTTTAGCTTCTCCCAACCCTTATTGTGAGAACAAGTCTCCAGAACCTCCTCTGATGCCACATCCCTGTCAAGAATTACGTGTTTGGGGGTCCAGATGTTCCCATGGAAAAAGAGCAAGTGTCGTGATAACCCACGCTCGGTCCCCGCACCCGTGGAAATCTGGAAGGAGAGAACGGACTCAGCAAAGTTCTCTTTCTCTTTCCCTCCTTCTCTCCCTCATATACACAATAATAAATAATTAAAAAATGTATGTATTAGAGCCCAGTAGGGAACAGAACTTCAGATGGCTCAAAGGAAAAAGAGTTATTACAGAGTCAGGGACAGGGCTGGGGAGGCCAACCGGCATGCTGAGAGGGGCACAGACACGGGAAACAAAGGAAGGCACTTAAAAGGCGAAACTGGTGTTTCAGGAAGCCAGGAAGAGTCTAAATTGTGGATAAGGACTGTCAGACAGCAGTTGTAATGGGATAAGGCAGAGGGAGGGTGGACACACAGCTATTGGTATCGGATACACCCAAAGCATGGAGAGAGAGCAGGGAAACACTCTTGCTGGGACTCTCCCACATCCTTTTGGCATTTTCCATTGGCAGCCCCAAGCGGCCACTAGAAAACCAGGGAATTTAAAGGACACAATCAACGACAGGCAGCCCCTTGGTGGAGTTTGGGCAAAGATAATGGAGAAGAACAAGCTGCATGGATGGGGTGACTTGGTTCCATCCAGGCCAGGCTTGGGTGTGAACACGCACTTAGTGGCCAGCCTTTCTTCCCCTCCATCTCAGGTCCCCTCCCCCTTCCCCCTTCCTTCCTCATGGCTATGCTCTTGTAGTACTGAGGATGGAACCCAGGGCATGCTAAGCTAACTATGTACCACTGAGCTACATCCCCAGCCTTCAGTGGCCCATTCTAGAAATAGAATTAATGTACCGCATATAGGAAGACACATCAGAAAGTTCCTTTCCTCTGTTCCATCCTATTTGGCTTAAGCTAAGCAGGCACATTATCCAGTCCCTGTGCTTCGACTGTTGTCAGGCTTGGCTTCCAGCAGCCTGGACCATCATCCCTGTACTTCTGGAGTTCAGGCTAAGGTGGAAGACGGTGCAGCCAAGAGAGCGTCCACAGGGAGCTGAGGGAGACCTTAGAGGGCAGATTGCTACAGAGCACCACAGCAAGGATGGACCAAGGGGAAAGAAAAGCCAGGCTTTGTGAATATCTTGTCTCACCAGCTCTAACCAGATTCCTGCTGAGTGTCACTCCAACAGTCACTTTTCCGAGGCCCGCTTGTAGCCGGGGCTCCGGTTGCAGTGTGTGTGTGTAGGTGTGTGTGTGTGTGATCAACAGTGGCTCCAGCCATCTCCGCATCTCCAGAACCGTCTCAGCTCTCCTAGCTTGCCTGTTAAGGGTTATTGTGAGGCTCCAAATACCTTCCTGCATCAGCTCCTAGTGTTGCTCTCAATCGTCTTCCTGTCCTCAGCACTTGTAGCACTTTCCCACAGCTCTGCGTGCTCCTCCCCTTCCGTGTTTTAAGACTTGAGCATGCCTAGATCTTCTGGAGGTTTACGAAAATGCAAATGACCAGTCCCACCCCCCCCCAGCCCCCACCCCCAGTTTTGGATCTTCAGGTGGGGTTGTGGATCTGTTTCTTTTTAAAAAAAAAAAAAAAAAACACTTTTATTAATAATTTGAGTTTCAGCTGGGCGGTGGGGGTACACTCCTTTAATCCCAGCAGAGGAAGCAGAGGAAGGTGGATCCTTGTGAGTTCAAGGCCAGCGTGGTCTACAGGGTGAGTTCCAGGACAGCCAGAGTTAAAACAGAGAAACCCTGTCTCCAAAAACCAAAAAAATAAAAAAATAAAAAATTTGAGTTTCATACAATGCATCTTAACAACACCCTCTTCCCATTCCTCCCTGTTCCCCATCCCACCCCTGTGCCCTTAAAAAACAAACAAACAAACAAACAAACAAACAAGCCCAAATGAAACTTGAGTCCAGCCAGTGTGGCAGGAACAATGATCATGGGCCTCACCATGGATCCTGGAGGCAACAGGTATCTCTGGTGATGGACATTCATCAGGCCCACACCAGCTCAAGACCCAGCATGACAAAGTTTGACCCAAAGTTGGGTCCTACCACCCAAGGCCATAGGCACACAGACATTGCCCAGGTACCCAGACACCAAGTAGGCACCTTGATATCCTGCAAGCACCAGGGCATCCCTTAAGCCCCCAGACATCCCATAGACACTGGGACCTCTAGAAGGCAGCAGGGCACCCACAGGTACCTGAACACTCCACAGGCACCAGGGCCACCTGCAGATACCAGGACCCCCCAACAGGCACTAGGGCATCTCACAGGCACCAGGACTGACCACAGGTACCAGGGCATCCCATAGGCTTCTGGACATCCCATAGGTACCAATTCCTGCAGACACCAGTATGTTCCACAGGCACCAGTGTCTCTCACAGGCTCCTGGATATTAGGAAGGTACCAGGACAATTTGTAGGCACCAGGACCCCCTGTGGGCTCCAGGATATCCCCCAGGCTCCAGGGAATCCCAGAGACACCTGGGCATCACACAGGGACTGAGTCAACACACACAAACACCTTAACATCTTGCAGGACCCCTCCCTCCCACATCCTGAAGGCACCTAGGCATCATGCAGGCACCAAGACCCCGCACAGGGACCAGGGCCTCCCACATGCACATAGACATCCCACAGGCTCCAGGGCTTCCCTCCGGCACCAGGGCACCCTACAAACTCTGGGGAATCCCACAGATGCTTGGACATCACACAATCACTTGGCCAACCCACAGACACCCACCCAGATATCTTCCAGGCATCTGGATATCCCACACACAGTCATCCAGACATTCCGTAGGCACCCAGATAATGGATCTGTTTCTTACAAGTTCACATATATCCTGGATATGTTGTGGCAAAGAATCACTCTTTCAGCACTTGTGAGGCAGAGGTGGACAAATCTCTGTGAGTTCGAGGCCAGCCTAATCTGCATAGTGAGCTCCAGACCAGCTAGGGCTAGTAGTGAGAAATGCTCTCAAACTATAAGTTGTCCCTTTCTCTCAGCTCATGCATGCAAAGTCATGTCCCTTTTCACACCTTTATCCTCAACTCTCAGTCTCATGAGTAGGAGTCTTTCCTTGTCTTCCTGGGTCACACTGACTTCATAGGTCACACACCATGAGTCTGATACTGAGCCAGAAATGAACCCTTTGCAATTTCATTTTCGATTTTGTCTTTGTCTCTCGGCTCTCACACTATATGATTCTAAGTCCTGAGAATTTCATCTCAGGACTATCCCTTAAATCGGACAAGGTGGTCATGCCTGTAATTCCAGAATTTGGGAGGGCAGGGCAGGAGGACCAGGAGTTCAAGGTGTTATCCTTGACTAAACAAACAAACAAACAAACAAACAAACAAAACCGATCCTTCATCTCTCACATCCTCCAGCCACTGTCTTAGAGAGGCCTGGTTTGCTCACTAGGATTACTGCTCCTCAGGTTCATCCTTCATCTTGCAGCTGGGGGATCCATTTTGCAACCAGAATCACCTTCTCTAACTAAAATTGTCTCCTAGTTCCTGAGCTTCCAAGATCAAGTCCCAGGACCTTAGCCTACATCCCAGGACCCACAGATACTGGGTTGGCTCTATCATCTCAGTCTCTATCACTTTGCCATCTTCTCCTTAAATCTTTTTATGGTTTCATTCACAAAGAAGTCATTCCTGGCCAGGGCACAACACTTAAAAGCATCTGAAAAGAAACTTTGACAGGGGCTCACATAGCTCCAGCTGACCTCTATCTGTGTAGCTGAGAATGACCTTGAACTCCTGATCTTCCCATCTCTGCCTTCTGCGCTGGGATTATAGGTGTGCACCACCACAGCTGGTACTGTTACACACCTGGTGCTCCTGAATCCAGGGCCTCACACATGCTAGGCAGGTACTTACTGAGGCACTTCTCCAAACCCCTTATTTAGATTTTTTGAAAAAATATATTAAAATGCCACCACCATCACCACAGGTGCGGGGGTCCTGGCGGTCCAGCTCTGGCCCCCGCGAAAATGGGGGTTCTTTCTTCCACGAAGGAGGGGTAAACCCCAAAGAAACATGAGACAGTCTTGGTGGCTGTTGAAACCGCACGAGGCCTTTTTATTAAATGAACTTGGCGCACGTGGCGGCTTGGGACAGGTGCGGCGGCTTGGGGCGGCCGCCGCGCACGGGCGGGAGATGTGGGCAAAAGGCATGTGGGCAAAAGGCGAGAGGGCAAGAGAGCAAGAGAGCAAGAGAGCAAGAGAGAGAGCGACCCCCGTCCAGGGCTTTTATTAGGGTCCCCTGGAGCCCTGGTCTTGGGCTATTTTGATTGGTTCCTCAACCCCGTCGGTCAGGTGTGGGGGTAGCCGCCTGCACCTGAGACGCAATGGTGCCTGGGTATTCTGGGGAAGAAAGAATCCCTGCTGAATGGTGGGGAGAAGCTGCTAATAACTACTAACTTAGGGGAATTTTCTGGGTTTTATATTTCTTAAATCTTTGCAATAAACCTGGGTTGCTTTATTGCAATTTACTTCTGGATAGCATGGGTGTGTTCCATTCCAGCCCACAGTAGCCAGCTCAGGGATTGATTTTGCTATTACTATTGGCTTATACAGATCTTATTATTGATGACAGAACATATGCCACCGTACAGTGAAGACAAAAATGGAGCAAGGCAGTTAGGGAGTTCCAGTTCCCGGCAGTGAATTCGCTTCAGGAACCTTGTCAAGCTAAAGCATTTCATAGCCTGAGAAACCTGGGCCCCAACACACAGGGACTTAATGGTAGAGCATTTGGCCTTGAGTTTCATCCTGAATAAAAAAAAATTGTCAAAAATGAGTATACTGGGCTGGCGAGATGACTAAGTAAGTGAGGGAGTCTGCTGTCGAGCCTGACCACTTGACTAGATCACTAGGCTCCACACAGTGGAAGGAGAGAACAGACTCCCACAAGTTGTCCTCCAACCTCCGTACAAGTATAACATACATACTAGATAAATAAACGAATAAGTAAATACAGTAAAAAAAAAATTAATGAATAACTAGCATTTCCCCCACTTCAGTAATGGATTCATGACTGTCCAGGAACTAGCTGTGTAGACCAGGCTGGTCTCGAACTCACAGAGATCTACCTGCCTCTGTCTCCCAAGCACTGGGATTAAAGGTGTGTGCCACTCTTGGTGTGAGCCTGCTTTTCTTCCTTCCTTCCTTCCTTCCTTCCTTCCTTCCTTCCTTCCTTCCTTCCTTCCTTCCTTCCTTCCTTCCTTCCTTCCTTAGTTGTATCTGTGTAGAGGTCACAGGATGAATTTTGGAAGTTGGTTCTCTCCTACAGAGTGGGTCCCAGGGATTGAACTCAGGCCTTCAGCCTTGGTGGAAGGCACCTTTACCTACTGAACCATCTCACTGGCCCTTTCTTTCTTAAGAAAAATATTCTTAGGCAATGTTATACACATATGTAATGCATTCTGATCATTCAATCCCATCTTCTTATCTGTCTTCCACCCCTGCTAACTACTCTCCTCGTCCCATCAAGTCCTCCCCCCCACATTCTTGTCTTTTTGGTTTTTTTATGTTTTTTGACACACTGAGTTTAACTAAGGCAGTTTCACAGTGTGGGTATGGAGCTACCACAGAATGGGCAAGACACCAGTGATACACCACTGAAGACCGTGACCGCCCCTCCTTCAGCAGCAATCCGCTACCCACGGATCCCCAGGGAGAGGCAGGGTCATGGCCTCATGAGCTCCTGCCCATTCATGACTTGGCCCAGTGGTTTAAAGTTTACCGAGTCTTCAGCTTTCAATTAGCTTGGTCTTAGAACAGCCTAGCTTTTGGCAAGCAGGGAGGAAATGCAACAAAACCCAAATAAAGGGTTAGGGATCCAGTGCAGGGCCAGAACTCTTGCCTAGCAGGTGCAAGGCACTGGGTTGCATCCCTGGGGCAACAGAAGGAATAAACAAGCCAACAATGCAGTCTGGTTAAGAGGTTCATCTGTAAACATAGTAAACTTTGTAAGTTTCAGTTCTTGGGGGCTGCGCGTGTGACTCAGTAGTAGAACTCTGGTCTGGCATGCGGGCATCTCTGGGTTCTGGTCCCACTACTGGAGAAAAAAACAAAACAAGAAAGTTTTACAACCTCAGTAAAGGCAATTTGGTTGGTAGGTGAAATAAAGCTAACTGGAAATGGTTTACCAAAGTTTCTGAACCTGTACCTAAATACATGCATGTACATCTATATTTTTTTTATTTACATGAAATGAAGTTGTCAGTCTCTGCTTATACCTTACATCTTTAGTTTATTTTATGTGTATGGATATTTTGTCTCCATGTGTGTCTGTGCACCACATGCATACCTGTGTCCTGGGACTGAGTTCCAGACAGTTGTGAGCCACCAGTGGGTTCTGGGACTCAAACCCAGATCCTCTGGAAGAGCTGCCAGTGCTCTGAACTGCTGAGCTGTCTCCTCAGTTTGTGCTTATACTTTTAAAGTCCAAGTCTAACCAGAGCAGAAATCGAAACTAAAAAGAGATGTTTCTCTATTCTGAATCTAAAGTTTCTTTCATGAACTAGGTGTTCAAATCTTCAAATAATTAATAATGCAACAAAACTCATTCATAATATTGTCCTATAGGCAAGGCTGGCCTTGAACTCAGAGATCCACCTGCCTCTGCGTCCTGACCGCCTAAGTGCTGGGATTAAAGTATGTGTCACCACCACCTGGCTATAATTACTTTTTATTAAAAGACTAGTGTCGTGTCCCCCTCCCCGCCTCACTTGAGACAGGTTCTCATATAACCCAGGCTAGCCTTGAACTTGTTACATAGCTGAAGCTGGCCTTGAACTCTCTTTTTTTAGTAAAAAATATATTTTATGTCTATGGGTGTTTCCTGTGTGTATATATGCATACCACCTGCGTGCCTGGAGCTTTCTGTGGTCAGAAGAGGCATCGGATCCCCTGGGAAGTTATAGATAGAACCACCACGTGGGTGTTGGGAATTGAACCTGGGTCCTCCACAGGAGCAACAAGCACTCTAACTGCTGAGCAACTCTCCTGCCCCTTTAGTTTCATTTTTGGCTTCAGACACAAGGTCCTCCTGCCTCAGCCTCCTGAGTACTAAGATTACACACGTGTGCCTCCGGGTCAGGGTAGGAGACTATAACTCTTCATAGAAGTGCCTGAAACTGTAGTTTGTATTTGACACCCATGACTGAATTTATTTCTGTGTAATATGCTGCTCAGGATGTTACGTTTGCTGTTATGCTACCAACATCACACAGTCTTAATTTAGCACAGAATTTTGTGGCACTTTACTGCAGGGTGCCTGATTTGTGTGGGCAAATAAGGTTCTCAAGGCTTTGAAGGAAAGAGAAAGCTCTTGTGTGCCCTAGGCTTAAGGAATGTCTGAGGACTAATGATTCCTATCTTCCCTGCCCCTGCCATTTCTGTAGGCTCAGACTCCCAGTGACTCAAGCCCCTGTCTACCTCAGCAAGGCCAGGATGTACCGCGGAATCTCTTTTAGCCACTTGTTCCTGGTGCTGCAGCTGGGTAAGTACTCAGACTTGGGGGCCAGTAGCAGATGGTGCGGGAGGTTGAGGCAGATGGGAAATTACAAAGGGCGGGGGACAGAGGGAGACAGCTGTGACATTGGAGCCTGACCTTCTTTTCTATCCAGCACAACTCTCAGCTGTTACCAAAGGAAAGACAATCAAGATAGGCCAAGAGGGGTATTCAGTGGATCTGCCCTGCCAAGTCTCCAAGAAGAGCTCGACCTTCACCTGGAAGTTCTCTAACCAGACAAAGATTCTGGGAAAAACGGGAGGCTTAATAACCAAAGGTAGGATTCCCCATCTCCCAACCCAGGAAGGAAAACCGTGAGTTGAATGAACTTGCTGTCAGAAACCTGTTTCCAGAAAGGCTAGCGTCCCGTGGTGGCTAAAGCTGACAAAATCTCAGTGGCCCTCTTTTCTGGGATTTCCTTTCTCCAACTGCTTATGGAAAATGGATTCTGGTAGAACTTTAATTTTTTTAAATTAATTAATTAATTAATTAATTAATTTATTTATTTTTAGTTTTTCAAGACAGGGTTTCTCTGTTGTAGCTCTGGCTGTCGTGGAACTCACGCTGTAGACCAGGCTGGCCTCCAACTCACAGAAATCCTCACACCTCTGCCTCCCAAGTGCTGGGATTAAAGGCCTGTGCCATTATTGCCTGGCATAATTTTATTATTTTAATAATTATGACTTTAACAGACATTGGAAAAAATATCATATAAAGTATATGATTTTGCTGGGCAGTGATGGCGTACGCCTTTAATCCCAGCACTCTGGAGGTAGAGGCAGGTGGATCTCTGTGAGTTCAAGGCCAGTTTGATCTACAGAGTGAATTCTAGGAAAGCCAGAGCTACAACAGAGAAACCCTGTCTTGAAAAACCAAAATAAATAAATAAAAATAACTTTATTTATTATTGGGCTGGAGAGAGGTCTCAGAGGCTAAGAGCATATTCTGCTCTTGCAGGGGACCTGGGTTTGATTCCCAGAACTCATATAGAGGCTCACGACCATCTGTAACTCCAGTACTAGGGGATCCAGTGCCTTCTTTTGATTTCTCTGGGCACCAGGCACATACATGGTGCACATGCATACATACTGTCAAAACACATATAGAAAAGAAAAACAAAACACATTTATTTATTATTGTGTGTGTGTGTGTTCAGAGCACAATTTTTTGGAGTCAGTTCTCTACTTCCACCTTTATGTGGGTTCTGGGAATTGAACTAGGATCATTAAGCCTGCATCGATGGGTGGCAAGCAACTTTACTCTCTCATCCATCCCAGCCCATGACCCCTACCCGACCACACACACTTTTGTCTCTGGTAGAGACTGAATCCGGGACCCCATGCATCCTAGTCAAGTACTCTACCATGAGCTGCTCCCCTAGCCAGTCTTTAAAGACCTTGTTCAGCACCATCCTCCTTGGCCCGGTTTGCCCATTCTCTTTGATGCTCTACACTCTTTGCACACATGGACCATGATTTTTTTTCATCAGAACCAAGGGAAGGCAAGAAGGGAGATTTATTTTAGGAGGAGGGCAATACATTTTATTTTGAACATCTGCAACTGGCGTGGTGGGAGATTATTCAAATAAAACTAACTATTCCTTGGACTACTGGAAATACAGACGTAGAGTAGAGGAGAGAGGTTGGGCTGGGAAAACTTGTCTGCTGAGATAACAGAGATACTTAGTGGGATTTAGATTGGATATAGAAATAGGGGAGGAGAACAGAAAGAATTTAGGGCAACATTAAACAAAAGTCTAAGACAAAGAATAGGAGATGGAACATCAGCATAAAGGAGAGAATTGGAAGTGATGAAAAGGGGCCTGTGTGACGTCTCCGCAGGAAGGACACTCGTCACCAAGCCTGATAGCCTGGGTTTGATCCCCAGACCCCACACCGTGGAAGGAGAGAATCAACTCCTTCAAGTTGTTCTCTGAGCTACCCACATATACAGTGATTCATGCTGCTCGCAATCGCGTGCACACACACACACACAACCTGAGTACGCTACTCCTTCGAGAAGTCTGGTCAGTTGTGAGAAGGCTGTAGAAAGGAGTTATGAAGCTGCCACTGTAGCCAGGATGTTAAAAAGACAAATTTCCTCTTGGCAGCAGTTCTGTCACATCGGTGTAATCAATTTGACAAGACCTGGAATCACTAGGAGACAGGGCCTCTAGGGAACTGGTGAGAGACTGTTTAGCCTCTGGGCACGCCTGTGAGGGTTTGTATCTATCAGGTTCTGGGGGAGGACCTGGCTACTGTGGGCAGCACCATTTTGTAGGCTGGGTCCTGAAATGAACAAATAGAAAACAAAGCCTTAGCTCGCCACTCTCTGCTTCTTGCTTGTGGAAAGACGTGAACAATCTCTCGTTGCCTTGATTTTCCTGACGTGGTAGACTGCACCTGGAACTGTGAACCAAAATAAACTCTTCCTCTCTTAAGTTGCTTTTTTGTTTGTTCTAGAGAAGACAGATTTATTTTGGTTTTTGGTTCCAGAGGGATAAGAGTGCAGGATGGCGTAGGGCTGGAGGCATGGCAAAGGGGTAGGAAGCTGAGACTTCACATCTTCAAAGATAAACATGAAGGGAAGAGAGCCAACTGGAAGTAGGTGAGGCTTTTTAATCTCAATTCTCATCCCACGGATGATATACTTCCTCCCGAAAGGTGGGATCACCTAAACCTCCCCACACAGCCCCACAGGAGCCTGTGGCGAACAGTTTTACTCAAAAGACCACATCCCACCAAAGTTCCTCTTGTCAGCGTGTTTTATCCAGGCGGAGGGTGAGAGAGGAGGCACGGGCAGTGTGGTGCTCAGGTGTACAGCACCTACTTGGCCTGTGTGAAGGGATGGAGTCCATCCTCAGCATGGAAGAGGCGAAAAGGGAAGGAGAGGGAGAAGGGAGAAAGGAAGGGGAAAAGAGACCCCACGTCCATGAAGGAGCTTTCCCGAGACAGTGCTGCGGAGTGTACATAACAGGACTGACCTTTTAAGCTCCACCTCCTTCGGGTGTCAAAATTTCAAAGGTAGAAAAGGACCTTTAGTGAGTCCTCCCCCTGTGTGCCACTTGAGTATCCGTTTCCTCTTCCCAGAGGCAGGTAAAGCAATCTCTTGCCTTTCTTTTCCTTCTTAGTTTTCTTTTTTTTTGGGGGGGGGGACAGACTGGCCTAGATTGTTCTTGAACTCACTTTGCAGTTGAGGATAGCCTTAAACTCCTGATCCTCCTGCCTCCACTTCCTAAATGCTGGGATTATGGTTGTATATCACCACACCTCTCTATTTTTAATTTAAATGGAAAAAAATTTTTTTATAGCTGGGTGGTGGTGGTACATGCTTTTAATTCCAGAACTTGAGAGGCAGAGGCAAGAGAGACTAGCTTGGTCTACAGAGTGAGTTCCAGGACAGCCAGGGCTACACAGAGAAACCCTCTAAAAAAAAACAAAAACAAAAACAAAAACAGAACAACAACAACAAAATGTTTTTTATCAAAGCCAGGCATGGTGGTACATAGCCTTTAATTCTAGCACTCTGGAGCCAGAGGCAGGCGAATCTCTGAGTTCTAGGCCAGCCTGGTCTACAGAGAGAGTTCCAGGATAGTCAAAGCTATGCAGAGAAATCCTGTCTCAAACAACAGCGAAAAGGTTTCATCGTATTTGTTTATTTTGTGTGGGGGTTGTCAGAGGAGAATTTGGGGAGTTTGTTCTCTCCTACCATGTAGATCCTGGGGATTGAGCTAAGGTCAAAGTTGAAGGTCTTACTCATTAAGGCATCAGGAGTCGTGTTTTTAGACAGGGTCTCACTACATAGTCTAAACTTGCCTTAAACTCTCAGCCATCCTTCCTCAACCCAATGCGACCAGGTTGGGATCACCAGGTGTACACTACCACACACGACTGAACTGTAACATATCTAACCATCCTCTGGGGCAGGTATGTAGCTCTGAATGTGCATTAATAACTCTGCCTGATATGACAATTTCCAAGATGTATGAATTTGAGCGGTTGTTTCCACTCTGATAGTGTCCACATCTGCACTACAGGCAGTACGTATTCCATGGAATTACTGTGAAGATTACTGGAGATGGTGTGTGTAAAGTGTTTAGCCTGTAGAGTGGGTGCTCTCCAAATAAGCCTATTATTTTATAATGTTTTTGAGCTACTGGGAGAGTGTTCCCACCATGTAAATACATACGAAGGTCCATCTCACCAATCTGGGGTTTTCTGATAGTAAAGACTCTGCAACTCAGACCAGCAGAGTTGTGGGCACTATTCCTGGCACGCATGCCAGGGCACCAGGGTACCTCAACTTCCTTTGTATGGCTTCTATTCACAGGTCAAACCCTTCAGCAGCCAAGCCGCTTTGAATCAAGACCATCTTCCTGGGATAAAGGATCATATCCTCTCATCATCAGTAAGCCTACCATAGAAGACTCACAGACTTACACCTGTCAGGTGGACCAAAACGTGCAGGAGGTGGAGTTGTGGGTGTTCAGAGGTGAGTGGGGTGAACCTGGGGCATAGATGCCTCTCCTACTCCCTTCCACTCCTGCACCAAGGCCAGGACCTGAGCTGGTGACACTTCACAGACCACCTGGAGGGTGGTGGAGCAGACTGTTTCTCTTGGTCAAGGGAAGAGGGAGAAAACCTGAGCGAGAAGGAAGGGAAAGGGAAGGAACTGAAGGAAGGAGAGGAGAATGAGGGGCCCTGCCTTGTGCTGGGGATGTGCAGAGGGTAGTTGGGAGGAGAGAAACTGTTGGGAGAGGAGAAGACAGAGAGGCACTCTAGTTGTCCTTCCTTCTTTTTTTTTTTTTTTTTTTTTGTCTTGGAGGATGGTGTGTGTGATGCAGGTAAATCTGCTTCCTCCACAGTGACTGCCAATCCCAATTCCAGACTGCTGCAGGGGCAGAGTCTGACCTTCACCCTGGCCTCCAAGAGCGGGTTTGAAGTTTTTAACCCCTCAATGCAGTGCAAGGGCCCAGGGAGAGAAACTGTCAAGGGTTCCAAAACCGTCTCTGTGTCCAACGTAAGGATTCAGGACAGAGGCAAGTGGTCGTGCACCGTAACCCTGGGCCAGGAAAAGAAGGAATTCCAAATATCCATCTCCGTGCTGGGTAAGAGCCCCTCCCCCCCTCCATCCTACTCAGGAACTCTCAGGCTGACTCTGCTCTTACACTGGTTCCTGGATCTGCTGGAGGGGCGATGTGGGTGGGTCCAGACCCTTTTCTAGCTGAGGTTTGTCCTAAGGGCCCTTTCCCTCCATTATAGCTACCTAGGGGTATACAAGAAGGAAGGGTTGGGAGAGCAGGAAGTGAGAGGCTCCACTCCTACTAAGTTGACAGATCATTACTCAGGAATGCTAACTTCAGCAAACCAGTCCTGTAGGCATCTGCCTTGCATCCCTATATCCTAAGCTAGGCACCATGGGAAGACAGAGAGCCCTGAACACAGATCCTGTGTGTAGTACGGATTTAAATACCAATTCTCCACAACTATGTACTTCCTTTTTATTATTTTTTAGGCCATAACATAATTACATCATTTTCTCCTCCCCTTTCCTCCCTCCAAACCCTCCCATGTATCTCCCCTCCACTCTCTTTCAAATTCACGGTGTCTTTTTGTTTTACACACACACACACACACACACACACACACACACACACCCCTTGCTCATTCCATAGAAAGTTGCCTATATGTACATGTTTCCAAAGCTGACCATTTGGTATTAGATAACTAATTAGAAGACTATTTCTTCTGCTCAGTTTTTTGTCTAAGGTTGAAGTCTCATGAGTTCTGCCCCTTTCACGTTGGCGTCTATTGGTGTCATCCTGGTTCAAGTCATGTTTAGGCAGCCATGTTGGTGAGATTTTACAGGTGTAGTTTCTGACACTGGTAGGGGACACAACCTCACAGCAAACGCTCTGTTCCCCTGGCCCTCACAGTCGCCCAGTCCCTCCCCTCTTCTGAAATGACTCCTTAGTCAAAGGTGCAGGCATTGTGCTATAGATGTATCAGGTGGGAGCGAGCTCCACACCTCTACCGCCAAGGGTCTCCACCTGTTACAAAGAGAAGTTTCTTTGATGGTAAGTGAGAACTACATTTGTCCGAGGGAATAAGGACAAATAATTAGAATGTTGCTAGGGATTTACTAAAGTGATGGTTGTAGGTTGCGGTGGTTTGAATAAGAACGGCCCCCATAGGCTCGTATATTTGAACGCTTAGTCACCAGCGAGCACCACTATTTTGTGAAGGATGATAAATAGAGGTCAAATAGCTTCTGGGCTCCAGGGGTCCCAAGGAGAGAGAACTGACAACCTTGTGGGTAGACTTACCTGGTCCCCGGTGTCACGTGTTTGCCCTTCCTCCCCCATCCTCTCATCTTCCTCTCCCTCCTCACCCAGGGTCTTTTCTGCTCCCTTTCACCTTCAGGTTTCCAGAAGATGTCTACCACAGAATATAAGAGAGAGGGGGAGTCAGTGGAGTTCTCCTTCCCACTTGACCTTGGAGACGAAAACCTGCAGGGAGAGCTGAGGTGGAAGGGGACGGCCTCTTTCTCCCAGTCTTGGATCACCTTCTCCTTAGAGAATAAGAAGGTGTCTGTGAAGAAGTCCACCGACAACCCCAAGCTCCAGCTGGCTGAGACGCTCCCACTCCTCCTCAAGATACCCCAGGTCTCACTCCAGCATGCTGGTTCTGGAAACCTGACTCTGACTTTTGCCAAAGGAACACTGTATCATGAAGTGAACCTGGTGGTGATGAGAGGTAAGGGGAGGGCTGAGAAGGGACAAGCTTGGGTAAAATGCGAAGGAATGGTCCAGGGTTAGGGCCACGGCCGATTAGGTCCTAAAAGAGGATGCTTTGACCTTGGTTGTCTGGCTACATGATGAACTCTCCAGATTTTAAGCCAGCTTGTTTTGTTCCTTTATTAAACTTCTATCTATCTATCTATCTATCTATCTATCTATCTATCTATCTATCTATCTATCTGCTGAGGACAGAAACTAGGGCCTCATACATGCTAAGCACAAACTCTATTACTGAGCAGCACCCAGTCCTGGGCTGGCTCTGAACTGAGGCTGGAATCCACATGTCCTTCCCCAGCATCTATAATCTGGCCTGAGACTTGATCCACGGAGACAGACTTGGGCTAACAACCAGGATCCAGTTCTTCTTCTGCCTGCCTCTCTGTGACCATGGCTCCACCCATTCAACACTGTGGACCTACTTGCTCTTTTTTTTTTTTAAGATTTATTTTTATGTGTGTGTGTGCACGCACACGTGCATGTGCAAGTATGCCACATGGTGCATGACAGAGGAGGCCAAAAGAGAGCATTAGATCCCCTGGAGCTGCAGGTGGTAAGCTCCCACTCGAGTCCTCTGGAAGAGCAGTAAGCACTCCTAACCTCTGAGCCATCTCTCCAGCCCCATCGTCTTTTCAATATGAAAATTTTTGCACGTAGTGATAACTGTAATATCCACCTCGACAGAGAGCTGTTTGAATCCCTATCCCATCATCACCTCTACTCTACAAATGACACCAGCTGACCCTTGATACTTAGCACATGCCAGCCCCCACTCAAACACTTCAGGCATTCATGCATTTCATTATTGTCGGGGTTCAGGTGATTAAGCAGTTTGCACAGGGACATACTGTGTGTGTGTGTGGGGGGGGGTAAATGCCACTGCTCAGCAGAGTAATGATTGGTTCAACATGACTCAGGATTCAAATCCAAGGATAGCTCACTCCCTGGCTGTGTTTCCTCCCTGGCAACTACCTGAAAGCATGATCTGAGAAGCTAAAAGGCCACTCACACAAAGGATCATGTCCCCCGTTCTATTGATTCGCCTTCCTTATAACTGTTAGGAGCCCTGAGTGACAGCCTCTGGGTCTCTGCCTCTCCCTCCTCTGCAGTGGCTCAGCAAGACAACACATTGACATGTGAGGTGCTGGGACCCACCTCTCCCAAGATGACACTGACCCTGAAGCAGGAGAGTCAGGAGGCCAAGGTCTCCAAGGAGAAGATGGTTCAAGTGCTGGCCCCTGAGGCAGGGGTATGGCATTGTCTACTGAGTGATGGGGATGAGGTCAAGCTGGACTCCAAGATCCAGGGTAAGGATCCAGTTCCTAAGACCTCTTATTTACTAAGCCGTGGCCTCAACCTTGGAACCTCCCCAGGGATTAGCTAAGATGAACTAGAGTCCCAGTTTCCTAGCTTCTCCGACATGGAGGTATTCTGAGGACGGACGTGATGAGGTAGGCATGTCCTGGGCTCTAGGTTCCTACTTGTATCTGGAATCCTCCAGATTCGTACTTCCTTACAGCCTAGGAACAGGGCCTTCCTGGCTAAAAGCTGCCTACCTCCTTGACTTCCCTCTAAACCTAGACAGACACTCAGGGCTTGGCTTCAGGTCCCTGCTTCTAGCTCTTTAGAGAACTCTGTAAGGAAAAAAATCCCTCCCCTGCTCTATACCCCCAAGGCCTGGTGGCCTTGAGAACCCTATGCGCTCAGCTCTTCTCTCTGACATGGGACCACAGGTAAGACTGTCCCTAGATGGAGGCAGTGCCGGGAAGTAGTGGAAGACAGGGCCTCCCTCCACCAGAGCTTCATCCTCAGCCAAATGCCTCCCTTTCCTCCTCTCTCTCAGTTTCATCCAGAAGGTTGAACCAGGACCAGCCAATGTTCCTGGCTTTTGTGCTGGGGGGCACTTTCAGCTTTCTGATCGCCATTGGGCTCTGCATCCTCTGCTGTGTCAGGTGCAGGCACCAACAGGTAAGTTCCCATCATCCCTCTTTGGGCCCTCCAGCACAGTCCCTTATACATGAGGCTGGGTAACCCCCACCCCCACCCCACACACTGCCTTCTGTTTAGCTCAGCCCAGTCCTGAAGTTCCTCTCTGCAGACCAGGGCCTGCCTCAGATCCCCTCCGAAGGGAGACATGGAAGGAGTAGAGTCAATGACAGGACAGGTGGCTTCAGCCACAGTAAATGCTTCTTCTCTGCCAGCTTCCCCCTCTCCCCCCTCCAAGGGGCACCTCCCTCCTGGAGGACTGGGACCCTCACAACTCTTCTCCTTGTCCCTGGGCAGCGCCAGGCAGAACGGGTGTCTCAGATCAAGAGGCTCCTCAGTGAGAAGAAGACCTGCCAGTGCTCCCAGTAAGGATCTAGGCTGAGCAATAGGAGGGAGAGGGGAGGGAGACAGAAGAAGAGAGGTTGGGAAAGAGGGAGGAAGGGAGGGAGGGAGAGAGAGAGGGAGGGAGGGAAGGAAGTGTGTTAGGGAGACAAGAGGAAGGCGTTGAGAAGAAAGGGAGATGCAAGGAGGGGTGGAGGAAGGAGAGGAGGCAGAGAAGATGATTGTTAAAAAGTGGAGCTGGAGGAAGGGTTGGCAGAGCTGGAGGTGAAGGGCAGTGGGGCTGTGGCGTCCGGACAGACACTGCAGCTATGCTGAGACGTTACCACTGTGACCAAGAGAACAGTGGGGTCTGGGAACCATGGAGGCCATAGCACCCTGAGGGGTTGGGAGAACGAATTTACTCTCTTCTTTTTTCCAGCCGGATGCAGAAGACTCAGAACTTCATTTGAGGCCTAGGCCCCACCTGCAGCCTACCAGCTGCAGCCTGTCTCATCGGCTGAAGCCTGTGAACCAGATGAATGTAGCAGACCCTGTGCCTCTGGCCTCTGCTCTCCTCTTCCACAGCTGGCCACTGTTTCTCTCCTGTTCCCAAGGCCATCGGCAGAGCTTGTCCTTGACTTTTCAGACACACTGCTTATTCTTCCCAAGTTCCTTTTCCCCAAAACCTCAGCCCTTCTCTATTGTTCTGGAGCCTCTTTCCAGTTGTCCGCTTGGATCCCAGGGCAGTGCACAGAGGGTCCTGCCTGGTGTGGAGGGTGGGGCCTGTGCCTGGAAATATACAGCACAGCTTATAAGAGAGGATCCTGGGACCGAACTGAGTGGGGACCTGTGCAGATCACACAACCTTTCAGGGGCAGATGCAGACCCAAAGGCTGCTGAAGTCAGCCTCAGCTCCCCATGCTGCCTGCTTCTCACTTCATGTTGGCAAGACCAGATTTACATTCTGGCCAGTGCACCAGCACACACCCAGGCCATGTTCCCTGCTCACAGCCATACACTTGTCCATAGACCCACACAGCATAGATTAATGTATAAACCAGTTTTAGGTCCTGGGTAGTCAACCCTTTCAAAAATCTTACATGTGATCAAGCAAGATGGCCTAGTGGTGAAAGCTCCTGCTGCCAAGACTGGTGACTTCAGTTCAATCCCTGAGAGTGGAAGGAGAAAACTGCCTCTCGAAGGTTGTCCTCCACTCCAGTGCTGTGGTCCGCGTGTACACACACACAGACACTCACACACACACTCCAGTCCCACAAGCTGGCACTGACGACCAATCATCTCCAGTAAAATGGAACTTAGGTCGAATGACAACCCAAGGTCGCACAGCTAACAAGTGCTGGGGTCAGGACTGAGCCAGGACTCGGGGATCGGATGGCTGCAGCCGCTGTGTGTGTCACAGAGATGAGCACCACACAGATCTCTGGAGCTAGTCACAGCACCCAGTACACACCTTGGATGCAGAGAAGCACAGACCCCCAAAGGCATGGCCTGCCTCCAGCTCCTGAGAGGATGGAGGAGTGCTTTTTGTTTCAAAGCCCTCCTTGACCACCGCGGTTTGTGGAGTCCTTTACCAAAGGACAAAACCCCAGTTCTTTTAGAGCAAGGCTGGGAGAAATGCAGAGTCCTGCCCTTTAACATGTGCAGGGCCTGGACGGTGAGCTACGCTGGGGGTCCTCTAAGGAGACCCTTGTGGAAGGTGACCACTGTGCCTTCCGCCTTTCCCTCGCATCCAGGACTCCAGGGTGCCAGTCTTGATCTTTCCTGCCTTAGCACCTCTCTTTTTCCTCTTAACCCCTCTCCCCTTATTTCCTCTTTTCTTTCAGCTGGACTTTTCCAGAAAGACACCCCCCCTCTTCCCCCTTGCTGCCAGGATCCTCACTGCTTACTTTTTAGTTGTGTCCACTCCCCACTCCTGCTTCCTGAGTGGACAGAAAAATAAAAACCAATAAATAAAATGCACTTTGTGTGTGTGTGTGTGTGTGTGTGTGTGAGAGAGAGAGAGAGAGACAGAGAGAGAGACAGAGACAGAGACCCAGGAGTCTTTGGGGCTTTAGTTGCCAAGCCTGGCCCAGGAAGAAGATGAAGTTGCCCAGAAAAGGGAAAATTCCCTCGAGGCTGATTGCCCACCTCCACGTCCCCAAAGCACTGGGTGCGATTCTGTAACTAACAGAGAGGCTATAGGGTGATGCCTGCTTCCCCGCTGTCCATGTATGGGAGAGGAAAGGGACCACAGAAACTGTCATGTGGGTGGTTGTGAGTGACCCCGTCCTAAGTGTATGTTGTGTTCCAGGAGGAGAAAAAGGTATGTGCAGGTGCACCAAGAGTCCGCATCCCTTTTGACCCGTGCAACCACTTCCAACTTCACAAGCGGCCTCGGCTTGTATCACAAGCCTCCTTAGCTCCCAGCGGACCCTCAGGCGGTGCCCCTCCGAGCTCTACCAAAGAACGGCCCTCACAAGGATGCACACGGTGACACTGGGTGACACACACTTCCTCCTCCCCGAACAGCTAGCTCCTCAGTCCCTAACAACACCAGCTGCCTCTTCGGGCTCATTCGTGTTGAAAACACGGGATGGGGTGGGGGCAGGACACCAACCGCTTCACCAATGAAGCCCGCTCCCCGCCGTCCTCCTCGCCCCCTCCCTCTCCGCGCCTTCCTTGCCCCTCCTCCTCCAAGTCACCGCCGTCCAGTTTCCCCGCCCTACCCTCACTACCCCGGACCCCAAGACTGGCCAGCGGCTCCCTAACCCCGGACTGGCAGGCCGATGACCCCGGGAGACAGGGGCCTCGAGGGGCCGCGAGCTAGCGCGCCGCGGGCTGAGCCCCAGAGGCCGGGCTGGGGGGAGGGAGGCCCGGAGGGAGGGAGCGAAGGAAGGAGGAGGGCTGGCGAGCCGGAGCCGGCAGGCGGCGGGAGCCCGGGCGAGCCTCGTCGGGAAGGCGTCTCCTCGGCGGAGCCGGGCGCGGCCGGAGGTAAGAGGACCCCTGCCCGGCCCCCGGCGTGTCTCCGCTCCCCCAGCCCGCGCCCCGCCAGCTGCCTCCGCTCCCCTCCTCTCCGCCCTGCCTCCCCAGCCACCTGCTGTTTCTGCCCTGGAGAGCACCCTAGGTGACAGGAGGGAGGAGCTGCCTGACCTTATCCCATCAAGACGAAGGGCGAGGGACCCCTGTCGGCCAGGAAGCCCCCAGTCCTCCCCCTCCCCTTCCCTTATCTCTCCCTGTCCTTCACCTCCTTCTCTCTGTCCTTCACGTCTTTCTTCTTCCCTCCCTTTCTGACTCTCCCTCTCTTTCGGAACCACCAACTGGGTCTGGAGGTGGGTGTGGGTGGGAAGGGGTCCAAAGACTGTAGGGGAGGGCAGCAGGGGGCATCCGGACCAAATCCCTGCACCTCCCTCTGGCTGCCCATTGCCATGGCAACTAGGATGTACTGGGCTAGTAGGGAGACAAAGGTGGGGGTGGACTGGGATCTCTTGGGGAGAGGTCTAAGGCTCTTCCGCAGGAAATAGACGGTGACACAGCTGTGCCCCACTCCCCCCACCCCGTTTGCCCCCAAGCCATTATGCCTGTCCTTACAGCCTCTACTCTGTTCAGTGTTTCACTTGATTTCCTCTGAGTGCCTTCCCCAGGTCATGCTGAACCGTGTCATTAAAATCAGAACCCTTCTTTTCCTTCCTATCAGTGGGAAACTGAGGCTCTGGGCCAGGGGAGGAGACCCAAGGTCTCCCTCCTAGTGAAGACAGCTGCCTATTAAATGTCCGGCTTTTTCTTCCCTGGCTCTGTGCTTTGCTCCCTACCCTCATCATCCTCCACCTTCTCTCGCCCCTCCCTCCAAGATCTTCCCAGGGGTTTCCGAACCTTTCCTTCTATTTTCAGATACTACCACTTTCCCCCTCTTTCTCTTCTGCTCAAAGTCCCTCCTTCTCCCTGGTTCCCCCTCTTTCCATTTCTGGATGCTTCTGATGTCAGTGGTTCCCCCGCCTTCAGGTTCCCTAGCTACCCTAGCTACCCCCCCCTTTCACTCCCAGCCTCCTTCCTCCCGTTTTCCTTGGGTAGCTGAAGGGGTGAGAACCCAGGCCTGCAGAAGTGGGCTGAGCTCAAAGACTGCAATGTCTAGAGGAATGACAGGAAGGACTCCTGCTCGAATGTGAGCACCCAAGAAGGGACATATCACATGTCTCCCATCAGCAACCAAAGAAAGATCTGGGGCTGTGGAAACAGGGCTGGGTAGTTCTGAGCATGGGCTGTTACAAGAAGGAAACTTGGAATTCCAAAGCAGGGAGAAGGGCTGGAAAGGATGGGGACAGGGAGCCTTGGCCCATGTAGTCTGGAAGTATGGGAAGGCTTATCTGAGTAGGCAAGTAGGCATCGGATTTAAGGCAGGAGAACGCTCTGAATGACCCCAGTGACCCTCAGCAGTCAGTCATTTCTATAGTTTCAAGAGAATGGTAGTACAAGAGAGCCAGAGTACAGTATAGGCCTAATTTTTGCCCCTCCCATCTCATTTTCTCTTACAGATTGTCCAGGCGACTGAGCTCTACCCCTACGCACAAAGACTTCCCACCTGGACAAGAATAACAGGAGAAAGAGACCTGGAAGTCCCAGTATGGGAATCAGAGGTCCCTAGCCAGCCTTGTAGAGGGCAAAGCAGTCAGCTTACCTCCCCATCAATTACAGGGATAACTAAGAAAAAGCCCCACCCAATATGGAGGTTGAGGACCACCATCTCTATTGATTCTCTGCCTTCTCCCCTGCACTGCCCGCCTGGCCTCAGCTGGGACAGTCATACAATGCTAAGCAGTAAGGAAGACTTGGGGTCAGCTTGCCTGTCTACAGGGCAAGGATTGTGGGCATCATGGGGGTGTGTGTGAGTGGGGCTCCTGGGTGAGACCTAGCCCCCGCCCCCGAGAGTTCAAGGGGGTGGGGGTGGGGCTGAGGATAGGATGGCTCGGGGTGGGCTGGGGGCAGAAGAGGCCTCCCTACGCTCAAACGCATTGTCCTGGCTGGCCTGTGGGCTCCTGGCCCTGCTGGCCAATGCCTGGATCATCCTTAGCATCTCAGCCAAACAGCAGAAGCACAAGCCACTGGAGTTACTGCTCTGCTTCCTGGCGGGTACACATATACTCATGGCGGCTGTGCCCCTCACCACCTTTGCTGTGGTACAGCTACGGCGTCAGGCTTCCTCTGACTATGACTGGAACGAGAGCATCTGCAAGGTCTTTGTGTCCACCTATTACACACTGGCCCTAGCCACCTGCTTCACGGTTGCCTCCCTCTCCTACCATCGCATGTGGATGGTCCGCTGGCCCGTCAACTATCGCCTCAGCAACGCCAAGAAGCAGGCACTGCACGCCGTCATGGGCATCTGGATGGTCAGCTTCATCCTTTCCACACTGCCCTCCATTGGCTGGCATAACAACGGTGAACGCTACTATGCCCGAGGCTGCCAGTTCATAGTCTCCAAGATCGGCCTTGGCTTTGGTGTTTGCTTCAGCCTCTTGCTTCTTGGGGGCATTGTCATGGGGCTGGTCTGTGTGGCTATCACCTTCTATCAGACACTGTGGGCCCGGCCCCGGAGGGCTCGGCAGGCCCGGAGAGCAGGCGGCAGTGTGGGAGCCAAGGCGGGTGGGCTGGGGGGCCTGGGTACCCGGCCAGCTTTTGAGGTACCAGCCATTGTGGTGGAGGATACTCGAGGGAAGCGGCGGTCCTCGTTGGATGGCTCTGAATCTGCCAAGACATCTTTGCAGGTCACCAACTTGGTCAGCGCCATCGTCTTTCTCTATGACTCCCTCACAGGGGTGCCCATCTTGGTGAGATTGAGGTCCCTCAACCTGTTCTTAATAATCGGGTCCCTCTAATTCTATCAGCCATGCAGACATGTTTCTTCCAGTTCCACCATCCACCGTCCTCTCCTCGACCCGTCTCTGACATTGTGGTTCCGCCTCTATCATCCATCCTCAGAGCTCTCACCCCTCAATCTCCCAGCTCCATCAGCTGATCTTCACTTCACGTCTATTCTCCATCATCCATCCCGCCCCTCCACTGTTCAACCTGCCACCCGGCTGCCCCGGAGCCACCATCTATTCCCGGATTCCCTTTGGAGATCACAGTCTCTGAGCACTTCCAAGTGGAAACCCTAGGGTTCACCCTACCACACTATCCTATCCAGGCCCCATTCCTGGGTTTCTCCCCATCTTCAAGTTTCTTGCAGTCTTGATCTCCCCACTTGCTTTCTATCTCTGTCTTTCTGTATGTCTGTCTCTGTTTCTCTTCCATCCGTCCATCCATCTGCCCCCCCAACCCCCAAGTCTAGGGTTTTGTCTACAGCACTTCCTGACTTCCCTCACTCAGCCCCCTTCTTCTGCACATCCCACCCCCTTTCCTAATCTCTTGCCCTAGGGGTGGGTGTCAGGCTTAGGTGAGGCTCTGAGCTCTCAAGCCTGACTGGTCATTTCCTATCCCCTGCCAGGTGGTGAGCTTCTTCTCCTTGAAGTCAGACTCGGCTCCGCCGTGGATGGTGCTGGCTGTGCTGTGGTGCTCCATGGCACAGACGCTGCTCCTGCCCTCCTTCATCTGGTCCTGTGAGCGCTACCGTGCAGATGTGCGCACAGTTTGGGAGCAGTGTGTGGCCATTATGTCCGAGGAGGATGGCGAGGACGGTCAGAGGAGGGATGGGCTCTTTCTTTCCTGTACAGCTCTTTCTATTTTCTGTGCTTTCTACTGCCCCTTTCTCCTTGAGATGTGCTGCCCTGGGGTGCCCCCTGCTGGAACACACTGGAGCCAACTCCAGGCTCCCCATAGCTTGTTCATGCTCTCTGCCATCCAAGCCTTGCTTCCTTCTGCATGGAGGAGCTTTTCACTAGGCCTCTGCTCCTCCCTGGAAGCCTACACTGCCCAGATTGGTCCGTGCCAAGCAGAGTTCCAGAGAAAGAGTCCTCAGCCCTAATGCAAAGGAGGTGTGACGTTAAAGGGAAGCTAAGCTTCCTGAAAGAGATTCCCCGCTCTTAGGACAGTTCTTAGAGAAGAACAAGCAAAAGTGTCTGTCGGTATAAAGGACTAGGGATTCAATGGATGTAATGAAGTTAGCCATTCTCTTGACCCTCCTGGGGCTTACAGACTAACGGGAGCCAAAGGGTCCTCCTGGGCCTTGTGAAGGGAATGGGGATAGGGTGGGTTATCTGCCTATAACCAGTCTGCTTCTTCTCTCTCCCAGACGGGGCCTGTGATGACTACACAGATGGTCGAGTATGCAAAATTCGTTTTGATGCCAATGGGGCCACAGGATCAGGGAGTCTGGACCCCACCCAGGTGAAACTGCTGCCAGGACGGCACATGCTCTTTCCACCTCTTGAGAGAGTACACTACTTACAGGTATGGGCCCTTCTGGCCCACCTTCATTCTGGTCCCCTGGACTACTCCTCCATGGCTTTGGACTGCAGGGTACCCTAGGGGGCAGTGAAGGAAAGACAAGGGGGAGAAAGGTTCTTTCAGATCTCTCAGAACCAGGTTTACCTACTAGGGTAAATGCTTTGGAGACACTGAAGAGATGAAGCTGTTTTGAGGGTCCCCAGTTCGGTCTCTGCCACCTCTACCTTTGCTCCGCAGCACCTCCAGGTCTCACCTGCTCCTCTTCCCAGGTCCCTTTGTCCCGCCGATTGTCCCATGATGAGACCAACATCTTTTCTACTCCTCGGGTACCAGGCTCCTTCCTGCACAAGTGGTCATCATCCGATGATATCCGGGTCCTTCCAGCCCAGAGCCGAGCCCTTGGGGGTCCTCCTGAGTACCTGGGACAGAGACACAGGCTGGAGGATGAGGAGGATGAGGAAGAAGGCGGGGGCTTAGCCAGCCTTCGTCAGTTCCTAGAAAGTGGGGTTCTGGGGTCAGGTGGGGGACCCCCACGTGGTCCTGGTTTCTTCCGGGAGGAGATAACCACCTTCATCGATGAGACACCTTTGCCTTCTCCAACTGCCTCACCAGGACCCTCTCCACGTAGGCCCAGACCACTGGGCTTTTCACCTCGACGACTCTCCCTTGGATCTCCAGACAGCCGAGCTGTTGGACTTCCTTTGGGGCTAAGTGCAGGGAGACGGTGTTCTCTGACAGGAAGTGAGGGGAGTTCAAGGGCTTGGGGAAGACCTTGGGGCCCAGGCAACCCCATCTTCCCTCAGTTGACCCTATGAGGCCACATGGGCCTGCTTAACTCAGAGGAGGGGGCATGGGTGAGTACTCCTCATTCTGGCTCTGAGCCTATGGCAGCTGCCTCCAGGGAGATGAACGCTAGATCCGGGCTCTAGAGCCCCAGCTCTCTCCCATCCAAGTGACCAGACACCCTACTCACCTGTCTTCACCCCTAGCAAAATGTATTAAAGGCTGAAGTATTGCCATGGAAACCTTGGTGTCCAGCGTCTGTGGTGGCAAAGGGTTTGGCCAGTGGCTTGTGGGGAGAGTGGCTCATAGAGGACAAAATGGAGAAAGAGCAGGGGAAAGAGGTACGGAAAGAGACAGTCCAACATGCAGACATGAGACAGGGGCTTAGGAGAATGGGATGCTGAGGTGGGGCGTGGACCACTTGAGTGTGTTAGTTTGAAATGGGAAGGATCTTTGTTCAAATTAGTAAGAGTGCTCAGCCCTCATCTCCCCTAAACGTGCCCAGGAGCTCACTTTCTGCTAGAAAAGTTTTGGTTACAGAAATGGTGTCCTAAGCCCGGAGTTACCCTCTTCCACGCTGGATTTCAAAGACCCTTCTCCAAATAGTGGGTTGGCGGAGGCGTGGTTAGATGGACCTGTGAGGGCGTCCACAAGCCTTTTCCAGGACCTCAGCATCATAAGCTCCTAACCCCAAGGACGAAGTCACTCCCACACCACAGACGTCCTGGACACCCCTCTCCCCATTTCACCCTCCTTTCTCCTTTCCCTTCCTTACCCACCCTAAACCCATGAGTCGCTCGGAATTTTGGTTTCCCCTGCGGCAGGCGTGTTTCTTTGAGTTCACTGATTCCTTCTCTGTTCCTCTCCCTCCTCCTCTCCATCTCTCCTTCCTTCTCCTCCCCCTGCTCCCCACCCCACCCCACTCCCTTTTCCTCTCCCTCCCTCCCGGCTCTGCATTTCCCTTCGGCAGCGGGCTCGCATCTCCGGGCACCATGCTCCGGCTCCTGCGGTTGCTGCTGTTGCTGCTGCTGCCTCCCCCAGGGTCCCCCGAGCCTCCCGAGCCCCCGGGGCTGGTCTCGCTGTCGCCTGGGGCGCCTCCCCAGGCCCCGGACTTGCTCTACGCGGACGGGCTGCGCGCCTACTCGGCCGGGGCTTGGGCGCCGGCGGTGGCGCTGCTGCGAGAAGCGCTGCGGAGCCGGGCGGCGCTGGGCCGCGCGCGGCTGGAGTGCGGGGCGAGCTGCGCCGCCCAGCCTGGCGCCGAGCTCCCCACCCAGCTCTTCGGCGTCCCGCAGCCTGTCTCGGGACCCCGGGCTTGGGAGCCGCTGCTCCTGCGCGCCGCGCTCCGCCGCGCCGAGTGCCTGACCCAGTGCGCGGCGCGGAAGCTGGGCCCCGGGGGCGCGGCGCGGTTCCGCGTGGGGAGCGTGCTGCGGGACGCCTTCCGCCGACGGGAGCCCTACAACTACCTGCAGAGGGCCTACTACCAGGTGCGGGAGCCAGCGAGGATGCTATCCCGAGCCACGCGGCTGTCCTACTCGGAGCTGACCAGGAGAGGGCGGGATGCTCACTGCCCGGACTCAGGGGTGGGGTTGTTGGGGGGCGTATAACGGACTTCTACACTGGAGTGGGTGCCGTCCAAACTCGACTTGTGATGGTCGTAGAGGCAGGGCCAAGAGGCGGGGAGGGGGGCAAGCTGGAATGAACAGGAGCGGGAGTAGATCGAGCGGGAGAGAGGGCTCCGCAGTTTTATTTTAGCAGCTCTCAGAGAGTGAAGGCAACCTCTTCCTGGGTACGAAAAGCAGACGGCGAGAGGCCCTAACCAGCCACGGGACAGGAAGTGTGTGTGCATGTGAAGTGCACGTTAATGGGAGTTTGACTATGAGCCTCTTCTTGGGGCAGGATGGGGTTTCGGAAAGGGTGAGTGTGGTAGGCTAGGTTCGGAGGAGGAAGCTCGGCCGAGGCTGGAATCTGGGTCTGTGGTGGAACACAGTGTGCAGCTACCAGGATGTTGGCTGATGCCTATGTGGCTGGAGGAAGGAGGGGCTCTCGTTGCACACACCTCAGCCCAGGGTTCTTGAGGCCTGCAGATTCTAGTCACTCAAGACCTTCCCCACTGCCCCATCTACTTCAGCCGTTCACCTCGTTGTTTCCCAGACTGAGGCCCTGAGGCCTTCTGCCCACTGCCCACCCACTCCAAAGTTTTCAGACCTTCTATTTTGTCCCAGAGCTCTGGGAATCCCAACATTCTGGCTTCCAAGGGATTTGGTGGTTTCAAGGTGGGACAGTCACTATTGGCTTCCATAAGGCTCCTGGGAAGGCTGGTGAAGGGACAGAGGTCTGAGGCTCCCACTCCCCACTCTCACTCCTCCCCACCCCCCACCCTGGCCACACACACACACACACACACACACACACACACACACACACACACACACCGCACCCTGGGTTCTGATGTCTCATCCCTTTGGCTCCTTAGTTGAAGAAGCTGGACCTGGCAGCTTCTGCAGCACACACCTTCTTTGTGGCAAACCCAACACATTTACAGATGAGAGAAGACATGGCTAAGTACAGAAGAATGTCTGGGGTACGACCTCAGAGCTTCCGGGACCTGGAGACGCCCCTATATTGGGTGAGACCCTCCGTGCTGGCTGGATGCTGCCCACCTGTGTGTAGCTTGAGCATCAGGAGATCTGGGTATTGTTCCTCAGTGGTCCTCGGTGACTCAGCTTCCTCTGTGACCACTAAAGTGTACTGTCCTAACGTTCCGATTATGAGGCCTGTTTTTCCTCCGGGTGCATGCCGTAGGACATGGATTTCATGCTCCAAATAAGCCCATTTATTTTTCACTTCCCTATCTTCTGTTTTGAAACAAAGTCTCATTGTGTAGCCCTGGCTGGTCTGGAACTTACTATGTAGACCAGGCTGGCGTCAAACTCAATGAGATCCAATTGCCTCTGCCTCCTGTGTGCCAGGATCAAAAGCATGCTCCACCATGCCCTTCCACCTCCTATCTTGTTTGACAGCCCCCCACACACACACACACCAGCAATCTCGGGTGACTAAGTGCTCCCTTTCCTCATAGTCAGCCTATGACACTGGCCTGGAGCTACTGGGGCAGCAGGAGGCAGCACTGGCACTGCCCAAGCTAGAAGAGGCCCTCCAAGGGAGCCTGACCCATATGGAGAGCTGCCGTGCTGGCTGTGAGGGGCCTGAGGAACAGCAAGGGGCTGAAGACGAGGAGGAAGGGAGCCAGAGGGGTCTGTATGAAGCCATTGCAGGTGAGGGACTGGACTGGGGGCTGTAGGAGAGCACCGATGCCTGGGGAGGAGCATGCGCAGCCCATGGCTCATTTGTATTCTCTGCAGGTCACTGGATACGGGTTCTGCTGTGCAGGCAGCACTGTGTGGCAGACATAGCCACCCGTCCTGGTCGCAGCTTCCCTGTCCCTGACTTCCTTCCCAGCCAGCTGAGACGGCTGCATGAGGCCTATGCTCAGGGTCAGCTTGGGAAGGATGGACCCTGAGAGTGAAGATTTGTCTCTGATGTCATTCTGAGCCCCCTCTGTCTCTCCTTCCCGTTCTACTCTACATTGGTATTTTCACTGTCAGGGCCCATGGGGACCATTGCTCCAAGATGGCGTCCATTGGCACCATTGCCAGGAGATGGGTCACTGGGCTCCTTCAGCCCTTGTTGCTTCTCACCTTCCTTTATCTCCTCCCCTCTTCCTCCTCTTTGAGCTCTGCCACTGAAGGTATGTTTGAGGACACTCTGGAGAGACGCTCTGGGTGGGCACATCTCCTAGTTGGGTTCGGGCTTCTTGGAGTTGCTGATCTTTCCAGGTGACCTTCAGCTTTCTTTGTTCTATCTTGTTTGTCCTGCCCCCTTTCCACGGTCCTCCATCTCCAGTGGGGAATGTGTCTCAGGCCGTGGAAAATGTCCTGAGTGTCCTGCTCTTCTACCCAGAGGATGAGGCTGCCAAAAAGGCTCTGATTCAGTACCAAACTCAGCTGGGAGAGCCAAGGCCCGGCCTGGGACCACGAGAGGTAATTCTTCCCCCACACTTACTGATAGGTCGGGCCTGGAGCAAGCTAGCTAGCTAGCTTCTCTACTCCATTCTGGCTTCTTTGTTTATTTATTTGTAATTATTTGTTTTATTTCAGTTACTTGCATGTATGTGCTCCACATACATGCTCTCTAAGGTCAGAAGAGGGCATGCTGCTGGGTGTGGTGGTACACACCTTTTATCCCAGCACTCCAATGGGGGCGGGCAGAGGCAGGTGGATCTGTGAGTTCGAGGCCAGTCTGGGCTACACAGTGAGTTCCAGGACAGCCAGAGTTACACAGTGAGACTCTGTCTCAAAACAAGCAAATAGACAAACAATAACAACAGAAAAGGAAGGCCTGGGATGGAATGGAATGGAAATCCCTGGAGTGGAGTTAGGGACGGTTAGAAACCACCAAGTGAGCACTGGAAACTGAACCTGGGTCCTCTGCAAGATCAGCAAGTGCTCTTAACTACTGAGATAGCTCTCCAACCCCGTTTATTTATTTATTGGTTTGTTTGTTTGTTTGTTTGTTTGAGATAGGGTCTTAATATGTAGCTCTGGCTAGTCTGGAATTCACAGCGATCTCCCTGCCCTCTGCCTCCTGAGTGTTGGAATTTAAAGTAGAGAAGACCACACTCAGCTCATTCAGGCTTCTTACCCAAGCTCTTCAGCTACCAATGGGATACCCAAGTCTAGGTTCTGACTCCTGCCTTACCTTCTTGCCCACACACATCACATCAGACTGTGTTCACTTGAGAGTCCTTCCCTAGCACTAGTCTCTTCCCTTAATCTTATGTCTGTCTGTGTGCATAAATGTACACACACACACACACACACACACACACACACACACGGTCTTTCAGTTCCTTCCTTACTTTGAGCCCAGACACTGAAAGTTGAACCATTGCAGCAACAGGCTTGGTGATGGATCTCAAGAGCTTGCAAATGTCCCATAGAACCCAGAGCTGCCCCGTTCTCCTCCAGCTTTCTCTTCCCTTCTCCCCTGCTCTCCTCTGTCTCTGCCTTGATCAGGACATTCAGCGCTTCATCCTTCGATCCCTGGGAGAGAAGAGACAGCTCTATTACGCCATGGAGCACCTGGACACCAGTTTCAAGGACCCGGTAAACAGTTACACTCATCTCTCCAGAGTGGGGCACAGTGATTCATATGCCACTGCAGTCAGTAGCAGTGTCCCACTTGCCCGCAGCCCCAGCCCTGCAGACTCAGAACTCTGGCATCCCAGGTTCCCAGGGACCTGAACGGTGTGTGCCTATAGTTAAAGTGTCTGTGGGATCATGCATGGCTTCCCTCTGCCACAAATACCCTCTGGTTATCAGTTTGCCCTTATCTCAGTTATTCTACCTGTAAATTGTAAAGATCACACATGTTCCACAGGCCTGTTGTTGAAGCCATGCCATCTGATAAGAACGAACAGAAAGTGTCATTCCTGCTGAGTCCATTACGGTCCTTTAGTCACGAGGACCAAGCACAGTGCCAACGTTACAAAGCCAGTATTTAACAGAATGCAGTAGCTTTTGATTGACTTTTTGAGAGGTTGGATGGCTTGGTGGTGAGTGCTTGCCTAGCACACATAAATGCCTAGGGTTCTATCTATCTCCAGCACTTAGAAAGTAAGAAAGAAAGAAAGAAAGAAAGAAAGAAAGAAAGAAAGAAAGAAAGAAAGAAAGAAAGAAAGAAAGAAAGAAAGAAAGAAAGAAAGAAAGGAAGAAGAAAGAAAGAGAGAGAGAAAGAGAGAGAGAAAGGAGGAGAAATAATATTTTGGACCCGATAATTCTTTGTTGGAGGGGGCGATGGGGGCTGTCTTTTGCATTGACAGGTGTTTAGCAGCTGTCCTGACCTCTTCCCAGTAGATGTCAATAGCAACAGATAGTCCTTACATCATGAAATCAATAGTTTCCAGACGTTGTCTAATGTCCCCTAATGTCAAATCACCCGTGCTGAGAACTGCTGGGCAAGAGAGAGAGAGCTGTTAAGCTAGTTTAGATCCTATTCTGCCACTTAGAAGCCCTGTGAAGTCGACTGTATTATTTGGCCTTTCTGTGTCTCAGAACCCACAACTGCAAAATGACTGCATTAGAACTACCTGTTTCCTTAGACTATTATGAGCTTTAAACCACTAATTTCACTGGAAGTACAAAACTTTTAGCACCCAGTAAACAGTAAGTGCAGTGGACGTTTATTACAGCGTGGTCTACAGCCCAAGGGACTAGACTGTTGTGGGTGAGTTAGCCGCCAGCACTGCGTCCAGACTTTCCCTCCTGGGTCTTCTTTTCTGGGAGCAGAACTTTAATATGGACCTTCAGATTCTAAGGTCAGGAGTCCCAGGAGCTAGACACAGAGGGTGATGGTGCTGTTTTTGACTGTCACAGGATTCTTGGACCCCAGAGGCTTTCATCCCCGAGGCACTGAGAGAGAAGCTCAGGTAGGGCCTGCCCTGTGGTGGGGGCCACTTGGCCCAGGCTGGGAGGTGAGAGGGTAGGTCTGTACTGTCTACTGAGTACATCTCTCGCCCCTGAGAGAGGATCAAGAGACGAGGCCCTGGGACCACGAGCCTTCGCAGCCAAAGCCCTTGACTTACTGGAAGGGTGAGTTCTCAATATGTCAGGGTAGGGGAACAAGAGGTGGGAACGGGGTAAGGAGACAGAACGGCAGAGTGGGGGAAGATCGGGAGGCAGAAGCCGGAGGGTCTGGAAACTGCCGGCTACTGCCCTTCAAGTGAGCCCCAGTGACCCCTGCCCCTATTTCCTTGTAGATGTCCTTCTTTTGGAGGGCGTGACCCTCACCCAGGATGCCCAGCAGCTGAATGGGTCGGAGCGAGCCGTGTTGGATGGGCTGCTCACTCCAGCCGAGTGTGGAGTTCTACTGCAGCTTGCCAAGGTATGATGGTGGGTGGCTCAGTGCCTACCCCTTCCTCTTGGCCTGTGTCTACCCTGCGTTCTGTCTCACGTTTCTCTTAAGTCTGTCTCTACTGCTGTATCCCAACTGTGGAAAAGCCCCCTTTCCCCTTTTTATTATTATTATTTTTTTGCATGAACGTGATGGGTTTATTCATGTTACACTTTTCATATTATATCATTTAAAGTTAATAGCTAATGAAGTCCATTTAAAACTGCACTGAAGATGTGCATAATGAGAAAACAAATGCTCCTTCCGATTTAGAGACTGCCTTACTATGGAGTTGTCCTTGTAACATTTTTTTCGTGTCAGTTCTCAGTGAACTGGAGCAGCCTCTTAACATTTCATTCAATAGTCCTCTTGCCCTGATCCTGTTCTGATGGGGTCTTTCCTGTGTACAGTGTCTATGGAAGGAGTTTTAAAAGGGATCCCTTCTTTTTTTAATTTTTTTTTATTTTGAAACGGTCTCACTAGGTAGACCAGGCTAGCCTTGAATTCAGAGAGATCCATTAGCCTCTGTCTCCCGAGTACTGGGATTAAAGGTGTGTACCACCATGCCCAACTCCCCTTTCTTGATTCCATATTTGTTGTCTCCTTGAGTACTTTCTCATAGCAAGAGCCAGAGGATATGTTTCTGCTTCAGGTGACCACAGTTGGGACAAATGTCTATATTGTTCTTAACTTTAATAAGGTCAGGAGGGAACTGGGCGGTGGTGGTACACGCCTTTAATCCCAGCACTCTGGAGGCAGAGGCAGGTGGATCTCTGAGTTTGAGGCCAGCCTCATCTACTGAGTGGGTTCCAGGACAGCCAAGGCTATGCAGAGAAGCTCTGTCTTGAGAAAGCCAAAATTATAAATAAACAAACAAATAAGCAAATAAACAAAGTCAAGATGGTGCCTCCTACACCTGTAAACATCAATCCTGCATCTGTTTGGGGAGCTGCCATCCAAAAGATAGTCTAAAAAGTTAGAGCTCGCTGTTTCCACGGCTACCATTTGCTAGCTCTGTGAGAATGGATGGATCCTTGACTGCTAACGCCCATAGAGGACTGAAGCAGCTTCCAGAGCTTCCAGCATTGTGCAGGGTGCACAGGTGCTGATATAGATAGGATGGGCTTTCGTATTTGAGGCAGGGCCTTGCTATGCTTCCCAGGCTGGCCTTAAATTCAGGAAGCTCCTATGGGTACCCCACCTAAATTAAGTGCTGGATTGTCCAGCCTTGCAGGTGTATGTCACCACACCTGGCCAGGGTGGATGTGCTTTAACAAAGATGCTTTGCTAGGTGATCGGAAGAAAAGACAAAAAGGAAGCGCACAGACACGGGTGTGTAAACATGGGAGGTTCCGTGGTTACCAGGGAGTTCAGAGGGTGTCCAGGCTTCCTTTCCCGGGCATTTCATCCTCTCCTAGCCTGGCTCGAATGACTCGTGCTCACATCATTGAGGGTGTCATCTCATGATGCTTCATTATGTGTTCATGGAGTCCCTGCTGTGGCCTAGAAACTGCTAGATTCTGGGGGGAGGTAGATGAGCAAAGACTGCCCTCTAGGGCCATGAAGAAAGAGGGGAACTGACATGGAGACATGAAGACCTAGTTAGAGCAGGTGGTAAGTTTGACAAGAAAAAGAAAAAGAAAAAAGGAAAGAAGAGTGTACTATCTAAACAGAGGACTGAAATTCCAGTTCATTCATACACCAGTCTTGCTGTGGTTGGCAGTACTGAGGGTCAAATCCAGGGTATTGCACACACTGGGCAAGCAATTTGCCACACCCTTAGCTCCTTATGCCAGCCTTACCTATCTGCTGTTGGCTAGCTGCTGTGTGTTGGGGGTGAGTGGGTGGAGCTTAGGCAGGAGGATTGCTTGAGCTCAGGAGTTTGAAGCCAGCCTGGGCAAAATAGAGATATCCCATCACAAAGGAGACAAAGAAAGCAGAGAAGGGGGAAACAAAGAGGAAGAAGGAGGGCCTAGAGAGATGGCTCAATGGTTAGGAACACTGACTGCCCTTCCAGAGGACTAGGGTTCGATTCCCAGCACCCAGTTCTAGGAGATCTGAAACCCAGTTCCTACACATAGGCAGAACACTTGTACACATTTTAAAAAGTAATACAAACTTAGAAAAAAAAGAAAGAGGGAAGAACGAAGTGCTTTTTTAGGAACTGCAGTAAAACATGGGTTAAAAGTGTGGGCCAAATCCAGCAGCTACCTATGAGATGTGGGGCTATTTATTTAAATGTTTGTAAGTTTGTTTCCCATCTGTAAAGTGGGATTAATCATAATGTTTCTATCGTGGTGTTTGTCGGTGTTGAGTATCACAGACACAATAAAATGAAGAGAACAGATTCAGTATGCAAAGCTTCTGAAAAGCCGAGCAGGGAGGTGCAGCCTTCATGAGCGAGACTGACCATGCACTGCCTTTTAGAAGCATATTTATTGATAGTTACACAGAAACCAATTTGGGGCAGGGCAAAGTTCCACACACCAAAGCTTTGATAGAGGTGCTGCTTCAAGGAACAATACAACCCACACAAAACCACAGTCCCTCTATGGGACACTGTTCCCAATGACCAATAGAACGAGACATCCAGGTTTGCCAGGAGTGTCTTGTGACTGGGTCAGGTGTGGGCTGCAAGTTCGTAAAAAACAGCTCCGTTGTGAAGCCTTTAGGAGGACGAAGAAAGCACTCAGGATGGACAGCTGCTGTTATTCTGCTGTCTATTATCAAGAGGGGGTACAGGGAAGACAGAGAGCCCAGAGTGAAAGGCTATCTGCAGAGAAGATCTTCAGTTCCCTCCCAGGGAGTGTCAGTTTCATTGGGAGATGGTGGACAGTTGCCGGTGGATTTCAGCGGTTCACTTCCCTGTGCAGACGATCCAAGCCCAGCATCCTGTGGGCTCAGGCGTGCCATCTGGTGGCAGTCTTTAGAAGGCAATGATAGAGAAATAGGGAGAAACTTCTGCGCTGTGACTTTATTAGGTCCTGGTTGAGTTTAAGGGAATGAGGGAAGGTTTTGGGGAATGAAGAGAGGGGAACAGAGGAGAGAATCAAGGGATACCAAGGAATAAAGGTTAGAAAAGTTAAGGACTAAGTCTGTGGATGATAGCGAAAGGAAGACACCGAGGATAAACTCAAGTATCAGACATATTTTTGTCCCCTGACTTAGTCTGGCCTCAAGACCTTTGCATTTGTTTCCCCTTTCACATATTCAAGTGGCATCTCTGCATTATTTGGTTTTAATTTACATGCCACCTTTTTAGCTGTGGATGAACACTTGTAACCTTGTTTTAGTTTTCCATACCACATATAACCATCTGAATTGGTTTCTCTATTTATTTGTTATCTTAAAATATAAATTGCCAGGTGGCGCACACCTTTAATCCCAGCACTCTGGAGGCAGAGGCAGAAGGATCACTGTGAGTTCCAGGACAGCCTGGTCTACAGAGTGAGTTCCAGGACAGCCAGAGTTGCAACAGAGAAACCCTGTCTCAAAAAACAAAACAATAAAATAAGACAAAATAAATTCTGGGAGCTGAGCAGGTAGTTGATTTGGCAGAGGGCTTGCCTAACATGCACAAAGACCTGGGTTTGATCCTTAGCACCTCATGAACCAGATGAGGTGGCACAGATCTGTAACCAGCGCGTAGGGAACCTGAGGCGGGAGGATCAGGAATTCAAATTATCCTCAGCTACATATCAAGTTTAAGGTCAGCCTGAGCTACATGAGATGCCATCTCAAAAAGCTAACAAAAACACTCAGGTGGTGGTGGCACACACCTTTATTTCCAGCATTTGGGAGGCAGAGGCAGAGGCAGAGGCAGGTGGATTTATGAGTTTGAGGCCAGCCTGGTTTACAGAGCTTCCAGGACAGCCAGGGCTACACAGAGAAACCCTGTCTCAAGAGAGAGAGAGACAGAGAGAGAAAAGAAAGCTAGAAAACAATGAACATAAATAGTTTAGAGTACAGCTCAGTAGTGGAGATTGCTTAGCATTAGCCCCGAGTTTGATCCCAACACTGCAAAAGAGGAGGAGAAGGAAGTGGAAGAGGAAGAGGAAGAAGAGGTAGAGGTGGCAGCTAGCTGGGCTGGGTGGGCTCTCAGGGATAAGGTTTGGATGAAGGGGTAACTAGGGAGTGGCACTTGTACCGAGATTCAGCAAGTCCAGAAAATGAATGCCTGCAAGGCATGGTGGTTCCCGCTATGATCCCAGAACTCGGGAAGTTGAGGCAGGAAGAGGGCTACAAATTTGAGGCCAGACTAAGCCACATATCAATTTCCAGGCCAACCCTGGCTACAGAATAATACCCTGTCTCCAAAGGGGGGAAAATCCTGTAAGTAGATATCCAAACACAGGGAGACCCAGGTGATAGGAGTCACGAGAGGCAGCTGGGATCCGGTGTCGGAGGCAATGGAGTCCTGGAACCCATAAGTTCTCCAAAAGAAACATCAGTGACCCGTGACCCGTAAGGGGTGGTGCACACTTTTAATCCCAGCACTCTGGAGGCAGAGGCAGGTGGATCACTGTGAGTTCAAGGCCAGCCTGGTCTACAGAGTGAGTTCCAGGACAGACAGAATTACAACAGAGAAACCCTGTCTCAAAAAACCAAAAAGAAAGAAAGAAAGGAACATCAGTGGGACAAGGTCAGTCAGTACTATCTCAATAACTCAAGCTTCCTGCCGGAACTGGCCTGTCAGACTTCTATTAGGGTCCTGCTTGCAGAAGTACTCCTGTCTCCCAGTACTCTCTGCCCCAGCCCCCAGCTCTGTCTCTCCTTCAGCTCTCCCTTCATCAAGGTCCCTTGTTCCCCACTGTGGGACACCCTCCAGAGTAATGTCCGCACGGTTCCCTTGGCAAGTAGCATTCCAGAGCTTTTTCGAGAATGACAGTCTAGACAACCAGGACAATTGCCATCCTCTGGGAAAGGGCCATAGCTCAGGAAAAAGTCACAAGGGAATTCTGGAAGTTCCTAGTCGGTTCCAGGGACCGGAGGCCTGAAGGAGAGCCTGGTGGCCGTGTGGCAGTGAGGTGTGCCAGGAGTGACTCACTGCAGGCTCCTTCTCGCTCAGGATGCGACTGAGGCTGGAGCCAGGTCTGGCTACCGCCGCCGCCGCTCCCCTCACAGTCCTCACGAACGCTTCGAGGGGCTCACGGTGCTCAAGGCTGCTCAGGTAAGAGGAGGCACTGTGGCCTCTCTGATGCCCAGGACTTGAGAATACAGTCGGGGCAGACGGGAGGTTGTGTACCGGAGCCTGGGCTTCTGTGGGGGAATTCTCTGGGGACTGAGATCACTGCGTTCTTGGTCTATAATTGAGAAAGGGCGGATTCCGAGACCTGGGGCCCGGAGCCACCATGAAGTCTGGGCTACTGCAGATGATAGCTAGACCCACATAGGGGGGTGATGTCGGAGACACACGGGGGTGGGGGGGCTAGCACTAGGATCACCTTCCACAGCCTCTCTCCTTGCCCGCAGCTGGCCCGGGCTGGGACTGTGGGCAGGCCAGGTGCTAAGCTGCTTCTGGAGGTGAGTGAGCGAGTGCGGACCTTGACCCAGGCCTATTTCTCCCCGGACCGGCCTCTGCATCTCTCCTTCACCCACCTGGTGTGCCGAAGTGCCATAGAAGGTAACCTTCGGAACCCATCGCATCTGCCCGAGATTCTGTCTTCACTGCAGAGGGTCCTCCACTGGCCCAACTGAGGGGCAAGGGGGCTTCTCTGCTTATTTGCCACTCCAGGAGCTACAGGATGGGTAGGGTGAGCCTGGGGGGCCATGGTGGGGACCAGATTGGTTTACATCCCTAGGTGAGCAAGAGCAGCGCATGGACCTGAGTCACCCGGTGCACGCGGACAACTGTGTCCTGGACCCTGACACTGGCGAATGCTGGCGGGAGCCCCCAGCCTACACCTACAGGGACTATAGGTGGGTAGCCTCTCTGAGCACAGGCAGTTGGCACCCGAAGGCGCAAAGGCTGTCTTGCCAGAGGTCTGGGTCTGGGTGGAGGTCTCACTGCCTCCTGTCTTCTTTATTTACTTCCCAGTGGTCTCCTCTACCTCAATGATGACTTCAAGGGAGGTGACCTGTTCTTCACACAGCCCAACGCGCTCACTGTCACGGTAGGGGGTTGGGGCAGAGGGCCCAGCTGTGGGGTCAGGATTCAAAACAGAAGCTCTCCAGAGGCAAATACAGGGAAATGGCTGGGGCCACCTTAACCCTGTCTCTCGCTCCCCGCCTCTCTAGTCCTGATGGCCACTGGGCTGTGTTCAGGGCTTTCTGCTGAGGTTAGCTGAACCGCACCAGAGATCTCTAAATGGTCCCCATCCTGCCTCCATGGCTTGTCTCACCTCCTGATGGTGGCTGAGCGTAGCTAGGTACAGGACACACACGTGTAGTCCCAGTTGTTGAGGAAGCTGAGGTGGGAGCATCTTTTGAACCCAGGAGTTCAAGGCCAACCGGACAATGTACCAAGACACCTTCTAGAAACAAAAAACAAAGCACAGGCCAGTGAGGTAGGTAGCTCAGTGGGTAAAGGTGCTCATCCTCTAGCCTGATGGCCTGAGTTCTATCTAGAACCGACATGGTAGAAGGAGAGAACCAGTTCCCACAAGTTGTCCTCCGACCTCACCATGCTGTCCCCACCCCCAATAAAGGTAGTGGAAACTTAAAAACAAAACAAGGATGGGCTGGAGAGATGACTCAGTGGCTAAGAGCACCAGGCTGCTCTTCCAGATGGACCCGGGTTCAATTCCCAGCACGTACATGATGATTCACAACCATCTCTAGCTCCAGTTTCAGGGGATCTAACACCCTCTTCTGGCCTCTACAGGCACCAGGAACACACATGGTGCACAGACATACATGAAGACAAAACATGCACATAAAACACAGGAATAAAATAGATATTATAAAACAAACAAGGCTGAGTGAAGCACAGCCTGCAGGGGCTTCGCAGAGCCCTGTGTCCTTATCGTAGGGATCTAGGGATTTAGCCCTTCCTTCCCCATGGCAAGGCAGCCAAGGAGCCAGCAGCACAGGTAGTGACAGGGCCGTTGGACGAGAGTTCATATTGGGGTTCTTAACATTTCTGAAAATCTCCTAACTAAGGGTGATAGTAATAGCACCCATTATTATTGACATTGGTATTTATTATTATTATTATTATTATTATTATTATAACAGAGTCTTACTGCATAGACCGGGTTAGCCTTGAATTGACTATGTAGCTAGCCCTGGCTGCTCTTGAACCTACAGCAATCCTCCTGTCATGGCCTTCTGAGTGCTGAGATTATAGACATGCACCTCCCCAAGTGGCTGGCTAACTGGCTTCTTCCCTTCCTTTCTTTTTGTTTCTGGAGACAGGGTCTCACTGTATAGCCTTGGTTGGCCTGGAACTCGCTATGTAGACCAGGCTGGCTTTGAACCACAGAGACCTGCCTGTTTCAGCCTCCTAAGTGCTGGGATTAAAGGAGTGTGCCGCCATGCCTGGCTTTGCACACACACATTGTGTGGCGTGCAGGTGTGTGCACATGAGATTAGAACATAAGTTCAGCGGTCATCCTCACCTCCTGTCTCTGCCTCACATCTGAACGTAGGCGTGCTGGGATTACAGACATGAGTTACTCCATCTAGCTTTTCCGTGGGTTCTGGGGATCCAAACCTGGATCCTCACACTTGCATAGCAGCACTTTACCCCACTAAGCCATCTTCCCAGCACTATGAGAAGTCATTTTTTAAAATGTTTATTTTATGTGTGCGTCTGTGTGTGCATGTGCAAGGGGTGCGTGGAGGACAGGGTGCACGCCACACATGGCTTGATTGTAGAGGACGGAGGACAACTTGCAGGCGTTGGTTCTCTCCTTCCACCGCGTGGGTTCGAGGGATTAAACTCAGGTTGTTGGACTTGGTGGCAAGTGCCTTTACCTACTGAGCCATCTCTCTGACCCTATAAAAAATAATTTATACCTGGACGGTGGTGGCGCACGCCTTTAATCTCTGCACTCCGGAGGCAGAGGCAGGCGGATCTCTGTGACTTCAAGGCCAGTCTGGTCTACAGAGTGAGTTCCAGTTCAGCCAGATTACAAGAGAGAAACTCTGTCTTGGGGGGGAAAAAAAAAAGAATGAGCCAGTACCTTATATTAATAAACAACTAATAAATGTTAGGTTTTGTTATTATCCTAATCCTCGATCATGGAGATTTCTATGCCTGGGCCTACAGATGGGTAAGAAGAGGGGCAGGCGTGGTAGTATATGCCTGCAATCCTAGAATTAGGGAGATTGAGGCAGGAGTTCCAGGCCAGCCTGTGTTACACAGAGGTACCCTGCCATATTCTTCCCCGTAAAGGCACAAACAGAGAGGAGCAATTGCCTTCTAAGTGCTAGTGCACAATCTAGGATTCCCATAGGGTTGAAATGCACCCACAGTCCTGTCTCCTTCTAGCCTGTCCGCTGCTGCTCTAGGCTCCCAGATTACTTCAGTCCAGGCTCAGGGGGTCAGATGAGAAAGATCGGGTGCCAGGACAGGGAACTGAGAAGAGATCAGGAGGCACCTGCCCCCTTTCCCCTCCATCTCCTCCAGCCTCGGTTTTGCATTTTTCCTGCCAGTTTCTTGTTTGCTGCAAGCTAGTCCCTGGATTAGGGAGTGAGGGGCGATTGACAGACAGGGGTCTGATGCTGTGCTCTCCCCTCAGGCTCAGGTTCGCCCTCGATGTGGACGCCTCGTGGCCTTCAGCTCTGGTGGTGAGAATCCCCATGGTGTATGGGCTGTGACACGGGGACGGCGGTGTGCCCTAGCGCTGTGGCACACGTGGGCAGTGGAGCACAGAGAGCAGGTGAGGAGGAGCAGGGGTAGGAAGGTGTGAAGCCCTGGGCGGGTGGTCCCATCGGAAGCTTGTGAGTGGGCGGTGCTCATGGCGAAGCTCTTGAATGAGATGGCCCAGGGGAGGTGGATACAGAGGGCACTGAACCACAGTCTTACCCCCTCCCCCCCCCAGGAGTGGACAGAAGCCAAAGAGCTGTTGCAAGAGTCAGAGGAGGAAGAGGAGGAAGAGGAGGAGGAAGAGATTCTCAGCAGAGACCCTTCCCCAGAACCCCCAAGTCACAAACTTAGGCGGGTCCGAGACAAAGCTGGGAAGCCACTCCGAGTCCGAGAGGAACTGTGAGTGCCTGAGCCAGCTTCTTAGGGAATATGGCCACTCAACTTGTGAAGGAACCAACGAGAAGGTCCCATGTGACATTGAGAACAGGGTAGCATGCCCTGTCTCTTTGGTTTACCATCTTGGGGACCTACAAGGGTCACCAAGCCCTAGACTCACAAGCTTACTACACAGACTGAGCCCAGAGCCCACCTGCAGGCCTGGGAGGGACCTGCAGCCCAGAACACACAAAGATCTCTGTGCCTCCCTGAATGGCAAGGCCTGAAGGCTAACTGCTTCTGAGACGGAAGACACAAAGGAGACAATCCCACCCTCTCCCAACAGGTGCAATAAAGAACACTGAGATCCCCAGCCTGGGCCTGGTTTGGTATATCCCAGCTCCTGTGGCTGCTGGAGGTGGGGGTGGCAAGGGCTGGCCTGGGAGGAGACAGGTGTCTTTGGGCCTCCCAGAGGTGGAGCCACAGAGCCTGTGATTTGTCAGGGAAATCACAGCCACCTGCTGCCTCATGCAAATAGACCATGTGCCCTGTCGCCAAGCCACCACTGCAGCTGCTCCTTAGGCCTCTAAGCCCTGTCATCCCTCTCTGAGTATGGGTGAGAGGAGTAGCCTGATCCCTCGGGCTCCTACCTTCACATTCCAGTAGGACCACAGGAGTCATGTGAGCAAGCGTGAAGACAGACCCCCAGCCTAGGAGCAGGACACGGGGTTCCAGTCTCTCTGTAGTCCTTACTTTGCCCACAAGGCAGGGGCACATCAGCCCAGCTTCCCCCTGGGTCCCCCATCAACTCCTCCAACCAGGATCAAGCCCAGGGGCAGCTGGTTGGGGCTTGTCGAGAAAAAGGATTATCCAGATCAGTCCCTTCTAATCTCAGCTTCTGTCTGTACCCTCGTCCCCCATGGCCCTCAGTGAGGGAACATGGTTCGGGATGTTGACAACAGGGTCATCTATCACCCTTCTGTCCTGGCTCCTGGCCTGCCTGCTGAACAGGCCTGAATTGCCAGGGCCATGACCACGAGTTGGGGCTAGGGTCTGGGGGCCACTGAGCTGTGGCTGCTCCTGTTCTGTTCTATTCCTCAAGCCCAGCCAGTAATCCTCACAGCTTTTCTCTGATCCGTGGGCCTGATGCTCTTATCTCTGCCCACACACTGACTATGGACGCACCCCTCTTTACTCCCCCTTCTTGTGGCTGGATAGGGGGGCTGTTCTTCTCTGGCCCATAGGCCTGCTTCTCACCCCTCCAGGCTGGCCCAAGTCTCTGGAAGCCACACATCTCCCTCCCTAGCCTCTCCCCCACTCCCGCCAGCTGATTTCATTTGCCTGTGCCTGGCCTTACCCTTCCCTGTCAGTTTTCCCCCTCCCAGTCGGGGCCAGGCCAGGCCAGCTCCTCTGGCAGCAGAGTGGGGCAGGTGACAGGCAGGCATCTCAGCTGAGGGAGTGAGGAGGCGCCTGGGAAGCGGAAACCTGGGAGAAGTCCAGCCAGAGCCCAAGTAAGAAGGAGCTGGCTAGCTCTACCCTCTGGGGTTGGAGGCCCACAGGGTGGGGGGGGAGAGGCAGGGCTGGGATTGATGCCCAGGACCTAGCCCAGGAGGAGGGGGAGCCCCCCCTCATCACTTCCCAGGAGTAGGGGTGTATAGGATGTAAAGGACAGAGTCATGATCTGATGGGAAGTCCCCAACATCTATCCTATGTTCCTGGCAGGAGCTGGAACTACCCCTCGACCCAACCCGTGCACCATGGGGGAGATGGAGCAGCTGAGACAGGAGGCGGAGCAGCTCAAGAAGCAGATCACAGTAACCCCAGAGCTCTCTTCCCGGGGACCCTGGAAAACAGAACTCAGGACACGAGGGAGTGTGGCCTGGGAGGGACTGGGTTCACTCTTGGGTGAAACTTTCAAGACCTCTGATCTAGAAGTGTTCAGAGATTTTAAATTCGGATCTCACTTTGAGACCACCCCCCCAGCCGCAGAGCCCCATGCCACCCGCATGTGAGGTGCGTGCACGTGCCCCCTGCCCTGCCGTAGCCCCCCTGATGCCTGCTTTCCCTGCAGGATGCCAGGAAAGCCTGTGCGGACACCACTCTGGCTGAGGTGAGACCTTCTGCCACTCTGAGGCAGAATGTGAGGGGAGGGGAGGGGAGGGGCTCGAATGAGGGCTTCATGACCACAAACACTGCTGCCTGCCCTTTCAGCACACCCTGTCCTTGGAGTGAATTAATTCATGAATTAATTCAACACACATCTATTCAGATCTGCTCTGGGCCAGGCATTCTATTGGGTCCTGAAGACACGGACACTGGTGTTGTCCTGCTTCACCCTGAGCAGGAAGGGTGGAGGGGCATGCAGGATTTCTCATAGACTTGAACTGGTAGTTGTCTGAGGCTGCACTTTGTCAGGTCTAAGATCCGTGTGTCTTCACAGATTTCTCTAAAATCCAGGTGCTTCTGACAATACAGGATACCTCGTTAGTCTATTGTTTCTTGGTGATATACAAAATAGTACTGTTCCTCAGAGTTGATAGTGCTGAGGTGGGGGGGACAGGTAGCACGGGCTTGTCATCCAAGCTACCTGGAAGGCTGAGGCACGGCTGAAAATTCAAGGCATGCTTGGGCTGCAGAATGAGACCAGCCTGTCTCAAAATAAGAAGTAAAAAGTTGAGGTATGAAAAAAATTTTTTGAAAGAAGACATGAAGTTGGGTGCATATGATATGGGAGGAGTTAAAAGTTGGGGTGAACACGCTCAAAATGCACTGCATGCATGCATAAAATTACCAAATAATTAATAAAAATATATTAAAAAAGAAAAAAGTAAAAAGGGTCTGGGGATATATTCCAGAGGTAGAGTTCTTAGCTAGCATGCCCGAGGCCTAGTCCAATCCCCAGTACTGAGTGGGGTAAAAAAAAAAAAGAAAATATAATCAATTGTTTTAAATATGTTCCTAAGAGTAAGCAGTATGAGAAAGGCACTGGGCTAGATGCTTGAATCCATAATTCTGTATGGTCTCCACGGAAACTGTAAGACAGTAGGCTCGGGGAGAGGTGTGATGATTTCTTGAAGGTCACAGATACGGCAGGCTGAGTCTGTGGACTCTTCTCAGTACTGAGAAGCTGGTTGCTGCTGAAGGGGTGGAGGTCTGGATTTCAGCAGGTACAGTCCCAGGTGATGGCAATGCCTAGGAACCCATGAGTGTTGCTGTGTGCCTCTGGTGTGTGAGGACAGGCACCCACCAGTTTGATACCACCTGTGTGTATCTCTCCCCAAGTTTATGTGCAGTGACCTCATGCCAGCAGCTTGAAATCGACCAAGGTGGGAATATCTCCATACCAGCAATTCCTCCTCCTCAGTCTGGACTCGTCGTGCTAAACACTCACTATACCATTAGCCACTAGCTAGCCAATCCTGTCTTCTGTAGGAGGCTCGGTCGCTCTAGGCCAGGGACCTCGTTCTTTAATGTTGGGGAACCCGCTGAAGTGCCTGGTCCTCATCAGGAGCTTGTACAGAGCAGGGGCCGCTGCAGACATGTGAAACCCGGTATCTCTTTCTCTGCAGCTTGTGTCTGGCCTAGAGGTGGTGGGACGAGTCCAGATGCGGACGCGGAGGACATTAAGGGGACACCTGGCCAAGATCTATGCCATGCACTGGGCCACTGACTCTAAGTGAGGATCCAGAGGGGTTTAAAAGGGATGGGGGCAGGGAAAAGAGAGGGGAATGGCTGACACAGGTGCCCTTTCTTCAGGCTGCTGGTAAGTGCCTCGCAGGATGGGAAGCTGATCGTGTGGGACACTTACACCACTAATAAGGTACCAGCCCTTGCTATTGACCATCCTCCAGGAAGGCCCCCCTGTCCTTCCTGTGGGTGCTGTGCCTAATTTCTCTGTTCCGTTTACCCGAAGCACAGGTCCCACCAAATCTACCCTCTCTGTAGGTGCACGCTATCCCACTGCGTTCCTCCTGGGTCATGACCTGTGCCTACGCACCATCGGGGAACTTTGTGGCATGTGGGGGGCTGGACAACATGTGCTCCGTCTACAACCTGAAATCTCGTGAGGGCACTGTCAAGGTCAGCCGGGAACTCTCCGCTCACACAGGTGAGAAGTCCTCTTTTCCTATGCAGGCTCATGGAAGTCCAGGCCCCCGGCCAGTTGTGACCCTGAGCCAGGGCCCTGTCCTTCTAACCACCTCTAGGTTATCTCTCCTGTTGCCGCTTCCTGGATGACAACAACATTGTGACCAGCTCTGGGGACACCACGTGGTAAGGGTTGAATGCCGTGGGTGCTGAGGGCTGGAAGGTCATCCTGCCCTGGGCAACTGGGACATTTCTCTGTGATGGGCTCCTTCTCTCCTGGCAGTGCCTTGTGGGACATTGAGACGGGGCAGCAGAAGACGGTGTTTGTGGGGCACACTGGCGACTGCATGAGCCTAGCTGTATCTCCTGACTACAAACTTTTCATTTCTGGAGCTTGTGATGCCAGCGCCAAGCTCTGGGATGTGAGGGAAGGGACCTGCCGTCAGACTTTTACTGGCCACGAGTCGGACATCAATGCTATCTGTGTGAGTGTCCCTCCTGGTGTGCCTTTCGGGAACTTAAACCCCTTAAACCACAATACGCATCTTTGACCCGCTTCCACAGCACCCCTAAGTCCTCTCCCTATAATTTTTAAAAATAATTTTAGCGTATAGGATAATTTCAAAACCAATAACTAGAAACCCCATGTCCACTTCACCAGATTCACTGCTAACATTTTGTCACTTTGCTTTACCACTGTCTCTACACACACACACACACACACACACACACACACACTCTCTCTCTCTCTCTCTTAGACCCTCCCCTCTGCTCTCTGTCTGTCTAGACTGAGACTCAGCTCAGAGCTTCCCACATGCTAGACAAGCGCTATACCACCACTAGGCGACACCGTAGGTCAGCCGTTCTCAACCCTGTGGTGGCAGGGGAGGGGGGGTCAAACAACCCTTTCTCCCATAGGTCATTTAAGACCGTCTACATATCAGATATTTACATTGTGATTCATAACAGTAGTAAAATGACAGTTATGAAGTAGCAAGGAAAACAATTTTATGGTTGGGGGTATCACCACAGCATGAGGGACTGTATTCAGGGGTTGCAGCCGTAGGCATGTATCACCAGGACATTTTTTTTAAAAAAATTTTTCAAACCCCAATTTTTAATTTGTAAAAATTATTCTGAAGCTGGGTGGTGGTGGCACACGCCTTTAATCCCAGCACTTAGGAGGCAAAGGCAGGCAGATCTCTGTGAGTAGGAGGCTAGCCTGGTCTACAGAGTGAGTTCCAGGAAAAAGAAAAACAGAGGAAAGCCTGTCTCAAAAAACAAAACAAAAAACGACAAAAGAAAAAAAAAGTCAAAAAATATTTTGAATGTGTGTGATGCATGCGTGGAGCTAGTCAGAAAACAACTTTTGGGAGTCAGTTCTCTCCTAACTGAGGGTTTTGGGGATCAAACTCAGGTCATCAGGCTTGTGTAGCAAGTCCTTTTACCCGCTTAGCCCTCTGGCCACTCCCAATGTTAAAATTAACTGCACCACTGTATTTTCCATACCTCTTATTTTTGTCGTGCTAGAGAACGAACCCACCTGAAGTCTAATAAGATGGACCCCCGCTCCTTTCTTTCGGCTTTTGAGACAATCTCACTGAGTTGATTGGGCTTGACTGGAACCCACTTTATAACCCAGGCAGGCCTTGGGCTTGCAGTCTCCTGCCTCAGCCTTCTACGTGCTAGGGATTCAACTTCTTTTTTCTTGACAGTCTTACCCTGGAACTCAAGCTAGCTTTGAACTTGAGGCAATTCTCCTGCCTCAGCCTCACAAGTGCTAAGATCACCATGTCAGCTACCGTATAATTTTTATTTCATGTGTATGAGAGTTTGGTCTGCATGCATGATTGTGCACCGTATGCATGCTTGACATCTGTGGAGGTAAGAAGGTGTCATGTTCTCTGGAACTGGAGCCACCATGTGGGTGCTAAAAATTGAACTTGAGCAAGAGGAGCAAGCTCCTCTACAGGAGCAGCCAGTGCTCTTAACCACTGAGCCATCTTCCATTTCCAGTATATTTCTTAAAATCAGGAAGTTCAACATTTATTGAATACTGCAGTTTATATTCAAATTTAATCAATTATTTCATAAATGTCCTTACTGGCAATGTTTTTATTACCCAGAATCCAAACCAGAAACATGCATATCCTTGCCATGTCTTATCTTTACATTGGAGCCATTTTTCTGCTTCACTGAGTCTATGACATTACATCCTCTTGATGAGGGCACATTAGTTTTCTAGAATTTCCCTCCATGGTGACATTCAGCTTATATGCTTGGACCTTGTGCTGTTCTTACACACCCTGATCTAGTCCATTAGGGTAGTCATGGGAGTCTGATTTTTTTTTTTTTTTTTTTTTGAGACAAGAGTTTCTCTGTTGTAACTCTGGCCGTCCTGGAACTCTGAAGACCAGGCTGTCCTCAAACTCATAGAGACCCACCTCCTCTGCCTCCCAAGTGCTGGGATTAAAGGTGTGTGCCACCACAACCCAGTTAATTAATATGTTTTGAACTCTATGGGTCCCTTCCTCCTCTGTCTCCTTCCCAGAGGATAGCTAAGCCATTGTACACTGGCTCAGCCTTGATGAAGAAAGTGCAGGTCAGGGGGTTGATGAAGGTGGGTGGGTGGTGGTGTGTTCAGGGTTTGGAACAGACGGAAAGACAATGTTAGTGTTTACTGCTCAGTTTATTGAAGTAAGGGGAATCCCATCTATAGAGTAGAGGGGGAAGGGCCATCAGTTAAAGCAGTGGTACTGGGGCAGCTCTATTTGCACGTGGTGGGGCTCATGACAAGATCCGGGTGGTTGTATTGTCATCGCTGGGGCCAAAGTCCCAAAGAAACCTCCTTTACATAGGCAGAGGTCTCATAGGGGATAGAGGAAGAGACGCTATAAGGAGAGGAGAAGTCCAGCCCAAGGCCCTCCAGCTGCAGTGGTCAGATACACATTAACCAGGCCACATGCCTTGGAGAGGCAGGACCTCTTCAGTGACTAGTGACCTAGGGCATGTCAGCACCTGAGGGAGCTTTGCTCACTGTTAGAGTAAGAAAAAGGGGAGTAGCTGAACACTCTCTGCTCTCAGGGTGAGAATTCTGGGGTTCAAAGCATGCTTCAACCCCCTCATAGCTCTAGGCTAGCTCCGAAGAGCTCATCTTCACTTCGTTTTTTTTTGAGACAGGGTTGTAACTCTGTTGTAACTCTGGCTGTCTTGGAACTCTGTACAACAGGCTGGCCCCGAACTCAGAGATCCGCCTGCCTCTGGCTCCTCAGTGTCGAGGTTAAAGGCGAGTGCCACCACAACCCAGGTAGGAGTCTGGTCTTTTAGTTGTCTGATCCTGTGAGACCGTGGTGCTCTTGCCTGAAGCGTGGGAATAATGCCTGCCTAGGGTGCTGGAGTCAGGGGCAGAGGGAGCCACAGAGAACAGTGGGGAGTAGCCATGCTGCAGCTGGCTGCCGCACCCCACCAAGAAACAGATGGGCAGAGAGGCCAAGGGAAGTGGCTCACCCTCCCCCAGAGGGAGCTGGGAAGCAGGCAGGAAGGCAAAGCTGCCTAGGTCTGAGCTCTAACCACTTACCTGTATCTTCAGTTCTTTCCCAACGGGGAGGCCATCTGCACTGGCTCAGACGATGCCTCCTGCCGCCTATTTGACCTGAGGGCGGACCAGGAACTGACTGCCTATGCCCACGAGAGCATCATCTGTGGCATCACATCGGTAGCCTTCTCGCTCAGTGGCCGCCTGCTCTTCGCAGGCTATGACGACTTCAACTGCAATGTCTGGGACTCTATGAAGTGCGAGCGTGTAGGTAAGGGTCTGCTTGAGACTTCCTAACTCTCCCTCCTTCCCTCCCAGTTCTCTATATGGGGACCCTCTTACTGCTGATCCCTAATTGTTACCTAACTTAGAAACCAACACCCTTTGCTTCTGCATCTAAGACTTCCCCAAACTCAAAGTGCTCTGAGGAGCCCTTGCCCTTCCCAGTGCCGTATCTGCTCTTTCTTGTCACCCCCAACCCTGTGTACTTTAAATGTCTAGCCCTTCAGGTACCCCAGGTTTCAGGGCCCTATACTGAAGGGACAGCCTCGGGGAGGTGTGGATGGGAGTGAATCAAGATGTAAGGAGCGCCAAGGGTCCTGGGCCTAGGTCAGGGGGTTGTCTAGGATTGGCCTAGTCTAGAGTAGAAAAAGACAGCCTGGCTTCTATCAGGAGAGGCCAAAGCTGAATGAAGATGACACATACCCCAGGTCAGGCTCCAAAGCCTATTCACCTATACATGTCTCTTCCCTGGGCCTTTCTTTTTTTTTTAACCTAGAAACAAAGGACCTTCCTTTGAAGCGCCCTGGCCTTCCTCAGAGCATACTGCCGTTACTAACCATTTTACCCTTGCCCCACCAGTGACTCAAGTTCTGGACAGAGAAACTGGCCTGATGAGAAATCCCTTTCCTCAGGGCTAATCTTCCTTCAGTTCCTTATCTCCATCAGGGGCAGAGTCCAGCCTACCCAGGGGAGACTGTACATGCACAGGCCCTCACACATCGTGGGAGTAGGCTGACTTTTTTTTCTCTTCCTCAGGCATACTCTCTGGCCATGACAACAGAGTCAGCTGCCTGGGAGTCACAGGTGATGGGATGGCCATGGCCACTGGTTCCTGGGACAGCTTCCTCAAAATCTGGAACTGAGGAGGATAGAGGAAGAGAGGGAAAGCCTTGAAGTTCTCAGCCGCTTCCCCCTATGCCCACCTCCTTAGGGTCAGTCTTCTACGTCCCAGGGGCCATTCCCAGTAAACTTCCTGTTGAGAGCAGTAGGGATTCTGGGAGTGCGCCTTTGGAAGCATCAGGGACACAAGGGCAAAGAACTGCCCCATTTCCTCTGTGGCCTCTCCTCTCCACAGTCCTCACAGCTTCTTGCTGTGAACAAGAGCAGACCCCTTTCTAGCCCCTAGAGTCCTCCTAAGCTACTGGCCTTTGTCCAGACCTGGAATGGCCAGGGTGCTCACCTCATGACTGTGGATGTCAATACTAGTCTCCTGGCCCCCTTTCCTCCATACTTCCCCCTTTTCTACCCTTCTTTCTTCCCTCTCTTATTACCTAATAAAATGTAGCATCCTGGTATCTCTGTGCTGTCTGACTTCCAACCCTGTTGTGCTCCAAGAAGACGTAGGTCCCATTAACGGGCACGAGATACGACAAGTGCTAGGTATACTGTGGGCAGGAAGCAAGATGGGGGCAGAAGCTGAGATCTCACCGGGAGGCGGAGTGGCTGGGAGGTATACGACAGCTTGCTACAGGCCACAACCACAGTGTGTGCATGCCTGCTCAGGAGCTGGATGATCAAGGGCCTTGAAGGCCATTAAAGAGTTTCAAGTGGGACAGTACCATGATCATTAAGCCTGTCAGGAAAACTGCTCGAACAGTTTAAGGTGGTGAAATGGAAAAAAAAAAAAAGAGTCTGGCACTCTAGAGACAAGGGATGAGTCAGGTGGGAAGAAATGCAGAGGTGACAGGCCTGGGGCTGAGTGTGTAGTTCAGTTATAGAGTACTTGCCTAACACGAGCGAAGCTCTGGACTCAATCTCCAGCCAAACACACTCAAACATACACAGAGAGACAGACAGACAGAATGGCAAGGCAGGGGGAGGATAGAATCGAGGCTGGAGATATATGGCCATATATCTCCAGATATATGAGTGGTTAAGAGTGGTTAAGAGCTTTGGTGCTCTTTCAGAGGACCTGGGTTTAGTTCCCAGCACCCACATGGCAACTCACAACTGTCGGCAACCAAGTTCCGGTGGATCTGACTCCCTTACAGAGACATACAGGCAGGCCAAACATCAATGCACATTTAAAAAAAAAAAAAAGGATCTAGTGACCAACCTTAGATATGTCTTTCTGAACAGGAAGAATTCAGTATAATGACTAGAGCCATGATTTAGGTTTGGGCAGATGGGTGCATGATGACCCGTTCCCTAGGGAAGGGGCAACAGGGAGTAGCTTTTAGGGAAAGATCATAAATCTGACTTTAGGGGAATTAACACTGAGTGCTTACATGGCAGGTGAATAAAAGTCAGGCTGAGAGAAAGACCTGAAGCAGGTAAGTAAGAGGTGAACCCAAACAAAAGGGGAGAGGAAAGAAGGCCCAAGGTAAGAGCCTCAGGGAACATCCAGACTTAAGCTGTATAGAAGAGGCTCAGAAGTGGCAGTAGAGAGATATATCCAGGGCTCATAAGCCCCAGGCTGCCATTTTACATACACCGAGACCCAGGGCAGCTTTGGTCTAACTTAAACTAATCTCCTTTAATATACAAGAAATACACAAAACATAAAGACAATGTCCAAGCACCAGAGCTAGTAGCATGGGAGGAATCAGAAAACAAGACTTTCCTCAATGCCTTTGGGGAAGAAGAGAAGAACACAGAATATCATCAGGCTCTGGGTGAATGCTGCCTGGACCTAACTCTCCATCAAAGCAAAATGCTGATTTTCCTTGTCATGGTCCTGGTTTTGCTCCCGTGCTCCTCCTCCAGTTTTTAGAAATCTTCCAGCTCCATGAATGACTCCTTCCTTTAGGTCCTTAGTGTTTTCACTTAGGGGAGAAGGCCGCTTACCCTGCAAAAGGCAGCATGAGTTGATGCTCTTAGGGGGAGGCAAGAGCTGGGGAAAAGGGCCTCCCACTTTAGTGACAGTTTTTACTCTCTCCCTTTACCTGTCGGAGTATCAGGGTCCCAGGGGAGTTGTCATCCTGCAAGATGGTGAGAGGGGACCTCCCTAGAATCTTGCTGTTTGCTTTCCTTCTATTGAGCTTAGAACCTAGGGTAAGGAAGGTTTTGTTAAAGTAAGGACTCAAAATCGGGGGCTTACAGTTTATTCTTTCTATATTATCCCAGAAACACAATTCTTGCTCCTCTTCCCTCCATCTTGCTCTTCAACTTTGTACCTGAAGACTGGGGAGTCTCGGGGTCTCTTGAGGGCTTGTCTGAGTTCTGGCTGGCAACTATGGTTTCTGTGCATTGCTTTGCTTCCTCTTTGGTAAACACCTGTTTGGAGGGGAGTTCAATCTGACTCCATGGCAGCAAATGGTCCTCAAGGGATAACTGAGTATCCAAAGGCAGGTCCAGTTCAGAAGGCAGAGGCGTTTCCTGGGACAGAGCAAGCTCTGGGGGAAAAGCTGATTTGGAGGCTTCCATCTCCAGCACTTCACTCAGCTCTTTTACCAATGGACTCTGAGGGTCTAGAGGAAAGAAGGGAAATGAGCTGGAGCCTTCTGAGACAGATCAAAGAGGAAAAAATAAAGGAGCGTCAGGACTCATGTTCAGGTGGGGGAGCGAGTAGGAAGAGTGAAACCAAGATGGGAGGAAACAGAACATGGAGAAGCAGGAACTGGGGGTGTGGCTCACTGTGAACACAAGCAGGAGGGCTGGGTTTCATCCCAACTGGGCTGGGGGAGCTGGGCATGATAGCACATGCCGCAATTCTAGCACTCACAGTGCTAGAGTAGGGCTGCCTCAAGTTCCAGACCAGCCTAGGCTACACTGTGAGACCTCGCCTTATATTAAATAAAATAAATACAGAGCCAGGTGGTGGCGGCGCACACCTTTAATTCCATCACCTGGGAGGCAGAGAGGCAGGTGGGTCTCTATGAGTTTGAAGCCAGCCTGGTCTACAGAGTGAGAGAGTGGGTTCCAGGACAACAGAGGAAACCCTGTCTCAAAAAAAAGGCCAGCTTAGGGGATAAAGAAGTTTGTTACCAAGCCTGATGACCTGAGTTAGATAGATCCCCAGAAACTACATGGTAGGAGAGAACTGACTCCCTAGAGTTGTTTTCTGACTTCCACACATAAACTGTGCCAGGTGTATGCCCACACATACACACGTAAAATAAATGTAAAAAGTTTTGTGTTTTTTTTTTAAGCGAGAGGTGGAGCCCCTGGCATGCTCAAGATATTTGGATCAATGCCAGAGCCACAAAACAAACAAAAACCAGTAAGACGAAATAGGTCTTGATGCTACCCTAGGATAGGTATCAGTCTCGTCAGTGTTGTGTGTTCACCTACCTGCCCCGCTGATCTTCATGGGTGTCCGTGCAATGCCAAGAGTCGGAGAGCGAGGATCTGGGTCTTGTGCCTGCTTGGGACTGTTCAGCTGTTCTGTTGGCAGGCTTGGCAGTGGAGAGCTCTCCACCTGTCAGTACAAGAGGTCAGAACAAGTCTAGGCTCTGACCTTTATCTCCTCCCCATATTCCCAGCCAGAACTGCTAATGCTCATGGATATGCAGCCTGCCCAATGCAGATTAAGAATGCAAAAAGTTGCCATTGTGATGGACACCTTTTATGTCAGTACTTGGGAAGCAGAGGCAGGCAGATCTCTTGTGAGTTTGAGGCAAACCTGGTCTATATGATGAGTTCCTGGCCAGGGTTACAAACTGAGACGGAAGGAAGGAAGGAAGGAAGGAAGGAAGGAAGGAAGGAAGGAAGGGAGGGAGGGAGGGAGGGAGGGAGGGAGGGATGGATGGAGGGAAAAGAAGAAACTAGAGCCTGGTAGTGGTGGTGAACGCCTTTAATCCCAGAACTCAGGAGACAGAGGCAAGTGGATCTCTGTTAAGTTCGAGGCCAGCCAGTTCTACAGAGTGAGTTCCAGGTCAGCCAGAGTTACAACAGAGAAACCCTGTCCCTAAAAAAATAAAAATAATAAAAAAATAAAAAGAAAGAAAAAAGAAAGCCAATGAAAAAGAAGAGGCCATGAATTTGAAAGGAGCAAGGAGGGGCATACCCAAGGGTCTGGAGGGAGGAAATGGAAGGCAGAAATAACGCATTATATTAGAACCTCAAAAAATAAATAATAAAAAAAGGGGTGGGGTGAGAATGCAGAAAGTAAGGTTCCAGTGGCAGAGCGGATGAGGACAACAGAAATAAGCTAGGCAGAGGCCCACGGATTCGGACGTCTTCTCAGCTCAGCATACCTGAATAGGAGTGCGCTGGATGCCCGCACTAGGCGAACGAGGGTCTGTTACCCGAGCCAGATGCTTGTTGTGTGGCCGAGGTCGTGTCGGAGTGCCCGAGACGCTCTGGGTGGAGCCCATCTCCACGAGAGGTGAGGACGAGGCCCGGCTGTGCAGATGCGGAGCAAGGGGCGTCTGTCAGGGGCGACGCGGGTCTCGGCTCACCGCCACCGTGTCGGACCTCTGACCCCTGACCCACCCGGTCTTCCCGGTTTCCAGCAGAGGAACCTCCGGGTCGCGAGCCCAGAGACCTGCGCGGGGGCGAGTGGAGCTTCCTGACGGCGCGTTCGGGTCAGCTGCAGCCTTGGATTCACTAATTCATTCACATTACTTACCGAGCCCCAGCTCGGCCTGAGGACGGACAACAGCTACAGAAACAGCTACCAAAGCCTAGAGTTTCAAACTTCCCGCCACGCCCCTGCCTCGCTCCTATTGGCTGGGCCGAAGCAGACTCTCATAAGCCAGTTGTGGGAAACGCGCCTCCCAGAGCAGAAGACCATTGGTCTAGACAATGTCTATCATGAGGACTGGCCAATGGGTTGAGGGTTAGCTTGCTCTCGGTGGTGTCTCGTTGAGCCAGGGACTTTTTGTTCAGTATTGGCCTGTCAGCGGTCGGCGTGAGATTTCGGTGACTGCCACTCAGCCTTTCGATTGTATTAAATAAGACACTATAGGTTACCACACTAGTTGTACAAAACTGGATGGAGACGGAGCTAGGATAGTTTGCCGAAGGCGAAACAGCAATCCTTATCAGTTGACGGAGGTATCACGTCTTTCCAAGTCTGCCTCGTTGGCTACTACCGTCCAATACCAAAAAAACAAGTGCCCATCTGCTTTCTGATTGGACAAGTCCTGGGAAAGGTTTCAGTAATCCACGGTTTTAAACAACCGACAGTTTTTACTCTTCACGTAAGGCACTCTTTTAAGTCCTTGAATCAGAGAAGCTGCTACTCCACGCCATCCTGGATCCTCTACTTGCGCGCCTACCCTGGAAGAACGGGATTGGTCCTTTCGACCATCAGTTTTACCAGGAGCGCTTTTCATTGGCGGTCGCTGAGAGCGGAGCACCAGGAGTCAGGCTGTGTCCAACTGCCGTTCTCGCGCGTCTTGCCTTTAGCGCATGCGCTTAGAGAGTCGCGCTCATTGGACGCCAGACCAGGAGTGGGGGGGGGGACTAGGGACAGTGGGAGCTGCTGTGTGAGGAGGAGCTGCTGCCGGTGTCATGGCGGAGCTGAGTGAGGAGGCGCTGCTGTCAGTGTTACCGACGATCCGTGTCCCCAAGGCGGGAGACCGGGTCCACAAAGACGAGTGCGCTTTCTCCTTCGACACGCCGGTAAGCCCATTCCCCACGCTCGTGGCGACCACGACTTCCTTCCATCGCCCTGGTCATTCGGCCTGGCCTGCAAACCTTGTGCTACCGCCTCCTTGCGATGCACCCTGGGACTTGTAGTTTTCCCCGCACCGCTCTGCTTTTGTTTTTCATTATCTGGAGCTGTAGTGTGACTACCACTCCCGGAAGCTACTGCTCTACCCTTGCCCAGTCCTAGTCTCGTGAGGCATTATGGGCATTGTAGTTGCCCGTGTCCCTTGTTACCATTCTAAGTTAGGGTTGGAACCCGACCGGCGGACTACATCTCCCAGGCGTCGCCCAGAAAAAGCCTGGGAGGTGGCCTCGCACGTTTCGCTGGGCTCTCCGGGTTTTGTAGTTTCATGTGGGAGGACTAGGGGCGACTCCCCACTGTTCTGGGCAGGGGTTGAGGTTGGGAAGGTACGGCTTGCAGCTTCTAGTCTGGAAGAGGGCTGTGAAGAAGTCTAATTTAGAGAAAAACTGAGTTAAACAGCCTCCGTTCGTGGTTAATTTGGACAGGGGGCGGGGAGGTGGGTCATTGGTAAAGAGGAGGAAAAACACCCAGTGGAAAGCTCTAGTCATTTCTTCTTTGAAGTGAACTGTGGCCGCATCCCCTTTCTTTTCCTCTGTCCTTCACAGGTTGCTGAGACAACCCCTTTTCAAGTATTCCTAGAGAGGGTTTCTTTCTTTGCAGGATGCTAAAGCACCTTTCCCATCTTGCTCCCACTCTTGCCTAGTTAGACAAAGCCGCCACCCACACCGAGTTTCACATTTTGCAAGCTCCACCTTGTACCTCCCTTCCTGCAGTTCTGCCTTCCTATGTCATCTTCAGCTGGAGACAAGCCTCCAGGCCCGAACTAAAAGGCTGCAGTTTGGTTGGGATCCGCCCCCTTCATCACCCCTCCCCTCAAGCGTCTGTTGGGCCCTGCCCAGAGCATTCAGCCAGACCAGCTCATGACCTGAAAACTGCAAGTCAGAGTGGAAAGGCTTCATTAATGCATCCCCAGTACTGTGTATAGCAACACGGTGTGATGCCCACTTCAGGCCCAGTACTGTGATTTGTGGTTTGTTTGATTTGCTGAGCTTTAATCTAAGCCCCAGATAATGCTCTGCTTCTCTAAAGTTAGCTTTGATAGGGGTAAAGGAGGACTGCCGGCCTAGAGCACCAGGGTTTTCAATCCATGGTGGAAGCAGCACCTCTTACTTTCATCCGAGGCGTTTAATCGCTTGAGAGTGCCCACCTCCCTCCCAGGAGGAAAGACAGACATCAGTGAGTCTGTCTGTACACTTAAAGCAGTTTAAAGTTGTTCTTTCTCTCCTTAGTAACTACTTTAAATGATCCCAAAAATATGTTCTTTTTTTTTTTTTTGTAATTTTCCAACACCCTCCCTTTTTTCATTCTAAGGCAAGAGATCTCCAGTGTAGCCTATTGCTTTAGTAACAAACTCAAGCACATCTGATATCTTCTGATTCTTTCTATGGAATAAGGAGAGTCTAGCTGACCCTTACGGTGAGAGATGCTTTTATTCATGAATATTGCAGTATACTGTTCTAGGGAGGGGTACAGTGCAATTTACTGATCCACTAACTGCCTTAGATAGTGTTCTAACTTTACTATCACAATGGAGAAATTTTCAAGGCCACTGAGACTTCTATTCCAGGAAGAAGACCTATTGCTCAGAGCCTTGGATCTAAGACAAGACTCTTTATTCCCCGGTTTCCTCTCCCACCTTCTCTATCATTCTTACAAAGGCATCCACAGCTAAAAAGGCACTGGCAGACTGACTTAGCTTCGGAGGAGCCTGTTTCTCCCTCCTAGCTGTGATTCAGGATGCGCACTTCTCTTCCTGCTCTTCTTGAGTTTTATGTAGTTTTCCTATCTCAGGAAGTGTTACCAGATTGCTTGTGAAAGGGATATCTCAGCTGAGCATGGTGGCAACACACCTGTAACCACAGCCAGCCCTGGGAGGCTGGAACAGTACGAAAGTTTGGGTCATCCTACATAGTAAGTTTCAGGCCACCCCAGGTTATATGAGGAGATCCTGTCTCAAAAATAAACAAATAAAAATAAATAAAAAGGGATAGCTTTGAGGTTGCAGGTTGATGGGACTTCAGTGGGAATCTTACAGGGGAGAGACATGAGGTAGGAGGTAAAATGATGGGCTTCATGACCGTACTGCACTAGGTTCAGGTTTAGCTGTGAGTCCCAAACAAGGTATCTTCCCCTAAAGCCAGGGGGAAGTAGTGGCAAAGGAAGGGTCTGAGTGTTGTCAAGCTCAGGGTTAGGTGGACTGCTTGGTGCTGCAATCTCTGTCCCTCTGGTCCAGGGGTTTTTCTGAATTACAGAGACCAGCTAGGGTTGGTTGTGGTCTGTCTGAAAGGGTAGGTCTTTTTTTCTCCCAGGAAGGACCTCTTTTTCTTCTAAATGTAATCCCTAACAATGCAAGCCCCATTTACTTTCTGGATCTCCTGAGCCAAAGAAGAGGTGAAGGGACCCTCTGTGGTTGTTTGGTGAGCATCAAAGCCCACTCAAAGAATGAACGAGAAGAGAATTGGTGATGAGAGGTGTTGCTGCCTCTTGAGCTTGTTGGCTGTCTTCAAATTTATATGATGATATGGGAAACTTCAGCCATATAGCATGTTCCAGAAGGCTAGATAAGTTGCTAAGAGCCACACAGTGTTAGGAAACCAGCAGTTTCTGACTCTTGGAACTTGGTTTCCCCACACGTCCATACTTCTTCTTTCTTTTCTGTCCCCGCTTGCATTGTGCCCTGCAGGAGTCTGAGGGTGGCCTCTACATCTGTATGAACACATTCCTGGGCTTTGGGAAGCAGTATGTGGAGAGACATTTCAACAAGACAGGCCAGCGGGTCTACTTGCACCTCCGGAGGACTCGGCGACCGGTAGGCACAGTGGCTAGGGTTTGGGCTGGGAACATCCAGACACATTCCACAAGGTGCCTGTTTTGAATGTCTGTCAGAGTTATTATTGCTATGATGAACACCATGACCAAAAGCAAGTTGGGGAGGAAAGGGTTATACTTTATTTGGCTTATACCATAGTCCATCATCGAAGGAAGTCAGGGCAGGAACTCAAGCAGGTCAGGAACCTGGAGACAGGAGCTGATGCAGAGGCCGTGGAGGAGTGCTGCTTACCAACTGGCTCAACCTGCTCTCATAGAACCTAGGACCACCAGCCCAGGAGTGGCACCCACAATGTGTTGTTTCCTCCTGCATCAATCATTAATTAAGAATATGCCCTACAGAGTTGCCTACAGCCCAATCTTTTTCTTTGCTTTTTTTGGCTTGGTTTTGGTTTTAGTTTTTCAAGACAGGGTTTCTGTATATAGCCATGGCTGTCCTGGAACTCACTCTGTAGACCCAGAGGGCCTCATACTCACAGAGATCCGTCTGCCCTGGTTCCCGAGTGCTGAGACTAAAAGCATGCACCACCATTGCCTGGCCTCTACAGCCTGATCTTACGGAGGCATTTTCTCAATTGAAGCTCCCTCCTCTGATGACTCTAGTTTGTGTCAAGTTGACACAAAACCAGCCAGTACACCTCTGAGCCCATATTGTCGTTTACTGTTCCTTCTCCTGCTCTCATTTGTGTCACTAGACGTCGCACAGTTGTTTTCTTCTAGCTTCATTCCATTGTGCAGTTAACCATCCCTCCACCCCCATCTTCCTCATTTGTTCTGTCCCTGGGGCTCATTGCTGGTCCTGACCCTCTTTTTTGTTTGTTTTGTTTTGCTTTTGTCTTTTTGAGACAGAGTTTCACCATGTAGCCTTAGCTAGCCCGGAACTCATAAAGATCCTGCCTCTGCCTCCCGAGTGCTAGGACAAAGTCCTTCGCCATCACACCCGGCCCTCTGACTTCTTTTCATTGCAGAAAGAAGAGGACACCAGTGCAGGCACTGGGGACCCACCTCGTAAGAAGCCCACCCGGCTGGCAATTGGTGAGCTATCTGCTAGAAGGACATAAGCCTGACCAGTGATCTTAGAGCTACGGAGGGGACAAATTGGAGGAGGGACGGTGACAAATGGCAGTTGCCCTACTTTTTGCTTTTTCCCTGTCTTACCCAGGTGTTGAAGGTGGGTTTGACCTCACCGAGGAGAAGTTTGAATATGACGAGGACGTGAAGATTGTCATTTTGCCAGATTACCTGGAGATCGCGCGGGATGGGTTGGGGGGGCTTCCTGACATTGTCAGAGATCGGGTATGAATAATTTACCACCCTACGCAGAGATTCCAGGGCGAGAGGGGCTGCTGTGGTCACGGCCTGGACAGCACTAGGAGAGCAATAGTGAAAAGGGTACGTGGGGCGGGGGCGGGGCCTGTCTGACTCTCCGCTTCTTCTAGGTGACCAGTGCGGTGGAAGCCCTTCTCTCTGCTGATTCAGCCTCCCGCAAGCAGGAGGTGCAGGCTTGGGATGGGGAAGTTCGTCAGGTGTCTAAGCATGCATTCAACCTCAAGCAGTTGGACAACCCTGCTCGGATCCCTCCCTGGTGAGGCCTGGCTCCGCCCATCTCTGGGCACAATCCTTAAAGCAATGGTAAAGAGGCCACTCTTATATGGGAGCTGGTAAGAGAGGGTAGGGAGCAAGACCAGGAAGATATGGGGGAAGATGAACAACGCAGGGGACAGCTAGGAGAGAGACGAATTGGGCTCTTCGACTGGCTGTGGCCTGCAGAGCACCCTCTCGCTGCCACTCCCATAGACCCCAACCCACAATTCAGCTAATTTTCTTCTCCCTGGGCTAGTGGCTGGAAGTGCTCCAAATGTGACATGAGAGAGAACCTGTGGCTCAACCTGACAGATGGCTCCATCCTCTGTGGCCGACGATACTTTGATGGCAGTGGGGGCAACAACCATGCTGTGGAGCACTACAGGGAGACTGGCTACCCCTTAGCTGTTAAGCTGGGCACCATCACACCCGATGGAGCTGGTACTCGCCTGCCCCTTCCCATTAATGTGTTCCAGTTACTCATTTCATATGACATGAATAATGCGTTCACTTGATACAAAAAAGAAAAAGCTTAAAATTTCAGTACGACTTTTCGTCAGATCCTAATCCCCTTCCTAGAGACAGCCATCATCTGTTTAGTAACTGTCTTTCCAAACCTATCTTAATGTAGTAACTTATGGTGCAGAGGTAGAATCAGAATCATAAATCTGGGTATGGTAGTGTATTCGTGCACATCTGTTATCTCAGTACTTGAGAGGTAGAGGCAGGAGGATCAAAAGTTGAAGGTTATCCTCAACTACATAACAAATTTGAGGTCAGCCTGGGCTATGGGAAACCTATCTCCAGAAACAGAGAAAGGAGAGAAAGCCCTGCACGCACATAAACACACACATGCATTAAAGAAGAAAATCACAGTCACACCCTCACCCTGTCTCCCGTTTCCTCTGATGGGCTTGTGCCTACTAATAGTCAAGTGAGCCAAGAGGGTGATCTTACTGGCTGTCCTTATGTCCTCTGGGCAGGAAGTAGAATTGGTGGATAGGCAAATGCCAAACCCTGTCCCCTGCCACATTGTGTCTGCCTTTTGCTCTAGACGTGTATTCATATGACGAGGATGACATGGTTCTGGACCCCAGCCTGGCAGAGCACTTGTCCCACTTTGGCATCGACATGCTGAAGATGCAGAAGGTGAAGACCCCCCTCCCCGCCCCAATTAGCTTCAGATTCTCATTCCTGCCTGTGTGGCCCTTCTGTGCCTGAAGCTGAGGTAACCCAATCCCCAAGATTTATGACTTTCTCTTGAAGAGAAGTCTATAGTTGTTTGGTCATTCTGTGAAGACTACCAAATACTTGGTATGTGCTGAAATAGATATGGTACTTACTTTCATAGACATATTCTAAGAGTATGGCAGGTGTTAGTCATGTTCACAAATAAATGAATAATTGCAGGCTACTGCCCAGTGGTATGAGAGATGGATAGTTTATGACAGGCCCTGGCCTGGCTAGGGGATCAGGGACATTTCTCTGCGGATGTGTTCTTTGAATGATAATCTAAAGGTGAATAGAAAAGACTTCATAATGGGGAAAAACATTGGGCACGGGGAATCTTGGTCATTTCACTTCTTTATTCAAGCAGAGGCCTGATGATGATTCTCAGTCCAGAGCTTAGAGACTACATGCTGTTTAACATGGCCAGGCCCCTAATTCCATAAGTCCTGGGCTCTCTGGCTCTTAACCCTAGACTCTGGGGAACTTTAGGGCTGAGTTTCTTGCCTGTCCTGAAGTTCCCCTTGCCATGCAGACAGACAAGACAATGACTGAGCTGGAGATAGACATGAACCAGCGGATTGGTGAATGGGAGCTGATCCAGGAGTCAGGTGTGCCACTCAAGCCTCTGTTTGGGCCTGGTTACACGGGCATCCGGAACCTGGGTAACAGCTGCTACCTCAACTCCGTGGTCCAGGTGCTCTTCAGTATCCCTGACTTTCAGAGGAAGTGAGTGATCCCTTCTCTTTACTATTGTCCTGTGGCTATATACCTGCACAATCTGAGTGGGGTTTAGTTTTCCATAGTTTTGAGTTACTTAAGGAGGGCCGTGAGAACAGATGAGGTGGAGAGGAAAAGATACATTTGCTGAGAGAATTATTAGTTGACTGAAATCAAATACCTCTTAACATCTTAGCTCCTCTCCTGGTTGTCAGTCTCTTTGCACACTGTCCTCTGGCTGTTCTAGGTATCCGTGTGTCTGTTCTCATTCTTAGAATAGCTCCTGTTCTGCTGTGGCAGGCATGCTGTGAAGGGAACATTATAAAGCTGCCTTTATAACACATTCCCCAGTAACAGAACAGAAAAGAACAAAAGAATATGAATTCTGTTTCTTCCAACCCTGGGCTGCCTTCTCATTCCTTGGCTCTGCCTTGAGAAGGAGGCCAGGAAGAATTCTTTGAGCACACTGCATGCTCTCTTTAGTTGAGAAGGGAGGATGGTCAGGTTATTGCAGAGAAATGGACTGTTAACTCTAGGGGGAGCATGCTCATGGGATTAGTAGATGGTTTATCCCTTCCTTTTTCCTGCTCCTCTTCTTTGCCTCTTAGGTATGTGGATAAATTGGAGAAGATCTTCCAGAATGCCCCAACAGACCCCACCCAAGACTTCAGCACCCAGGTGTATGTAGCCAAGTCATGTGTACAAAGGCCGTTGAGAGCCTCGTAGCTCGTGCACCTCTCTACACCATGAACACCTGGGCTGGGCATCAGTAGAGCCCCTGGACAGTTAGAACCTGTTGACTGCTTCTTGAGCTGAGTTCCTATGCAGCCTAAGATGTCCCCGTCCCTGCCGCACCACACACACATTTTTAAGAGTGGGTCATGAGCAAGATAGAGGGACAGAAGATTGAAGCTAAATGGTTTTCTTGGCTATTACTACAGGGCCAAGCTGGGTCATGGCCTTCTCTCTGGAGAATATTCCAAGCCCGCACTGGAGTCAGGTGATGCGGAGCAGCTAACAGAGCAAAAGGTGACTTTAGGGTTTTATCCTTTTCAAGCTCTAGAATTATACAGGGAAACTAGTATCTGGGAAGTATCTAAATTAGGTCACTTGGTGGCTACTGAGTCTCTACACTGTTTCTGCCTAGGAAGTTCAAGATGGCATTGCCCCTCGAATGTTCAAGGCCCTCATTGGCAAGGGCCACCCTGAGTTCTCCACCAATCGGCAGCAGGATGCCCAGGAGTTCTTCCTTCACCTCATCAACATGGTGGAGGTAAGAGTGGGAAAGATGGCAAAAAAAGTGAGAAAGATCCTGTTGGTCCTATTTGTGTCCTCTCCCCAAACCCAGTCCCTGTAATTCGACAGCCTGTTTGCACTTAGCCTGCCCTGTACGTTGTAGTTGCACCTGAGGAAAATAGTGAAAAAATGAAGTGAAAAAAAAGAAGATCCTTACCTGTGATTCTTACTTAGAATAGCAAACAAGACAAACAAGAAAGGGCAGCTAGGAGGTGGGGCTCAGAGGTTACTTGCCCAGCATGCACGAGCCCCTGGGTTCACCCCACATGAGTATTCCATACATACTACTTATAAAGAAAAACACAGGTAGAGTATTTCGGGGGCAGGAGTCGGGTTGGAGGATAGTTAATTAGGGAAGGCTTCTACTCTGTCTTGCATCCCTGTGCTCTTGAATGGCCTTCTTCTCATCACTGGCTCCCTAATACATTTTTTTAGCCTCCAATCCATTCCCTAGCTGCTTAGACCTTTCTATCCTGCCTGTTTCCCACAGAGGAATTGCCGGAGTTCTGAAAATCCAAATGAAGTGTTCCGCTTCTTGGTGGAAGAAAAGATCAAATGCCTGGCCACAGAGAAGGTTAAGTACACTCAGCGAGTTGACTACATCATGCAGTTGCCTGTGCCCATGGATGCAGCGCTTAACAAAGGTAGCTTGCCTGCTCAACAAGGCCTTGATATGAATGGAGGCCGAGGTCTGAAGCTGGGCCACAGTGGGGGTGGAGTTAATCCTTGCTGCAGCTTGTTCACACTGTTGAGATGAGAAACAAAGTACATGGGACATGTGTCAGTGGATTTTAGGGGAAGGGACTGGAATAACTTAGGGCCCAGGGCCAGAACAAGGGGCATCCTCTAACAAAATACCACCCGGTTCTTTCACCAGAGGAGCTTCTGGAGTATGAAGAGAAGAAGCGGCAAGCTGAAGATGAGAAAGTACCACTGCCAGAACTGGTTCGGGCCCAGGTGCCCTTTAGCTCCTGCCTAGAAGCCTATGGGGCCCCTGAGCAGGTGGATGACTTCTGGAGCACAGCCCTACAGGCGAAATCAGTGGCTGTCAAGTATGTCCTTTGGCCTGGGCTTGAGCTACAGGCCTTTGATGGGGTAATCCCCAAGATACATCTGCCTCTTGGCTGTTCACTCATCCCTTTGGTTGAGATCTCAAGGTTAAATCCCCTAGGCCTTGGGTATTTGTCCCTGAGGGTACCAGGAGGCCTGCCTAGCAGGGGTAGACACAGGAGATGATTGCATGTTACCTTATCCTTCCTGACACTTCCTCTCTTATGGTGCAAGCTTTTTTTCTAGTATGGCCTCTGCACTTCCTCTCTCCATTGTGCCAGAGCACAGGCACTTAGTGTCAGTTGAAGGCATAACCTGACTTCTAGCAAATAGCTTGCCTTTGGCCCCTGGCATGTCCTTGAGATCTGAAGGGATGCTTCCATTTTAGGGACCAAGTCCCCAGCCCATTGCTATCCTGCCAATAAAATAGTCTTCTTCCTGGCTTCTTTAGCTCCTTGTGTGGGCCCCTGATACCTAGCTAGGCAAGAAGAGAAGGGAGTATCTTCTGGAATACTGGACTTTATCTGCCCAGAATTTTATCTAAGAGAGAGCAAGCTCATTGTAGAGAAAGGAGAGTCATGGGGTACCAGCACATTTTCTCTCTCCAGGACCACACGGTTTGCCTCCTTTCCTGACTACCTGGTCATCCAGATCAAGAAGTTCACCTTTGGCTTAGACTGGGTGCCCAAGAAACTGGGTATGCTGGTTGGGAAGAGGGTGGTGATATAGAAAGTCCTAGAAAAAGATAGTCTTAACATAAGTCAGCTAGTGTTCCTCAGATTTTTCTCTGAAAAGGAAACATTTTGTGTATGTTTCAAAATATATCTAGTTTGAAAAACAGTGATTAAAACTTTTTTGGTTTTGTTTTGTTTTGTTTCTGAGACAGAGTCTGACTGTAGCCCTGGCTAGCCTGGAACTTGCTATGTAGATCAGGATGGCCTCACACTTAGGACATCTGCCTGCCTCTGTTTCTCAGGTGCTGGGATTAAAGGCGTGCGCCATGATGCCTGGCTAAAGCTATTTTGATAGTCATGATTTACAACTGATTTTATTATGATGATTTCTTTTTAACTGACAACAGTGCTTTTATTGTGATAATCTTGAAGCAAGTCTTACAGGTCCTTAGCTCTAACTTGGCACTACTGATTTATCTTGATTTTCTAGTTAAGGAAATTGAGTTTTACAGAAGTATAAGGCACTCTGAGTGACAGAGGCCCCTTGCCTGTCTGTAATTCCTGGTAGTAGAATATAGGTTCCTTGTCTCCTAGATTTGTACATATGTCCCAAGGTTGAAACTTCTAAAAGCAGTTCTAAAATACGGGGCAGGAGCTTGAGGGTCTACTGTGCTTTGGCAGGTGAGTATCGGAGCTGCCCAAGTGACTCTTTTCCTGCCCTTCCAATTGCAGATGTGTCCATTGAGATGCCAGAGGAGCTAGATATCTCCCAGTTGAGGGGCACAGGGCTACAACCAGGAGAGGAGGAGCTGCCTGACATTGCCCCACCCCTGGTCACTCCGGATGAGCCCAAAGGTAGCCTTGGTTTCTATGGCAACGAAGACGAAGACTCCTTCTGCTCCCCTCACTTCTCCTCTCCAACATGTTAGTGATTCTTCTTCCTGCCTGTCTCTCTCCCTTGCTAATGGGGGAGGGCTTCTCTGCATTGCCCCCCTCCATCCTTTATGTTTATGTTTCTCCTGTCCTCCCTTTCGAATTTCCTCTGTACCCTTGTTGGATGTGAAGACTGGCTGAAATACTCGCAGCTGCAGTCCTAATATGGGTGTCAGTAGCACTGGCTGATCGCCTTTATCTCTTTGTTACTTCCTTGGTTTTGGTTGGGAAGAGTTAGGGGTTTTATGCTCCAGAAATGGCAGAAAATTGATTGATCACCTTTGGGACACCAAATCCACATTCTACTTGTGGTTATTTTTAGTTCTGGTATGAAATGCCTGTCTGTAGAAGAGAAAAAGTATGTAATAGGTAATTGGGAAAAGGCTAGGGGCTTTGGCACGTGGGAGGGTAAAGAGACAAGTAGAAACAGTAGCAGTAAGTATAGTGGCTACCATTCTACCACAGCACCCATGTTGGATGAATCAGTCATCATACAGCTGGTGGAAATGGGGTTCCCTATGGATGCTTGCCGGAAAGCTGTCTACTATACCGGGAACAGTGGGGCCGAAGCAGCCATGAACTGGGTCATGTCGCACATGGATGATCCAGGTAGGCAGAGGTGGGTAGCAGGATGGGGCAGGGCTTCCATCTTCCCCCAAACACTCATCCCTTCCCCACCCACAGATTTTGCAAATCCTCTCATCCTGCCTGGCTCCAGTGGGCCTGGCTCCACGAGTGCAGCCACCGATCCCCCACCAGAGGACTGTGTGACCACCATTGTTTCCATGGGCTTCTCAAGGGACCAGGCCCTGAAAGCTCTACGGGCCACGGTATGGGCTGCCCCAGCGAGGACTGAGCTCATGGAAAAAGTGGGGGTGTGAGTAAGGTTATAGTAACACTTTGGCTAGTGGTACCAAAAATCAGTGTAGTGGGGTTGATGCTGGCTGCACCTTGTGTGACTGTGTGTTGGTGTGCCTGCCTGGCTTGTTAGGAAAAGTAACACTTCCTTCTTCTCCAAGAACAATAGTTTAGAACGAGCTGTAGATTGGATCTTCAGTCACATTGACGACCTAGATGCAGAAGCTGCCATGGACATCTCAGAGGGACGCTCAGCTGCTGACTCCATCTCTGAGTCTGTGCCAGTGGGACCCAAAGTCCGGGACGGTCCTGGAAGTGAGTCTCCCCAAGAATCAGGGCCAACCTGAGCCTGAGGCTGCACCAGGTCCCTCATTCTAGTCCTGTCCTAAGTCTGAGGGGTCAGAAGCTTTTTTTCTCTGATGGGGTTTATGAGGGTGGAATTTTAGAAGCTGAGATACTCTTTGCCCCATGGTCCCTGAAATTCTTGTCCTGAGTTTGAGCTGTTAAGTACTGTCATACAGGAATCCCTTGTATTTCCTCCTCTGCTTTATCTTTCTCTTCTTCTCCAGAGTATCAGCTCTTTGCCTTCATTAGTCACATGGGCACTTCTACTATGTGTGGTCACTATGTCTGCCATATCAAGAAGGAAGGCAGGTAAGGGACTAGCAGTGTTGCACTGTGAATGAAGAGGTGCTGGTGGGAATGGAGACAGCAACATGGAAGTCCCTAGAATATTTGTGGGAAAAGGCAAAAAAAGACTGCTTCCCCCCAGGGATAGATGAGCCACATTACAGGGCTGAATCTGGCTGGCTGCTTTTGTAAATGAAGTTTTACTGGTACATAGTTTTCTGCTTGTTTATGGATTGCCTGTGGCAGCAGTAAAGTTAAATAATTGTGGCAAAGACTGTAATTACTCAGTGAGTAGCTGTGTGTGGTGACGAATGGTTTCCATGTTAGCTTTGGGGTAGAAGCAGGTGAACCAGTAGTTGAAGCTCATCTTGGCTACATGGTGATTGAGTTCAAAGCGAGCTATGCTACATGAGACCTGTGTCCAAAGGGGTCAGGGTGAGCTATAGAGATGCTTATCTCTCTCTCTCACACACACACACACACACACTTAAAAAACAGTTCACAGAAATGGGGGGAAGATGATTATAAAAAATATAATTAGCTGGGCATAGTAGTGCTCACCTTAATCCCAGCACTTGGGAGGCAGAGGCAGGCAGATCTTCGAGGCCAGTCTGGTCTACAGACTTGAGTTCCAGAACGTCCAGGGCTACCGGAGAAAACCCTATCTCAAAAAACAAAACAAACAAAATACAATTTAGGTTGGCAAGATCAGTGAAGAAAGACATTTCCTGCCAATCCTAACAGCCTGAGTTAGATTCCCAGAACCAGAAAACTGCCCTCTGACCTCTATACACACCATGGTTCAAGTGTTCATAGTGCAAAATAAATGTAATTTTAAAAAATTTAATCTGGCTGGGCATGGTGGCTCACACCTTTAATCCCAGCACTCTGGAGGCAGAGGCAGGCTTTAATCCCAGCACTCTGAGTTTGAGGCCAGCTTGGTCTACAGAGTGAGTTGCAGGACAAAAAAGGACTACACAGAGAAACCCCATTTCGAAAAACCCAAGGGGAAGGAAAAAAATCTGGCCAGATGTAGTTGGATACCCATTTAATGCTAGCGTTGAGGAGGCAGAAGTAGGTAGATCTCTGCATTTGTGGCCAGCCTGGGCTATATAGTGTTCTGGGACAGTCAGGGCTACGTAGTGGGACCCTGTCTCTAGATAAATAATCTGAAGACATCAGATAGGGGAAATGAGACATTGAAGCTTCTTTCAGGCTGCGAGCTGGACAATAGATTTGGGGGTGTAGGCATAAAATGAAAGTTGGGATCCTTCCCCTAAGCACCTCAGGGGCCATGCCTGAAGAGATGAACATGCTGCATCTTGGATACCCACTTTATTCATCCTTTTCCGTCCCTTCCCCCACCTCGCAGATGGGTGATCTACAATGACCAGAAAGTGTGTGCCTCCGAAAAGCCACCCAAAGACCTGGGCTACATCTACTTCTACCAGAGAGTGGCCAGCTAAGAGCCTGTCCTCAACACCACTTCGGGCTGAGGACAGACCATCTGGCATGAGGGGTGCACTTCAGCCCCCTGCTCTGTACCCTACCCCCACCCCCAGCAGGAAAGAGCTGGAGGCCATAGGAGAATGGCCAAGCAAAGAGGAGGGGTACTCAGTAGACTTTGGGGATAGAGCAGAGATGGGACAGGAAGGGGCCTACTGCCTGTCACAATGGGACCTTGTTGCTTCCTTCCCCTGCCCCTTAAACCCACAGTGCTCTGCTTCTCAGTGATGGCCCAGCCCCTGGAGTGGGGAGGGGTCTTATCTGTGTGTGGGGGTGTGGCTTTATGCATCCTTCCAGGGGAGGGAGCGACTGTGCCTCCCCTCCCCTTATATGTTTGCTCCCTTGTGGTTGGGCAAAGGGATATGAGGGAAATAGGGACACACCCCATCCTTTGCCCTTCTGCCTCAGCCTCCCATTCTGTCTCTTCCCAGTCCTCTGGAAAAATGCCAAAATACATGATGTGAATAAAAGTACAATGACTGACTGGTCTTGTTTAGTTCCTTAGGGGAGACTTAATTTTCCTGGGGAAAATTACAGGAAGGGGGGCAGCTTCAAGAGAGGCCCAGCTGGCATCCTTTGTCCTGCCCCCACCCCCAGGAAATTCTCCTGTCTCTAGAAGGGCTCAGAAAACTGAGGTGAGGAAGCAGAATAAAGGGAAAATTCAAGAGTGACTGCATCCCCCAACCTACTGACCATGTACTTGGTGTGGCCCCACTGTTGCTGGACTAACGGTCTAGAGCAGGGGGTGGCAGTCCACACGTATTAGCGGAGAGAGGCCTGACAAGTCTGTAGCCAATCAGCCTCCTCCCCTCCCCCGCAACACTAGCGTCCCACTCTTTGCTCCATTTGGCCAATGCCTGACAAGAACTGCAAGGACTGAGGCCCAGTAATCACAAGCGATGTTTCTTGAAACACTTGGAGCCCTTCCCTCGTGACTGCTGGAAGGGCTCCTCAACGGTGCTATGGGGGCAGGGGTCTCTCTCAGAGTTGGAAAAGTGCTCTCAGCCGTAGTCCAAGGCTGTGTCGGTTCCACGGGGAACCCTTCGGTCTTCTGAATTCGCAAAGCTGGTTTCCATGAGAGCAAGGTTCAACCTCTTAGCTGTCAAGCAACCGAGGCAGGGCGTTAGGGCCCCGATAGAACGTTGCTAAAAGAAGAAACGTCAGAATATTCTAACAGTGGGAGGTGGATAGGCGGAGGGGAAGGTTTAGCAGCAAGGGGCCGGGCTGGCTATGGCTGAGGGCGGGGAGGAGGAGGAGTTCTGCTTCACAGCGCTCTATATAAGTGGCCAGTGGCCGCGGCAGTGCGCTAACACTGACCTTCAGAACGAGGCTCCTTCCGAAATGGCGCCTTCTAGGAAGTTCTTCGTTGGGGGCAACTGGAAGATGAACGGGAGCAAGAAGTGCCTGGGAGAGCTCATCTGTTCTCTGAACGCGGCCAAGGTGTCGGCAGACACCGGTGAGCACAGTTTGGGAGCAGCGGCGGGGCGGGGTGGGGGTGGGGATGGGGGTGCCGGGCGTGGCAGCACCTGCTCAGTGTGAGTGGACCTGGATGCTGGCCTGGGGACAAGGGCCATTTGGTGTCCGGGCAGTACTGAAGAGATGTGCTGAGGGGAAAGGCATGTAAACGGTGCTCTGGGCCTAAAGGGCTTCTTGGGGTGGGGGCTGGGAGGAAGGTCACCGCTGGGAGTGGACGGGAACCGCACCAGCTAGGGGTCAGGGTTAAGAAGCAGAGCCAGTGTCTGGGTGGATAATCTAGAAAAATGGCACGTGGGCCCCAGAGTGTGGGAGAGGAAGCTGAGCTTGCGCGGGCTCCCAGCTACCTGCCCCTCGCCGCCGGATCCGTGCGTCTCTGCACGTAGCCCGAAGCTCCTCCCCGCGTTGCCTCAGGCTTCTGCCTCTGAGCTCCAGCGACCTACCCCCTCCATAGCCTGGGCCATTCCTGCCTTCCTCCTCGAGCAGATTCCAAACATGCATAGCCATTTGGGAATGAAGAGCAATCATTCAGCTGTCTCAATCTGGAAATAGGAAAACACAAGGTCTCGCTGCTCACCAACACTATCCTCCATCCTTCCCCCTCCCACTCACCTAAATCAGAAAACCTTGAGAATGGCCGAAGACTCATTTATTTCCCAAAGAACCCGATGCAAACTCAAGTAGTTGGCGTCTTCTCATGCTAAAAATCCATGCCAGGTTGGAGAAGTGGGGATGGGTTATTTTAGAAAGAAGGCAGGCTTGGCCCCTGGAGAATGCTGAGTCTAGGAAGTGCCCATTCCCAGAATAGCCTGAGGAAATTAGAGCCACAGCTGTTAAAAGAGCAGAGGGCAGGTTAAGGGCCGTTAGGAAGGCTAGGGGACTGGTACAGGCCCAGGCTGGCCGGGTAGTGGACAAAGGTCATCTTTCTGGAATGAAAAAAGGAGGGAAGTAGTTGGGAGTGAAGGCTTTCTTTGATCTCATTCTCAGAGGTGGTTTGTGCACCCCCTACTGCCTACATCGACTTCGCCAGGCAAAAGCTAGATCCCAAGTTCGGGGTGGCTGCTCAAAACTGCTACAAAGTGGCCAATGGAGCCTTCACAGGGGAGATCAGGTGAGGTGGAAGCAGAGGGGGATGTAAAGGAAAACGCGCTTGTGGGCTCCTTGCTGAACCTCGGTGTTTTATCTATTTGTTTCAGCCCCGCCATGATCAAAGACTTAGGAGCCACGTGGGTAGTTCTTGGGCACTCGGAGAGAAGGAACGTCTTCGGGGAATCAGATGAGGTTAGTAAGCGGTGGGGATAAGAGATGCCTTAATCAGAGAGGGATGTCTCACCATGTTTGTTCTTCAACAGTTGATTGGGCAGAAAGTGGCCCATGCCCTAGCAGAGGGACTTGGAGTGATCGCTTGCATCGGGGAGAAGTTAGATGAAAGGGAAGCTGGCATCACTGAGAAGGTTGTTTCCGAGCAAACCAAGGTCATCGCAGGTATCTCTGGAGAAAGGGACCTCTGAGCCTAGCAAGGGCCACAGAGATGGGCTGAGAGGTCTGAAGAGGTCTGAAAAAGGCATAAACCTTTCCTTCAAAAGCCACTAAGGGGGTGATGAAATGGCTCTGTGGGCTCAGGATGCTTACTGCCAAGCCTGAGGACCTGAATTTGATCTTCCAAACCCACATGGTAGGAGGGAACCAGCTCCTGCAAGTTGTCCTCTGACCTCCATATTGTGTGCCATGGCATGTGTGTACACACACACAATCAAAAAATAAATAAATAAAATGGGTGGGGGAGAGCCCACCATAGGTTGTAGGCCATTACTGTTAGACCTTAGAAAGCTTGGATGGACAACTCTTTCCCATTCACTGTTCTGTCTCTCATTTCTGTCTTGCAGATAATGTGAAGGACTGGAGCAAAGTCGTCCTGGCCTATGAACCGGTATGGGCCATTGGTACTGGCAAGACTGCAACACCTCAACAGGTATGTGACTTCCCAGGAGCCCTGGCTTGGCCTATCTTACTTCATTAGATCTGGACAGATATGGACACCAGATCATCTGGGCCAAATTCCTTTAGAGACAAGGGGCCACCAAACTCACCAAGAAAAGTGATTTGCTACAGATGTTCTTTCCAGGCCTGGCTGGGATTAGAGCCTTGCTATTTATTATCTGATCCTGGGGCTTTTCCAGAAACTAAACTTTCTGTACAAGTACCAGCGATTTTTTTTTTTCCTCTGAATGAACAGGAAGGGTCTTATCTAGTCTGCTTTCTTCTTCTAGGCCCAGGAAGTGCACGAGAAGCTCCGGGGATGGTTGAAAACTAACGTCTCTGATGCGGTGGCTCAGAGTACCCGCATCATTTATGGAGGTGAGTGGGTTTAGCTCTGGCCGCAGTAGAAATGAGCCAAGATGGACTGAGGCCTTCTTGCACAGAGGGGTGGGGCTTAAGTGTACTGATCCTATCCCTGACCAAGCTATCTTCCTATTTCTGTTACAGGTTCTGTGACTGGATCAAACTGCAAAGAACTGGCCTGCCAGCCTGATGTGGATGGCTTCCTCGTGGGTGGTGCGTCTCTCAAGCCTGAATTCGTAGACATCATCAATGCCAAATAACCAGCACCATCCACCCCCCCTACCTTCTTCTAAGCCAGGATTAGGTTGTCCAGAAGCCTAGTAACTTATTCCACCAGTAACATGCTTCTGATAATGTCATCTGCCCCATCTTGTTGCCTAATCCACACTGTATCTCCCCTAAACCTTTTCCACCTCCCTGTAATAGTTGGGACCAGGCCAATCCCTTTACCACTTGCTATCATGGTAAGAATGGAATATGTCACCAAGGTGGCTTCCTGGCTGAGAGGTGGAAGTAGAAGAACTGACTCTGGCCCTTCAGGCCTTGGCAAGGGCAGGAGAGTGAAATCACCTTCCTTTCCCTTCTCAGTGCAAACTAAGGCCAAGATCCTCTCACCCTAAGAGGCCAGGGATGCTCCCCTCTCCCACAGTGATGAAGCCCTAGTATTGTTTCTGAAATATCCTCCATGTAAGGGAAATAAACACCTGGCCCTAAGTTTTGTGGCGTGTTTCCGTATAATTTCTTAGATGGTAATAAGACTATCCCATGGGGTAAAAAAATAGAAACCCAAGACAGGCTCCGTGACAAGCATCTCATTTTGTTTACTTTAAAAATGTCTTTTGTACCAGGCTGCCACAGCCTTTAGTTTCACTTCCGTGTCTTGCCCCTCTGATAAGGGTTAGTGAAGGGGCCCAGGCTCCCCTTCCCTCAGCTTCACTGGCGTTGTCTAGTCCGGCAGTGCCTCTCCACCTGTCCCCACAGTAGGGATGGTGGCAGGATGCCAGCACAACCTGCGATGCTACAGAATCACTTGTAGAGCAGGTAGCGCTTCATGGCAGGGGGCAAAGGCAGAGTGGATACTTGGCTAAGCCGGGTATCTCCCAGTGCATGGCGCACACACAGGCGGCTCAGATGCAGAAGGGATTGTGGTTCCTCCGCTGGGAGAGAGAAGGAAGGCAAGGTAAGTAGGGGTGCAACTCCCAGCCAGACATTCTCAAACTATAAGGTCCTGCTTAGGCTCCCTTATTTCTTCCCCCAATTCCTGCCTCCACATCAGCTGAGGCAAGCCAAAGTGACACAAAGCCCCCATCTTGTGGTCTCACCTTGTTTCCATCCCAAACCACTGCCAAGAGAGTAGTAATTCTCTCCCCACACCTAGTCCGGGTCTCACCTCTTCTTTCGCCCATGTAGCGGATGCGCACCTGGCACTGGCCCCAAACAGCGCTTACTGAGGGATAGAGGGTCTTGCCCTTCAGTCCACGGAAGGCTGGTCCCAGGTAGGTGCCCCCAATAGAGTAGCCCAGAGTCCCCTCCTCCATGTCGAGAACTACCAATAGCCTCTCTGGCACCACTAGCTGCTCACCCTGATGTCTGGCTGGGTACTGGGGGGCCTCAAGGCCCTTACTCTGATGATACAGCTTTCCCCGCCCAATATCCCAGCCCCACGACTCGCTATTGCTGCCCAACAGCGCCGCATAGTGGTCAGCCTGCAGCGGGGCGAGGGCGGTGGCCACGCCCACCACCGCGTGTGTGCCCCTCTGCTCCAGTGGCCAGCTGATCTCCCAGGCATGCAGGCCCCTCGAGTAGCCCTTCTTTCCCCTGACCCCATCAGTACTCTGGGCCACAGGGCGTCTCTCGAAGCATAACCCCCCTTCCTTGACATCGATGTTCTCGGAGCAATCCTTGGGGTTCCAGCCGTGGCGTCGTTGGGCCCCTAGGTCAGGAGGAGCGGCCGACAGGAGCTCCTCCAAGCCCTCGGGAGGAGAGAAGTCAGAGTACAGAGCCTGCGAGGTGGGGGTGCTGCTGCTGCCCCTTGCCAGGGCCGTCTGGCCCATGAGGTGAGCAGCTGAAGGGCTCCTGGAAACAGGCTTGCCGGGGCGACTCTCTTCCGAAAGTTGAGCTCCAGATCGTCTCCTGGAGCCGTGTGGGGAGAGAAAGCACTGTGAGTCTCAGCAGCTTTCCCTAAGTGGGAAAGATGGTTCCCACTTTCGGCGGCCTGGACCAACCAGTGCTCTCTTCCCTTGGTCCCCAACCCTCCCAGGGCCCATCACTCTGGTGAGCCGCCCTCCAATTTCTCACGAGTTCGGCTCAGATCTCACAGTGGCCCATCCCCCTTGCCGTCTCCAGCACCCGCCTCCTCCCCGGCACCTCGTTGGGCTCCCCAGCCCGCAGGGGACCTCGGCCCGGAGCACGGATAGGGACGGGCTAGGCGCGCCCCGAGACCGGCGACTGCTTCCGGCTCAGGCGGGCCGCTGGTCGCCCGCCCGCGCCCCGCCCCCGGGCTCTGTGGGCAGTTAACCCTCTCGTCACCGCGCAGGCCACGCCACACCCCGATGGGAGCCTCACCCGCTGCAAAGTATCCAGGCAAAGGATCTGTGGTGACTCCTGTCCTGGACAGTCGCGCATCCCTCGTGGAGCTCAGTCTTGGTGGGAAACCTCTTGTGCCCTCCCAGGACTCGATCTTCCCCAGTGCGAGGCTCTTCACCACAGTTAATCTTGCCGATGCCACCTGGCAGCTGCGTGCCCCACCCCTCCCCGGAGTCCCTGCCTAGAATTAACCCTTTGATGACGTCATCGCCTCGGATTCTCTGTAGAGTGTGCTGGCCACTGGAGGCCTTTATGCTGCCCGAGCAAGCCATTCTCGAGGCCTTAAGTGTAAGAGACAATGGCAGCCTTCCTGAACTACTGTTCCCATTCTGTAGAGCTCAACGGCTATGATCGTTTATTCCCCGAGTCTCCCTATGTCGCTAAAGTGATAGCCATCATCCTCCTGCCTCAGCCTCCTGAGGAATGAGACTACTAATGAGCACATCCTCGTTGGGCTTCAAGGATTAGTTTTGAGTGAAGTTGCATCACTAGCTGCACTATGGGAAAGTTGTCATTGAATTTTGACCTCCTCAAACGTCTATTAATTACAGTTCAAATATCCCATAGTGCTACAGGGAATTTTAACTTTTTTTTGTGTGTGTGACAGTGTCTCACTCTGTAGCTGGCTTGCCTAAGAACTCTCTATGTAGACCAGATTGGCCTTGAACTCACTGATTGGCCTGCTTCTGCTTCCTGAGTATTAGAATTAAAGGTGTATACCACTGTTCCTGGCCTAATTTTAAGTTTTTTTGTAGTTATTGTTGTTTGGGTTTGAAATAAATCTCTTGTAGCCCATCCTAGGACAAAATTGGCTGTGTAGCCAAGAGCTGGCCTTGAATTCCTGCTTCTCTTAGCTCCACTTCAAGTGCTGGGATTATAGAAGTATGAGTCACATATGACTAATTTTAACTTTTTAAAATTAAGATGCTGTGCTGGAGAGATGGCTCAGCAGTTAAGAGCACTGGCTGCTCTTTCAGAGGACCCAGTTCTGGTTCCTGCACCCACATGGCAGCTCACAAACCATAAATTCCAGTTCCAGGGGATTTGATGCTTTCTTCTGATCTCTACACAAATGTGGCACGGACTCACATTCAACCAAAATGATCATATGTGTAAAATAAAATAATCTTTAAAAAGTTTAGACCTACTATGTAATCCTAAATGTCTCGATTTTACGTGGTTGTTTCCTTTTGGATGTTGTAAATTAAACTCAAGTCCTATTTACTAAGCAAGCACTGTTCTGCCACTGAGATACACCCCTAGTGTTGCCTGGTGAATTTTATGGTGTGTACACACTTGCTTGACCACCACCAAAAAGGTAAAAAAAAAAAAAACTTTTCTAGCATTCCAGAAGGCTTATATCCTTACTCTCTCCTTACTATACTCTTAAGGGTATGACACCCATGAACATAATTTTTTATTAGTTTCTTTAAAGGGGGTCAGGATTCGTAGCTCTGTAGAACACACAGCCAGTGGACCTGGAAGTAGAAGGGACGTTATTAGTTTTTCAGCCAAGGCTTTAGGCTTCTAGTTGGGAAACAGAAACACAGTTGGGCATTTTCCCTTGGAAGATACCACGTTCATTCTGGAAGACAGCCTTTTGCCAGTGGAAAACTGGACTAGGCGCATCTGTCTCCTATTCCCCCAGACATAGCCTCACTAATAGGTGGCATGTTTTTAAAACTATGAGTGCATCCTTGGTTAGTCTTTAACTTCTTCCATCCAAAGGCTATTTTCTCTAGCAGGATGTTTGAACTATGACTTTATTTTCTGTGTATGAATTGTTAGGTTTGTTTGGTTTTTTTGTACATGTATGTATATGTGCCATGTACCTTCTTGGTGTTGAAGGAAGGCAGAGGAGGGCACAGGATCCTCTGGAACTGGAGTTAGAGGGAGTTGTGAACACTATGTGAGTGCTCGGAACCAAAAGGTCCTCCGCAAGAGTGCCAAGGGCTTTGAGCCAACTCTCCAACCAGAGACAAAACTTTCCGTTTTGTTTCATCTTGTTGGTATTGGGGATGGAATCCCGACCCGCATGCTCATACTCCACTACTGAGCCACAGGCAGAGCCTGAATCAGAGTGAACTCTTGACTTTTTTGTTTGTTTTTCAAGATAGGGTTCTCTGTTGTAACTCCGGCTGTCCTGGAACTCACTCTGTAGACCAGGCTGGCCTCGAACTCACAGAGATCCTCCTGCCTCTGCCTCCTGAGTGCTGGGATTAAAGGTGTGCGCCACCAAGGCTCAGCAGTACTCTTGACTATTTAGTCTTGTATTGCCACCTCAAAGCATCTTCTGGTTCGTGTCTTCCAGCAAGAAATGCAATAAATTTAGACTGCTTTGTGTTTGGTTGGTTTGGGTTTTGCTGCTGTTTGCTTTTTAATTTTTAAATTACATGTTTTTGTGTGGTGTGGTTGACACTGTGTGTGGAGGTCACAGGATGACTTTCAGGCACCAGCTCTCTGCTTCCACCATCTGAGTCCCACGGTTGAGCCAGGCAGTCAGGCTTGGCAGCAAGTGCCTTTACCAGCTGAACCGTCTTGCAGCCTCTCTGTGTGTGTTTATGTTGTCTTTAATGTATATGGGTGTTTTGCCTGCATGTATGTCTGTGCAGTGCCCGTAGAGACCAGAAGAGGGCGTTGGATCCCCTGGGACTGGAGTTACTGATGGTTGTCTGCTGCCCTTAGGTCCTGGGAATTGAAAACCAGTCTGTTGGAAGAGCAGCCAGTATTCTTAAACCACTGAGCTATCTCTCCAGCCCTTGTTTTTGTTTTTTGGTTTCTTTCCTTTTCTTTCTTCGCGTGGGAGACAGGTGAAGTGGTTGGACCATCTTCAGATGGGTCCTGTTGTACGGAAACAAGGAACCTTAAAGCACTACAACCTAACTGAAAAAGCAAAACACAGCTAGCCTTCTAAGGTACATAGAGAAGGCTGGCACTAGGCTCAGAAGAACACAGGTCAGCTTCCATCTTACAGTCTGGCCAAGCTCTGCCCCACTTAAGCAAACCATTGCTGAATTCACATTCAAATTGTCTGTTGGAAAACTGGACCTGCTTTTATTCTCTCAACAAATGATTCCAATTTTCACAGACTCATAAGGTTCAGATACATTTAACTTCAGCCTTTCCAGGGACTTACAGCCAAGATTAAGGTAGCATCGAATCTCCAGGAACATGGACCAGGACATTTGCTGAGAGATGTCTTCTATATCAGACAAGGAAGCTGCACCAATGCAATTTCAACAATATGGTTGCCTAAACAAGGCGGGAACAGTGACACCACCAGCTGGCACACGGAGGAGGAAGGGGAAAATCTCACGGGGCCCCACTCCTGGATGGAGAGCTAAAGGCAATTAATGTCTGCTGAGAGAGAATCAGTCTTCCCTAAGGATAAACCCTCTACTTGGTTAACCAACACCAAGTGGTCAGTCTTAATAACATATACATACAAGCAACACTAAATGAACTCTGCATGCTGTATTTATATATTTATATGTATCAACAGTTAAAAAAATAGTATTATATAATATGTAAAACTCAACGAAAAGGATCAAAACCGAAAAGGAAGCCTATCTTCCAAACTCACCAATAAGGTTGAGATAAAAACTGGGCTGAGGTTGGGAAACCTGGATTACTGGCCGCCCCTAGGCCCCGCCCCCGGCCCTGGTGCTAGTCCCGTAACCAAGGCAACGCACCGGCAGGATGGGGGTGGGGGAAGCTGACTCACGCAGGCTGACAGTCACGTGCGTGGGCGCATAGCGTGCGGCTCGGGCGGCCTAGGGACCTCGCGCGCCCCACCGCGGCCGCGCGTGCTAAGTCCTCATGCTGATCGACTGCGCCGGGCCCTGCGCTGAACTGCAGCTGGCGCTAGGAGCGCTAACACTCAGATTTGGAATGTTCCATCGGAGGAAACCTGGGTCTGAGGTGGGAGGATCTTGAAAAATCTGTGTCTAAGGAGCAGCTCTAGGCCGGGCTAGGGAAGGCCTTTTGGAGGAGAGCTGACCAAGGAAAGCCGGAGGGATGAGCAAGAGTTCGGATAAGCCTGGTGTGGTGATGCACTCCCGTAATCTTATTAGCTATTTGGGTGGCCAGAAGGATAGTGGAGAGCTTGAAGCTATCCTGGGATATATACCAAGACGCTGGCTAAAAACAAAACAGTATCACACAGAAGAGTTTTAACTGCAAGCCGGGAGAGCCTAGATGTAGGAGAACTGCCTGGAAAGCCTGGATGTGGGGAGAACTGAACCTGGAGCGAGGGTGGTAGAAAGGGAGATTTAGGAGCGCGCCTTAATTGAGGCTTGTCTGACCCCAGTTTGTTTGGAAGACTCCGTTGTGGCAACCCTGATTGCTCTTCATTTGCCGACCTCCTGCTGTAAGGACTCCCCACAGGCAATTATTTTTTCCCTCAAGGTCTGAAACAGGAGAAAGCTCAGTTTGTGTTAGAAATCTCAGTATAGTAGAGGTGGTAGATAGTGGGAGAGGGCTTGCCTAGCATGTACTAGATAGACCCTGGATTTGATTCCTGGCACTGGAATAGAAAACAAAACAAACAAACAAACAAACAAACAAAAATCCTCAGGGGAAAGTCTTAGGAGTCCCCCACCTTCCTTGAGAATTTATAGATAGTTAATGCTGGGAAATGGGGAAAGGTTTCTTCTATGGTGTACATTGGTAAATCGCCCAGTGCCCCTTTAAATAATCTCTCTTGCATATTCCTGTAAGCTAACACAAAGGAAACTCATTGGTTCAACAACAACCACCCAGATTCTGAACCATAAAGGAACACACCCAGCCCCGTGGTCACACCCTCTGAAGCTCTGCCAACTCCACCAAGAGTAGTTACCAAAATCTTCATTTACCCAATAAAATGCTTTGTAATCTTAGCCCTGGAGAGTCAGAGGCAAGGGCACCAAGACGAAGCCTCGGGTGCCCTGTCTCAAAACAGTAATGACTGAAACCTTGTTTCTATTAGCCTGGACATTCTTCAGGGCCTCCATTTCCGTCTGATACATTCTAACTGGGATAACTTCCAGGCTTGCCATTTTGTCCTCTTCACCAGTGATTCTCCAAGAGGGAGGAGTGTTTTGTTAGTAAGAGCAAATCCAAATGGAAGGGAAAATTTTCATTGATTACTTTGTGTGTGTGTGTGTGTATGTGTCTGTGTGTGTGTGGAGAGCCCCTCTGACCTTGAGTTCAAGTTCTGCTGTGTGCCTTGGGCTAAATCTCATTTGGAACAGCTGTTGAGCAAGGCTAAATTGCAAAAAAGACAAGCCCAGAGGCAGCTTATTTCAGGGAAGTCAAAGATTACTTAAAGAGACCTTCTTCTTAATCTCACAAAGTAGGATAATGGCTTTATGGTTAACTACAGAACGATAATGTTTTGTATATATTTTGATTTACCTTGATTGTGATCGTGTGACTGTACCTATGCCTTCCACCTTATGATCATGAACCTTGTGCTTGCAAACACCTGGTTCGCCCCTGGTGATCATTGCCTTGGAAACTGCATGCATGCCTCTGGTGGGAAAGGGTATAAGTATTTGACAATAAACTATTTGGCCAGAGTTCGGTCCCTGTGAACTCAGTTCGGCCTCTGTGAACTCCAGAGTTCGGCCCCATGAACTCAAGATACAGTATGTGCGTGTTCCGGTTATTCAGCTGCCCATGATCCAACACTGTCTGTGGTTTTTCAAGACAGGGTTTCTCTGTTGTGACTTTGGCCATCCTGGAACTCACTCTGTAGACCAGGGTGGCCTCGAACTCACAGAGATCCGCCTGCCTCTGCCTCCCGAATGCTGAGATCAAAGGTGTGAGCCACCATCGCCCAGCCATTGATTATTTTTAAAAGCACATTAAAGGGACTTGAAAGATGGTTCAGCAACTGAGAGCACTGGCTGTTCTTCCAAGGACCAGAGTTTGATTCCCAGCACCCACAAGGCAGCTCACAATCATCTGTAACACCAGTTTCAGGAGATCTGATGCCCTCTTCTGGTCTCAGTGGGTATTAGGCACACATATGGTGCACAGTCATGCATGCAAGCAAAATACTCATACACACTTTAAAATAATTTTAAAATATTCTAACCACATTAGAAAGACAACTCTGGTGTCTGGGCTACAGTCTGCAATTTAGTGAGACCCTGTCTCAAAAAAAAGAAAGAGAGCAGGGCCAGGTGTTGTGGTGCACACATTTAATTCCAACACTCAGGAAGCAGATACAAGTAGATCTGTGTGCATTCTAGGCCAGCCTGGTCTATATAGCAAGTTCCAGGACAGCCTGGACTATTTAGTGAGGCTCTGTCCAGGGAGAGAGAGAGAGAGACAGAGAGAGACAGAGAAAGGAGAGAAGTGTAGCTCACTGGGTAGAGTACCTCACCCAGCATATTCAAGGCTCTAGTTCAGTCTCTGGCTTGTTGTGTGACAAACATTTCCTGGGGAGACACAACACACACATCTATTCACCCCAGATAGGGAACCCACAACAGAGCAAAGTACAGAATCACCAAAGTCCAATTTGGTGAAAAAAAATTATTTTTATTGGGGTTACTACAGGAATGTGGGTGAGAGGTTACTTACAGGAGTGAAATGACTCACAGACAGCTGCATCACCAAAGCCCGTTGGTGTTAAGTGTCTCAGAGATGACCGAATCAAGAGAGCAGCCTCAGGACGCAAAGCTTCGATCTGAAGGGCATGGAGGCGCAGCCTTCGGGAGACCCGCCAAGCAGCTTCTCCGAAGCATATTCGTTGACAGTTACGCAAAAGCAATTTACGGCAGGATAAGCTTCACATACCAAACCTTTCATTGAGGTGCTGTTCGAAGGAACAAAAGAACCCTCACAAAATCACAGTCCCTCCATCCAGCACTGTTACTAGTGTTCAACAGAGCAAGACCTCCAGGTGTACCAGGAATGTCTTGTGACTGGGTTTTACATATGGGCTGCAAGCCCCTCAAAAACAGCTCCATCAATTACAGAAAAAAAGTATTGCTTAATCATAGCAATATATAGCCTATATATATATATATATATATATATATATATACATAAATATATGTATATATATGTAAGATATATATATATATATATATATCTTAATCAGCTAAGGATTAAGCCAAGTACTCCAGCTTACTAATTTCCTGATATGAAAGCCCATGCATGGATGACAGCTCACAGAAGCTGGGGACCTGGACTGCACAGCCTGCAGGCAGCTCCACAGGTTCGAGGGTGTCCGGTCCGGGTGCCTTGCCTGGTCTAAACCTCTTCTAGGCACCTGGTTGGTCTCAGAGTCTTCTTTAAAGCTCAGCTTCTTTCCTCAGTAGCTTTTATAGTTTACCGTGACAGGGCAGGACCTAGTGAATCTGGCCAGTGTCAGAGACTTTCTGAAGCTATTTTGAGTTGTTTACCTTCTTGCTTTAAAGAGCTTTCTTGCAGATGGAATGTTTCAATATCAAAGGAAACTTACACAACACCCCTAAAAAAATGGTATGGTGTGATCTCGGTAGTCTGGAGGCCCAGGCAGGAAAATGGCTATAGGTTAGAGGATTGTCTGAGCTATATAGCAAGACTTGTCACAAAAAGAACAACAGAAAGATCTATCAAGGGTCATGGAGGTGGTCCAGTGGTTAGCAACTTGCCCAGTAAACGTGCCACCTAATTTGGATTGTTAGAACCCACATGGTGGAAAGGGAGACCTCCCATATGTGTACTGTGGCAAGCGCTCTCCAACACACACACACACACACACACACACACGCGCGCGCGCGCGCGCGCGCGCGCACACACACACATACACACATGCACACACACGCACACAAACACACACGCACACATACACACATGCACACACACATGCACACTCACATGCGCACACACGCACACACACATATGCACACACACATATGCACACACACACACACACGTACACACACACACATGCACACACACATGCACACTCACATGCGCACACACGCACACACACATATGCACACACACACACACACACGTACACACACACACACACATGCACACACATCACGAAAAGTTAAAAACCACAGAAAAATCAGTGAATCATGACTTAAATCTTCTTGACACCTGCGTATAATGTAAGGCTCCCTCTGCTCGGCATCCTGTCTCCATTAGCACTTCTCTGGTCTCTACCGTGGTAGAATTCTGTGGATAAGAAGAGAATGCTAGCACACACTTTGTGGGAGTGGCTGGAGAGACAGCTCCACAGTTAAGAGTGCTTGCTTCATAATCATAAGGACAGGAGTTCACATGTCCTCTTCCGGCCTCCTAATGCAGAGACACATGCACTCACACACATATTCACATACACTCGTGGAAGCGCATGTAATAAAAGTACACAAGAGGCCGGTCGGTGGTGGTGGCTCATGTTTTTAATCCCAGCGCTTGGGAGGCAGGCAGATCACTGAGAGTTCAAGGTCAGCCTGGTGTACAGAGTGAGTTCCAGGACAGCCAGAGTTACAACAGAGAAACCCTGTCTCAAATAAACTTTTAAAAAAAAAGTACACAAGGCGTTGACAAGTTCTTCTGAGGCTCCTCCTCCTGGACAGCAGATAGCTACCACCTCTGCCCTCGCATGAGGCTTCAGGACCCCTGACACTGTTAATTCATGTCCCTGGTATCTGTGTGTTCTTACGTCTTCCAATAAGAGTATTCTTTGAGACAGGGCCCTACACATCTCAAGCTAGCCGTAGACTCACTATGTACCCAAGGATTGCAGGCTTGCGATACCATGCGGTTTATGTGGTATTGGGGGTTAAACCTAGGGCTTAGTGAGTACTAGGTCAACACTTTACCCACTGAGCTATAACCTCAGTTATTTACATTTCTCAGTTATTTATTTTTTGTGTGTATGGTGTTTTGACTACATATATATCTGTGCACCACACAAATGCCCACTGAGGCCAGAAGAGGGTGTAGGAGCCCCCTGGAACTGGAGTTAAACATGGTTGTGAGCCACCATGTGGGTGCTGGGAATCAAACCTAGCCCTCTGGAAGAGCAGCCAGTGCTCCTAGCTGCTGGACCGCCTCTCCAGCCCTGAATGAAGATATTCTAAAGAGACAGTAGTGCCCCTCTTTTTTTTATTTTGCTATCAGACTATTGAAATAGCAGTTTCTACAAAGTTGGGATTTTCCCTAGAATTCATTCTGGGAAAAGGAGGAAAGGATGAATTCTGGTATCAACCAGAGAGGAAACTGTCTCCCAGGAAGATTTCGGAGAGTTCTGCCAACCTGTCACACCACCTAGCAGAGAGTCTGAGCAGACACTGATGACCTGGTTTGGTTATGCATACTTAATGCTTTTTCTTTAACCCTCAAAGATGAACTGGAGACTGGGAACCCAGACCTCTGTGTTTACTCTTCTCCATGTGACACTGAAATAAAGCTTACTCAGCTTTGCATTATTATTTGTCATTGAGCTTGTCATATTGAGGACGGGTGGTGGAGTCCAGTCTGCTCTGGCAGCCAGGGCCCGGCTCGGACCCTGAAAACTTCAGAAACAATAATAATTTTAGTATAATCCCTGTTCTTGAGGTGATTCGCTTTCATTGTATCTATCCAGTGGAAATGCTGTCGTGATAATATTATTGTTATGTTTGCCCACTTCCGTGATCAGCTACAGTTTTATGGTTTGGATTTTCTCTACAGGGTTTCTCTGTTGTAACTCTAGCTGTCCTGGAGCTCATTCTGTAAACCAAGCTGGCCTTAAATTTACAGAGCTCCACCTGCCTCTGCCTACCGAGTGCTGAGATTAAAAGAGTGTGCCACCACTGTCCAGCCAGTTACAGTTTTAAGTTAGCCATGTTTACACCGCACTTAAGAACAGTGCTCCCTGTTTTTTCTGTAGAGTCTGACGTTAGACGTTGTCTTAGTTACTGGTCTGTTGCTATGCAGATATTATGGCCAAAGCAACTTAAAGAAGAAAGCATTTTATTTGGGGCCCGCGTTCCACAGGGTTGGGGTCTGTGACCATCATGGCAGAGAACATGGCAGCAGGCAGGCAGGCCTGGTGCTGGAGCAGTTGCTGAGAGCTCACATTGTGATCCACAGACACGTGTGCAGTGGGGGGAGAGCTAACTGGGAACGACATGGGCTTTTGAAACCTCAGAGTCCGCTGCAGTGTTACACCTCCCCCAGCGAGCCTACCCCTCCTGCTTCTCAAACAGTGCCACCAACTAGGAGCCAAGCATTCAAATACATGAGCCTATGGGAGCCATTCTCATTCGGATCACCGCAGGCTTTATTTGTGCATTTATTTATAAACAGGTTTTGACTCAAACTATTACCTAATTAAATAAAGTCTGGAATTTTTGAGGCAGGGTCTTTCTGTGTAGCCTAGATATCCCAGAACTCACTATATACTCCAGACCCTCCTTGAACTCACGAAGATCTGCCTGCCTCTGCCCGCTGCCTCTCAAGTGCTGGGGTTAGAGGTGTTTGCTACCATGCCCAGCTCCCTCAAATTATTTTTGTGAGGGCATTGAAGAGAATGACTTGGCAGTTAAGACACTTGTTGCTCTTGTAGAGGACTCCATACCCAGCACCCACACGGTGGTTCACAACCATCTCTAACTCCAGTTCCAAGGAATTTGATACCCCCTTCTTACCTCCTCAGGCACCAAGTACACACATGATACACATGCGTACATGGAGGGAAAACACTCACATATAAAGTAAAATAAATAATTAAAGATTTTAAAATAAATAAATTTTAAAGATTTACTTTTATTGTTTTTAATTATACGTGTGTGTGCGTGTGTGTGCGCGTGTGTGCGCGTGCGTGTGTGTGTGTGTGTGTGTGTGTGTGTGTGTTTGCAGGTGTTCTTTAGGCCAGAGGCATGGATCCCTGGAGCTAGAGTTTCAGGCAGTCGTGAGTCACCTGACATGGGTGCTGGGAATCAAACTTTGGTCTTTTGCAAGAGCAGTATATGCCCTTAATCTCTAAGCCATTCTTTTATCCCACAACCTCAAACTCTGGCTCCTCCTGTCTCAGCCTCCCATGTGCTAGCTAGGATTACAGGCACGCACCACCATCCCCAGGTAGGTATTATTTAAAGTCTTTTGTTGTATTTTTGAGACAAGGCCTTGCTGCGTAGCTCAGCCTGACTAGTACTCACTATATAGTCCAGTCTGACCTAGAACTTGTGGCGATCCTGCCTTAGCCTCCCAAGTTCTGGGATTACAATTGTACACTACCACACACTGGATGTTTTAGGCCAGCCTGGTCTACATAGTAAGTTTCAGGACATCAAGAGCTACATAGTGAGACCCTGTCTCAAACAAAACAAAACAAAAAGAGGAAAAAGATTTAATTCCCAGCACCTCCATCAGGCAGCTCACAGATATCTGTAACTCCAGCTCTAGGGGATCCAGCACCCCTTTCTGGTCTCTGAGTGTATTATATGGATGTAATGCACAGATATACATGCAGACAAGACACATGTACACGTTAAGAACTAGTAATAAAAAGAAATCAGAAACACACATACACACACTTTGTTGTTGCTGGATACTGAAAACTGTGGCTGGTAGAAATACAAAGGTCTTCTGAGAATCAATGATTTGCAGACAGGTACATCAAGATATTTTCCACTGAGACTTTGAGCTCATGCTGTTCCCAGACTAGAGAACACAGGCAGCTGGGTGTGGTGGGGCATATCTGTAATCCCAGTATATATGAAGTGGAGAGGCAGGAGGACCAGCTGTACGAGGTCAGCCTTGGCTTATGAACCCCTAGCACCACCACCAAAAAGGAGGCAAATACGCAGAGTGCCTTTGGGAAGCCCCAGGGCACAGTGCTCAGGGTTCATATTGGCCAGGCCAAGTTCACATGATTGAAGGACAGTGTAATTAAAGCCCTAGGCAGGCAACTGGGCGTGGTGACTAATACCTGTAATGCCAGCACTTGGGAGGTGGAAGCAGAAGGATCAAAAGTTCAAGGTTGTGGCTGGAGAGATGGCTCAGTAGTTGAGAGCACTTCTTGCTCTTGTAGAGGACTAGGGTTTGGTTCCCAGCTCCCACATGGTTGCTCATGAGCACCTGTAACTTCAGTTCCAGGGAATTCAACGCCCTCTTATGACCCTCTCAGACACCAGGCACAAATGTGGTGCATGTATATAAATGCAAGCAAACATTCATACACATAAAAATAAAATAAGTAAATCTAAAAGAGATTTTTAAGTTCAAATCATCGTCAGCTACATAGTAAATTTGAGACCAACCTTAGTTACATGAAACCCATAAAAAAAATCCCTACACATCTCCAAGTCTGCTAGTCTCCAGAAAGTGGATCAAATATACTCCCCATTTGTGGCCCCTGTACAAGTGATGGGTCCTGTGTGCAACTCACTGGTCTGGGGCTCACCAATAAGGCTATCATTGTTTGCCCATGTTTCCTCCTATTTCTGCCTCCTCTGCTGGGGCTATAAACTAGGTCACCACGCTGTGCATTTGTATATGGGTTCTGGGAGCTGAACTCCGGTCTTCCTTCTTTCCACTTGAGTTACCTCCCCAGCCCAATGGTGTGTGACTTGAGATTAAGTTGTGTTTTTCTGTTTTGCTTTTGGTTTTCTTTTTCCTTTTTTTCTTTCTTTTGTTGTTTGTTTGTTTGGGGTTTGGGGGGGTATGTGTTTGTTTGTTTGTTTGTTTGTTTATATTTATTTATTTATTTTGAGGCAGAGTTTCATAATGTAGTGGTGGCTAGCCTGAAACTCATTATGTAGACCAAGCTGGCCCTCAGACTAACAGAGATACTCTGCCTTTGCCTTCTGAGTGTTGAAATTAAATGTGTGCACCAGCACACCCAGTCCTGCCTTCTTTCTTATTTGGGGACAGGGTCTCACTAAGTTGCAGACTGTAACGTAGACTCACCTTCTATCCTCCTGCCTCACGTCTCCAAGGATTACAGAGCTGCACCTATAGATAGCATGTTTTCGTTTGCTAGTTCTGTTTTTGTTGTTGTTGCTGTTTGTTTTGTCTTTTGTTTGTTTTTATTTTGTTTTGTTTTGAGTCAGGGTCTCATGTATCACAGACTGGTCTCAGACTCTGTAGCCAAGGATGACCTTGGACTCCTGATCCTCTTGCCTCTGCTTCATGAATGCTGAGATTATAGGTTTGCACGACCATGCCGAGTTTGTGAGGTGCTAGTAATGAAGGGCTTCATGCAGTCTAGGCAAGCGCTCTACCCACTGAGGTGCATCCCTGTTGTAGAAGGTTCAGTTTTAGCTGTGTTTAAAATGTTGTTGGGTGAGGGGCTGCAAGTCTTTGCTTTTCGTATTGTTTGCAGGTGTTGGATTGATGTGGGGAATGTTTGATTCCTAGTGATCTGCATATAGTATCAGCTGAACACCTGAGGAGTTCTAGAAAAAGCTCAGAAGCTCGGGGTTCCACTGTGCAGGACAGTGCTGTGCCATGACGGTGGTTCCCTCTGCTGAGATCTGGCAGGGCTGGAGCCTATGAAAATGTCTTCCTCGGTGAGCTGCCACAGCAGGCGAATTACCACACTTGCCAACCCTGGAGATTAAGTCATAAAAAGCAAAATAACTTCCAATCTTTGTGTCTTTCTTTCTTGGGTCATTGGGTCTGTGTGAACCAGGTGCCATGGTTTGAGGACACTCAGCGTGTAGAGAGAAGGCCAGGTGTAGTGGGCTGTCTTGACAACAGCTGTATGAATGCCCCCATCTTGGGTGTGAGTGCTCCGGTTCCAGCCCTGCATCCAGACAATTGCATCCCCATGGACAGTGACCCAACAACGCCGCTCTGGGATTGTGACATACAGCAAATGAGATAATGTTTAAGTAAACAAAATGTTGTGGAGCCAATGAAATGGCTCAGCAGGTAAAGATGTCTGACACCAAGCCTGGCCACCTGACTTCAGTCTCCAGGACCTGTTATGGGAGATTTTAGTTATGGATAATGTTCCAGTAAGCTGTCCTTGAAGCAAGTAAAGGATTCACTTCCTGCCAGTAAACAAAGGAGTGGCTATCCTGCTCTCCACAAGAATGGGACATTCCTTAGCCTTAAGGCAGATGAAGGTTAGGCTCCGTTTATTTGTATATTGGAGGGCTGGGTGGAGACAGAGAGGATTTGGAATAAAAAAGAACTAGGGCAAGGGCAGAAAAAAAACAGACAGGAGAGACAGAGGAAGAAGCTAGTGAGCGGGAGGAGAACCAAGAGGAGAGCATGGGGTGAGGAAGCCTTGGAGTGAGCTCTCTGCCTAGCTGCCCGGGTATAGAATTCTCTGAGATTTGACATGGTTTGCGATTAATAAAGAGCATTGGAAAATTCAACACTGAACTCTTATTAAGTGCATGAAAGAATACTTTAACAAGGACCCACATGGTGGAAATGGAAAACAGATTCCCTGAAGTTGTCCTCAGACCTCAACACTTGCCCTGTGGCATGAATGTGCCCACACATATCCACACTTGCACACACACACACATGCCCACACATATCCACACATGCACATACACATATCCACACTTGCACACACACACACATGCCCACACATATCCACACATGCCCACACATATCCACACATGCACACACACATATCCACACTTGCACACACACATATCCACACTTGCACACACACATATCCACACTTGCACACACACACACATGCCCACACACATATCCACACATGCACACACACATATCCACACTTGCCCACACATATCCACACATGCACACACACATATCCACACTTGCACACACACATATCCACACATGCACACACACATATCCACACTTGCACACACACATATCCACACTTGCACACACACACGCACACACATATCCACACTTGCACACACACATATTCACACATGCACACACATATATCCACACTTGCACACACATATCCACACTTGCACACACACATATCCACACATGCACACACACATATCTACACTTGTACACACACATTCACACTTGCACACACACATATTCACACATGCACACACATATCCACACTTGCACACACACATATCCACACATGCACACACACGATAAAATAAATCTCCAGCCCCCATATTTTTTATATTTTAAATTTTGTTTTCCTCTTTTAGATATTTACAGCCATTTGTTTATTAAAACCTATGGTACATTATGCTGAGGATACAGAAAAGGAAGATAGATGTACTTGTTCTCAAAATATATGAGCTAGTAAATATGGTTGATAAACGTAGCAGGATGTTTTGAAGAAGTTTTTGGTCATATGCAGCTTTCCATATGATCGCATGCCACTTGGACATCTGGGAACTTTGCCTAGAATATTAAGGAGAGCTGGGACAGTTGGCAGTTTGGTAGTTGGTGGGTTGGTTTGTGAGATGCTAGTCCAATGTCCTCAAATAGATGCTAGTCCTATTCTCTGTGGCTCCTGTTATCCAAGCTAAAGACAGCCAAAAAGGGCAGTGAACATTTATTTTTCCTTCTCTCTTTCAAGCCACCTGCAAGACCAGTGAAGATTTCTTTCTATCTTTCCTGAGCTAGAGGGTAAAAGGCACAGTAGGGATCTGTTACAAGTTAGGAATCTGTAACAGTAGTGTTGGTGGTGTCCAAACGAGGGGCAGGAGGTAAGGATAAAAAAGAATAATGGGAAATTTGATTTCAAGTGCCTGTGTGATGTCCAGGTGCCTGTGTGATGTCCAGGTGCCTTCAGGATGTCTGGACACCTGTGGGACACCCTGATTCCCACAGGTGGCCCTGCAGCCTGTGGGAAGTCTATGTGCCAGCAGGATGAGCAGATACCCTTGGTTGTCTGGGGGAAGACTGGGTGCCTGCAGATGTCCAGGTGGGTCTGCGGGTTAGCTGGATGCCTTTGTGGTATACGAGTATCTGTGGGATTTCCTGGTACCTGTGGGAGGTCCCAGTAGCTGCAGGGTTGGGGTGCCTGCGCAATACCCTAGTGCCTTTGGGAGGCACTGATGCCTGTGAGAGGCCTTGATCCCTGTGGGATGTTGGGGAGCCTGTGGGATGCCCTGGTGCTTGCAGGACACCAGGGAGAGGGTTTGGACAGTGAGGCCCAACTTCAGGTCAAACTCTTGTCATGCTTCCTCTTGGGCTAGTATAGGCCAGGCCAAAATCCACAAACAGAACAGCTTCCAAAGACCATGGTGAAGCCTTCCATCCAACCTCCTGCCATACAAACATGACTTAATTTTCTTTTTTCGTTTTCTTTTTTTTAATTTCTTTCTTTCTTTTTTTTTTTTTTAGGGTACAGGGGTGGAGTGTGGAACAAGGAAGAATGGGAAGAGGGTGTTATTGAGATACATTGTATGAAACTCAAATTATTAATAAAAAGTACTGTAAAAATATAGAACCTTCTAATGATTGTAGTAAAGTCAAAACAAAACAAAGCAAACAAACATAAAACAACAACAACAATAAAAAGAAAGAAAGAATCAGCCCTGGGTCATGGAGTAAAGTTTCTGAATCCTAAATCCCCACCTGACTCCAACACCAGTGACAGTGAAGAGTCCCAGGGAGATGAAGCCTTGGTGAAAAACTGTCCCCACGTGGATCTCACTTTGTCTGACTTGGAGCAGTTGGCTGGCAGTCATCAGAAGGCTCCAGGAAAAGATAATGGGAGTGCTGGCCCACAAAGTGCCGATCATCACAAATCTGACACGAAAGTCCTCCAGGAGCCCTAAGACTTCCCATGAGTAAGTACAGCGGCTGACAGTGCATCAGTCTTGAGTGGCCTCCCTTTTTAGAGGAAGAAAACACAGCAAACAGAAACCAGAAGAAAACACCTTAAAGCCAAAGCTCCAGAAATTTAAGGGGTTAGGCTGTCTCTATGCAAAGCAGTCAGTGGACAAAACAATGAAAGACACTGTTGCCTTTAATAATATCAGTGAACATTAGAGATCCTTGATCCCTACAGCATTTTTATAGAAAATGGATCCACATGTGTTAACGGCTCATCAAGTGAACTGTCTTCATGCCAACCTGCAAAGAAGATGAACAGCCTAAAACACATTCAGCCTCCAAAGAAACAGTATACTTTTGAGAGCCAGAACCGTAAAGTGGTGTCTTCTATTAGTTTTAACAAGGGAAACAAAAATCTTCTCTCATGTCTGTTGCCATTAAAAGGTAAAACCTCCCTAAGTCTTAGTGCAAAGAGTCACAAGACAGAATCTGACAGAGACATTAGCCATCTGCCTGTAGATGTATAAGTAGAAAAGCTTCAGAGAGAGAGGGGGAACTGATTCAAGCACCCTACATCTCTTGAGAAACCACCAAAGGTGTCTCTCAGGAAAGACCTCGGAAAAGCACAGCTGGTTTTTTTACTTTCTGTTAGTAATCCATTGTGTATGAATGTTAAGGATAAATTCATGAAGACCAGAAAGGAAAAGAGATGGCCTAGCAGAGGCCTCAGGTAAAAATTAATCAATATTGTACAACTTATGGCTCAGTAAAAGGGGGGAAATGTAGCAGGACATTTTGAAGACGTTTTTGTTATATTCAGCTTTCTATATGATTATATGTCACTTGGACTTCTGGGAACTTTGCTTAGAGAATATAAAGGAGAGCAGAGGGAAGTTGGTAGTTGGTGGATTGGTTTGTGAGATGCCAGTCCAGTGCTCTCAGATCGATGCTAGTTCAGTTCTTTTCAGTTTTCCTCTCTCTAAGCTAAAGACAGCCATAAAGGGCAGTGAACATTTCTTTTTCTTTCTTCTTTCAAGGGTGTCTGCCAGAGTGGTGAAGATTTTTGTCCTTTCTCTCTAGCTTTCCTTTCTCTTTCCTGAGCTAGAAGGTAAAAGGCACAGTGGGAAAGTGTTACAGTTAGGAATCTGTTACAGTAGCATTCAACTTACAGAAAAATAATATTAAATTTTGTTTGTTTGTGTCTGTTTTTCTGTGACACTGTCTCAATCTGTAGCCCAAAACCCAATGATCTGGAACTTGAAGCAATCCTCCTGCCTTAGCCTTCTAAGTGCTTAGATTATAGACAAAAGTCATTGTAATTGAAATATATTCTAACAAGATCAGCCACTGGGGGAAGGGTATTATGTGTATTGGAGAATTAAACTCTCATCCTCACAGTGTGGATGTAGCCCTTGCCAACTAAACACAAAATAAAACCTTCAGTGGCTTCCCACAGCTTCCAGGATAAAGTCCAAGTTCCTCACTGAGATCTAGCTCTGTTCTCCCCCCACCATTGCACACACACACACACACACCCCCGCGCCACTGTACCTACTGTTCCATCCAGGAGAACCACCTGCTTCCCTCTAGCAGGCACTGAGCTCTTTCTTCAGGCCTGTGGTACAGGTGCCTCACCTCAGTCTGGGAATCTGCTCCAAATATGTATACACAAATACTGTAAAATTATCTCCTTGGGCTTAGGGTATGGCTCAGTGGTCACTTGCCTACTTAGCACCCTTAAGGCTCCGGGTTCCATCTCTAGCATGGGAAACAGAAGCAAATAGCAACTACAGTAATAAAGCTCTCCTACCACTAGGTCAAAAGCTCCATTCTGCTGGCCAGCATTGTGTTAGCTCCTGTTTTGCTGTACTGGATTACAAGTGTGCTTAACCCACACTGTAAACCCTTTGAAGGTAGGCCACTCTCCCAGACTGTCCCTGGGGACTTAGCTCTCCCAGCCTGGCCCAGAGAAAGAGTCTAACAAAAGTATACTAAAGGATACCTCCAATATGTCTACCTATTTCTTTTCAGCGTTTCCATTGACCACATCCTAACCACACGGGTCTTTCCCTTCTCCAGTGATAGACTCTCTTTGTTGTTTAGAGACAGGGTTTTGCCATGCAGCCCAGTCTGAGCAGTGTAGAGAGATGGAGAAATTATGGGGACATGGGGAGCAAAAGGGAGTGCCCCGCCATCCCGAATCTGACTGAAGTCTCTCTCACCAGGACAATTGACAACATTCTCTGTAGAGATTGCTGACACAGAGATAACCATTTCTGGGAATCTCAGAGGGGGCCTGTTTTGCAGTAGAGATGTTCTATTGTCCTGCATTTTTGTGAGATCTTATCTACTGCAATGTCCTCAGGTGTCCCCAGGAGCCAGCCTCCTGTTTAGCTTCCTTGTTGACCCTTTGAAGAAAAATAGCTTCAATCACCAACATCTTATCATGATTGTAGTAAAACATGGTGAAGTAAGGTTCTCTTAGAGAAGAGGTGAGGCTCTCAAGTGGGGCTTAACTTTCTTTTGAAACATCTGCTTTGCTCTCTTAACAGGCATGCTTAGAATCCATATTAAATAGGATCTTGTGTGTGTGTGTGTGTGTGTGTGTGTGTGCGCACACACACGCGCGTGCTCCATGTGTGCTCATGGGAAGCCAGAGATTGACTTCAGGTGTCTTCCTTTGTTATTCTTTACCTTATTTTTTCAGACAGGGTCTCTGACTGAACCTAGAACTCATGGAATGATTAATCTGGCTAGCCAGTGAACCTCCCGTCTCTGCCTCCTCAGCACAGAGATTACAGGTGTGTGCCTCCGCACCTGGACTTCTGTGTTTTGACCTGGGCATGGGGATCAGAACTCAGGTCCTCATTTATTCCTGACAAGCACTTTACACACTCAGCCATCTTTTTTCAGCCCCAAAATATCTTTTTTGGATTTTTTTCGTTTGTTTTATGTGTATGAATGTTTTACCTACATATATGTTTGTATGTGCACCACATGTGTGCCTGGTACCCAAGGAGGCAAGAGAAGGGCATTGGATCCCTGGGAACTGGAGTTGCAGAAGGTTGTGAGCTGCCATGTGGGTTCTGGGAATCGAACCTGGGTCCTCTGGAAGAATAGCTGGTGCTCGTAACTGCTGAGCCATTCCCCTCCAAATATCTTTCAATAAAAAAAAAATACAGCTGGGTGGCAGTGGGGCACGCCTTTAGTCCCAGCCATTGGGAGGCTGAGGCAGGTGGATCTCTGTGAGTTCGAGGCGAGCCTGATCTACAGAGTGAGTTCCAGGACAGCCAGAGTTACAACAGAGAAAACCCTGTCTTGGAAAAAAAAAAAAAAAAAAACCCCAAAAACAATAGCAACAACAACAATTAAATTAAACTGCTTAATTAAGCTGCTTAAATTAAACAAGAACCAAACAATGACAACACTAGTTGATGTGTCAAGGTGGATGGGGGACATCTCATATGGCTCCACCCCTAAATGAATAGCTGAGAGAGAATTAGTCTTCCCCAGGGATAAGTCTCCTAAAAGGTTCTCCAACAAATTACTCAGCCCCAGAAATTACAAGTACAAGCAAAACTAAGCAGACCCCTCAGGTTGCATAGATATGTGCACATATATGTGCATATATATAGAGGAAAGATGGAAGGAGGTAGAAATTATGTAATTATATTTTAATTATATAAAAGATTGTAAAAAGAATTTCAGGAATTCAAGGCCAGCCTCGTCTACAGAGCAAGTGCCAGGACAGCCAGGGCTACAGAGTGACATCCTGTCTCAAAACACTATTAATTTTTTTTTTTTTTTTTTTTTTTGTCAAAGCAACTGAGGACACTGAGAAGAGGGAAGGGGACGGGAATTTGTTTACTAAGGGTCGATCAAGTACAAAACCATTTATACTGTTTTTGAGAATTCTCTCCTCCTTTGAGGTGAATGTTGTTTCATTTGAGGTAGCCTGTTCTACGCCTGGAGCTGTCTGTCTCAGCTTCCAAAAGCTGCTGTTTACAGCTGTGTGCCACAACGCACAATTCAGCATACTTTGTAGGCTTCTGTAACACAGCCTGAAGAGCACACTGCTATCGAGTGACAGAGCTGTCTTTGGAACCTAGTGTTTATACTTTAAAGTTTCCTGCTGTGGCTGAAGCCCCTGTCAGCTCATCCACACCAAGTGAACAAATTTGTCTATTACGTTCTTCAAACTAGACTGATCCAAAGAAACACTCCCTAACTTCCAGCCCACACATCTTCCATCAGACCACTTTGCAGTCTTTAAAAATATATAACTATGTGTGGGGGGGTGTGTGGGGGTGTGTGTGGGGGGGTGTACATGAAGACCAGAGAGTAGGAGCCAGCGCTCTGGAGATGAAGTTGTAGGCAGTGGTGAGTCACCTCTTGTGGGTGCTGAAAACCAAACCTGAGTTCCCTGCAAATGCATGAGTTCTCTTAACCCTTGAGCCATCTCTCTAGCCTCCGATTTGCATTTTATCTCAAGTGTGTAACAAGTTAATTAGTCCCGTATCTTCCTGTATTACCTAATTGTTTATTTTCCTTAAATTCCATAAGATAATATTAGCTAGGCATGGTAGCATACACCTGTAATCTCAGCACTTGGGAGGCTGAGAAAGGAGGGTAGTGACTTCAAGACAGCCTTGCCTACCTATAAAGACTGTCTCAAAATGAAATAAAGCAAAACAACAGCAAAAACCCAGAGCAACTCAGTGGACTTCTCCTGCCCGTTTTTAAATTTATTCTACAGAATCCTAGATAAATCCTAGATTCTAGTAAACTGTAGATCTGCCAAGACTCCAAACCAAGCCTTTAATTTTTTAGATTTATTAATTTTATTATTTTATATGTATGAGCGTTTGCCTGCATATATGCATGTGCACTTGGAGGTCAGAATTGGGCGGCAGATCTCCCTGGGGCTGGAGTTACAGATGATGTGTGCGTGCTAGGAATCTAGCGAAGAGCAGTCAGTATTGCTGAGCCATCTTTCCAGCACTTGCAAGCCTGCTCTTAAAGATAGTTTGGCCCAGGCTTCTTCTCAGTCAGGTCACCTTCCAAGGCCTACCAGGAAATAACAGATGAGCTGAACCCGAGCAGCAACAGATTCCACTCCCTGGTATTTCTTGCTTCTCCCAGTGCTTCCCCACTCATCCACCCCCATTTTGCTTCTTGGAATTAGTTAAAGCACAATGATTTTGCACCGGACAGCTAGTCCATTTAAGGACCGAATGACCAGCCCCACCTCCCGCCCACCTCTCTGCACAGCTGTTATAAGAGGACCATTGTTTTTATGTCCTCCAACAATTAACCCCGTGACACTCTTTTCTTGCCTCCTCCAGATTGGTTGGATTGAGAATTTGGCCTCGTAACCTGGCAACCACTGAACTACCAGCAGAGGGTGGATGTGGGGGCGTTACGGGGTTTGTGCTTTACGGTTGGGTTACTGGGGCTCTTAACGGAAGCTGGCTGCAAATCCAAGTGTCCCGCCCCCGTTGTCATAACAACGGTATACAGCCCCTACGAACACCGTGTGTCTTCCAAAGGACAGTCCTGGCCCCTCAGCACTATAATCCTCTCCATAACTACTTCTAGAGGAACAGAACCAGGGTCTGCACCCCCTTCCGAAGGCACTGGGTTGGAGGGTTGAAAAGTGTGCGTCAGGGAAATAGTGTTAAGCAGAGAGATCCCATTAGAAGAAATGAACGGAGCAAGGGCTGGGGATGGGAGGGAACCCGGAGGTGAGGTGTGGGTGAGAGAGGGGAGCAGGAGTTAGTTGATAGGGGAGATTTTAGGAGGACATGTAGAACTCTACCAAAGAGAATTCAGGAAGCAAGGACAGTGGCCTGCTGGGGCAGAGTTGGAGCCACTGTGAAGGCAGAAAAGGTCTGGGAGTATGGCAAAGTGTCCCAGGGGAATGGGGTCCTCCTTATAAAGAGTAAAGCAGAGACTGGGAATCCAAAATGTTCTTCAGGGTGAGGAAAGACGCGCAGATAGGAGGTCAGAGTGGGGGTGGGGCGCGGGAAAGACTGTACCCGGTACCTGTAAAAGGAGGGGAGGGGCTAGAGGGTTGGTGGGGTGGGAGCTAAGACCTCCTTTCTCAGCAGCACCAGGCCTGAGTTTCATCTGACTCCAGAGAGTTCCAGAGGGGGAAAAGATGTCAGATGAAGATGATATGGAGGACATTGAGCCAGATCAGGATGATCTGGAAAACGAAGAGGATGAAAAGGAGATGGAGGAGTGGGAGGACTACCGGAAGGAAGGGGAAGACGTCTCCGAGGAAGTGAGGGCCTGGAGAAGGCGGGGGGCCTGGGGCTCAGGGCTAGAGGGGAAGTGCAAACAGATGCCTTTCCTGCTCCCCTCTTGCAGTGGTTGCCCACCCCCCTCACGGAGGCCATGATGAAGGAAGGGCTTTCCTTACTCTGCAAGACTGGCAGTGGACTGGCTCATGCTTATATTAAGCTGGAGGCTAAAGACAGGTGAGGACTGGGCGGCTGGACCACCACGTGCCTTTCCTCTGGCATTCCGCGTGTTTTGGCTAGAGCTCATGTCTCATCCTGAGATGAGATCTTCTAATGGGAAGAGAAGGATAGAATTTACGTTTCTGAGCTTCCCGGACTCTGGTGGCTGGGAGGGTAGCTCAGTAGTAGAGAGCTTGCCTAACCTGCACGAGGCTCTGGATTCATTCCCTGCACCATAAAACAGGAAACCAACGTGTTCCTGGGGGCTCTGAAGGCTTACCCGAAGTATGTGGGAGATGCTTCATGTTTGGGTCATTTGTGGAGTCTCTGTCTGGGCTTGGAGGTGTAGCTCAGTGGTAAAAAATCTTGTTTATCATGTCAAGACACTGGTTTTGATCTCTGCACTGAAAAACAAGAATAAAACCCCACCTGCCTCCTCTTCTCCTCCCATTCTGTCATCCCATAATAAGCTATTTTAGGATCTCTTCCAGTTCCTGCTGGGTTCTTATATACTTCATGTGTGGACCTTTCCCCTGCCGTCTCCTAGGGATCTCACAGATATCAACTTAATTCGTGCCTACATCCATCTTCGTTACGTGGATATTTCTGAGAACCACCTTACAGACATATCTCCTCTCAATTGTCTCACCCACCTACTATGGCTCAAGGCTGATGGCAATCAGCTTCGGAGTGCCCGGCTGAATGAACTGCCCTACTTGCAGATGGCCAGTTTTTCCTACAACCAGATCATGGACACAGAAGGCATCTTTCAACACCCGTCTTGGAAGCCTGGATCTCAAAGGTGGGTCCTTAGGAAGAGTTACGTAGAACCTCCCTTCTTAGCATGGGGCTGACAGAAGTGGGCAGTATATGATTCTTGGCTGAGCCACACAGCAATCTGTATGCATTCATTCATTTTGTTAAGACACATACAAGGCTGGGGATATAACTCAGTAATAAAAACTTCCCTATACTTATACAAGGCCTGATCTCCCTCCTCTCCCCCCCCAAAAAAAGACACTATAATTCATTATAATACTCTTTTTTTAATTTTATTTTTAATTAAACATATGTGAATATGTGCAGGTGTCTGCAGAGACCAGAAGAAGGTGTCAGATTTCCTGTGATCTGCCTGATGTGGGTGCTGGGAACTGAGCCCTGGAAGAGCAGCCAGTGCTCTCAACCACTGACTTCATCTCTCTAGCCCCCCATTATAATATTCATTATGACAGTTCTTCATGCTGGAGATACAGCAATGAGTGAAAGCAAAAAGCTCTGTTCTCATGTAGAGTCCATTCTAATTAAGAAGAGGGACAGTTAACAATGAGCAGAATAATAAGTATAAGCTGGATGTGGTGGCTCATGGCTGTAATCCCTATATGCTGGAAGTCAAAGGTTCACTAGTGTTCAAGGCCAGTCTGGGCTTTATAGGGAGTTACAGGTCAGCTTGGACTATAGAGTCTAAAATATAAAACAGAAAACATAACTCAAAAAGGAGATAAATTTAAAAACAAAGAACAGGAGAAGGAGAAGAAGGAACAGCAGCGGCTACAGCTGGGTAGCGGTGGCACACACCTTTAATCCCAGCACTAAGGAGGCAGAGACAGGTGGGTCTCTGAATTTGAAGCCAGCCTGATCTACAGAGTGAGTTCCAGGACAGCCAGGACTACACAGCTACACGGAGAAACCCTGTTTTGAAGAACAAAAATAAAAAATGCCCCCCTAAACAAACAACAACAACGAGATGAATTCTATAGAAAACTAGATTTGCTAGGGAAACATTCTTCCACTGAACCATATCCCAGTCTATTATAACTTTTCATTTTATTTTATGTAAGTTTCATGAAAGTCTATCTGTTTATGCATTTTATATATGAGTGCTTCGTCTGCATGTACACCTGCACACCAGAGAGGGCACTGGATCCTGTGATATACGGCTGCGAGCCACCATGAGGTGGCTGGGAATTGAACTCAGAACCTCTGAAGAGTCAGTGCTCTTAGCCACTAAGCCATCTCTCCAGCCCCAATTTAATTTTGAAACAAGGTCGAATATGTTTCCCAAGCTGGGCTTGAACTCACGCAGTAGAAGCCCAGGAAGGCCTTAGGTTTGTGATTCAGGCTCCTAGATAGCTGGGACTAATAGGTCTCAAGCAGCAAGCCCAGTGCAGATGACAATTTCAAGCTGGTTGTTTAAGGAAAACATCACTTGACCAAAGATGTTCAGAAGGAAGGAAGTCAGCCATGTGCATTGCTTAGGCACAGATGGACAAACGAACCAGGCCCGTTTTCCTAAGAATCAAAGATGTTTGTCTGGGGTTGTTCCTCCTCAGCTTCTACCCTGCACTGGAGAGAGAGACAATACAGAAGTGCCAAATTTTCTAATGCTGAACATTCAGAGTGGACCTTTGGGCTTTTAATTCTCTCCTTTTCTGCAGGGAACCGCATCCGTCAGGTGACTGGTTTGGACCCTGAAAAACTGACTAGCTTGCACACCCTGGAGCTTCGGGGGAACCAGCTAGAAAGCACAATAGGAATCGACCTTCCTAAGCTGAAGAATCTCCCCCCCCCCCCCCCCCCCCCCCCCCCCCCCCCCCCCCCCCCCCCCCCCCCCCCCCCCCCCCCCCCCCCCCCCCCCCCCCCCCCCCCCCCCCCCCCCCCCCCCCCCCCCCCCCCCCCCCCCCCCCCCCCCCCCCCCCCCCCCCCCCCCCCCCCCCCCCCCCCCCCCCCCCCCCCCCCCCCCCCCCCCCCCCCCCCCCCCCCCCCCCCCCCCCCCCCCCCCCCCCCCCCCCCCCCCCCCCCCCCCCCCCCCCCCCCCCCCCCCCCCCCCCCCCCCCCCCCCCCCCCCCCCCCCCCCCCCCCCCCCCCCCCCCCCCCCCCCCCCCCCCCCCCCCCCCCCCCCCCCCCCCCCCCCCCCCCCCCCCCCCCCCCCCCCCCCCCCCCCCCCCCCCCCCCCCCCCCCCCCCCCCCCCCCCCCCCCCCCCCCCCCCCCCCCCCCCCCCCCCCCCCCCCCCCCCCCCCCCCCCCCCCCCCCCCCCCCCCCCCCCCCCCCCCCCCCCCCCCCCCCCCCCCCCCCCCCCCCCCCCCCCCCCCCCCCCCCCCCCCCCCCCCCCCCCCCCCCCCCCCCCCCCCCCCCCCCCCCCCCCCCCCCCCCCCCCCCCCCCCCCCCCCCCCCCCCCCCCCCCCCCCCCCCCCCCCCCCCCCCCCCCCCCCCCCCCCCCCCCCCCCCCCCCCCCCCCCCCCCCCCCCCCCCCCCCCCCCCCCCCCCCCCCCCCCCCCCCCCCCCCCCCCCCCCCCCCCCCCCCCCCCCCCCCCCCCCCCCCCCCCCCCCCCCCCCCCCCCCCCCCCCCCCCCCCCCCCCCCCCCCCCCCCCCCCCCCCCCCCCCCCCCCCCCCCCCCCCCCCCCCCCCCCCCCCCCCCCCCCCCCCCCCCCCCCCCCCCCCCCCCCCCCCCCCCCCCCCCCCCCCCCCCCCCCCCCCCCCCCCCCCCCCCCCCCCCCCCCCCCCCCCCCCCCCCCCCCCCCCCCCCCCCCCCCCCCCCCCCCCCCCCCCCCCCCCCCCCCCCCCCCCCCCCCCCCCCCCCCCCCCCCCCCCCCCCCCCCCCCCCCCCCCCCCCCCCCCCCCCCCCCCCCCCCCCCCCCCCCCCCCCCCCCCCCCCCCCCCCCCCCCCCCCCCCCCCCCCCCCCCCCCCCCCCCCCCCCCCCCCCCCCCCCCCCCCCCCCCCCCCCCCCCCCCCCCCCCCCCCCCCCCCCCCCCCCCCCCCCCCCCCCCCCCCCCCCCCCCCCCCCCCCCCCCCCCCCCCCCCCCCCCCCCCCCCCCCCCCCCCCCCCCCCCCCCCCCCCCCCCCCCCCCCCCCCCCCCCCCCCCCCCCCCCCCCCCCCCCCCCCCCCCCCCCCCCCCCCCCCCCCCCCCCCCCCCCCCCCCCCCCCCCCCCCCCCCCCCCCCCCCCCCCCCCCCCCCCCCCCCCCCCCCCCCCCCCCCCCCCCCCCCCCCCCCCCCCCCCCCCCCCCCCCCCCCCCCCCCCCCCCCCCCCCCCCCCCCCCCCCCCCCCCCCCCCCCCCCCCCCCCCCCCCCCCCCCCCCCCCCCCCCCCCCCCCCCCCCCCCCCCCCCCCCCCCCCCCCCCCCCCCCCCCCCCCCCCCCCCCCCCCCCCCCCCCCCCCCCCCCCCCCCCCCCCCCCCCCCCCCCCCCCCCCCCCCCCCCCCCCCCCCCCCCCCCCCCCCCCCCCCCCCCCCCCCCCCCCCCCCCCCCCCCCCCCCCCCCCCCCCCCCCCCCCCCCCCCCCCCCCCCCCCCCCCCCCCCCCCCCCCCCCCCCCCCCCCCCCCCCCCCCCCCCCCCCCCCCCCCCCCCCCCCCCCCCCCCCCCCCCCCCCCCCCCCCCCCCCCCCCCCCCCCCCCCCCCCCCCCCCCCCCCCCCCCCCCCCCCCCCCCCCCCCCCCCCCCCCCCCCCCCCCCCCCCCCCCCCCCCCCCCCCCCCCCCCCCCCCCCCCCCCCCCCCCCCCCCCCCCCCCCCCCCCCCCCCCCCCCCCCCCCCCCCCCCCCCCCCCCCCCCCCCCCCCCCCCCCCCCCCCCCCCCCCCCCCCCCCCCCCCCCCCCCCCCCCCCCCCCCCCCCCCCCCCCCCCCCCCCCCCCCCCCCCCCCCCCCCCCCCCCCCCCCCCCCCCCCCCCCCCCCCCCCCCCCCCCCCCCCCCCCCCCCCCCCCCCCCCCCCCCCCCCCCCCCCCCCCCCCCCCCCCCCCCCCCCCCCCCCCCCCCCCCCCCCCCCCCCCCCCCCCCCCCCCCCCCCCCCCCCCCCCCCCCCCCCCCCCCCCCCCCCCCCCCCCCCCCCCCCCCCCCCCCCCCCCCCCCCCCCCCCCCCCCCCCCCCCCCCCCCCCCCCCCCCCCCCCCCCCCCCCCCCCCCCCCCCCCCCCCCCCCCCCCCCCCCCCCCCCCCCCCCCCCCCCCCCCCCCCCCCCCCCCCCCCCCCCCCCCCCCCCCCCCCCCCCCCCCCCCCCCCCCCCCCCCCCCCCCCCCCCCCCCCCCCCCCCCCCCCCCCCCCCCCCCCCCCCCCCCCCCCCCCCCCCCCCCCCCCCCCCCCCCCCCCCCCCCCCCCCCCCCCCCCCCCCCCCCCCCCCCCCCCCCCCCCCCCCCCCCCCCCCCCCCCCCCCCCCCCCCCCCCCCCCCCCCCCCCCCCCCCCCCCCCCCCCCCCCCCCCCCCCCCCCCCCCCCCCCCCCCCCCCCCCCCCCCCCCCCCCCCCCCCCCCCCCCCCCCCCCCCCCCCCCCCCCCCCCCCCCCCCCCCCCCCCCCCCCCCCCCCCCCCCCCCCCCCCCCCCCCCCCCCCCCCCCCCCCCCCCCCCCCCCCCCCCCCCCCCCCCCCCCCCCCCCCCCCCCCCCCCCCCCCCCCCCCCCCCCCCCCCCCCCCCCCCCCCCCCCCCCCCCCCCCCCCCCCCCCCCCCCCCCCCCCCCCCCCCCCCCCCCCCCCCCCCCCCCCCCCCCCCCCCCCCCCCCCCCCCCCCCCCCCCCCCCCCCCCCCCCCCCCCCCCCCCCCCCCCCCCCCCCCCCCCCCCCCCCCCCCCCCCCCCCCCCCCCCCCCCCCCCCCCCCCCCCCCCCCCCCCCCCCCCCCCCCCCCCCCCCCCCCCCCCCCCCCCCCCCCCCCCCCCCCCCCCCCCCCCCCCCCCCCCCCCCCCCCCCCCCCCCCCCCCCCCCCCCCCCCCCCCCCCCCCCCCCCCCCCCCCCCCCCCCCCCCCCCCCCCCCCCCCCCCCCCCCCCCCCCCCCCCCCCCCCCCCCCCCCCCCCCCCCCCCCCCCCCCCCCCCCCCCCCCCCCCCCCCCCCCCCCCCCCCCCCCCCCCCCCCCCCCCCCCCCCCCCCCCCCCCCCCCCCCCCCCCCCCCCCCCCCCCCCCCCCCCCCCCCCCCCCCCCCCCCCCCCCCCCCCCCCCCCCCCCCCCCCCCCCCCCCCCCCCCCCCCCCCCCCCCCCCCCCCCCCCCCCCCCCCCCCCCCCCCCCCCCCCCCCCCCCCCCCCCCCCCCCCCCCCCCCCCCCCCCCCCCCCCCCCCCCCCCCCCCCCCCCCCCCCCCCCCCCCCCCCCCCCCCCCCCCCCCCCCCCCCCCCCCCCCCCCCCCCCCCCCCCCCCCCCCCCCCCCCCCCCCCCCCCCCCCCCCCCCCCCCCCCCCCCCCCCCCCCCCCCCCCCCCCCCCCCCCCCCCCCCCCCCCCCCCCCCCCCCCCCCCCCCCCCCCCCCCCCCCCCCCCCCCCCCCCCCCCCCCCCCCCCCCCCCCCCCCCCCCCCCCCCCCCCCCCCCCCCCCCCCCCCCCCCCCCCCCCCCCCCCCCCCCCCCCCCCCCCCCCCCCCCCCCCCCCCCCCCCCCCCCCCCCCCCCCCCCCCCCCCCCCCCCCCCCCCCCCCCCCCCCCCCCCCCCCCCCCCCCCCCCCCCCCCCCCCCCCCCCCCCCCCCCCCCCCCCCCCCCCCCCCCCCCCCCCCCCCCCCCCCCCCCCCCCCCCCCCCCCCCCCCCCCCCCCCCCCCCCCCCCCCCCCCCCCCCCCCCCCCCCCCCCCCCCCCCCCCCCCCCCCCCCCCCCCCCCCCCCCCCCCCCCCCCCCCCCCCCCCCCCCCCCCCCCCCCCCCCCCCCCCCCCCCCCCCCCCCCCCCCCCCCCCCCCCCCCCCCCCCCCCCCCCCCCCCCCCCCCCCCCCCCCCCCCCCCCCCCCCCCCCCCCCCCCCCCCCCCCCCCCCCCCCCCCCCCCCCCCCCCCCCCCCCCCCCCCCCCCCCCCCCCCCCCCCCCCCCCCCCCCCCCCCCCCCCCCCCCCCCCCCCCCCCCCCCCCCCCCCCCCCCCCCCCCCCCCCCCCCCCCCCCCCCCCCCCCCCCCCCCCCCCCCCCCCCCCCCCCCCCCCCCCCCCCCCCCCCCCCCCCCCCCCCCCCCCCCCCCCCCCCCCCCCCCCCCCCCCCCCCCCCCCCCCCCCCCCCCCCCCCCCCCCCCCCCCCCCCCCCCCCCCCCCCCCCCCCCCCCCCCCCCCCCCCCCCCCCCCCCCCCCCCCCCCCCCCCCCCCCCCCCCCCCCCCCCCCCCCCCCCCCCCCCCCCCCCCCCCCCCCCCCCCCCCCCCCCCCCCCCCCCCCCCCCCCCCCCCCCCCCCCCCCCCCCCCCCCCCCCCCCCCCCCCCCCCCCCCCCCCCCCCCCCCCCCCCCCCCCCCCCCCCCCCCCCCCCCCCCCCCCCCCCCCCCCCCCCCCCCCCCCCCCCCCCCCCCCCCCCCCCCCCCCCCCCCCCCCCCCCCCCCCCCCCCCCCCCCCCCCCCCCCCCCCCCCCCCCCCCCCCCCCCCCCCCCCCCCCCCCCCCCCCCCCCCCCCCCCCCCCCCCCCCCCCCCCCCCCCCCCCCCCCCCCCCCCCCCCCCCCCCCCCCCCCCCCCCCCCCCCCCCCCCCCCCCCCCCCCCCCCCCCCCCCCCCCCCCCCCCCCCCCCCCCCCCCCCCCCCCCCCCCCCCCCCCCCCCCCCCCCCCCCCCCCCCCCCCCCCCCCCCCCCCCCCCCCCCCCCCCCCCCCCCCCCCCCCCCCCCCCCCCCCCCCCCCCCCCCCCCCCCCCCCCCCCCCCCCCCCCCCCCCCCCCCCCCCCCCCCCCCCCCCCCCCCCCCCCCCCCCCCCCCCCCCCCCCCCCCCCCCCCCCCCCCCCCCCCCCCCCCCCCCCCCCCCCCCCCCCCCCCCCCCCCCCCCCCCCCCCCCCCCCCCCCCCCCCCCCCCCCCCCCCCCCCCCCCCCCCCCCCCCCCCCCCCCCCCCCCCCCCCCCCCCCCCCCCCCCCCCCCCCCCCCCCCCCCCCCCCCCCCCCCCCCCCCCCCCCCCCCCCCCCCCCCCCCCCCCCCCCCCCCCCCCCCCCCCCCCCCCCCCCCCCCCCCCCCCCCCCCCCCCCCCCCCCCCCCCCCCCCCCCCCCCCCCCCCCCCCCCCCCCCCCCCCCCCCCCCCCCCCCCCCCCCCCCCCCCCCCCCCCCCCCCCCCCCCCCCCCCCCCCCCCCCCCCCCCCCCCCCCCCCCCCCCCCCCCCCCCCCCCCCCCCCCCCCCCCCCCCCCCCCCCCCCCCCCCCCCCCCCCCCCCCCCCCCCCCCCCCCCCCCCCCCCCCCCCCCCCCCCCCCCCCCCCCCCCCCCCCCCCCCCCCCCCCCCCCCCCCCCCCCCCCCCCCCCCCCCCCCCCCCCCCCCCCCCCCCCCCCCCCCCCCCCCCCCCCCCCCCCCCCCCCCCCCCCCCCCCCCCCCCCCCCCCCCCCCCCCCCCCCCCCCCCCCCCCCCCCCCCCCCCCCCCCCCCCCCCCCCCCCCCCCCCCCCCCCCCCCCCCCCCCCCCCCCCCCCCCCCCCCCCCCCCCCCCCCCCCCCCCCCCCCCCCCCCCCCCCCCCCCCCCCCCCCCCCCCCCCCCCCCCCCCCCCCCCCCCCCCCCCCCCCCCCCCCCCCCCCCCCCCCCCCCCCCCCCCCCCCCCCCCCCCCCCCCCCCCCCCCCCCCCCCCCCCCCCCCCCCCCCCCCCCCCCCCCCCCCCCCCCCCCCCCCCCCCCCCCCCCCCCCCCCCCCCCCCCCCCCCCCCCCCCCCCCCCCCCCCCCCCCCCCCCCCCCCCCCCCCCCCCCCCCCCCCCCCCCCCCCCCCCCCCCCCCCCCCCCCCCCCCCCCCCCCCCCCCCCCCCCCCCCCCCCCCCCCCCCCCCCCCCCCCCCCCCCCCCCCCCCCCCCCCCCCCCCCCCCCCCCCCCCCCCCCCCCCCCCCCCCCCCCCCCCCCCCCCCCCCCCCCCCCCCCCCCCCCCCCCCCCCCCCCCCCCCCCCCCCCCCCCCCCCCCCCCCCCCCCCCCCCCCCCCCCCCCCCCCCCCCCCCCCCCCCCCCCCCCCCCCCCCCCCCCCCCCCCCCCCCCCCCCCCCCCCCCCCCCCCCCCCCCCCCCCCCCCCCCCCCCCCCCCCCCCCCCCCCCCCCCCCCCCCCCCCCCCCCCCCCCCCCCCCCCCCCCCCCCCCCCCCCCCCCCCCCCCCCCCCCCCCCCCCCCCCCCCCCCCCCCCCCCCCCCTTCCTGGTAGCTCAACGGGCCCTAGGGTGGAACAGGGAAGGGAAGGCTGCCTTGGCTCCTAATAGGCTCGGCTTCATCACCATGATGGTGATGAGCCCTGGAATGGTGTCTGATGCTGTGGAGATACAAAATTAAAACAATAAGTACAGGCTTAGGCCTATAATCCTAGACCTTAGGAGGCTGAGAGTGAGAAGCCAGCCTAGGATACAAAATGAGACTCTGTCTCTTAGAGGGAAAGGAAGAGAGGAGGGGGAAGAAAGAGAAAGGTAGGCATCCGACTGAGCAGGGCTCTAATATATGATGTGTGGAAAATGCAGAGAAAACGTTTTGATACAGGTTGTTGCAAAATGTACTGTTCGGGTACAGAGAGCAGGCTAAGGAGGCCAGTTAAATATTTATTTATTTACCTGTTTACTTACTGAGACAAGGTTGACTTGAAATCACTATGTAGCTGAGAATGACCTTGAACTCCTGATCCTCCTGCCTCCACCTCCCAAGTGACAGGATTCCAGTATGTACCATTATAATCAGCTATATTGTTTTGGTTTTTTCGAGACAGGATTTCTCTGTGTAGTAGCCCTGGCTGTCCTGGAACTTGCTCTGTAGACCAGGCTGCCTCAAACTCCGAGATCCACCTGCCTGTGCCTCCAGGTGCTAGAATTAAAGGTGTGCACCACCACTGCTCAGTTATAACACACCATTTTTATTTTGTGTGTTCCTGTCTGCGTGCGTGCTTGTGTGCATGTAGGTTCACAGCTGAGCTGTGCGTGGAAGCCCAAGGTGGACTTCAAGCATCTTCCTCAGTGGCTTCCAACCTTAGATCTCTCACAGAACCCAAAGCTCCCAGATTAATTAGTTTGCCTGGCCATGGCCTCCTGGGATCTGCCTGTTTCTACCCCAACGGCAGGCATTGCAGACTGTATACTCCCAAGCTTGGCTTTTTATGTGATTGCTGGGTATACAAACTCAGGTTCCCATGCTTGCATTTTACCAGCCTGTGTTTTTGTCTGTTTGCTTCATTTTATGATCTTTATTTTATGTGCATTGGTGTGAGGATGTCAGATCCCCTGGAACTGGAATTACAGGCAGTTGTGAGCTGCTATGTGGGTGCTGGGAATTGAACCCTAGTCTTCTGGAAGAGCAGCCAGTGCTCTATACTACTGAGCCATCGCTCCAGCCCCTTGTCTGCTTTGCCTTTAAAGGTTTCTATGTGGCCCTGGCCGAATCCTCTTGCCTCAGTCTCCCAAGTGCTAGATTTGCAGGTGTGAGCCACCAGACCTTGTTTTGTTCTATTGCTTTATTTTTAAAAAAAATATTTACTTTATATTTATGTCTAGGAGTGTTCTTTCTACATGTATGTGTGTATGTGTAGTATCATGTGTGTGCCTGGCACCCCTTGAGATCAGGAGGGAGGTCAGATCCCCTTAAACTGGAGTTCAGATGGTTGTGAGCTGCCATGTGGGTGCTGGGAACCGAACCTGGCTCTTCTACGAGAGCAGTAGATGCTCTTAACTGCTGCGCCATTGCTCTGGCCCTACCTTTATTTCTGAGACAGGATTCTCCCTGTACAGCTGACACTGGCCTGAGCTCCTTACATCCTCTTGTCCGTCCTCCAGGTGATTGTTGGGGTCCCAGGCGTGTGCCACCATACCAGGCTCTAAGTGTCTGTCCATTTAGACTGGACATGCTGCTTTCTGGAATAGTCACACAGTCACTTCTCAGTGGGTGGGGCTCCTGGGCCAAGGGCAGAAGTGTCTCCTCTGTAACTAGAGATGGCTTTGATGAGATAGACAGTAGAAGAATATAGTTGAGCTTTTGCTGTGGTGGCAGCTTCTTTTTTTCTTTTCCTTTTATCTTCTTCTTCCTTGCTTCCTCCCCTTCCTCCTCCTCCTCCTCCTCTTCTTGCTTTGGGGATTGAAACCAGTGCCTTGCACATGCTATAGGAGTGCTCTTCCAGAAGGACTGCCTCCCTAGCCAAGAAACTATCATGTGTTTCTGGTTTCTAGTGAGAGATTTATCATCATTATCATTACTATTACTATTATTATTATTATTATTTTAGTGTTCTGGGAAATTTAGTCTTTGGACTCCTTTCTCTTTTTAGTTAAAATGACTTTACAGTTATTTTCTATTGTGTGCATGTGGCCGGGCATGCACACCGTAGAATGCATATGGAAGCCAGAGAACAACTTGCAGGAGTTGGTTCTCCTTCCACCCTGTGGGTACTGGGGAAGGAGCTCGGGTTGCCAGGTTGACCGCAAGCACCTTTACTTACTGAGTGGTCTTGATGGCCCCTTCTTTGTCTCTTTTCGGGGGTTTTGGGATAGATAGGGTCTCACACTGCAGTCCAGGCAGGTAGCACGGGCTGGCTTCTAAGTTATGGCAACCTTCTTGCCCTTGCCCCCTGAACACAAGGATTTTAGGGGTGGGCACCACACCTAGATTTGGACTTCTTTGTTCTTTATACCACACTCTCTACCTGACCCCTACTCCCCTTCTCCATTCTCCATTCTCCCCTTTTGTACATGGATTTTCCAACTCCCCTCTCTCTGCTCCCTCTCTGGGTCGATGTACTGTATGCGGAGTGCAGGCTCAGAACTTGCTGAAGAAGGTAGAGGGCCTGGAGAACCTGACCAACCTGACCACCTTGCATCTTCGAGACAAACCAGATCGAAACTTTGGATGGCTTCTCCAAGGAAATGAAATCACTGCAGTTACCTCAACTTGAGGTGTGTACCCTTGCTAAGCCCCACCTTGCATCTTGTCCATCACCAAGAGCAGCTTCTGGGTCAGTGTTTCTCTCCCCAGTCCTAATGCACAGCCGAGTCCAGACCTCATTCTCCTTGTGGATCCCATCCTCCACTTTCCTTTCTTTTTCTGCATTTGGTTCAAAGAGCAGCACAAAGATCTTCTTGGTACCCCTGAATCTTGATGTTATTCGACCCATAGTGAGTAAGAATATACTGTGTTTCCTCGGGCCTATGCTGTGTTTTAGGAACATCTAAAAGAACCAGAGGTGGTTCTCTGTTTTCTCTTTTTTTTTCATTTTAAAACCACTGGAGTTTTGCAGTTTTCCCCAGGCTTGCCCTGAGATCTTGGACTCAGCCTCCTGGATAGCTGAGATTATAAATATTCACCACTGTGCTGCTGGTCCGTTTTAAAGTGATTCATAGCCTGACTCCAATACCCTTTTCCTGTCTGAATCCTATATAAATACCCTTCCCTCTCTCCTAGGCCCAATTAACTCTTTCCATTTCTTTCTCTTTTCTCCCCACGTTGATCACTTACCTGTAGGGGACAGCTCTTAACCGATACTAAATCTAAGATGTAGACGGGCAGTGGTGGTCCATGCTTTTAACCCCAGCAGTCAGAAGACAGGGGTAGCAGATCTCTGAGTTCAAGGCCAAGCTGGTCTACAGAGTGAGTTCCAGGACAGCCAGGGCTACACAGTAAAAGCCTGTCTTTTCTTGTTGTTTGTTTGTTTGTTTGTTTTTGTTTTTTGTTTTTTGAGACAGGGTTTCTCTGTTGTAACTCTGGCTGTCCTGGAACTCACTCTGTAGACCAGGCTGGGCTCAAACTCATAACTATCCACCTGCCTCTGCCTCCCAAGCGCTGGAATTAAAGGTGTGCGCCGCCCCGGCTGCCACCACCACCACCCTACTGAAAAAACCCTGTCTTGAAAAACCAAAACCGATCCAAATCAAACCAACTAAACATCAAAAACACTCAAGGTCTGCTAGGTCGTAATACTAGCACTTGGGAGTCTAAGGCAGGAGGATTGCTGCAAGTTTGGGGGCGGATATGGGGTAGCCAAGTCTGTGTGAGTACTTCTGTTTCAGCCAGAGGTACATAGTGAGACTCTGACAAAAACAACAAAACAGTAACAGTAACAAGACAAACGGGTGTGGTGGCTCATGCCTATAATTCTAGCACCCAGGAGGCTGAGGCAAGAGTATTTCTGTTGAGTTTGAGATCAGCCTGGGCTGCATAACCAGACTTTGTTCCATACCCCCACCCGCACATACACACATGGGAAGGAAGGAAGGGAGGAAGGAATGAAGGAAGGCAGGGAAGGAGAGAGAGAGGGAGGGCAGGAGGAAGGGAGGGAGGAAGGAGATGAATGAACACACAGGGTCAGAGGGATTTTCTGATGGACAGTTCTTTAGTTTTATTTTTTAATGGGTCTATCGATCAAACCCAGGGCCTTGTGGATGTGAAATACGTACCCTATCACTGAGCCTCATAAAATGCCAGTAGAGCTCAACTGAGAGAGGCTCCACAAGTCCAGAACATCTATTCCTGTCAGGCTGGGACACTTACAAACCATTTCATGTGTTTGAAAGCAGGAGCATGCCACTCCATACACTCTCAGAAAGAAGTTCTTTAGAGAGTTTTTATTCAAGCTGGGAGATCTGATCCATTCCTAGCTCTAGGTTCCTTACTAAAGGAAGCACCATTATAGCACCCCACCCCACAGCCCCCCACCCCACGGCACCCACCCCACGGCACCCACCCCACAGCACCCCCACCCCATAGTACCCCACCCCACAGCACCCCACCCCACAGCATCCCACCCCACAGCACCCCACCCCACAGTACTCCACCCCACAGCACCCCACCCCACAGCACCCCACCCTTAGATCTGAGCTTTTTCTCTGTTAACCTGGTCCTTCTAACCTCTGTTGTGTGGCTGACACAGATAATGTCCACTCCTATAAGGGATTTTTGCCTTTCCTCTCCAAAATACAAGGCAGAATGAGGTCTAGCTTTTCTGTTCCAATTCTTTTTTTTTTTTTTTTTTTTTTTTTTAAGTTTCTCTGTGTAATTCTGGCTGTCCTGGAACTCACTACGGAGACCAGGTTGGCCTCAGATGCAGAAATCTGCCTGCCTCTGCCTCCTGAGTCCTGAGATTAAAGACATGCGCCACCCAGCTTGCTGCTTCAAAATTTTAAGATGACATATCACAAAGTAGACATTGACATTCACCACCACCCAGCTTGCTGCTTCAAAATTTTAAGATGACATATCACAAAGTAGACATTGGCATTTAGGGATTCAATCAAGAGTAGAGGCAGGATTGGGGAATTGCATCACGCTAAGTCTGGCCACACTGGGCAGACTAGTCCTCAACAGTCAGTGATCCTAGGGCCCAGCAGGAGGTGTTCTTACAGAGGAGGCCCAATTCCTATTCCTAGCTAGCAATCAAAGCCATCCCCCTCCACCACCACCCCCACCCCGGCTTAACCCCTCGTGACCTTATCCACAGGAGCAACATGATTGGTGACCTGGGGGAACTGGCTAAACTTCGGGAACTGCCCAAACTTCGAGCCTTGGTGATGCTGGACAACCCATGTGCAGATGAGACTGACTACCGCCAGGAGGCCCTGGTGCAGATGGCATACCTGGAGCGCCTGGACAAGGAGTTCTACGAGGAGGAGGACCGGGCTGAGGCGGAGGAGATACGTCAGAGGATGAAGGAGGAACAGGAACAGGAAACGGAACCAGACCACGACATGGAACCATACCAGCCACCATCTTAGTGGCTTTCCCAGCCTGCGGGGACAGTAAGGGAGATGCCAGGAAGGCAGAGCAGAAGGTCAAAGGCTGGGCACACAGGAGGCCAGGAGACCCGTAGCTGAGACCAGAGTTAGGGCTTGGAGAAAAGATCAGAGAGGCCAGGAAGAGCTGATAAATGACACAGGAGAGCATAAAGTGAGAGTCGGGGTGGCAGGCAGAGGAGCTGGTTTGCAGCCATATCTGGCAAAGAGCCTGGTAGGAAAGGACAGGTCTTGGGGGCTTGGAGGAGCTCATGGGGAAAGGAAGTGGCTGGAGGTATGTGGAGGATGCAGCTGGGCCAGGGAGAAGATCCTGCACGAAAAATCTGAAGCTAAAAATAACAGGACACAGGGCGGGGAGGCAAAAGGAGGGCAGAGCGGAGCAGAGAGACAAGCCTAGGGATGTGGGCATTTCGAGTGGGCTGCAAGCTTCATGTCTGTCCTCTTCTTCCAGGGGACCAATGACACTGGCCTCAAGAGTTGTTAAGACTGCAGTGGGGAACCACCACCTTCACAGTCCTGTCGTGGGAAGCGGGAGACGCTCCCTTTTGTCCCAGAACGGGAAATCCATCACACCCCAAGGCCCAGGCTCTGTGGCGGTCATCTCTTCGTGTAGCTCGTTCTGTGGGCCTAAGCTCCTAAGCTCTATCAGGAGCATAGACCGGGGACAGCCCTCAAGAGAGTCTAGGTGACCAGGATGCTAGTAGGGGCTGTCTGGAGAGAGGAGCTGAGGGGATGGGCTGTGATGTTTGGGACAGTCCAGGTTTCAAATAAAAAAGCATTTTAATATTCTTGCATCCGAGTTCGTGAGTCCCTGTGGTGGGCTTCTCCATCAGTACGGGTCAGTACCCGCCGCGGTACCGTAGTAAGGCGGCACCTGCCTCTCTCGAGTTGTGGGCGCCCGAGTGCTTAGGGGCAGCCAGCCTGATCCTGGGGCGCCCCAGCCCCTCCCCCGCCCCTCCGGCTCCCCACTACCACCCGCGCTTGTACGTGCGTCTCCGCCCGCAGCTCTCGACTCACCGGGGGCTCCGGGTCACATGCTCCTGCCCGGCTCCACAGGCCCCGCCCCCCGCCCGTCCCCCCGCCCGCGCTGGGAGCCGCAGCGGCCGCCACTCCTGCTCTCTGCGCCGCCACCGTCACCGCCGCCACCGTCACCGACACCGGCCGAGTCTGCAGTCCTCGAGGTGAGGCCCGCGCCGGGCCGCATCCCCCCTCTTCCTCGCTTCCTTGCAGCGACTGCTCCCCGCCGTCCTGGGCTTGGCACGCCGGGCGGGTGACGCTGCACACCTGCCTGTCACCTACCTCTCCCGACCCCCTCCATCCCTGGCCTTCCCGGACAGCTCCCGGCTTTCTGGCTCCCGCCTCCTCTTGGTTTAGGTACCAGCACACCGCACCCGCTTCTCTAACTGCACGGTCCCCGCCCTCGCCTGCCCCTATCCCCACGCGGGTCTTTGCCTGGGGTCCTGCCGATTTGTTCCTTAAGTTCGATGTCTCCGCAGGCGGCGCGCGTTTTCCTGGCACGTCCTTTTTGCTTTGCGTTTGGGGAGATACCCTCTCTCATCCTCCCTTGGCAGCCTCAGACTTGCTCTAGACTCGTCCTTCTGTCCCTCCTCCTCTCCGCCTCTCTCCTTTGACATTTCCTTTTCTCCGATGCATGGGGGAGGGATGGGAGGAGTGGGGAATTTGGGCGTAGGGAAGATGACGGGTCCAGCCTGGACTACCTCACCATTCCCCACTGCAGCGCCTAGGGACTGGAGGCCCGGTCCCAGGACGCTGTCCCCAGAGTCCTCTCGAAAAGAGGAGGAACTCATATTTGGAAGAGAGGTGATGACCCCGGAGTGTTTTATAGACTCTGTGTATGTGGGCTACCTAGTTGGGGCTCCACCTGCCCAGACCGCCCCTCTTCTTCCTGTTCCAAGCTCCAAGCAAAAAATACCAGCCTGGCAGCCATCCCGCCTGGGGAAGTCTAGGGGAACCCCACTGGTCCTCGAAGGTGCTGAGGGGCGTAGGAATCGCTTTCATGTCCCTCCTCTTCTACACTGCGGTGTTCTCCAGTCTTGTCATGAGATGTACCCCGCCCCTACTGCAGTGACCTTCCCCTTTCTCCGTGGGGAAGGGAGAACCCCTCTACAGTGGCTGACTGCAGCCTGCTCCTCCCCACCCCCTTACCCACTGCGGTAACCTCTTTCCCAGCCCTCCCAGCCTCTGGCCCCTCCCACCGGCTTCAGGCTCCTCCCTTCTAAACCTCTTATCTTTCTCCTTCCTTCAGTTCCTCCCAAGGAGATTCCAGCCATCATGTCTATAGAGAAGATCTGGGCCCGAGAGATCTTGGACTCCCGTGGGAACCCCACCGTGGAGGTGGATCTCTATACTGCCAAAGGTGATGGGCGGGCCTGGGCTTTCCACAGCTCCCACTTCCCCAATGCTGGATCTGGCCAGGGTTGAGAGGCCACAGGGTGCTAGGCCAGGTTCCCAAGGCTGGACTGTGGAGTATGATCTTCCTTGACTCCTGGAGCCAGGCTAGGTGGGTCAGCTGAGACAAGACCTGCCTCTATGTCTCTGTGTGCCTGTGGGAGCCCAGGAGCACGCATGCTCTGCCTAGCATAGCTTTGTCTCTGTGGCCTCCCACTTGTGCCTGTGAGGCCTCAGATGGGCGGATGAGGAGGCCCTGCTTGTGCAGCTGGCATGGCGTACGTGAGTGTGAGTATCTGTGCGCTGTGTTAGGGAACAGTCTGAACGTGGCAGGTGAGTGTTTATGCTGGAAGGCTCAAAGAACCCTTGGTCCCTGTGTCCCCCCCCCATCCTTCTTGTATGTCTTCTTCCAGGTCTTTTCCGGGCTGCAGTCCCCAGTGGAGCCTCCACTGGCATCTATGAGGCCCTGGAGCTAAGGGATGGGGACAAACAGCGGTACTTAGGCAAAGGTGATGACTTCCCTCTCCTAGCATGCCCCAGTCCCCTAGACCTAGCCTTCGCACTCCTCTCTCACGCTCCATCCCTTCCTGGCCCAACGGCCCTTCTCCTCTCTAGGTGTCCTGAAGGCTGTGGACCACATCAATACCACCATTGCACCAGCCCTCATCAGCTCTGTGAGGCTCACTCTTTCCTGGGGATGGCTGCTAGACCAGAATCTTAGAAGAGAAATCTTGGATCCAGGGAGGGCCTCAGGGAGGCAGAAAGGCTCACTCTTCAGGAATTGTGGTTACAAAGGGGAAGGGTGGGAAAAATACTGCTTACTGCTCCCGCAGAAGCTCGAGGTCCTTCAAGCTGGCAGGGCGCTGTCACAGGGGCCCGTGTGGTGATGGGACCCTACTCAGACCCTACACGCCCTACTCAGGCTGTGTGTGAATTGGGGGAGGGGGCCCTCCTTCTTAGAGCCCAGCATCCATCTTGGCTCTGGGTAACAGGGGCTCTGCCCACAGGGTCTCTCCGTGGTGGAGCAGGAGAAACTGGACAACCTGATGCTGGAGTTGGATGGCACTGAGAACAAATGTAAGCAGGGGCTGGGCTGGGAGGGATGGTAAGCACAGAGGACAGAAGGGGCTGTGCCGGGGGTGGGGTGGGGCGTGTATGACATATCGCAGGGACACCTCGACTGTCGAGGACTTCCCCCTCCCTGGCCCAAAGCCACCATATAAGGAGAGAGTAACACTCGACAGGAGGAGGAGCTCCTTTAAGCGGAAGGACAGGAGTAGGCATGAGGTAGTCTGGGGGATGTTTAGGAAGAGGTGAAGTCTCGTCTTTCTCATCACCTCAATGAACGAGTTGCTGCGGTGGGGGGGGGCAGGGAGTTTCCTTTACTGGCTTTTCTGGGGAGTAGAGATGGAGGCAGGGGCTACAAGGAAGAAGGACATTTTTGCTCAGTGATCTCTTCTGTAATCTCCCAGCCAAGTTTGGGGCCAATGCCATTCTGGGTGTGTCCCTGGCCGTGTGTAAGGCTGGGGCGGCTGAGAGGGACTTGCCCCTCTACCGACACATTGCTCAACTGGCTGGGAACTCAGACCTCATCCTGCCTGTGCCGGTGAGCACCGCACATTGCCTAGCCTCTTCCAGAGGAGGGTGGGAGCATGCAACCCGGTGAGGGATGAGGGGAGAAGGCGAATAGGTAGCTGAAGAGAAAAGATTGGGACGTGAGACCTGAGGCTGGCTGGCGTGGGGGCGGGTCTCGGGTTGGTACTCCCAGGGGCAGGAGGGAAAGGCTCTTTAACTCTTTTGTGACTCTCTGACTCTGACCATCTGTGGCTCCCCAGGCCTTTAATGTGATCAACGGTGGCTCCCATGCTGGGAACAAGTTGGCCATGCAGGAGTTCATGATCCTCCCAGTGGGTGCTGAGAGCTTTCGGGATGCCATGCGGCTTGGGGCAGAGGTGTACCACACACTCAAGGGGGTCATCAAGGACAAGTATGGCAAGGACGCCACTAATGTGGGGGATGAAGGCGGCTTTGCCCCCAATATCCTGGAGAACAGTGAAGGTAAGCCTGGAGCCCTGACCGCAGCTCTGAGTCTCACGTGGGAAAGGCGGCACACTCAGGTCCTGAGGGTACTAACGGAAGGCCCTGGGACTTCTGAAAATCTCAAGAGGTGCCAGTCCTTAGGGCTCCAGGGGGCCTTCTAGTTTCACACAAAGATCTTGGAGTTCAGTCTTTTACCTGCCCAGCCAAATCTATTAGCATAGGCCCTCACCGGGACTGCTGAGAATGTTGGGTCGGGTAAGGTCCATTTCCTCCTTCACTGCCACAGTCTTAGGACATTTAGCACTCTCTAGGGAGGCATTGGTCCCCTCCCCTTCCCCGGCTCCTAGGCGTCTAGGATCCTTACACTTTCTGTGCCGTAGGAGAATGGAAACTGTGAAGGTATTAGCTGGAGTTACGGCTCAGTGGTAGAACACCTGTTCAGCTTGTTTGGAGCCACCACACACAAATGTGCACACACGCATTCACACACATGTAAACGCATGCGTATTTGTACACGTGTGAACACAGACTCTGCTCTGGAATCAGATGACTTGCATTTATTTGAACCTTGAAGAGTTAGTGGCTGGAATCAGCAACACTTGGGAGGCTGAGGCACAAGGGTTGTCATGAGCTTGAAGCCAGCCTGGGCTATGTGAAACTGTGTCTAAGAAAGAAAGAAAGGAAGGAAGGAAGGAAGGAAGGAAGGAAGGAAGGAAGGGGAAAGGGAGAAAGAAAATAATAATAAAGATGCAGAAGTGTTTGTTTGTTTGTTTGCCTCTGCCTCCTGACTGCTAAGACTAAAGGCATGCACCACCTCCACCTGGCCAGGAGTGGTCTTTTCAAGGGCCATGCATTTGAACAGGGCATAGTGATGTACAACCCTCAATCCCAGGTAGAGGCAGGTGCATCTCTGAGGTCAAGCGCAGTTTGGTCTATCCACAGAGCACCAGGTTAGCTAAGGCTACATGGTGAGAACCAGTCTCAAAACAAGGAAGGAATAATCTAGTCTACAGGTAACTCTGAGGACTAAATGAGGTCATATATTTAAATGCTAACATGATGCGATACCAAAGAAAGTCACTGTCAGGGGCTGGAGAGATGGCTCATGGTTAAGGATGCTTGCTGTTCTTGCAGAGGACTTGGGTTTGGTTCTTAGCACCCATATGGCTCCAGGGGATCTAACACTCTCTTCTGGCAAATGTGGGCACCAGCATGCACACAGCAGGTATACATGCACGCAGGCAAAACACTTACACACATAAAACAAAAATAAATTTTTCAAAAATGCGTGTGTGTGTGTGCGTGCACACACACACACACACACACACTGCTAGCCAGGCCTGGTAGAACAGGCCTATCATTCCAACCACTTAGAGAGAGGCTGAGGAAGGAGAATTGAAAGTTCACGGTATGCCTAAGCTATAGGGTTAGTTCAAGGCCAGCCTGGGCAATTTAGTGAGATCTGTTCTCAAAATGAAAAAAAAAAAAAAGTGTGTGTGAGGGAATGGAGGGGGTGTGTGGCTAAGTGGCAGAGAGTTTTCCTCAAATAAATGAAGCCTTAGGTTCAAGCCCCAGCACCAAGATAAGATGTGGTAGAGCGTGAGGGAAGGGGAAGGGGATGGAGGATGGGTACCCACACTACTAGTAACAGAATTCCACTTCTCTGTCTGCCTTAATAGCCTCTCCCTAGACCCCAGCCACACCTCCCCTCTAACAATTCTCTCCTTCCGCTCTGAATTTCTTTTCTCTCTCTCTCTCTTTTCTTCCTACCCACTTCTCCTGTTATAATTTCACTGTGTTTGTCTGTAGCTCTGGAGCTGGTGAAGGAAGCCATTGACAAGGCTGGTTACACAGAAAAGATCGTGATTGGCATGGACGTTGCTGCCTCTGAGTTTTATCGTGATGGCAAATATGACTTGGATTTCAAGTCCCCTGCTGATCCTTCCCGATACATCACTGGGGACCAGTTGGGGGCACTCTACCAGGACTTCGTCAGGAACTATCCTGGTGAGAGCAAGGGATGTGGGAGATAGGGAAGGGGGAGGAGCTGGGGTAAGCTGGGACCCTGTAGGACAACTGTGAACTTTATGGGGTGCAGAGTCTGGCGCTAGGCAATGTTCCTAAGAAGCCTGAGAATCAGGAGAAGGGAAAGGAGGTTGCTTTGAGCATCTTGTAAACGCGCATGTGAATGCGCTATGACGGGTCTCCTCCTCCGTCTGTTTCAGAACCCAGGCTCTAAGAGCTACTGGGTCCAAGGTTGGGCTCCGGAAAGAGCCAGGGATGGGAAGCGCATGGGTGGTGTAACAGAAAAGTGCAGGCTTTAGTATCTTTGATTGATGAAGGCAGATAACTGAATGAAATTGGTACTGCTTCCTGGAAAGGATCGCTGAGTTACAGAGTCTCCACATCTACCAAGGGCTTCTGTCCCGCTCCATGGAGGCAGTCGGTCTCCATCTTCCTGAGGCAGCAAGGTTGAGAAGGAAGGAGTTAGACTAGTAATGAGGAAGGACTTCCCGGCAGTTAGCATAGGAGGAAGTAAACGAGGGTGTGGGGAGGGCCAGCTTCCCTGTTACTGAAAGTTTTATGAAGCGATAGGCATCAGAGCAGGCTTCTTTGGGAAGGTGGGGAAACAAGGATGATGAGTCTTTGTTAGGAGGGAAGTCAAAGGATGGTGTCCCTCAGAGACCAAGAAGCATCAGCGGTCCCTCCCTGTTCCCTCCTCTGCAGTGGTCTCCATTGAAGACCCTTTTGATCAGGATGACTGGGCAGCCTGGTCCAAGTTCACAGCCAATGTCGGCATCCAGATAGTAGGTGATGATCTGACGGTGACCAACCCAAAGCGAATTGAGCGGGCAGTGGAGGAAAAGGCCTGCAACTGTTTGCTGCTCAAGGTCAATCAGATCGGCTCTGTCACGGAAGCCATCCAAGCGTGAGTGGCTTCTGGCTTCTCCCACCCGGCTCTTGTTTCTTCGGGACTCCTCTTGCAAGTCCTCCTGGCTTGACTCTGCCCCGGGATGCTAGTGAGAGTTGGGTACCTTTCACAGTTCTCTCACACCCCTGTTATCTCTGCACTTCACTCTCTGCTCCCATTTGCCCTTAGTCACTCTCCTTCGGGTGTTTCCACATAGACCTGGCCTGGGGCTGGGAGGGAACACCTGTGCTTCAGGGCGGAAGGTCAGTGCTGGTGTATGCTGCAGGTGCAAGCTGGCCCAGGAGAACGGCTGGGGGGTTATGGTGAGCCACCGCTCGGGAGAGACAGAGGACACATTCATTGCTGACCTGGTAGTGGGGCTGTGCACAGGCCAGGTGAGTAGAGTCAGTCCGAGGTATAGAAGAGATCTTTGTGGGGTTGATGAGTTCTAGGCCCATGTGGTGCTGCTCTCCCGCCAGAGTCAGAGAAGTTTTAAGGGTAGAAGTTTTGCTGGGCGTGGCTCCCATACCTTTGATCCCAGCACTCAGGAGGCAGAGGCAGGTGGATCTCTGTGAGTTTGTGGCTAACTCTGTCTATATAATGAGTTCAAGGACAGCCAGGGCTATACAGAGAGACCCTGTATAAACAAACAGAGTAAAGAGTAAATAGAGTAGAAATTTTGAGCTGGTGAGATGGCTCAGCAGCCTGGTGCCACGCCTGACTGACAACTTGAGTTGATCCCTGGGACCCACATGTTGGAAGAAGAGAACCAACTCCCACCAGTTATCCTCTGACCTCCACATGCACCTTGGCATAAGCAGACCCACAGACATATACATAGACACAAAATAAATAAAGCATTAAACACATAGAGAGTGGAAGTTCCCGGGCAGAAGGTTTAGCTCAGTTGCAGAGTGCTCGCCTAGCATTTGCAAGGCCCTAGGTTCCATTAAAAAAAAAGGCAGGGTATGATGGTGCACATCCTGCACTCAGGAGGCAGAGGCAGGAGGATCTCTAAAGTTCAAGACTAGCTCGTGCCTAGCAAGTTCCAGGACATCCAAGGCTACATAGTAAAACCCTGTCTCAAAAAACAAACAAAAGACCTGGACTTGGTGGCACATGCCTGTAGTCCCAACACTTGGGAAGCAGAGGCAGGAGGATCAGGAATTGAAGGCTAGCCTGTCACTTTTGAGGCTAACCTTCATAAAACGGTCTCAAAATAAAATAAACAAGGAGGGAGCTTGAGAGGAAGTAGGGTTGTCTATCAGGTGAAGGAGACCTTTAAGCTGAGTAACTCCTGGAATATTTCAGATCAAGACTGGTGCCCCATGCAGATCTGAACGTCTGGCGAAGTACAACCAACTCATGAGGTGAGGAGGGTCCCCAGAGAACAAGAACCCAAGACGTAGGGCCAAACACCACATTAGGCCCCTCCAGCATCCTGGACCTGGAGAGTAGTTGATGCTGAGAAAATAGTTTTGCTTAGTGGGTCCAGGGACGGTGATTAACAGAGCACTAAAGCCACACGAAAGCCAAGGGATGTTCACCTTGGGGCAGTCCTCAAAGGAGGAGCCTGGAGGGACCTAGGGAGAAAAGGTGATCCTTCCTGCTTCCTTGACCGACCCTTCCTGATCATCTCTCAGAATTGAAGAAGAGCTGGGGGATGAAGCTCGCTTCGCGGGACATAATTTCCGAAATCCCAGTGTGCTGTGATCCCCCTCTGCTTGCCTGAAGACGGGAGCCTCCATGTCATCCTCCTGGAGCCTCCTCCTCACTGTCCCAATCTGCCATAGCTCACCCTGACACCTGAGCCCAAAGTCACCCAGAACACCTCCACTCACCCGCTCCGGCTGTTCGGCTTCCACAACCCCTTGCTCTCTCTGCTCTTCCTCCCCTCTGGGCCCCGTTTTTGGGGATTCCATTCTTCCCACTTTCCCATCTATAATCTCTTCTCTTGAAAAACTGGAAATGAGAATGAAGATCAGAAGGGGGTCCACAGAAGAACTGTCCGTTGTCTGACAGGAGCTTCAGGATTGGCGTGTTGAGGTGTTTAGAGTGCAGCCATGTGGCATGTGTATTTTGTTTTCCATGTTGTGTAATAAGCCATGAACTGTGCGTAGAACTGGTGTTTGGTGAGGGCTGGCTGCATGGTTATGCCTGGTCAGGGCCCGCGCGCGCGCGCGCGCATTTATTTATTTATTTATTTATTTATTTATTTATTTATTTATTTATTTTCAGCTTGTCATTCATCTTCCCATAACTCTATAGTCTGAAACTGATCTGACTCTACTGGACTAGGCATCTGTATTCATGTGGCTGCGTCCCAAGATGACCTGGGATGGGAGGTTCTGCTCGCATGGGAAGGGTAACCGAGAAGGGCATTAGGAATTGTTTCATTCAGAGCACTAACTGAAGCTTGGTACTTTACAGAATGGGGCTGTGTGCCTGGGGCCCTTTTCTCCCACAACTCTCTCCCCAGCCCTGGGTTCCCTAGTCTTTCTCCAGCTGCACCAGAGCTCTGCCTCACTCCCCATGCCGTGTTCCACAGTTGCCACCTCCTCTGTGGCTTTGAAATGAGCACCACCATTAAAGTCTGAATCGCAGTGCACCACCCTGTGTCTGAGGAGTTTCGCTTTCTGCTCCATATGAGAGGAGGGAGAACAGAGGGCTGGATATTGGTGAAACTAGATAGCAAAGCTGGGGAGGGCATAAAAAGAGGAAAGCCACTGAACACAACCAAGTTTGTAGCATTGCTAGTTAGGTGCCCATGTTGACATTACCCTTTTTTTTCTTTTCAAGATAAGGTTTCTCTGTGTAGCCCTGGCTGTCCTGGAACTTATTCTGTAGACCAGGCTAGCTGAACTCAGAAATCTGATTCTACCTTCTTAATAGCATCCTGGCCCATAACCCAGTCGAACTAAGGATTTTTTTTTTTTTTCTTTCTTGAACTGAAGATTCTTAACCTGTGGTCCAGAAGTCCCTCAAGTGTCAGGGGTGAGGAGTAAGGTGTTTGTGGTTCCCAAAGTCCTTGACCAAAGAAGGAATAAAGCGATAGACTAAACACTAAAGCTTGTGCTTGGCCTCTTCAATAAGTTCTGGGTGGCTTTGAAATGGAGCAAGACTTTGTGACCACCAGCTCCTGTGGAATGTGGAACTGAGGAGGAAAGGGGGAAGGAAAGGTATCAGGGGTATATAAGCAGGCCTGAGGTAATGGAATTCTCCAGTAACCCGGATGCAACACCTGAAGTGCTCAACCGCCTCCCAGGCTGGCCAGACTGTGAGGAGGATATCAGTGTGTGGCTAGAGGCCCTCAAACTGTTTAGCTCCGGTGGGGCTGTGGTGTTGAACCACTCAGCCTAGGGACCGCTTCCCGGGGGGGGGGGTGGGGGAACCCCTTACATTACTATGCTTCAGGTACAAGGCCTCACGCTTGCGGGCAGCATCTGCCCATGGATAGCTCTGGCCACTAGAGGGAGCCCAAGTTCTGCAGGACACCATACTAGCTGTCAAGGTAAGGTTGGGGTGGGAAGAATTTCAAGGTTGCACCCTGTGCTGCGGCTCACGCATTCTCTCAAGTTCTGGTCTCCGGCTCCCTCAGCCTTCCCTCCAGGTCTAGGGCTAACAGAAGCTTTCATCGGTGAATGGGCAAGTGCCACATCTCTCTTTGCCCGCCTTCCTGTATCCCTCAGCTATTTTCAGTTCAAAGAACTTCTTGCCCTTCTCCTTCCCTGTGCCTCTTAATCTCTATGTAAGCATCTCATCTTACCCTTCTCTCCTCGCACCCCTTTATGCCTCCCACGGGGCTCACTACACTTTTCTCTGTGGCCGCTTTCTCAGAAACTCCCAGGTCTGCCAGGGTTATTGTGGCTGCAGCCACCTTTCCTTTTCTTCCCTCCGCCCTAGCTAGGTGTCCTTCTCTGACAGCTCCCACCGCCCCCCCCCCCAACTCCAGGTACCGGGTTGGATTGGGTTACAGCTAGCTCTGCTTGGCCTCCAAGGCCCCTCTCCACTTTCCTTTTGTGCCGTTGCCTGGAGACCAGTGGATTGTGGGGGGCTGGGGCCAGAGAGGGAGCTGGGGTGAAGGATGGGGGTGGGGTGTATCTATGATGCTTCCAGAAGCTGAGCTATGAGCTTAGCCTTGGGTACTAGAGGAACTAGAAGGGATGGTGCTGGCTTTTCCTAGTCTCATCCTCTGTCCTTTTCTAGGCCTAATTTTTTTTTTTCTTTTAGGCTTTGTTAAGTTACCATCTTAGTCTTTGCCTTAGTGGTTAAATAAGGAAAAAAGCTAAGGCTAGGAAAGATTTGGAAAGGGCCTGGGTCAGGCACAGTAGGAAGCTAAAGGAAAGAGAAAATGCAACAGGGAGAGGGGAGAGGGATGGGGAGTCTCAGAGAAAATTAGTTGGTGGGGGGAAGGAGCAGAGACTATCTTTGAGCACAGACGGAAAGCAGCAAGGGGCACAAGAGTGGGGGGCTGGCCTGGTGTCTGGAAGGCCCCCGGGGAGGACAAGGAAGTGGGCTTGGGGGTATAGTGAGTCCCTGCAGAGGCAAGGGATTTCAGAGTGGGGTGATGGAGAGGAGGGTGTTCGTTCCTAGATCAAGCAAGCATTCTTGCTGTTTCCCTAGTGCTTTGGAATCTGTGTAGAGCTTCTGGTAAGTTCAAGAACTTGGCTGAATCTGGCCTAAGGAATGGCCACACAAGATCTACTGCATTGCAACAAGGCCAGCTTTTCTCCTCCCTTCCCCAAGGGTAGTCTGCCCATCCAGTGCTCCCACTCCACCCACCTGGTTTGCAGCTAGACTGGCCCCACTAGTACCCTACCCCCATTCCCAATCTGATGAGCCACTAAGGGCTCCCAATCCTGACTCCAGCTCCAGCTCTTCCCGTTTCCCAGCCTGCCTCCCTCCCTTTCTCTAGCCTTCCCAATTTCAGCTGCCAAAAATCACCCTGTCTCTAGTGTCCTTTGTCCTGAGAGATGTTGCTGCTTGGTGTGGGGCCAGATGGGGAGCCCAGAGGAAGCCACTGGTGGGCCTATGGGGGTGCTGACTTCGTGGCTGTAGCCTGGGCATGGCTGGCACACTGACAGAAGGAGAGTTAGGAAGAGCACGCTGTGGTCTGTGCTGGGGGACTGCCTCCATGCTCCAACAATTGTTATAGGGAACCAGGGCACCTAAGGACGTACTAGGTCCTTTCCACCTGATCCCACTTCGTCCCTTCTGTGACCATGACCAAAGACACTAGTAGTAATGTCTTCAGGCAGGCTTGAGATGGAAAATGGGTACGCTACTAAATGGAAGGGCCCAACCGTGACGCGCGGCACTCCTCAGTTACCTCTTACCTACCAGGGCCTCCCTTCTGTCACTTCTCCGCAGTGTTCTCCCTCTCCATTTCTAGCTCTTCTCTTTCCCATCACTGACCCTCGCTCCATGATGCCACAAAGACCCTATTTATCTTGTGTTCCCTTCCAGTCCTCTCTGATCTATTCTCCAGTTTATTTGCCAAAGGAAACAGTCCTTAGTTCGATTGGAAGTCCCTACCTCACGTTTCATCAACTCACCCCAAACCCAAATCTCCCTCCAGAATAGGCATCTGGTCCCACCCTTTTAAAAATCTCTGCTGAGATCTCTCATGCCATCTCTCCCACCGAAGTGTCTCTGACTCCAGCTTCCCTTCATCACTCCCAAATTTCTTGTGGTTTGCGTTCTTTTCAACACCAATCACCTTCTTAAACGCTTATCTCTTCAGAAACACCATTCTCCTAATATATCTTCATCTTTTCATTCTTTTCCGCCCAGGTCCCCAAACTTCCACAGTATCCTCTCGGAAATAGCCCCCAACCCCTCCAGCCTAAGCATCTGGCCCTTCCTCTCCACCGTTCCAATATAGCCCCATTATCCCAATCTCTACTCCAGGATCCCCCCCAACTCCTCCCACTTCACCCCTGCCACAGCCCCTCTTGTCCCCAAACTTCTCCAGCCTCCCCACGTCTGCCTCCACAGCCCTCAGCCCCTCCCACCCAGCCCTCTCCCGCGCGGGGCCCGCGAGCTCCCCACGCTCTGCGCCGCGAGGCCCTCTCTGCGCCCCGGCCGGCTCGGGCCAAGGCGCCCGGCGCCTCCCCTTCCCCGATCCTCCGCCCCCCGACTGCCGCGCGCCCTCCCTCGCGTCTCCTCCGGGCCCCTCTCTCCTCCGTTCCTCCGCGCTCCCTCCTTCTCCCTCTTCCTCCCTGCTCCCATCCCCCTCTCCCGAGCGCCCTCCCTCCACCGTCCGCTTTCCTGTGCGAGTCGCCGGACGCGCCGCCCAGCCCGTCCGCCCGCAGCCCCGCGCCGGGCCGGGGCCTCGGGCCGGGACGCGTTTCGGGGCGGCTGGGCTCGGGACGGGCTAGAGGCGCACGGCACGAGCGGCGGGAGGGCCGGGGGTCGCGGGCCTCGCAGGGGCGGCGAGTGCGGGCGGCGGGCGGGCGCGGAGGCGGGGGGCGGGCGGCGCTGCGGGGGCGGGCGGCGCGTTCCGGGCAGGCGGGCGGGGAGCGTGAGAAGCCGATCGGGGCTGCGCGGGGAGTGGGGCATGGGGGCCGCCCTCCGGGGGGGCCGGGGCCGCCGCCGCCGCCGCCGCCGCGGTGACTGAAGCCGCGCAGCGAGGAGGGGCGGGGAGTGGCTGCCGCCGTCCCCGGGAGGCGCCGGAGCTCGACCGGACTCGCAGCCTGCCAGCCGTCCCGAGCCGCTCGCAGGTAAGGTCCGCTGCTGCCCGCCCGGGCCGCCCCGTTCCGGCCCGCGGCTCCCCGCCCCCACCCCTCCCGGTCCCCCCTCCCGGCCCCCCCGCCTCCCGCTGCCGCCTCCATTTGTTATTTTCCCGGTCGCGTTCCCTCACTGCGGGCACGGCCGGGCCCGAGGCTGGGGGCTCAGGGGGTAGGGCCGCCCGGAGGAGGGACGCGGGCCCGAGAGTCGCGAGCTCGGGAGGTGGGGGAGGAGGGTCTCGGGAGGAGGGCTGACGGGGGCCGGAGCGTCGTCAGGACCGGATCCTAGAGGGGAGGAACGCCGAGGTGGAGGCTTGGCGGAGGTAAATCGGGGGATGCTGTGCGGGTGGTTCGCGGAGAGGGCAGGACGGATCGGGAGAGAAGGCAGCGAGGTGGGGCGTGCAGGCTCCGGGAGCCCCACAGGCCCAGAACCCAGGTTCCAGAGCTCAGGGCTGCGGGTATTAGGAACAGAAGGGAAGTGGGAGCCTGGAAAGGGGTGTGGTAGGAGGAAAGAAGGGGATCGTAGCCGCCGAGAGGGGGGATTGAACCTGGGGGCCATGGAGAAGGACCGGGAGAGGCCCATCTTGGAGAAGCTGTCCGTCCTCCGGAGTGGAAATGGGAAGGCCCTATCTTTTGTGACTCAGTTTTCTTTTCCCCGCTCCTGGTCACCTCTGACCCTGTTTTTCCTAATCCCAGACCTAGTTACTTCGCGAAGGGGGGCACTGAGGCTCGGCAGTGTGAGTCCTCTAACACTAACACTAAGAAAGGCAGGGATACTGAACGGAGAATTAGAAAGGCTGGGAGGATGGGAAGGAAGAGCGAATTGGGCAATCTTGTAGCCATTCCGAGGAATTGTGACCTCCACCCTTATCCCCAGAGCATTGGCTGCCCCACAGCTGGGCTGTGTCTAGGAGGCCTTCTTCACCGCTTTGATCTCAGAGGTCTCCCTTTGTGCCTGGGGCAGGTTACCCTAAAGCTCCTTCCCTGAGGGTACTGTAAGAAGGTCGGGAGTTGCTTTGGCAACTAAGGTGGTAATAGTGGCTGCCAGATGGACCCCTGGGATGGTCTCTTGAGGGGCACTTTTTTTTTTTTCACCCATTTTGTTGCTATGGCAGTGATCCAGTGGGAAGTCCAATAGGTGGGGGTTCAGTATGTAGATTGGGCCTCAGCCTGTAAGCTGTGTCCTAGGGGTTCTTGGCGATGTTTCTGATGTTGCCACAAGTAGGGATTTCTGAAAGAGGTGCATCTCTCCTCCCTCAGAAGTCTGTTGGAACAGGTAGTCCTGTTTGCTTGCAGGTCATTCCTGCAAGCCTCTACCTGGGTGTATGGTGGACAGATGAAAATACTGTTGTTCACACTATTTGGTCTTGGGCTGGGTTAGCTCAGTGGTAGTGTTGTTTCCTAGTATGCATACTAGTTTGAACTCCAGAACCCCCCCCCAAAAAAAAAACAAAACAAACCAAAACAAAACCCAACCAACCATCCAAACAGCAAACAAAAAACAAAAACAAGCTCTATGGCCTCTACTATCCTTGTGTTTTGTAAATGATTGATTCTTTGCACTGTTTTATTTTCTTGCATTCCTCTTTTATCGTTCTTTTTGTTCTCAGGGTTACCTCTTCATTCAACTAATCTTTGGCCTTTTACTTTCCTGAACTTACAGAAATGGCATGACTCTCCATACCTGTCTCAGCTGAGGGTGGCCCAGGGGAGAGGGCTGTCAAACAGCTTAGAGCAGAACAGGATGCTCTGGAATTTGAGCCAGGAGGTGTACTTCTGGCTGTACCTCTGTGACCTTGGGCACGTCACTTTTCCTGTCTTTGAGCTTCACCTTCATTCTATGATGAAATGGCCTCGGTGGCTCCTGTAGCGATCCTGGGTTCTAACAAGCTTACTGCGCTGTTGTCTGCTGGTCTGTGCTTCCTGGATATCTTGGTCATTTTCAATTGATTTTTAGTCTGGAATGAAGGAGGCTGGTTGGTGATCCCGGAATGTACCCTGTAAGCTCTTCCCGGGGAGCTTGTGACTTGGTCATATTCTGACATTCTTGTCATATTTGTTTCTTCTTTTTCTTCTATTTTAAAATTTTAATTATATTTATTGTGTGTGTGTGTGTGTGTACATACACACACGTGCTTGGGCCATGGTGCACATGTGGAGGTCAGAGGGTAACTTATGTTGAGTTCTCTTCTTCCACCATGTAGGTCTCATGGGTCTTCTCAGGTCATTAGTTTGAGTAGTGATCCCTGTTTTTATTTTTTTGGTTTTTAAGATGGTCTTCTATAGCCCAAGCAAACTTTGAATTCACTGCATAACGAGATGACCTTGAACTTGTGATCTCCCTGCCTCTACTTCTGAAGTCCCGATAGTCCAAGCTGGGACCCCACCCTGTTTTATACATGATCCTGGGGATCTAACCCAGGGCTTCATGCACGCTCCGCCATCACTCTACCCACTGATCCATATCCCTAGTCACTCTTTAATTTCCTTCCCTTACTTGGGGAATCTTTTATGATTTCTCATTTTCCTGACTTCTGAGTTTGGTCTTCCCTGCTTTCCTTTTGTAATAAGGTAATGAAGGCAAATGTGTATAGTACATGGTAGATGTTCTCTAAGCGCTAGTATGGCGACAGCCTTCTAGGCAAGATGGAGTGCCACTTAGCCAGTTCGTATTAGGGTACCACCCAAGATCAGACTTAGCTAGGATCCAACCCCAGCCTCAGCTCCATCCCTTCCCCTGCCACTCCTTTCTCCAGGAGTTAGTGTCCCATTGATGACTTGTCTTTCTCTTCCAAAGCTACTCATTGCAAATTTTATCAGATTTCAGCTGATTAAAAAAGGTGAGAAAGGCACACAGAGATTGCTCTGTTCTTCAAGGAACTTTAGTATATTTTTTTGACTTTTTGGATCCTTTAGGATCCAAACTGACTTGGTGAACAGGTTCTATGATGGGAGGAGTTGGGCCCCCTGCTCTAGGAGGACTGACAAACATACCAGATGCAGGTGGTCATCCTTGTTGCCTTGTTATTACTATTATTTTCTCCTTTCGTTTTGTACTGTTGTTTAGACATTTGTTTATCTCCCCCCCACACTCCTATTTCCATTCATAGTTTTATTTTTTGAGACAGGATTTCATGAAACTTAGGCTGTCCTTGAACTTGCTATTTGCTGAGTGTGGCTGGTCTTACTGCCTTCCCTTCCCAAGTGCTGGAATTATAGATATTTGTTACCATGCCTGGTAATGCGTAATATTTTAAAACCAATCCACAAAACAACTAAAAATGTGTTCATAGCTGTAGTTGATGTAAACCGGTTTATTGGGTGAAGCATCAGTTCAAAGTTTAGACTTGGAACTCTGTCCCATTTATTTTGTACCCCTTAAGTATAAGTTATTAAGTTAACCTGTAAAGGTTAGATCACTGATCCTCATTGCCTGCTACAATATGGTTCAGTGGGGTTGGGCAAAATGTAATTACTCTGTATTCCTTGGAGAAAATACATATAGAATGTGATTTACCTGCACCTCCCAACTCAGAATGAGTGGGTAGATTTAGTCTGTTCTCACCAAGGTTAATAACAGTTACCTCAGTGACCTGCTGAGCCTGGGGTATGCCTGTAATTCCAGCACTTGAGTCCCTACCTCAAAAAAACAAAACATTAACAACCAAAAAGACCTACTGAAATTCACGACAGTGCACTTGACCGGGTGAGGTCCTTACTTAGGATCCCAGCGCTGGGGAAGCTGAGATTGGAGGGTCCTGAGTTTGAGGCTGGTACAAGATGCATAGTATAAGTCTGTCTCAGATAAGGACAACAGACCCCCATATGTGTGTGTACGTGACATCAATAGAAGGTATAAACAGGGAAACTATGACAATAGCATTTTTTGCTCTTAAAATATCTCAGAGGCTGGACATGGTGGCATACACTTTTAATCTTAGCACTCAGGAAGCAGAGGCAAGCAGATCTCTTGTGAGCTCAAGGCCAGCCTGATCTGCATAATGAGACCCTGTCTGGGGGTGGGTTGGGGGTGCTAGAGAAATGATGGATCAGTAGTTTAGAGCACTTGTTGCTCATGCAGAGGACCTAGGTTCTATTTCTATCACCTACATGATAGCTCACAACCATCCTAACTCTATTTTCCTCTTCTGGCCTCCCCCAGTACCAGGCACACACATGGTACATGTACATACATGCAGACAAAACATTCATACATAGAAAATTAAATTTTAAAAAATTATGTGCAGTATTATGGAGTGGTTTGACTCTCATCAAAAAATACAAACAGGGCTGGAAATACAGTCCAGTGTGCTTGCCTGGCACTGTTGAGGCCCTGGGTTCAGTGTGCAGCACCAGGTAAGCCTGTAATCCCCACACTTGGAGTGAAGGCTGGAAGATCAAGAGTTGAATTACAGATAAAAATGGCTATCTGTGGCCGGTGGTGGTGGTGGTGCATGCCTTTAATCCCAGCACTCGGGAGGCAGTGGCCAGCGGATCTCTGAGTTCGAGGCCAGCCTGGTCTACAGAGCGAGTTCCAGGACAGCCAGCCAGAGTTACAACAGAGAAACCCTGTCGGGGGGGAGGCTATCTATGGAGGCAGATAGATGTCGGTGTCCATATTTGACTGCTAGATACAGGTAGAGAAGTTGTTCGTGCCAAGTGAGAGGGCAGGCTTAAATCTGTAGATCTGTATTGTATGTTTGCTGGCATTTTGTCTTTTTATAGTTTTAAAGTGTTGGGCTGGTAAGATGGCCCACCAGGTAGGGGCACTTGCCACAAAGCCTCACAGCTGGAGTTTGATCCCTGGGTCCCACATGGTGAGAGGGGGAACCAACTCTCACGAGGTGCCTTCTGACCTCCACACATGTACCACAGAATGTGCACACCCTTCCCTTCAATAAGCCAGTCAGTCGGTATATTTTGAGTCTGGTTAATGTTAAAGCGTTGATGTTTCTTTGAAGCACAGGAAACACCAATACAGCCGTCCCTTGATATCTGGGGGGATTTGTTCCAGTACACTCCATGGACACCGAAATGAACATGTACTGAAGTCCCTTGAATAGGAAGACTGTGTCTGCATACACCTGTACACATGCTTCCATGTTCTTTAAATCATCTATAGGTAGTGTACAGTAACCAACTCCATGTAAATGTTTGGCAAAGTCTTATCTGTTCAAAGCTGAGGTTACAAACCATTACAGACCAAACTACATGCCATGCAAAAAAAGTGAACAATGGTTGAACAGTGGAAGCTGGAGAGAGACCTAGGGCTTGTGGAAAGGTGGGGTGCTACCCACACATCATTTCATTCTTGCAGATTGAGCCAGGGGTTGACAGTGTAGCAGATTCAAGTTTTGTTTGGAACTCTCCTCCCAAATATTGTCAATCCAGGTTGAATCTATGGACAGAAACCCTGCAAGTGGAAAGGCCAACTAAAAGACGCATCCTTATGAGGTGGTCTCAAATGTTGTACAGGTTGAAGATACCGAAGTCTGGGGCTGGAATTGGTGAGGCTGCGCTGCTCAGTATTGTAGAATGGGACGTTCCTCTACATTGCCTGATGTGAACAAAGATTCTTATCTGTGTGACCCATCTAGGCCTTCTTAGAATTCTTTCCAACTTCTGAGGAGAGTTTAGAAGAGCAACCGTGGCCTTTGAAGTCAGATTGCTGAGGGCTTGGTTCTGGCTTCCTGGTTGATTCTTACCTGTGGAAGATGGGGCAGGTCACAGTCACAACCTTCGAGCCTTAGTTTCATTACCTATTAATGCCCACCATTAGAGTGTGTTGGAGACGTTATATGAAATCATCGTATACAGGGCTTGACACAGAGAAGATAATAAACTAACACTTCAGCCTCATTTCTTTGTGTTTTATTGGAGTTGTAAGGCCCTGGAATTCATGAGTATACAAATCTTTTTTGAGACAGGATTTTGCTGTTCAGTTCAGGCTGGCCTTGAACTTGTGATGTCCATGCTACAGCCTTCTGATTGTTGGCATTACAGGTATCCACCACCATGCCAGGCTACAAATACTCTTTAGGCTTGTGAAGGGTAAAATCCTGCTGTGTGTTAGGTTGGGCTCATAGGTACATCTGAATTTTCTGACTCCCCTAGAGATGAAAGAGATTATATTGTGAGAATTTCCTTCACTTAGCTGATGTAACTAGAGCAGTCTCTGTGGTGTCTGTGTCTCTGCACCCGAAGGTTTAGTACTGTGTTGCTTATTCAGGCGCCTACCATTTCTTCTGCAATATGAAGACACTGAATGTTTTCTCCTAACAGATTTCACTGAAAACACCCTGAAAGTACCACGTGCCTACAGCTGCTTCCAGCTTCCCAGGCCACACTGTGGAGGCTGGGGTTCAGCAGAGAAGTTTCTGTATTCAGCTGCCCAGGCAGAGGAGAATGGGGTCTCCACAGCCTGAAGAATGAAGACACGACAGAATAAAGACTCGGTGAGTAGAAGCTGTAGTGAGCAGTATGGCCGATCCAGGGGAAGGCCAGGGAAGCTGGGAGGAAGGGCCTAAAGGGGAGAACAGAGACAGTGTATAGCTTAAAGTTAGGTGCATGAGGCTGGAGAGATGGCTCAGCCATTAAGAGCACTGGTTGCTCTTCCAGAGATCATGAGCTCAATTCCCAGCACCCACATGGTGGCTCAGAATCATCTATAATGGGATCTGACGCCCTCTTCTGTCCTGAAGATGTATAGGAGGACAGGGCGCTCATGTAACCGCATAAAGTCAGGTGTTATTTAAAAACACTACCTGTCTACATCCTGCTTTCTCAGATGTCAATGAGGAGTGGACGGAAGAAAGAGGCCCCCGGGCCCCGGGAAGAGCTGAGATCAAGGGGCCGGGCCTCCCCTGGAGGGGTCAGCACATCCAGCAGTGATGGCAAAGCTGAGAAGTCCAGGCAGACAGCCAAGGTATTCTGTCCTCGGGTCCCCACAGGATGCCACCGCACTGCAGCTGAAGGGCGGGGGGGGGGGGGGGGAGGATAGGGGGTGCTTCGAGTCTGGCAGGGGTTTGAGAGATAGACAGGAATGTTCTCTTCTTCCCTAACAGAAGGCCCGAGTAGAGGAAACCTCTACCCCAAAGCCCAGTAAGCAGGGCCGGAGTGAGGAGATCTCAGAGAGTGAAAGCGAGGAGACCAGTGCACCCAAGAAGACCAAAACCGAGGTGAGAGAACGTGGAGACAACAGGACCGGTTTTCCGCCTGTCCTTTCCCAAACGCCTTTTGTGCACAGTTCCTACTTTGATCTCTGCTTAGATATGAAAGTCCTGTCTTGGTGCTTATTTGAGTGGGCCTGTCTTTAATATGGCAGACAGCTCTTGAGACTAGTTAGGACAGTAAGTGACAAGGCAGGGCCAGAGGGGACTGGAAGGGTAGGAAACAAGAAAGCTATAAAGAGGATACTGGTGATGTAGCTCATTTGGTAGCGTGCTTGCCTCGTACATAGTGCTGAGTCCAGGCACTTGATAAAATCTTAAAACTGAGCATGGTGGTGCCCATCTCTTCCCCTAGCATTCAGTAGGTGGAGGCAGGAAGATTTAAAAAAAAAAAAAAATTTCAAGGTCATCCTGAGCTACATGGTGAGGTGGAGGTCAGGCTGGGCTATAGGAAACCCTGTCTTAAAGAAAGAAAATCAAGCATTTGGAGATAGCTAAAGGAGACGAGAGGGTACATGGGAGACTGCAAGAAGGGTCTGCATCAGCTGGGAAGGGACGGACAGGGTTTGAGGTGGACACTTGGGGAGGACTAGGGGTTAACAGGGCAGGAAATAAGCTGGTAGGAGATGTGGGAAGGAGGGTGCTGGAGAACAGACCGTGTGGCCTTGAGCAAGCTCCCGGCACACCGGAGAGAATGGCTGTGGAGGTAGGCTTGAACCCCGGGAAAAGAGGAAAACCTAGCCCTCTTCCCTGACAGCAGGAGCTCCCTCGACCACAGTCTCCCTCGGATCTGGACAGCTTGGATGGGCGCAGCCTTAACGACGATGGCAGCAGTGACCCTAGGGATATAGATCAGGACAACCGAAGCACATCCCCCAGCATCTACAGCCCTGGAAGTGTGGAGAATGACTCCGATTCGTCTTCTGGCCTGTCCCAGGGCCCGGCCCGCCCTTACCACCCACCACCACTATTTCCTCCTTCCCCTCCACCACCAGACAGCACTCCGCGACAGCCAGAGCCTGGCTTTGAACCCCATCCTTCTGTGACACCTACTGGATATCATGCTCCAATGGAGCCCCCCGCATCTCGATTATTCCAGGGCCCTCCCCCAGGAGCCCCTCCCCCACACTCACAGCTCTACCCTGGGAATGCTGGTGGAGGTGTTTTATCTGGGCCCCCCATGGGTCCCAAAGGGGGAGGAGCTGCCTCTTCAGTGGGTGCCCCTAGTGGGGGCAAGCAGCATCCCCCACCCACTACCCCAATTCCAATTTCCAGCTCTGGGGCCAGTGGTGCTCCTCCAACAAAGCCGCCTAATACTCCAGTTGGGGGTGGGAACTTACCTTCTGCCCCACCACCAGCCACTTTCCCCCATGTGACACCAAACCTGCCTCCTCCCCCTGCCCTGAGACCCCTCAACAATGCTTCAGCCTCTCCTCCTGGTATGGGAGCTCAGCCAATCCCTGGGCATCTGCCCTCTCCCCATGCCATGGGTCAGGGCATGAGTGGACTTCCTCCTGGCCCAGAAAAGGGTCCAACTCTGGCTCCCTCACCCCACCCTTTGCCCCCAACTTCTTCCTCCTCTGCCCCAGGGCCCCCAATGCGGTATCCGTATTCATCCTCCAGTAGCTCTGCAGCAGCTTCTTCTAGTTCCTCCTCTTCTGCCTCCCAGTACCCAGCTTCCCAGGCCCTGCCCAGTTATCCTCACTCCTTCCCTCCACCAACAAGTATGTCTGTCTCTAATCAGCCACCCAAGTATACCCAGCCTTCTCTCCCTTCCCAGGCTGTATGGAGCCAGGGTCCACCACCTCCTCCTTATGGCCGCCTCTTGGCCAACAACAACACCCATCCAGGCTCTTTCCCTCCTAGTGGGGGTCAGTCCACAGCCCACCCCCCAGCCCCTACACATCACCATCACCAGCAGCAGCAGCAGCAGCAGCAGCAACATCATCATGGCAACTCTGGGCCTCCTCCACCTGGAGCATATCCTCACCCTCTAGAGAGCACTAGCTCCCATCATGCACATCCTTACAACATGTCACCCTCCCTGGGGTCTTTGAGGCCCTACCCACCAGGGCCAGCACACCTGCCTCCACCTCATGGCCAGGTGTCCTATAGCCAAGCAGGTCCCAATGGCCCCCCAGTTTCCTCTTCCAACTCTAACGGCTCTTCCTCTCAAGGCTCTTACCCATGCTCACACCCCTCCTCATCCCAGGGTCCCCAGGGGGCATCCTACCCTTTCCCACCAGTCCCTCCAGTAACCACTTCCTCAGCTACTCTTTCCACTGTCATCGCCACCGTGGCTTCCTCGCCAGCAGGCTACAAGACAGCCTCACCACCTGGGCCCCCTCAATACAGCAAGAGAGCCCCATCCCCAGGGTCGTACAAGACAGCCACCCCGCCTGGATACAAACCGGGGTCACCACCCTCCTTCAGAACAGGGACCCCACCTGGCTACCGAGGCACCTCTCCGCCAGCAGGCCCTGGGACCTTCAAGCCAGGGTCGCCCACTGTGGGGCCAGGGCCCCTGCCACCTGCAGGGCCTTCGAGTTTGCCGTCCCTGCCTCCGCCGCCCGCGGCCCCGGCTACAGGGCCGCCTCTGACTGCCACGCAGATCAAACAGGAGCCGGCTGAAGAGTACGAAACCCCGGAGAGTCCGGTGCCCCCGGCCCGCAGCCCCTCGCCCCCTCCCAAGGTGGTAGATGTGCCCAGCCACGCCAGCCAGTCCGCCAGGTGAGCAGCCGTGGGGTGCGGGCGGGTCTGGAAGACGGAAGGGCGACCGGCCTTGCGCTCACGTTCACCGTACTATTAGAACGAGAGACACGAGCTGGCGGGGCCGCCTTTGGGGATCGGCCTCACAGCCCTACGCCCGGTAGGTTCAACAAGCACTTGGACCGTGGCTTCAACTCGTGCGCGCGCAGCGACCTGTACTTCGTGCCGCTGGAGGGATCCAAGCTGGCCAAGAAGCGCGCCGACCTGGTGGAGAAGGTGCGGCGCGAGGCCGAGCAGCGCGCGCGCGAGGAGAAGGAGCGCGAGCGGGAGCGCGAGCGCGAGAAGGAGCGCGAGCGCGAGAAAGAGCGCGAGCTGGAGCGCAGCGTGGTGAGTGCGTCACGAGGTGCGCCGCGCACCTCCCGGCCCGGGGCTCCGCGGCTCCTGTCGCCTCGCCACCTGGCGGAGGGGAGGAGCCATTGCATCCCAGAAAGTCAGGCGAAGAAGCTGGGGTGGGGTGGGGCGGGGCGGGACGTTTTTTTGGCATGCGACCACGGAGACAGATGGGAACCTGAGCCAGTAACGGTTCCGTAACTGCCGTTTTGACTTCACTTCTTTGTGTACTCTACAGAAGCTGGCCCAGGAGGGCCGTGCTCCAGTGGAGTGCCCGTCTCTGGGTCCAGTGCCCCATCGGCCCCCCTTTGAGCCTGGCAGCGCTGTGGCTACAGTGCCCCCTTACCTGGGTCCTGATACTCCAGCCCTGCGCACTCTCAGTGAATACGCCCGACCTCACGTGATGTCTCCTGGCAATCGCAACCATCCTTTCTATGTGCCCTTGGGGGCAGTGGACCCGGGGCTTCTGGGTTACAATGTCCCAGCCCTGTACAGCAGCGACCCAGCTGCCCGAGAAAGGGAGCGGGAAGCCCGTGAACGTGACCTCCGTGACCGGCTCAAGCCTGGCTTCGAGGTGAAGCCAAGTGAGCTGGAACCCCTACATGGGGTTCCCGGGCCAGGCCTGGATCCTTTCCCCCGACATGGGGGCCTGGCTCTGCAGCCTGGGCCACCTGGCCTACATCCTTTCCCTTTTCATCCGAGCCTGGGGCCCCTGGAGCGAGAACGGCTAGCGCTGGCAGCTGGGCCAGCCCTGCGTCCTGACATGTCCTACGCTGAGCGCTTGGCAGCTGAAAGGCAGCATGCAGAAAGGGTGGCCGCCCTGGGCAATGACCCACTGGCCCGGCTGCAAATGCTCAACGTGACTCCCCATCACCACCAGCACTCCCATATCCACTCTCACCTTCACCTGCATCAGCAGGATGCCATCCACGCAGGTAAGACACCCTGTTTCCTTGCTTTGGACTGTGGTTCCACCTTATCCCATAAAGTTCTTCGTTCCTCTGGCCAGAACTTCCCTCTGCTGGCCTGGCATCCATCACCCTCTCCTGAGATTGATGTTCTGATTTTTGCTTCTTTGACTTTCCTCAAGACCATCTTCATGTACCTTTGATCACAGACCAAGATGGAGCCTTCAGAAGGCTCCTTTCTATCTTCATATCCTCTTTTTCCAGGCCCCTCACATAGCAATGTTCTTGTTCCTCTGTGCAGATCTTGTTTGTTACCAGCATGTCCTTGCCTTACATGTAGGGGGTCTTCTGTGTGTCTGCACATCTGTAGGTTTAGAACCTTTTAGAAAAACCCATATAACTTCTGCTTTTGGTGCCTTAGGCGATAATGAGCTTTACTTACTGTCTTACTGTAGCGCTTCTATCCCAGAACACTGCCTGGTTGTGACTTGTTGAGATCCTTGTTTCTTCTCGCCCTGCTCCCTTCTCCCTGGTTAGAGCACTTATTTATTTATATTTCAGTGAGCATAAAAACCAACAGCCCTTTTGGCATTTTCAGACCCTGCACTCTGCTCAGACTCATCCCATCTCTTAATGTTTCTTTCTGTCTCATTTCTTAAACAAAAATCATTCTCTAACTTACCCTTCATCTTTTCAAAGTAACCCAGTCTTTTCTCGCCTCCTCGTTCCTCTCTGCTAACCGTACTCTCCTGCCTTCGGTCACCCGTGTCTCTTCTCCAGTAGTTTGTTCTGTCCATCTCAGAGGGTCTCTAGCTCCTCCATTCTTGCTTTGTCTTGCTTTGGATCCCTGGTGCCTGTCTCTCGCGGGCTAAATCCCTCTACCCCAATGCCTGGTTTTCCCTAAACTTGCCTCCTAGTGACACCTCCTCTTCTCTGCCCTCCAGCCTCCGCCTCGGTGCACCCTCTCATTGACCCCCTGGCCTCAGGGTCTCACCTTACCCGGATCCCCTACCCAGCTGGGACCCTCCCTAATCCCCTTCTTCCTCACCCTCTGCACGAGAACGAAGTTCTTCGTCACCAGCTCTTTGGTAAGGATGGAGGTTGGGATGGAGAAGCTCAAGAGAGGGAAGGCCACAGCAAAGGAATTCAGGTGGTAGTATGGGCCGAGTGCAGTTTGGAGAGAGAGGTGAGGAGCTAAGACAGAAACAGAGAAGCTGAGGTCCTTCTAAAAGAGGCTCAAATTCTAGGGCCAGGCAGAGGTTGGACACCTGATTCTGTTCCACCACTAACAGACTGTAGGACAGGCGGTGTAACTTTACAGTTTAGCCTCAGTTTGCCCATCTGTCAATCATATGCTCCTTTTTCCTTTTTCCTCACAGCTGCCCCTTACCGGGACCTGCCGGCCTCCCTTTCTGCTCCAATGTCAGCAGCTCATCAGCTGCAGGCCATGCACGCACAGTCTGCTGAGCTGCAGCGCCTGGCACTGGAACAGCAACAGTGGCTGCATGCCCATCACCCGCTGCACAGCGTGCCACTGCCTGCCCAGGAAGACTACTACAGGTATAACAGGTTGCCCCCCAGAGCACAAGGGGAGGTGGGCTGTGGTATGGTACAACAGGATGCCGGGCCCTTTGGTGGGGCGAATCCTCTTTTCTCAGTCTCATCTCTGTGGTGCATTGCCTTTTCTCCAGTCACCTGAAGAAGGAAAGTGACAAGCCGCTGTAGAACCTGCAATCCAGAGAGCACTCATTGCACTCCTTCATCCAGACCTTGGAGGACTCCCCCCGCCCCAACCTCTTGATTCCCCCACCCCCCCAGCCGAGGAGAGGGTGCTGCCCACTCGCAGAGCTTCTGCAGCGGAGGGAGGGAGGGAAGAAGGGACAGACAAGGTCAAGGCCCGGGGTTGTGTGCAGAGGTGGGAAATGAAGGGTGGGGACAGAAAGTGCACAGTATCTTGGACCAGGTCCCTCTTCCTTATCCCCTGCTTTTTTTCTCCCCTGTGCCCAGTCCTTGGTGGCCACTGCTCCTCCCCTAACCCATTGGTGTGATTATTTCATCTGTTAGATGTGGCTGTTTTGCGTAGCATTTGTGTGCTGCCCCTGCCCCGTCCCTGTGTGTGCACCCCTCGGCAATGTGTGCCCCTTGCCCGTCCCACATTAATAATTTATATATATAAATATCTATATGATGCTCTTTAAAAAACATCCTGACCAAAACCAACCAAAACCAACAAAAACATCCTCACAGTTCCCCAGGAATATGTCTGTGACTTGTTTTTTGGGGGTTGTGGGTCTGGTGGGGTGGGTGGGTGGGTGGGCAAGAGTTCTGATTGTTGTAGGGGAAGTGGGAAGGGATGGGGTTTTCTTATGGAAACCGAAGAGCTGGGTGGTAATGTGCCCCGTGCTAGTCATCTGATTTTCTCCCAAGCTCGGGAAGTTAAGGCAGCTGAGGCCTTTGAGAGCAAGAACAGGCCCACAGCAAGCATGACCAAATCTAGAGAGCTATTCAGACCTTGGAAGCACCTCTGATTGATCTAACGTGCCACCAGAGTGATGAGAAAGAGTTTCAGAGATCTGACTCCCTTTCCATAGCATAATAGTTTGATAGACACTTTTGAAACAGCTGAATTTGCATAATTTCGTAGGCAAAAATTTATTCTTAACTATGTGTAGGTTCATAGTCTGTGTCCACGAATGCAAGGGCCCAAAAGAGGCCAGAAAGGGGTGTTCGATCCCCTGTACCTTTAGTCACAGGCAGTTGTGAATTGCCAGGCAAGGTGAGCCACGTCTGCAACTCCTTTTAAATGAGGCAGGCCCTTGTACCCCAGGCTGGCCTTGAACTCTTGGCTCTCCTACTTCTCAGCCTTTGTACTGGTATCCCAGAAGTGGGGCATCATTCCCCTACGGCCTGACGTTCTGGAGTAGTACCCTTACAGTTGAGGAGAGGAAGAGTGACGTACTGTAAGGATACGAAAACTAGGCATCGGGCCACATCGCTTAGCGCGACGTAGGACCATTTTACATCGGCTTTCGCGCCAAGCTTTTATTATTGCGAAGCAGTGTGGGTTTTTTTTTTTTTCTTAACAACGAAAGAGCTGTGATTGGCTGTTTTCAGCCAATCAGCATTGAGTCATTTGCATAGCATCTATCACAACAGTCAAACTCAAGAAATGACTGTTTTTAGCAAGTCTTCTAGAATATTATTTGTCGAACTGAATAGTAAACTGTGCGTTATCACTCCACGTTAGTGGGAGGTTGGGAATAGAATGACATTCTGATCTCACCCTCACCGAAAGTGGAGTTCGTGTTCTTCCCGGGCTCGCCGCAGACAAAGCTACCGGAAGTGTTGACAGCTCTTTTCGAATTTGTCTAGCAGGTTTTCTGACTTCGGTCGGAAAACCCCTCTCCTACTCTTACAGTTCAACAATAACTGCCGCGATATTGGTTCAGTGCGTGGTGGGGTTCCTTCTGCCGCGGTCTCCCCAAGTGCGTGTGTTTTAGAGCTCCGCTCCGGGACTTCCGCCTCGTGCTGTGTAGCTTCCTCTCCGCCTTTCCCGGCCCGCAACCCTGCTGGGAGGCGGCTGGCTGCTGGCTTCTCCGGATCTCTTCCGTCTTCCCACTACTCAAGTAGCTACTGGCCACCTATGGCGTCCGCCTCGGCCCAGCCCGCGGCCCTGAGCGCAGAGCAGGCCAAGGGTGAGGAGCCCGGTCTGGGCGTAGGCCCGCTTTAGGGGGAGGGCGCACAACACCCGCTCCTTCTCCGAGTGGGACCCTTGCCCATTAGGGCGAAGGGTTGGGAGGACGAGCTTATCGGGTTCCTGTCTGGCCTCGGTCCACTAATTCCCTGCCTCTCCCCTCCTCCGGCCTGCCCGCCGTGCTCCGCGGACCTCTGGGGATGCCTCCATCTCGCAGTGGTCTTGGCGGAGGTGATCCAAGCGTTCTCGGCCCCGGAGAACGCCGTGCGCATGGACGAGGCTAGAGACAATGCGTGCAACGACATGGGCAAAATGCTGCAATTCGTGCTGCCCGTAGCCACGCAGATCCAGCAGGAGGTTATTAAGGCCTATGGCTTCAGCTGCGACGGGGAAGGTGGGTCCCATATGGGATGGCGATGGGACGGATTGGGGGTGGGGCGCGTGATCCGTGGGCCTCCGAGTTTCGATCTCTTTCTCGCCACATGGCGGCAGTCACATCAAACGTTGGCACTCAGCTCAAGGCCTATCCCGAGGTTTTTGGGTGTTTGTTGCTCTTGAACCCAAGGCCTTTTGCTAGGCAAACTTTCCACCGCTGAGCTATATCCTTGAGTCAGGGTTAACTTAGTGTTGCCCAGGCTGGCCTTGAACCAGCAATCTTCCTTTATCAGCCCTCTGAGTAGGTAGTATTACATGCTTGAGTCTCCAGGCCTGGCTCTAACCTGAACTTTTGTTTGCCTGACAACAGGCTTCTGCAGTTAGTTCCCGCAAGATGTTTTGGTTAATAGGTTTGGTGTTGGAGGTTGAGCTCTCTCTTCCCAAGGACACATGATCATTGATTGGTTCGATCTAGCTAGCCAGGGACTACTTGTAGACCTGGGATCTCATTTGTAGTTAGGGTCCTTGAGACTGAACTGCTAAAATGGTTCACCTGAGAATAAAACCTTCTGCTTTAGGACTTTTCTTCCTCCCCCTCCCCCTCCCCCTCCCCCTCCTCCTCCTCCTCTTTTTTTTTTTGTTTGAGACAAAGAGTTTCTCTGTGTAGCCCTGAACTCAATCTGTTGACCAGGCTGGCCTCAAACTCAGAGATCCACCTGCCTCTGCCTCCCAAGTGCTGGGATTAAAGGCGTGCACCACTGTGCCTGGCTGCTTTAGGACTTTTTCATATTGCATCCAGTTGTTGTGCCCGGTGAAAACTGGGGAGGAGTTGATTGAAGCCATGCTGGACAGAGGTGTGAGTTGTCCTCTTTTGCTAAAAGGAGATCTGCTTGTGAAGGACATCTCCTACTCTGGGAACCTGCTTCCCTGCCTCGGTACCCTGGTCTCCTACAGTGTGGGTTGACTTGCTCCCTCTTGCAGGTGTCCTTAAATTTGCCCGCCTGGTCAAATCTTACGAAGCCCAGGATCCTGAGATCGCCAGCTTGTCAGGCAAGCTGAAGGCCCTGTTCCTGCCACCCATGACACTGCCGCCCCATGGGCCTGCTTCCGGAGGCAGCGTGGCTGCCTCTTGAGATTTGTTATTTTCTGTGTGCCACTGTTGGGGAAGAAGACCTGGGGTCCAGAGGATAATAAACATGCTTGTGACTAAATCTGTGTGTCAGTCATTTACAGTCCTGACTACCCCCTACTTGTTGCCACCTTCCTGGAGCCTGCTTTCCCCTCAGTCAGGTCCTTTCCATACCCTTTACTGGGACCAACCCCGCTCTTGTGAGAGCCTGGGCTCCTCCTTTACTCCCAGGGGGAGAGAGGTAAAAGTGCCCCTTGGCACCCTGGGAGGTTTGCTCAAAGATGTACCTCCTATGGGCAGTGGCTTTTCTTTGGGTCCCCTGCTTTCCACTGTCTGAGAGGTACTCCCCTTGGGGCAGTCCCTTGGCTAGGGTTACTTCCTGGTCTTTGCCTCAGCCCGCCCTCCTGCTGCTGTCAGTTTGAGCTCCAGGTGGAACAGCAGGTGGCTCCTCCCCTTCCAAGAGAAGTAGGCCCTGGCAGGCCTGGAGCCTGCTGCACTGCTGAGGGCCTCTGGGGAATTTGGCTGTGGTGGGCAGTCCCGGACCAGCCCCTCCCCACCTGTTCTTCCCTCGGAGACCTGTAGTCCAGGTCTCAAAAGTGCCATTGGTTTGACAGACTGGATAGAGAAGGAAGCAGCTGAAAACTGGAATATTCTTCCTGAAGGTCTGAATTCCCTGAACAGCGGTGCCACTCGATTGGCCCCGCCCCCATCGCCCTTTGACTGTGACTTCCCCCATTCCTCCAGGGAGATGCTGTCCCGTGGGTAAGTCCCTGCGCCACCTGTGTCCTACAGACAGACTCCCGTTAATCTGGGCACACTCTGAACAAGTATGCCGCCATGAATAATCTGCCACTACCAACACCCCCTGCCCTGGGGTGGCTTCCTGTCCCCGAGAACTTTCTCCTTCCCACAAGATACAGGACCCTCAGGCTCATTCATATTCCTCTGACTCCCCCCTACACACACAACACACCAAGATATGTATCTTTTTTCATATTTAACCTCTGGCCTGTAGTCCCCTGCTTCTGCCTCCTTCCTAGGACCTGTCTCCCTTGGGCAGTTCACATCACCTCAACCATGACTGAAGTTGAAGACACATTTAAGAAAGTTCTCTCCCACTCCAGGCAATCCCCCCCTGTGTCTGAATCTTGGTTCTGTTCTCCAAAAGGAGCAAACTCTGATCAGCCACGGTGGGCAGGCACTCCTTTAGATGTTGGGATATGGGTCCGTGCGAGGCAGATGTGTTCTCTGTTTAGAGAGCTGTCATTCCAGCCAGAGATGCCAGACTGAACAAATAGGCAATAATAGCCAGGATGATTTCAGATGGTCGAAGTGTTGACATACAGGAAGCTTAAGCTTAAAGAAGCTAGCTGCAGGTGCTAGCAAGTGATGTATGTCTGCTTCATCCAGACATAACTGGATGAAGTGGGCAGGGAGGGTGCCCTGACGGGACACTTGAGGTGAGACCTGGTGATGACATAGAGGCAGACATACTGACAGCAGTCAAGCACCATCCTAGGCAGAAATAGCAAGTGTGAAGCCTTGGTTTGGGGGCAGTTTGGCAAAGAACAATGTGTTTTCCCCAGAGAGAACCCATGGGGAGGGAAAAGAGCCAGGGCAGCTTAGACTTGGTGGAGTTTGGATATATTGCCAGTGAAAATCCATTCAGAGTGCTGGTGAATCTGCGGATTGTTTGCGTGGGGGTCCTGCTGATTTTTGCTTTTCATACTCAACATGACCCTTTCTGTTTGCACTCTTCCTCCCGTGTATACCTTGTCACTGTCAGCCCTAAGGGTGGGACTGAGTCTCCCTGTCTGGCTTGGTAAGGCATCTCCCAGTACAAAACCTTTTCTTGATTCTTCAGCCTGGACCTGCAAGACCTCTGCGGCTGGGTCCAGCCCCTTGGGTACTTTGGTTCAGCTGTATTGATCTGCTCACACTGCACCCAAGTGCTTGTTATGCATGCTACCTCTGTGTCCTGGTCTATCTGTCTACGGGGATGACCTGCTCCCTCCATCTCCCAGCATGCTTTGCTGTACCAGTCATCTGCTTTAAACCTGCTGTAGGCAGTGTTGTGGCAGACAGATTTCTGGCTCCAGACAGCCTCGGTGTTTTCGCCTACCCACTCAGCACTCACTCGAAGCTTGTGACTGGGCAAATTGCTTAACATGTCTGAGTTTTGGTTTTTGTTTCTAAAACTGGGATAATAACAAGTAAACAGTATTGTCATGAAAATTAGCAGTAATACAGTTGTCTCAGCTGGGTATAGCGGTGCATGACAACACTAGGGAGACTGAGATAGGAGCATCTTGAGTTTGAGGCTAGCCTGGGCCACATAGCAAGATCTTTGTCTAAATAAACAAATAAATAATAAAAACAAAAAAATAAGGTTATGATCGGTGGTAGAGTGCTTGCCTTGCAGGCCATAAAGGCCTGGGTTTGATCCCTTAAACAGTAAGTATATGAATGAATAAAACAGAGTAGATAAAATAAAAAAGTCGTCTGTGTCACTGTCCACGGCGGATTGATTCCGGGGCAACCAGAAGAGAGCCAGCTGCACAGATGTATTTGCATGTGACCTACACATGTACTGATGCATATTGTAAAACATTCCTGAGTATTTACCTAATACAATGCAAATGCTATGCAAATCATACTGGATCATTGAGGAAACTACGGCCAGGGTAAAAAGGGCCTGTACCTGTCCAGTAGAAGCATGCTTTATGTCTATTGTTGAACCCCCAGATGTAAAATCGGAAGACAGAGTCCACTGTAAAACGTAAGAGCTGATGACACGGAACCACAAGGCTTAGCAGTTATACAGTGGCGAGGATGACTTCCCAAGGGCTGGCATGTGCCATCACACTTGGCCTTTTGCCCCAGGCTTCAGCCTTCTGAATACTGGGGGTATAGGCATGAACCACCACACCTGGTTGCTTTATTGGCTTTTTAGGTATTAATTTAGGAAATCTTATTAAGCTTATTTATCAGGTGGGAATACCAAGCTCAGAGAAGTCCAGTAACTATATAAGATGGTTGTATCTCATCTTCGGTCCCCAGAGCCTGTCTTCCCTGCACCTATCAACATTGGTCTTGAAACCTTCTTTTATCTTCTGCTTCCCAAAAGAATCCCTTTCTCTTCTAGATACCAGGAACTTGTGTTTAGGATTGTCAGCCACCTTGAGCCTGCTTAAAACAAAGACAAAATCCCTACATCATAGGTGGTCTGAGGCTCAAATGTGATGATTGTGTATATTGTCCCAATGCTCTGCCAACTCCAGAGCCCTGTGCCTTTCTTCTTGGGGGACTGTCATTTATTTTCCTGCCAGAGGACAGCATCTTAATGGAGCTTCTTGCTTTCTGGCTTGATACCCTTTAGATATACTTCAAGAGTCAGGAATATTGGGTGCCTGGTGTTCTCCTTCCCCCCAAGTGGGCTTAACTCTAGAATGAGAGTCCCTATCCCTGGTGCAGTCAGTGTGGTGCTAGGCAGGGACCTGGAACTTCCTGTGTCCCTGTCATGTTGGGAATCTGCCCCCAACAAGGTATTTATATGGATGGACACAAATAATGGGGTGCATTAGTGAGTTGTGCTTCTGTACAAGGCGCACTTGCATATGTCTATGTGAATGCAGAGGATAAATGTTGTGCTCGGGCACACCAGGGAGCATAGGTGTAACCATGGTAACCATGTCTGTATAAGTGTATTCATGAGGGTTTTCACTAGATACTTCTCTGGGTTGGTCTTTGAAGGTTGGGCTGAGGGCAAGCCAGGATGCTGGCAGATCCCCCTGTGCTGGAATCGATTTTGCATGAGATCTTCCTGACCCTTGAGGTGAGCTGAGTCCATGGGAGTTCAAGATCTTTCATAGTGTAATGTCCAAGCGTGTAAATTCCCAATGGTATTAGCAAGAAGAGAAAACCTAAAAGGAAGGGGGAGAGAGAAAAGGGGGGGTGGCAGGAAGGGGGGGAATTTAAGGGATATTTGATGTTTCCAAGAATGATAAGGTATTTGTCATAGAGGGTTAATTAAAAAACAAACAAACAAAGAAAGAAACCAAAACAGGGTCTTGCTATGTAGCCCTGGCTGGCCTGGAGCTCTATGAATCCCTGGCTGACTTAAAACTTGTACTTATCTTCTTGCCTCTGTCTTCCAAGTGCTGGGATTACAGGTGTGTGCCACCGCACCCAGCAAGCCTGCTGGGGTGAAGCCCAGGGCTTCTACACGATAAGCAGGCTCTCTACTTGGAGCCACACTCTAGCCCTTGTTGGGTTTTCATCTTCTTTTATTTTTCCTCTTTTTTTGAGTCATAACATATATACTATGTATAAATATTAGGCATACAACTAGCTTGCACTTACTCATGAATTTACTGGATGGGTGCAGGGATGGAATCAGGGCCTCATGCATGGCACCACTGAGCTCCACCCCAGGCATCATACAGTTGTCGCTGTTGTTTTAAATGTATATTTGATGTGCATTGGTGTTTTGCCTCATGTATGTCTGTGTGAGGGCGCCAGATTCTTCGGAACTGGAGTTACAGACAGTTGCGAGCTGCCATGTGGGTGCTGGGAATTGAATCCTGGGGATCCTCCGAAAGAGCAGCCAGTGCTCTCAACCTCTGAGCCATCTCTCCAGTCCCATCATACAGTTTTGAAAAAAGTGTAAGGGACCCAGATGTGGTGGCAATGTCTATACTCCCAGCTACTTGAGAGGCTGAGGCAGGAGGATTGCAAATTCAAGATACAGAGTGAGTTCCAGATTAGCCTGTTCAACAGAGTGAGACCCTGTCAAAAAATAAAGTGAAGAGAGAGCTCAGTGATAGAGAATTAGCCTAGCGTGTTTGAGGTCCTAAGTTGAACCCCAGGACTGCAGAAATGTAAATGAATCAAATGAATAAGAGAAAGAAATAGGTGGAGGACGTGCCTCAGTGTTGCCCTTCATTCATGCTTAAGGGACTGGGTCTGCTTTTTCTTTTTCCTTCGTTCATACTTAAGGGACTGGGTCTGCTTTTTCTTTTCCCTTCATTCATGCTTAAGGGACTGGGTCTGCTTTTTCTTTTCCCTTCATTCATGCTTAAGGGACTGGGTCTGCTTTTTTTTTTTTTTTTTTCCTTCATTCATGCTTAAGGGACTGGGTCTGCTTTTTTTTTTTTTTTTTTTTTAAATAGGGTCTCACTATGTAGCACTATCTGTCCTGGAACTCACTCTGTAGACCAGGCTGGTCTCCATCTCACAGTGACCCGCCTGCCTCTGTCTCCCAAGCACTGGGATTAAAGGCATGCGCTGCCAATGCCCCACTAGGAACCAGGTTCTAATTCCAGTATGACAAAAGTACCAAAACTAACCTATCAAAATACCCACAAGCAAACAAACCCCCTATGGATCTAAGGGACTCTGTTCTTCAGCAGCCTATGTCCCTCCCTAAGGAAGACACCCACAGGGGTTTCTTGAATCTTCTGTTGGGCAGCCTGTCTTCCCTCAGGTCTTGGCTTGGTAGTGTTTGTATATTCTGTATTACGCTGAGGATTTCACACTCGGGGCATCATAAGCCTTCAGGGTTGAGCCTCCTAAGTTTACTCATCCCTGTGAACACCCGCCATTGCAGGGACCTTGGCCACCAACCCCAGCCTCCTGGAGACCTCGCCTCCCGACCCCCTTCCCTGCTCAGACTCAGTATAGGAAAGAGGCCTATTAACAGCCCCTCCAAGTAGAAAGGCTTCAATTGACAGCGCTGCATGAGGTCATCTCTTGGGGGCTCTGCTGGATTAGTATCTCCTCCAGACAAGGAGCCTATTGACCACTGTTTGGATGTTCAGGGCTGGCAGACAGTATTTAAAAATCATTGGCTTTGAAATGAAACTATTTAGTTCTGAGTCCTGCAGCTTATCAAGTGTATGGCCTGAGGAAATTCCTCAGACTTCACAGCCTCAGTTTCCTCGTCTGTAAAATGGAGATAAAGATAGTGCCTGTGTAACAAGGCTGTGGTGAGGTGTAACTCACAGAAGCCATGTAAATGACACTGTAGCAATGAGTCTGGCGTGTGGCAATACTCCATTACATGACAGTGTCCTTGTACATGTCATCATTAGGTTGTGCTAAAGATGCTGAAGAGAAGCGACTGGGGAGGAGGAAGGATGACCTGATGACCCTAGGGATTCGAGCGTGTGAATCTTGGCTTGGAGGGGCCGAGGGGCACACGCACATGTCCTTATCTTGAGTCAGGAGTGCTCGGTGCCATGCTCCCGTGCCTGTGATGGCAGTCTCTATGAAGTGGGCCCTCCCCCACCCTGCCACCCTTCTGCTTCTCTTCCCTTGCCCTGAAAAGAGAAGTACAAGTGAGTTCCCCCAAGGGGTCGGCCGCGCCCCTTCCTGTCTCCGCCCTACTGGCTGCCCCAGGCCAGTTGAGTGGTAGTCCGGGAGCAGGACTGCAGGTTGGGGTTGCAGGAGGCCTGGGCTCTGAGAGCCTTGCTTGAGGCTCGGCCCTAGAATTTTTCTGCCTGCCCAGAAAGGCTATTCCCTCCACATTCTCTGCAGCCAATTCATTCGGCAAGAGCCCCAGGATGGTGAGGTAAGGGCCTGGGACCCATGGAAGGTAGGAAGCAAGGGTGGCCTGGAGCCCGGGGGACGTCACCTCACCACCCTGTGCGCCTTCAGGTGGTTTCACCGGGACCTCAGTGGGCCTGATGCGGAGACCCTGCTCAAGGGCAGGGGAGTCCCTGGGAGCTTCCTGGCTCGGCCCAGTCGAAAGAACCAGGGTGACTTCTCCCTCTCAGTCAGGTGGGTGGCTCTCGTTGCCTTGGTAGCTCCTTGTGTGGGTCCTGAGCGCTCTTGGGTTCCCCAGGTTATGTTGCCTCTTCCTGTTGTGTTGCTTCCCTTGTGTCCCTGCCTGTAGCCCTCGTGTGTCCCCGTGATTATCTGTGTCCACCCCTATCTATGTACCCTTGTGTTCAAGGCCCTTAGGCCTGTCCCCTGGCCCACCTCACTTCTGTTCCTGTACCTGGTGCCTTGCAGAGTGGATGATCAGGTGACTCATATTCGGATCCAGAACTCGGGGGACTTCTATGACCTGTATGGAGGGGAGAAGTTTGCCACATTGACAGAGCTGGTGGAGTATTACACTCAGCAGCAGGGTATCCTGCAGGACCGAGACGGCACCATCATCCACCTCAAGTATCCACTGAACTGCTCGGACCCCACCAGCGAGAGGTGAGGGGCATTGCAGCCTGGCCCTCTCCCTTGAGATAAGTGTAAAGGAGGTGAGCAACCAGCCCAGGTGACCTGCTCACAGTCCGTTCCTGTTCTGGCTCAGTGCTTTGAGCTCTGATCCTCTTTCCTCTATGGCCTGATGACTCCCATAACTAACCCATGAGGAAACAAGAGAAGGACTCCCCTTGCCTTACTGCAGGGTTCCTGTTGCCTAGCAGTCTAGTCCTGAGGTTGACAGTGAGGCCACTCCTTGCGGCTGGTGTTTCCCATCAGGTTGGCTCTATTGCTAGAAAGCTCGTCCTTCTATGGAACTCTGTTGCCATCCTCCAGCTCTCCACACAGTCTGGGGCACTTAGGCCCCTGATATTAGTAAGGTCGTGGCGATCCACTGTTATTGGGATGCTCAGGGCTTTATCTCAGCAACGCAGTGAGGATGAGGCTGGATAGAGCTTGGTTGAAGCAAGGAAATGATGTGGCCACAGGATGGAGGGCCCAGGCTTACCTGGCTCAAGGAAACACTCAGGACATCCCCCACCAGTGCTGCAAAGACATGGTCCCCATAGCTGGGCTGGCTGTTCTCATGTGGTGCCCCCAGCGTGTGTGCAAGGGGAAGGCACATACATAGATGTCCCTTATTACTCTGTGGTTCATCTTAGCTGCTACAGCATGGTGACTGACAGCTCCTATTAAAGTAAAGGGCAGTGGAATAACACCAGGGGTTTCTCATGGACTCTTGGGGCCCCACCAACTCGTTCTTGTTCTGTATTTGTGTATGCTGAAATGATTCTGGACCTTGATCTCCCCCGACCCCGCTCTGCCCGTACCCTCTGCTGTGGCCTGAACCCAGGGTCTGTGTATGCTCAGCGTGGTGCTTCGCCCTGAGCTACTTCCCAGCAGTTTTTAGTCTTTTTTGAGATTCATGTCTGTAGTTCAATATTTTGGTTCAAGTCACTGATTAAAACTTAGACTGGAGGTCTATGGCTGCAGGTCAGTTGGAGAGTGCTTGCCAAGCATGCATTAAGCACTGGCTCTGATTCCCTGCATGTATAAACCTGGTGTAGTGGCTTATGCCTGTAATCGCAGGAGGAGGCAGGAAGACCAGAAGTTTGAGGCCAGCCTGGGCTACATGAATCCCTGGCTTAAAAAACTAAAAAAAAGCTTGGCAGTGTTGGTGCACGCCTTTAATCCCAGCACTCGGGGATTTCGAGGCCAGCCTGGTCTTCAGAATGAGCTACAGAATGTAGTTACACAACAGAGAAACCCTGTCTCAAAAAAAAACCAACCAACCAAAACAAAACAAAAACAAAATAAAACAAATATATAGAACTTGAAGGATTGGAGTAAAAGCTCTGTGGTCTACCTCTGGAGACCCCATTCCAGCCAACATGAAGAAGCCGGTCTACCCTTCCTTGGAGGCTTCTCTCTCCTGGTGGTGAATAGGAAGGGAGGGGACTCATATCAACTCTTCTTCCCTCTCCCACTTGCAACGCTCAGTGTAGTTTGGCCCCAGGTTCTCTTTTGCCTCCTTGTCTTCCCTTGGTTGCTGTCCCAAGCCTGGATCAGACTGTGGAGGTATAGCAGAAGAGTAGCTGGTATGTTCACGGTGATAGAGGAGGAAGTGGGAGCTCAACAGGTGTCAGGAGAGCAGGACAGAATAGTCAGGGGGAGGCATGGGACACTACATGGATGATGTACTACTGACCTGACGGGGTGGCAGAGAACTCCAAGAGGCACTTTGGATTACCAGCTAGGAAGCTGAGTTTCATCCCTAACCCTTGGATGTTTGGAAGTCATGGCCCAACAGGCCTTGTGTCCTTGCTCCTCCCCTTCTGGGGAATTTGCATTTGTCCCCTCAATGGTGAACTCTCTGCCTGTGGTCAGCGCACATTTGCATGGAGACTTCCTCATCCTGTGCCTGAGGGAAGGGGCTGAGACCCCTCACTTTGCTTGGGGGCCCTGGCCTGCTCCTGAGGCAGGCTGGGATGGCCTGGGTTGGGTAGGATTCCCTGAAGGGCTATGGTGTCCTCTGGACAGAGTAGAGAAGGATCAGGATGGACGGAGGCCTGTTCTTCTCCCCCATCCTTGCGGTTGGAAAATGCTGCCCCCTCCGTCCCTGAGCTGAGGAAACCTCACAACCTCACTTCTCACTCTCTCCCCAGAAGGAGTTTTGTGTTTTTTCCATCACGTGGTTTCCTGTGAGGCTAGGCATCGTGGGGCTACAATTTCCTCCTGGGAAGGGGGTGCTTCACGGAAAGGTCCTTAGTTCTGCTTTCTGCCCTGCAGCCCCTCGGAGCCCCACGGAGCCCCTGCTGCCCCGTCAGTGACATCACCCTGGGCTCTCTCCTCAGTGGAGCGTTTGTGCCCCCACACCCCCGTCCTTCTTCACTTCTTGCTCTGGCACCCACTGCCTTCAGTGGTTTGGGTCCATCTACATTTTTCTGTCCCTCCTTTTAACCTGGTCCAAGTCTGTGTATCATGGGGACACTTCGTTTTGTCTCTCCAAATATTTTGGATCTCGCTTGCCTTTCTGCTTGTTGTAAACTGTTGGAGGAGGCTTTAGGTTTTGGTTAGAACTCCTCCTCCTCCTTCTTTCTCTCTCTCTCCTTTTTCTCTCTTTCCTCTCACTCTCCTCCCTCCCTCCCTTTCTTCCTTCTTTCCTTCCTTCCTCCCTTCCTTCCTCCTTTTCTTTCTTCTTCCTTCCTTCCTTCCTTCCTTCCTTCCTTCCTTCCTTCCTTCCTTCCTTCCTTCCTTTCTTTCTCTCCTTCTCCTTCTTTTTTTGAGACAGACTCTTACACTGTAGCTCATGCAGTGTTGCAACTCACTATGTAGACCAGGCTTGCCCCGAACTTACAGTCCTCTTGCCTCTGCCAACGCAGGGTTGGAATTTCAGGTGTGTGTTATCATGCCTGGCTGTTTGTTTTGTTCTAGTGATAGGGTCTCACTCCGTAGCTCAGGCTGGCCTGAAACTTACCATATAAAGCAAGTTGGCCTCATTGAAGCAGTTCTTCTGTTCAGCCTGACTGCTGGGATTATAAATGTGAATCATCCTATCTATCTATCTATCTATCTATCTATCTATCTATCTTTAGAAGAGAGTGTCTTAAAGCTATGTTTATGGAGCTCATGCTGGCCTCAAATCCACTAGTCTCTTAATGTCTCCCACGGAGCTGGGATTCTGGCTCCAAGCTGGGATTCTAACACCAAGCCTGGCTTTTTCCTCTCAGCAGTTTTTGTGAGATAGCAATGGGTCTAAATGTAGTGGTGGATTTAAAAACTTGTAGCTCAGGACTGGCAGGTAGCAGGTCTCAGTGCTCACTCTGGGGCCTGGCCACCATCTTTTCAATGTTCCTTCTCTAGGTGGTACCATGGCCACATGTCTGGAGGGCAGGCAGAATCACTGTTGCAGGCCAAGGGTGAGCCCTGGACATTTCTTGTGCGCGAGAGTCTCAGCCAGCCTGGTGACTTTGTGCTGTCCGTGCTCAATGACCAGCCCAAGGCTGGCCCAGGATCCCCACTCAGGGTCACTCACATCAAGGTCATGTGTGAGGTAAGTCAGCTGGCCTATGTGGAGGGCCTCATGCCAGAGCTTCAGCAGGAGCTGCTGGGAGGGTCTTCTCGGGTTGGACAAGACTAGGGGTGCAAGGAAAGGGACTCAGCCCTAGGGGTAGTCCTACTTGGTGTCCTGCAGGGTGGACGCTATACTGTGGGCGGCTCAGAGACTTTTGACAGCCTCACAGACCTGGTGGAGCACTTCAGGAAGACGGGGATTGAGGAGGCCTCAGGTGCTTTTGTCTACCTGCGGCAGGTGAGTGGCCAACCTGCTTGCCTCTTCCCTTCCTCTGAGCCACTGGAGCTGTGGCCTTCTGAGGTCTCTCAGCCGCTGACACCCTGCCCTCCCTCACCCAGCCTTACTATGCTACTCGGGTAAATGCAGCAGACATCGAGAACCGGGTCTTGGAACTGAACAAGAAGCAGGAGTCAGAGGACACAGCCAAGGCTGGCTTCTGGGAGGAGTTTGAGGTGTGTGCTGGGGTAGATGAGGCCCCCTTGCCCTCTTTATATGCTTCTGACACGGCCCTGACCTATGGCCTCTCCACCTGTGGCTGTGCCCTGGGGTGGGGGCTCATTCTCGCACACTTCAGAGTCTACAAAAGCAGGAGGTAAAGAACTTGCACCAGCGTCTGGAGGGGCAGCGGCCAGAGAACAAGAGCAAGAACCGCTACAAGAACATTCTGCCCTGTGAGCACCAGCAGCCCCACCCCCACTGCCTCCCACAGCCACCTACCCCATCCCATCCTTCGCTCAGAAGGTACCCTCCCCACTGCCCAGCAGAGCTCTTCTCCCCCAGGAAGCCTCTTCACTTCCCAGGAGCCCCTCACAACTACCAGGCAATAGCCCCTACTCTGCCACCCTCCTGCTCATGAAGCCTCTGCTCCTACCCTAGACACATTTGTCCCTGCCTACCGTATATCCTCTGTGAGTCTGTGGCTTGGGAGACAAGATTAGCGGTTAGCTCAGGAAGGGTCTGCCCCAATGGCCCAAGCCATTCGTTCTGTTCCCATGCCAGTTGACCACAGCCGAGTGATCCTGCAGGGACGTGACAGTAACATCCCTGGGTCTGACTACATCAATGCCAACTACGTCAAGGTGAGTTGGGTGAGCTGTGTAGGAGCAGATGCTGCTCTCTGAGAGCTCCCTGTGTCTTGGAGGTCTGTGGGTATAGATGCCTCTGGGAAAAGTTGGAGCTGGTCTCTTGGGTGGGAGTGATGGTGGTACAGGCAAGTCCTATGCCCAGGGATTCATAGTCCTTGGGCATGTCTCTCTGTGCTTGCATCCAGAACCAGCTGCTGGGTCCAGATGAGAACTCTAAGACCTACATCGCCAGCCAAGGCTGTTTGGAGGCCACAGTCAATGACTTCTGGCAGATGGTCTGGCAGGAGAACACCCGAATCATCGTCATGACCACCCGCGAGGTGGAGAAAGGCCGGGTAGGGCAAAGCTCCACCTTCCTGAGTTCAATCCTTGGGACTCACATGGTAGAAGGAGAGAATGGACTTCTGCAAGTCGTCCTGTGACTGCCACGTGCATGCTGTAGCACCCGTGTACACATACATGCACACTTACACAGAAATAAATTAACTTTATAGGTGTACACACACACACACACACACACACACACACAATTAAATGAAATATTTTTTTAAAGGCAGGATCAGAACCAGTATAGAATAGGTCCTCAGCGACAAAGGTCCAGTGCCTGTTGGAAAGCTGAGGCCTGAGACTAGTCTCCACTTCACACTGTGACTCCTGGGCTCCCTCCTGAGCTCCAGATGCTCAGGTGTGATGGTATAGCCTGGTGGCAGAGTGCTTGCCCAGTTCCTGAACCCTGGGTTCCATCCTCAGCACCACAAAAGTCTTTAATGCGTCCCCGAGCAAACATCCTGCCCATCCCCCATCCTCTCCACCTCCAGCCTCTCGTAGCAGCCCTCCCCAGCAGACTCCCCCTTGATCAGCCCCTTTGTGCAGAGGGAAGTTTTCCCATCTGAAGCACAAGGCATCCAGCTACTCTCTCTGAAAACCCTTCTGTGGCTCCCAGTTGCTTCTAGGATGAAAAGCTCCCCTCTCAAGCCTATGGCTTCCCTCCACTCCTCACGCTTCACTGTGACGCACATTGCCTCTGCTGATCTGAGCATGCAGGCTCCTGGTGGCACTAGCTCAGTTTCGGCTGGGAAATGATTTTCCTGGACCCCCGTGCCTCACAGACTCCACAGTTCGGAGTGCTGCTTCCTCTGTGAACCTGGCTTATGTTGCCTCCGTAGCCCAGTGGGAGGAGTGGCTCCTTCCCCAAGCCCTGCTCCTGAGACATGATCTGTCTGCCTGTGTCACCTGCCTGTGTATCACCCACGTCCTTGGACATGGACAGTGTCTGACCTGACCTTCTGGTTTTTGTAGTGCTAGGGGAAGAATTCTGAGCTTTGTAGATGCTAAGCACATGCTCTTTCATGGAACTGCATCTATCTCCTGCCTCTTAACTTGAGTTTGAACCACAGCTTGGTACAGTGCCAGCGGTCACTGAATGGATTATAAGGATAGATGGTTGATCAGGTCCTACCTAGTACGGTTAGCCCGAGGCCAGATCCCAAGTCTGATTCTGAGCTGGTTCATCCATTCTTTTTACCAAATTGCGGCTGGGAAGAAGGCTCGGGTTAAGCGTTTTCCATGAAAGCATGAGGACTGGAGTTTAGATCCTCAGAAACTCGTATGCATTCTGGGTGGGCAGAGGGGTGACCTTCAGGGGATCCCCAGAACAAACTGGCTAGCAAGATTTGCCATATTAGTGAGCTCTGGGTTTGATTGAAACACCTGCCTTAATGAAGAAGGTGGAAGAGAGATAGAAGATGACCCCCAACATCATCCTGAGGCCTCTACATACACACCCCATGTATGTACCTATACACAAATACACACCATCCCCATGTATGTACCTATATACACATGATCACCATACCCCATGTATGTACCTATACACACATGATCACCATCCCCCATGTGTGTACCTATACACACATGATCACCATCCCCCATGTGTGTACCTATACACACATGATCACCATCTCCCATGTGTGTACCTATACATACATGATCACCATCCCCCATGTGTGTACCTATACACACATGATCACCATCTCCCATGTGTGTACCTATACATACATGATCACCATCCCCCATGTGTGTACCTATACACACATGATCACCATCTGTGATGTATGTACCTATACACACATGATCACCATCCCCCATGTGTGTACCTATACACACATGATCACCATCTCTGATGTATATACCTATACACACATGATCACAAGCCCCCATGTATGTGCCTATACACATGCAAAAAAAAAATTTTCAGGTCTATCCTTGGGGCCCAGAATGAGCCCCAGAGCTCTACCTCTGTGCTCTATCCCTTCCCCTCTTTCTTTTCAGAACAAATGTGTCCCATACTGGCCAGAGGTGGGCACTCAGCGTGCCTATGGGCTCTACTCTGTGACCAACTGCGGAGAGCACGACACAGCAGAATACAAGCTTCGCACTTTACAGATCTCCCCACTGGACAATGTGAGTGTCCCCAGTCCCTGCACACTCGAAGAGCCGCTCCTCAGATTTGTTCTGGGTGGGACAAGGATATTGTGTGGAAGCAGCCGGCACTGACTCTAAGCCCTTGGCCTAGGGAGACCTGATTCGGGAGATGTGGCACTACCAGTACCTAAGCTGGCCTGACCATGGAGTTCCCAGTGAGCCTGGGGGTGTCCTTAGCTTCCTGGACCAGATCAACCAGCGGCAGGAAAGTCTGCCTCACGCAGGGCCCATCATCGTGCATTGCAGGTGAGAGCTGTAACATGGAGGTAATGGGAAACAACAACACAGGAGCTGGGGGCTACAGAGATGGCTCAGAGGTTAAGAGCTCTGGCTACTTTTCCAGAGGACCTGGGTTTGATTTCTAGCTCCTACAGAGTGACTCATAACCTTCTGTAACTTCCGTCCCAGAGGATTCAGTACCTCCTTATAACCTCCAAGGGCAATGCATGTACACGGTGTACAGACATACAAGCAGGCACAACACCCACACACACAAAATTAACAAAACAAAACAGCAGCTGATGAGTGAACAGTGCTAAGTCGGTGCTGTCAGCAACACAGATAGGGATCACTGAGTGCCTTCCCTTGACCCCCATCTTCTGGGCTCCTCACTGTTCCAGTGAGTGGGTGGTCCTGGCTTGAAGCAGCCTCATTGCTGGCCATTGGCCTGGTGTGCCTTCTCCAGAGGCCTCCCTGGTGAAGCATCTAGTCCCTGCTGCCAGATAAAGGTGTGGAAACTGACTCTGAGCTGGCCTGACCACCAGTCGTCATCAGGGAGACTGGTTCCTTGCAGGAGGGCCCAGATCTGGCCTCTGGTTTTCTTTCTCAGCCCGTGTCTTCACAACTTCCATCTGGGGTCAGTGTGGCATTACAACCTCCCCTTTGCCATCTGTGGCTCTGAGGAGGGTGAGGGAGGCTGGCAGAGGTCAGCATGGGGTAGAGGTCCTCCAAATGAGCCTCCCCGGGTAGACAACAGGTAAGGGCAGAGGCTGCTTGCTGATCACCAGCTGTGTGATCTTGGGAGAGTTACTTGACTTCTCTGACCCTCGGGTTTCCCCTCTCACTGCTCATTGCTGGGCATGGTGGCATAGCCTATAGTCCCAGCATTTGGGAGGCTGAGACAGGAGGATCATGAGTTCCAGAATAAGACCTTGTCCTTTGGTTTGGTTTTGTTTTTGAGACAAGTTTTCTCTGTGTAATAGTCCTATTGTCCTAGAACTTGTTTTGCAGACCAGGCTGGCCTTGAACTCACAGAGATCTGCCTGACTCTGCCTCCTGAGTGCTGGGATTAGAGTGTACCACCACCACCTGGCAAGACCTTGTCTTAGAATAAAAATTTCTGTGTGTGTGTGTGTGTGTGTGTGTATGTATGTGTGTTTCTGTGCATCTGTGTGTATGTATATCTATGTATCTGTGTGTGTGTGCTGTGCATCTGCGTGTATGTGTGTCTGTGTTTATGTGTATATGTTTCTGTGCATCTCTGTGTGTGTGTCTGTGCTTGTGTGTGTGTTTCTGTGCATCTCTGTGTGTTTCTGTGCATCTGTATGTCTGTGTGTGTGTCTATTCATCTGTGTGTGTTTCTGTGTATCTGTGCATCTGTGTGTATGTGTTTCTGTGCATCTGTATGTATGTGTTTCTGTGCATCTGTGTGTATGTGTATGTGTTTCTGTGCATCTGTATGTGTGTGTATATATGTGCATCTATGTGTATGTGTGTGTGTGTATCTGTGCATCTGTGTGTGTGTGTTTCTGTGTGTTCTGTTGATAGCTTCTCATGTTAGACATGGGGAAACAGGAACCGGTTTTGTCCTCTTCCTACGCCATCTGTCCCTGTAACCCCAGGCCTGTGGGTGCTTTAGACTTCCTCCTTCTCCCCACAACAACTGTTCCGTAGCTGGTCTGGATGGGCTGAATCTGAACTCCTATATGAACCCCTTATACTGTCTTGGGGGACCAAGCTCTGCACTCTACCACCCTGGGGACAGCTCATCCCCAAGAACTATCTCTCTGCCACTCCTCTCCCCCCACCCTGTTCACATACTTCTTGAAATCCCCAGGGCCTTTATTTAGAAATTACAGGAAGGAAGTGGTATGGGGGGGGTTATTTTTGACAATCTGGGTTTGAAATTAGACAGCTCAACTTGTGGCACTGGCCTCATGGACTGGGCTATAGGCAAGTCTGGGGTGTGCACCATCTGTCTGCCCAAGGGTGGCGGTGGAGGCCATGGGCAAAGGGAGGCATGCTCTGCTCTTCTCCACTGTGTGTGCCCCGGGCCAGACACACACATGTCCCTTACCTCTCTACCACATTGAAGAAAAGAGAAATGAAGTTCCAGAGACAGCAAGGCCAAATGCCACCTCTCTGTGGTGTGTGTTTTTGTGTATGGTGCTGGGGATGGGACCCCAAGGCTTTAAGCATGCTAAACACATGCTTTACCACTGAGCCACACCCTAAGCCAATTGTAACTGTGTGTGTGTGGTGTGGGCATGTTTGTGGAGGTTAGAAGTCCACATCTTCCTCTATGGCTCTCTTCCTTCTATGTATAACGTGTGTGTGTGTGTGTGTGTGTGTGTGTGTGTGTGTGTGTGTATCTCTCTATGTGGCTTAGGGCCTGGAACTCACTAGATAGACCAGGCTGGCCTCCTGAGTATTGGGATTAACAGCATGCGCCACCACACCGGGCTCTTCACCTTATTTTTTGAGACAGGGTCTCTCACAGAACCTGGAGCTTATCACTTTAGCTAGGTTGGCTGGCCAATGAGTTACAGGGATCCTGTCTCTGCCTCCCCTAAGCCCCCAGTGATGGGGTTATATGGCCGCTGTGCTTGGCTTTTATGTGTGTAATGGGGATCTGGTTTCAGGTTCTCATGCTTGCTCAAGAGTCACTGAGTCATTGAGCCATCGAGCCCATCCCAAATGTAACATTTTTTTTGTCTCTCTCTATAGACCAGACTGTTCCCCCCACCCCCCAGTGCAGGGATTAAAATCATGTGACACCACACCTGGTGCTTAGGAAGGGGGGCGGGCAGGTACCTGAGGATCGGGCAGGACAATGGCACGCGTAGAGTCCTGTTTCTCTAAGGGATGGGGATAGCCATCACTTGGGTTAGTGAGGGGTACGAGCAGGAAGTGGGGGACATTATGCTGGGAAAGAGGGAAATGGCGCCTGGGAAACAGGCCCCCGCTTGTGTATCCTGTGACTGGGGCAGAAGCGTGGGTGTGGAGCTGGATAGATACCTGTCTTCGCCGAAGGCCCGTTCACATTACTAACCCTTGTGGCTGGAGCCTTAGGTTCTTCATGCCTCGCCCAGTGCTGGGGCTGACCCCTGGACTCCCCACTTCCTGGGGAGGGCCCGGCCTCTGATGGTTGGTGCCTTCTCTCTGCAGCGCTGGCATTGGCCGCACGGGCACCATCATCGTCATCGACATGCTCATGGAGAGTATCTCCACCAAGGGTGAGGACCCTTGGGGAGTGCAGGAGCCTGTGGGGGAGGGGTGGGAAGTCCCTCGGCCTTTGCCTTTGCCTCTCCTGGCGCCCTACCGCCACCCTTACCCTGCCGCCATCCCTACCCAGGGCTAGACTGTGACATTGACATCCAGAAGACCATCCAGATGGTACGGGCACAGCGCTCCGGCATGGTGCAGACGGAGGCACAGTACAAGTTCATTTACGTGGCCATTGCACAGTTCATTGAAACAACCAAGAGGAAACTGGAGATCATACAAGTGTGTCCGGAGTGTGGGGCTGAGGGGTGGTATGGGAGAGTGGGTGTCACCTGGTCCTGCTGGTACCACCAGCTTCCCACCACACCTTTGCCCGCAGTCCCAGAAGGGCCAGGAGTCGGAATATGGGAACATCACCTACCCTCCCGCTATGAGGAGTGCCCACGCCAAGGCTTCCCGTACCTCTTCCAAGTGAGTGGTCCTGCTCTTCTCCTCAGCATCTTCCCTCTTCTCCTGCCCAGCCTTAGCTGTCCTTTCTGAAGTGTGGACGTTGGAGAGACCCTGGTTCAAGGTCAAGCATCTTTCTACTACCTCTGTTCTTAATTTTTTCCTGAAGAGCCCACTCTGCCTCTGTGTGGGCCCATGCTACAGACCTGCTGTGGACTCATGTAGGAGATGCATGCTCTGTCCCTGGGAGCCTGGGGTCTAGTGTATGCGTGGGTTACCTCGCTTTCCTGAGAGTGAGAGTCTGGAGGGGGCTGCTGGTGTGGGTCACCCTGCACAGTCTCCAGATGTCTTCTCACCCCCAGACACAAGGAGGAGGTGTATGAAAATGTGCACAGCAAGAACAAGAAGGAGGAGAAAGTGAAGAAGCAGCGGTCGGCAGACAAAGAGAAGAACAAGGGTTCCCTCAAGAGGAAGTGAGCCGGGCATCTGCAGGTGGCCATGGTGCGGCCCCTTCTGCAGGATCTCTTTTCTGCCCTGCCTCAATCTCCCCCTCTCCAGTTCAGACATGCATGGGATGGTCACCATCTCACCCTACACTGCCAGGGTGTCCCTAGATCTGTTTATCTGTCCCCTCCCCAGGCCCCAGATAACCCTCTGATCCACTTCCTCTTTTATCTGCAGCATCAGCCTCAATAGCTGCAGAGACTTCCAGCGGACAGATCCGGAACCTGTGGCCCACACCAGACCTAGGACCTCCCCTATCCTTTTGTAATTTAAATGTCTGTGATCCTCTGAACCTGTATATAGTCCAGCAAACTCCCAGGGAAAGCCAGACCCTTCTATTCCTGTAAATAAAGCTCCTGAATCACTGTGTGCTGCCTCCAACTCTGCGCGCCCCATGTATCCAGGGACTCTGGGCAGGAGGGGGCTGGGATACCACGTGCGACTCAGCCTTTTGGGTCAGACAGACCTGGCTCTGGAAGCTGCTTCACAGCTAGATAGGAATGCCAAGGCATTCCTAGGGCTTAGATTGTTTGGTGTTCTCCCTCTCTCATTCATGCTGGAGATGGAACCTAGGGCCTCTTATATGCTAGGCAAGTAAGTGCTCTAGTCTTCTTGCAGAAGAGGGTGACCTGGGTTTATCTGTCTTCCTTGGCTTGGTAGTGAAGATCACTGAGATAGTGAGTACCAGTAACAATGGCCACTACTACATTAGACACTGGCCACAGGCCTGGGCACTGTTTAAGAGACTATAGAATCAATTAATTCTTGGTGCTTTAATTTTTGTTTTATTTTTTTGTGGTACTGGGGACAGAGCTCAGGGCCTCCCAATGCTAGGCAGGGAACGGCTCTCTCACTGAGCTACACACCTAGGTCTCAGTCTGGGTACCTTTAGCATCCTGATTTTACAGCAGGAGAAAACTGAGGCAGAGAGAGAGAGAGATCAAGTTCACTCGCTCAAGGCGACAGGGCTACTGAGCTTCAGAGTTGTCATGCCGGTGCCCTCATTTCCTTGCAGATTCAGCAACGTTCACCCCGGAGGGATTGCAACAAAGTGTGCTGTTGATTGCTAGCTCCGACAACTAGAAGATTTTTAGGAGGGACTGATCTAGTCTAACCCCCATCTCCCCCATCTGTAGTTCCCAAAGCACACAGGAGCAGACCACTGAGGTTGCTGGGGACCTCGTCCCAGACCCAGAAGAACATTTTATCTTGTCTGCTTTCCTTTTGTCTAGAGTTCTTCATATATAACTTGAGTCTCCTGGCCAGCTGAGTGTGCCAGCCATACCTTAGGAAGAGCTGGCCCCCACCATAGGAAAGGCTGAGGACAAGACATCGGCCTGGATGCCCACCTTGTCCCGGGTCCTAGTGCTGGGGACATTGAGGATGGCAAGTTAGCTTATCCTACTGGGACCCAGGAGATGTCTGGGAGACCAGGCCAGAATTAGTTCACAAAAATAATTACAACGGAAAAGCATGGAGAACAAAGAGGAGGAAGAAAGGGACAGCTCTGGGATTGAGCAACACAATAGCTCCCTGGAGCTATGGCCCTCCAGGGGGTGCGTGGGTGGGGCCATCACCTGTGAGCCACAGGGCCCCTCTCCCAGCAACACAGAACCACACAGAAGAAAGGCAGGTCTTGTTCCTCTAACTGCCCTGGACTAATTCTTCGAGAAGAGGGCTCTGCTGAGAGGTGGGTTGCAAGCACCATCTCTCCAGTCTAGCTCTCCTACGGCTTGGAGAGCAGCTCCCAGCTTTCCTCGCTAGGCCGGGGCGGGGCCTTTTGGCCTAGACCCGCACTCCAACATCAGGGTAAAACCAAAGATCCGGAGGCAAGCCGCAGGGGCTCGAGGGTCCACAGGTCTGTGGGGCTTCCTCCCTTCCCAGTTCTCAAGGGGTTGCCCAGCTCTGGATGAGCACTGGACAGGGACACAGACCAAGGCCTGCCTAGCTGACCCCACACTGACCTCGGGGATGATCCCCTGACTCTGGCCGAGGGCAGGCTTGGAGGCCTCCGAGGAGAGGGGTTTCGGCTTGGGGAAGGAGGCGCAGGAAGAGGATCCAAAGATGGCTTCTCCCTTTATTCCTTTAGATACAGGGAAAGACTAGGTTGGAGAAGAAAGGCCGCTAGAAAGGGCGGGAGGCCTGGCGGGGTGGCCAGGCCTCGAGAGGAGGCGCCCAGGGTGGGTGCTGGGAGGGAAGGAGTTAAGGCGGAGAGGGGGGCAGCCTATGGCAGCAGGACACACCTGTGCGCAGGCAGTGGGCGGGCGGGGCCCAGGTGAGGCGCCAGTGCCGCCCGGCAGGTGAAGAAGGAAGAGGAAGAGCGGAGGCCGAGCAGGCGCCAGACGGTTGAATCCGGGGCCTTGACACCCCTTCCTTTCTTCTGCATCACTCTGGGGGTCAGGCGGGTCTGGTGCCAGGTAAAGGCCCCCGATCAAGGGGTCCTGGGGCTGCGCTAGGAGCAGTGGAGCGCAGGATGACGGCGGGTGAACTGGTGTGTGCTGTGGGTAGGGTCCCCTGTGGAGTGGTGGGAGACTGGCCCCGGGCGGACAGCGGAGGGCCGAGGGGGGCTGCTGAAGCAGGATTCGGCCCGTGATGGGCAGCTTAGGGTTCGCCTGGTCATGAGCAGCTAGGCTCACCCGGAAGTGTCCCGAATGACACGGAGATGGGGGATGGGAGCCGGAGATCGGCGGCTTCTCCACAAGGTGCTTGGGCTTGGCCAGGACTGATCTTGGAGGTGGACTGGTTGGGTAGGGGCCCTCGTCTTACCCAGCAGTGTTTGGGTGCTGGTTGGGATCTCTAATACTGCCGGGTAATGATGGAGGCCCCTGTCCCTGTGTCAGCGTCGTCCATTGCTTCAGGCCCCTGGCCCCTATCTGGCAGCAAACCCCTTCCCACCCCCACATTCCCTGAAACACCCCTTCTGCCGAGTTCAGGGTGCAGAGAAGTGGCTCTCCGGTTGGCCGCTTGCCCACTGGAGGAACACAATGGCCCTAGCCCCTCCTCCAACCCAGTGTGATTTGTCATCTGGTAGATCCAGAACTTACCCGAAACCGACCTTGGCCTTGGGATTGTCTACGCACTCAAGAGGCCTCAGCCAGCCAGCCAGCAGCGGCCTCCCTCCACACTTGATCAGCTGTAGCCTGGTTTTATGTTGGCCGGCCCTGGGTCCATCTTCCAGTGCAGTGTTGGATGGTTGAAGTATGAAGCTCCTAACACTGTCTGGTAAAGATGGCCCCCGGGTCAGCTCCCTCAGCAGTGACCTTCTTGAAGCCTTGAAGACCACACCAACAACCGCTAACCTTTACCCTTCTGAATGGGTGTGTATGTGTGAATCACTTGGCAAAGGGGAACAATGGGAAAGATACAAAATGGCTGCCTCCAGAACAGCAAGATTTGGAAACACATTTGGTCCCTAGGCACTTTCATTGTCTTTTCAGCCTGGGAACATGAATGTCATTGGGAAATGTGGGACACTGATTCAGGTCCACGGGCCTGTCTATCTTAGGCTTCCTAGACCTCAGTAAAGATTAATCTACTTCCTTCAAGAAGCCAAGGAGCTGAAGCTTTACTGTACCCTCTGGCCCTGTTAAAGTTCACTTCTTCCCCTATTGTATTGTTTTATGACTCAACTTATTTCTAGTCTACCCAAAAGGGAAAAAAGATGGCAAAGGTTCTAGTGAGCTACAGGTATGAGCAAAGGCTTAATTTCCCAGTACTTGAAATTCAGTGACTTCAGAAGAGTGAGGTCATCTGTGGAAAATAGTCCTTGTTTGGTTGGGCTCCAGGGCCGTGGGGGTGGGAAGCCCACCTCCATAGGGAGAACTACATGCAAATAGCTCATCGTACCTGGTGACTAACAACAGTGCAGTAGCCCACTGGGCTTTGAACACTGAAGCCCTCGGGGAAACACACACCATCTCCCAATTGCCACACAAAAGCTGGTTGGTTACCAAGGAAGGAGCTCCCGTTGGGGTCATCAAATTTTTTGTTTGGCTCAGCAAAGCCACAGCTGCTCCAGCCTTAAAAAATATGTTATTAAACCAGCTAGTTCATTCGGCGGATGTGGCGGGTGGGGTGAAGGGTGCATTTGGGCCTTTGGTTCTGAGATCTCTCAGCTTAGGTCTTGTTTTGGAGCCGGTAGGCTCAGAGGACCTAGGGCAGAGCTGGAACTCTACAGGCCAGGCTCCTTGTGCCCTCTGCTGGCAGGGACCCAGAGTGCATCCTGTCTAACCCAAGCAAAATCTTGGCTTCAGTTTAAGTAATAAAATTTTTATTGAGAATTCCTGGGATGGTGGTTATCTCCCCCATGTTCTGGGGGAGGGACAACACTGTAGGAAATCACTGGAAAAAAAAAAAAATCACACTGTCCCAAACCACCCTGGGCCAATACAGGGAGGAGGAAAGCCCGGAGAGGGTTGGTCTTCAGTCTTCCTTAATCCAAGAGGGCAGGTGTAGAGGAATCTATCACATGATGGTCAGGGTGGGGTGTGCTTGGCACCCTAGCCAGTTCCTCAAAACTGGAGAAGTGCACCCAGTTCTCCGGTGGTGGTGGTGGTGGTCTTCATGTCTATACTCATTTCTTACCCTTAATGAGGCTGTCACTGTAGAACAAAGGGAAATGTTCCTGATGTTACTGAGGGCATAAATGTGAGATGCAGAACATCCTAAACCATTCCCTCTTCCCAAATGGCTATGAGGGATGGGGGCTGGGGAGGTGTATGTGAGAAGGGGAGGTGCCAGGGCAGGTCTAGGGAGCAGGAGGGCCCCAGGACCCCACAGTAAGGATGCAGTCACACTCACCTTCCCCTGCAGCCAGCACAGCATCAAGTGACAGGAACATAAAAGAGAAACACAAGATTTGTCAAGTTTCAGGCCCCAGCTGTTCTAGACCCTTCTCTGCTCCCCAGAGACGACTGCTCTCTTGGCCACTATTTCTGCAGTGCTAACACACTTTCATTACCAGTGAAGCAGTGCTCAGGTTCTCAAAACTAGAATGCAGAAAGAACACCAGCAGTCACCACTTTTCACTTAAATACTTACAAAGTGCCTTTTATAAGAAACCCCGTCTTTATAAGAAACTGTTCATAAAATCAGTCCTAGAAGATGCAAGATAGAAACTGCCAACCTGCCAGATACCTACTTTTCTGACTTTGGACCCCATGTTGATTGTAACAGACTACAGAGCCCAAGGGACCAGATTTGTTTGCTTTGTTCTCCGTTCAGTGGCATCTTACCGAGTAAAGCTTTCATCCTGTAGATTCAGCACAAGGTTGTCAGCCGTCAGATAGATTCGGTTCTGTGATGTGGCAATCTACAGGACAGGGAGATGGATGCTTGTGTCAGCAGACGACTCAACTCTCAGCCCTGTAAGTCCGTGGCGACCCAGGGGAAGATACAGTAATGAACAAGAGGCTCCTGCTTAGTACAAAGATCCAGGCAGCGAGAAGCCTTGTTACCAGTTCCACAAGAGCCACAAACACAAAGCCTGAGCACTGTGGAGCCACTGGGCGAGGAAGGGTGCCTGAGGAAGTTGTTTAAGTAGACTCAGCCAGGCTCTAATTCCATTGTGTGACTGTGTAACTGTACACTTTCAATCTCAATGGGCGATCCTGGGCGAGGCCTTCCACTCACGGTCTTAGAGATGTTCTGGGCGGCCCGGATCTTGCGGAGCTTGATGTAGCCGGGATTCTTGCTCAGTGCTTCTCCAAGGTTAAGCAGACAGGGTTAAGGCTTCATCTAGGCCAGCTGACCTCTGCCACAACACACTCACAACCCCCACCAAGAATCCTCTGGGCAGTCAGGTTCAAGGTTGCGCTCACATGGCTACTTACACATTGGCCTCCCTTGTGGGCCTCCCTAAAGCATGCTGCCAGGAACTATGGTGGCAGCAGACATGAAGGCAAGGCCAGCAGTGCTATTGATCTGGCCTTACAGCGGAGAGTCAGGCCTCAGGTACCCCCACCAAGAATTCAGATCTCATTGTTCCCCCCACCCCCTAGAAGCCAAGGGTCAGTAGGCAGTCGCATTCGCCTTAGTCTCATCAGCCAGCCCATGAGGGAGGAGAGGAAATAAGTGTCCCATGGGCCAGGCCATGCTCTCTCCAACAGGATATCATCTTGGCAGCCTCAGCCTCCCCTTCAGCCTGCACGATCTTCTGTCGCTGTTCCTGCTTTGCTTTTTCCACCAAAAACTGGGCTCGCTGGGCTTCCTGCTGGGCTGTGGTGGCACAAGTGAGCCGAAGTTATGACCCCGAGATAAGAATCCCAACCACACACAGTCCCCCTTCTCCCATCTCCAGAAGCCCACTGGTCTGCTTCTCCTGGGACTTACCCACTTGTTTGGCTTCTACTGCAGCTGTGTACTCTCGGCTAAAGCTCAGCTCTGTGATAGCTACATCATCCAGGATGAGGCTGAAGTCCTTGGCTCGCTCTGTCAGCTCCCTTCGGATCAACAGGGACACCTGGGGGCAAGGGTGAGGAGGGGAAGGGAGGGATGGTTTGAGGGGACCAGAGAACTGGAAGGAAGGTGGTGTTGCTGTAACCCTCTGAATACCAGAGCCCCTAGGTATGAGCAGCAAACCCATCACTTCTAAGTCCTCAGACAATCACTAGAAAAGACAGGGTTCAATCTCTTTGTGTGACAGACTAGACAGCACCAGGACAGGGCGTGACTGCCCCAGGTCACACCGATCCCTAATCTTCTGTTTTCAACGCAATACATATTTCCTTAGCTTCCTGCCAAGCAAGGAAGAAAGAATTTCTTTAAGAAAAGAAATGTGGGCAAGATTACATTGCCATTGTTTTCTACTATGATTGCTTCAGGCTGACTAGTATCAGGCTCTACAGCTCTCCTTATCTCCCACAGCGACGATTAGTACAGCTTTCTCACGTCAGACTGGCTATACAGCCAAGGATAATTTTAAACTTCTGATCCTCTTGCCCTCTACCTCCAAGTGCTGGGATTACATGCAGGCGCCACACCTGGTTTAAATAATGCTTGGGTTGGAATTAACCCCAGGGCTTTGTGCACACTAGGCAGGCACCCACCAACTGAGCTACAGCTCCATCCCCCAACATCCTTCTACTTTATTTAATAAAATTCCCTTTTCAGTACCCAGTAACCCCTTCCAAGGAGACACAAGCTGCCGACACGCAGACGGTGATAGGAGTCAGACCTGAGCCCGCTGGGTGATCAGCTGCGAGGCATTGAACTTGGCCACCACACTCTTGAGCACCTCATTGACGATGGACGGCAGCACTCGCTCCTCATAGTCTAGCCCAAGGCGCTGGTACATGCTGGGGAGCTCCTGAGCGTTGGGGCGAGACAGCACACGCAGGGAAATGTTCACCATCTGCAGGTCTGAGGGAGAGACCGGGTCAGCAGTGGATTGTTAAGGCTGAATTCCCCCTCTCCAAGCATCTTCTCCTGTGGGTGCTTCCCACCATGCCTGTACAGCGCATGTCAACAAGGAAGATATGACAGCATGCATGGAACAGATCCTCGTTTACTGTGAAGTCGTCTCAACAGGCCTTCTCCTAGTACAACTGACTCCTCTCTCTCTCTCTCTTTTTTTTTTGCTACTGGATTTGGTATAACTTCCAAAGTGGTCTGTACCAAGCAGCGCCACAATCACGGGTCTCCCCGTGCACGGACTTGAGATTCAGAATTGTGATTTAAAAAAAAAAATTTCCAAGGCCTATGACTGGCTTAGTGAATGAATAAACAACACACACTGAAAGCAGTACAAAGCACATTCCTGTGAGCTACTTGCCTCTGTGTGTGCGTGTGAGTGAGGCAGGGCTTCTAAGTATGGTCTACAAGGAAACTGCTAGTGAAGAGTGGGGACAGTTTCTCCAGAGCAAGGTGTACTGTGGATGCAATCAACAAGTCAGCAGGAAAAAAAAAAAGGCCTTTAAAAAAAAAAAAAAAAAAAAAAAAAAAAAAGGCTTGAGTCTAGGAAGCAAGGAAGATCACAAAGAAAGGTGACTCTCTGATTCCGTTCACACTAGGCAGAAAGGAACGTCAAAAACGTGCAAGCATACCCAGGGTTGGAACTTGGTAAGCCAGGAGGCACTACCACTCCTGGCAGCCTTGCAGGCACATTTTATGCCTACTTGTTTTCCCACCTGCCATGCAGCTCCCGATGGCCCACACTTACCTTTGGAGCCTGTGGGGGAGGAGATTTTTCGGGGTCTGGCCCGAATGTCATAGATGATGGGGTACTGGAACCAAGGGATCCTGGAGAGGAGAGGTCAGGGACAGGAATTGGGAAAGTGCAGTTTCATTGCTTTTGACCAGTCTCCCCTCACCACTTGTCTTTGGGCCTGCTCCTCCCCATGACCACAGACAAGGAGAGTCTTTTCCCTTTGGAGAACAGCCCTTTATGCACTGCTGGAGTTTCGGAGCACCTACTGTCCTAGGAACAGGAGTGAGGAAGGGAAAAAGCAGCACCGAATCCTGTTTTAAGTCTGGCTACAGCCGTCAAGGGTGAAGGGTCAGGGCCCGTTCGCTCTGCCCGCCATTACCTGAAGTGAAGGCCCTCGGCCAGGATTGTGTCCTGTTGCACGCCGCCGATCCGATTAAAGAAGATGGCTCTATGACCACCTTCCACTGTGGAGAGAGGGGTGGGAATCAGGACAAGCTAGTCTGCATGGCAGTGGTGGGAGCAGGCGGGACGGGGGCGAGAGAGGAGGTAGGCGCGGACACTGCGGGGAGGCAGGCCAGCGGAAGAAAGCTGCTCACCGGTGAACACGGATTCGCGGACGCCATAGGCCACGGCCCCGGCCCCCAGCAGCAGCTTCAGCGCCGTGCCCATGCCCCGAGGCCCCGCGGGCAGGCGTCCCGCTAAGTCCTTCAAGTTCTGGGCCATGTCTGATACTCCGGGAGGCGGTGGCACCAGCGGTGAGGAGGGGGTACCCACCGGCTTCTACCCCACTCCCGTTTACGGACCTCGCCCTGCACACGAGGACTGGGGGCCCGCGGGACTCCCGGGAGAAAGGGCACCGGAAGTGCGCTTCTTTCTGAACCCGCCCCCTTGACCTAGGCGGACCCGGACCTCGCGCACAGTGATAGCGTAGCCGGAAGTCCCGCCTCTTTTGGAGGTACGCCCTCTTAGCGAGGCTTCGGTAGTTTAGGACTACAGGCATCGCCATTTCCAAGCGCCCTCTTTCAAAATGGCAGCTAGGAGGAAGTTTGCAGTGAGGACGTACGCGAAGTTCTGACTTAAGGACGTCAGCGCCGTTTCCGGTCGGCTTACAAGATGGCTGCGCCCAGTGATGGTTTCCAACCTCGTGAGCGGCGCTTTGCAGTGCAGGAACAAGACTGGGATACTGCGCCGCCTAAGAGGCCCCGGCTTGGGGCAGGAAGCAAGTGTGGAGGCCGTAGGCTCATTGTGGTGCTGGAAGGGGCCAGTCTGGAGACAGTCAAGGTAGTTGGGAACATAGTGTGGAAGTAATAAATTGGTTAGGTTCTGTGGGGACCAGAGACGCAGAACGGACAGAAAAAAACTGAGCAGTGAAATTCGCTTTTGAAGGACACCCTGGCTTTGCAAGCTGTTGCCATTCTGGGATGACAATATTTTCTTTTACTCCTCTTGACTCTCATTCTAATCCTCATCTCCTTGCTTTTAGTTGATTTATCAGGGAGTCTGATATAAAATCACGTAAAGTGAGGAAGCATTGTCTATTGAGGTCTCCCACATCCCAAAAGCCAATGGCTTTCCCAGCCTTTTATTGGTGAGGACTTGATGTTTTATTTGCTAAAAGGATTCCAACTGTCAGCTCGTTGTATATTTCTGCCTATCTTGAAGCGTATCTGGATGAGCTTATTTACTAAGCCTTCGTCTTTGTTTTTAAATATTGTATTTATTTTTATGTCCATGTGGTGTTTTGCCTGCATACGTGTCTGGGTGAGGGTGTCAGATCTCCTGGAACTGGAATTAGAGACAGTCGTGAGCTGCCATGTGGGCGCTGGGAATTGAACCCGGGTCCTCTGGGTGAGCAGCCCGTCCTTTTAACTTCTGAGCCAACTTTCCACCCCTCGTCTTTTTTTTTTTTTTTTTTTTTTAAACCTATCATTCATTACCCTGAGTGTAATAAATGTTCAGTGCCGTGTCTTAAAATCTTGAGCAATGTTTTTACCCTCCAAAGATTTATTTTACTTAATGTGTGCAGGTCAGCATGTGGCTGTGAGCCTCTTGGTGTGGGTGTGGGAAACCCAACTAGGGTCCTTCACAAGAAGACTCTTAACCCCCATTCCGTATCTCCAGCCCTTCATTTCTTCTTTCTTGTGTCTTAGCTCTCAGAGTTAAACTTCTTAAGTGTGCAGGCCCAGAAGTGTGTGTGTGTCTGTGTGTGTATATCTCCATGAGTACATACATATACACGTACACACACTGTTGTCTTCGTTTTGAGTCACTTGTCTTCGTTTTGAGTCAGGGTCTTAGTATGCAGCCCAGATTGACCTCAGCTTCCTAGGTATTAGGATTATAGGTGGATGCCACCATGCCAGGCCTGACCTGGATTTTAATTTTGGTCTTTAGCCCCTACTTGGTGACTGTGAGAAAATGTTTGCCTTTACTCTGTAAAGTGGTTGTGTACCTTAACTAAACCACACAGGAACTGTATTGACAGTCCTTTAAAAGTAGCGTTCCTAATAACCTGAGGTGAGAGTCTTCTGTTCTACATCTGCACTTTATTAAACTTGAAGTTAGAAAACCTGTTTTTCTCTTTTTTCATTAAATGATCTATTAGTCAGATTTTTAATTTTCCTCAGTAATTCATATTTCCAACCTAACTACCGACTTTTATAGATTCCTCCCTAAGTAATTGCCTGTCATCATCATCATCATCATCATCATCATTATTGAATAGGGTTTCACTATGTAGTTCTGGCTGGCCTGGAACTCAAGAGATCTGCCTGTCTCTGCCTTCTGAGTGCTGGAATTAAAGGCGTGCACCACTACATTTGGTTACATATTAGCTCTTGAGTATTAATTCTGACATGAGGCTAACAATTCCACAGTAACAGTAATTTGCAAATGTGGAAACCTTACCTGTATCAGTGTTTGAGAATGCAGATTCACATTAGGTTCCCTGGGTTCTAGTCCTACATCCCAGTACCAGTTTTGTGACATACACAAATCAGTTCACTTATTTGTAATGGTCAGAAGGAGTAAAGGAAGCGGGCGGTGGTGGTGCACACCTTTAATCCCAGCTCTCAGGAGCCAGAGGCAGGAGAATCTCTGTGAGTTGAAGGCCAGCCTGATCTACAGAGTGAGTTCCAGGACAGCCAGGCTGGTCTGTAACTTGCTATTCTTATGTCTTTGCCTTAGCCTCCTGAGTGCTGGAATTGTAGGCATGGGCTACCATGTCCAGCTAATTATTGAGTACTTACTGCTGTACTGTTGTACTCTTTGATACCTCATACTGGTCAGTAACTCGATAGCCTCCTGAATGCTGGGATTACAGGTGTGAGCTCCCACATCCAACTTGTGATGCTGCTTACTCTTATTAAGTTAGACCAAGGAATTGCTGTATCACAGGCTGGAGAGATGGCTTACTTAGTGGAATGCTTGCCACATAAACTTAAGGACCTGCATTCTAACTCTAGTACCTACGTAAAAAGCTGTGTGCTGGGCATGGTGTTGCATGCCTTTAATCCTAGTACTCTGAGATAAAGGGGAAGGCAGATCTCTGAGTTTGAGGGCAGCCTGTCCTACAAAGCAAATTCCAGGCCAGCAAACACTACAGAGACTCTGTCTCCAAAAAAGGAAGGAAGGAAAGAAGGAAGGAAGGAGTCCAGTCTAATATGTAATCCCAGCATTGGAGAGACAGATGAATCCCTAGGGCTTGGTGGCCTGCCAGCCTAGCAGGATTGGTGAGCTCCAGGTTTAGGAAGGAACTCTGTCTCAGAAAATGAGAGTGATCAAGACACCAGACATCAACTTCTGACCTTCACATGTATGAACATCCTACACACACACACACACACACACACACACACACCTGATGTATCTAGAAGTATAGTATAGAGGACAATGGGATGACTCTGCCTATATATTTCCTGTTATTCTATTGATGAACCATTTCTGTTCATCATAGTTTGTAGAATCACACGATTGTTTACTGTGTTTTTATGAAGGCAGAATATAAGATTTCAAAATTTCTCCTTATCTTTAATAACTTCTAATAACTGTTAGCAATGTCTTTCATTCTGATCATTCTACTTTGTGGCTCTCAGATCAGTATGCATACCGATCATGTTTTATGAGCCATTACTACCATTACTATAAGTAAAGTACTTTGATGTTTTCTGTTGTGGTTCATTAAAAGAAAACCTGGGAGCCAGGCAGTGGTGGAGCACACCTTTAATCTCCGCGCTCCTGAGGCAGAGACAGGTGGATCTCTGTGAGTTCGAGGCCAGCCTGGTCTACAGAGTGAGTTCTAGGACAACCAGAGTTACAACAGAGGAACCCTGTCTTGGAAAACAATTCAAAAATAAAAAAGAAAGAAAAGAAAATCTGGGCCTGGAGAGATCGATGGCTTAGTGGTGAAGAGCACTTGTCCTTGCAGAAGACCCAGGTTCAGTTCCCAGAATCCACATGATGGCTTACAACCATCTGTAACTCTAGTTCCAAGGGCTCTGATGCTTTCCCTTGACCTCCACAGACACCAGGCATGCATGTTGTGCACATGTATACATGAGGCCACTCATACATGTAAAATTAAGTAAATCTTAAAATAAAAAAAATAAAAAAAAAAGAATTTTTAATGTGTATGTGTGTGCCTGCATGAATTCATGTATACCACACGTATTCAGGTACCTGAGCATGTCAGTCAGATCTCCTGGAGTTGGAGTTACAGATGGTTGTGAGCTACCATGTAGGTGCTGGGAACTGAATCTGGGTAGGTGCCATTTCTACAGTCCCTACTCTTGACATTTGGGGCTGAAGAAATGGCTTAGTGGTTAAGAGCACCTACTGGGCTTGTAGAGGACCCAGATTCAGTTCCCAGCACCCACACGGTGGCTCACAACTGTAACTCCAGTTCCAGGGGATCCAGTGCCCTCTTTTAGCCTCCACTGCAATGCATACATATGGTGCATAGACATACATGCAGGCACACACATGCATAAAAATACATAAACAATATTTGTTAACTATGTATGCTTGTGTGCATACACATGTGGGTGTCCTTGGAGGCCAGAGGTTTCAGATCCTCTGGAGATGGAGTTAGAGGCTGCCTGACATGCATGCTGGGAAATCAAAACAGGTCCTCTGCAAGAGTAATATCCCTTAACTGCTGAACCATCTCTACCATCTGACATTCTTGTTTCGGCTATTCGGTTAATCTCAAAACACCCCACAAATATTTTGAAATGTGTATTTCTTTGTCTAGACATAAAAAGTTCTAGTGATACACAAAACAGCCTTTCAAAACTTGTGTCTGTACATAACAGTATGTTTTTACATTTAAAAAGTTTCCCAGCATTTGTTTCTGTTTTGTGTTATTTCGCTGACAACCTGAGGGGCTTGGGATAGGTTTTCTCCTACCATGTGGGTTCTAGGGATTGATCTCAGGTCAGGGTTGGCAGTAAGTGCCTTTTACCTGCTGACCCATCTCAAAGGCCATGTTTATAGACTTCTTTTTGTGTGTGGTGTGTGTGTATTCTGGTGTGTGTCAAAGGACAACTTGTTGGTTCCCTCCTTTCACCGAGTCACAGGAATTAAACTCAGATCTTCAGTCTTGGTGACAAGTACCTTTATCTGCTGAGCTCTCTCTCCAGCCAGGTTTAGACTTGGTCTGACTGGCCATCCTAATGTCCCCTGAGATTTGAAATTGCAAATGACAGTTATTTGAGAATCTAGCCCTGAGCAGACCTCAGTTGTCCCTTGTATGGTATGCATAAACCTGTCAGAACACTTCTCAGGTGTCATATTCTGACATTAAGATTTTTGGCGCTTTGCTTGAGAGGATTCTTGGGTCATAAGGCAGTCTCATAATGCTAGTCCTTCAGTGCCTCCCCTTTTTTATTCCAGCTTTTTCCATGTTTTTATTTTGTAGTGGTGGGAACTGAAATCAGGGCCCTGCCAAGCCCTCTGCCACTGAGCTACAGTCCACCTGCTTGTTCTCAATGGTTTGCTTATACCAGCTCCTTTGTTTGAGGCAGGGTCTTGCTGTACCCTAGGCTGGCATCTTCCTCAGCATATATGTAATTGCTCGTGATGAAACTTGTTCATGAGCTCCTGTCTGACTCTAGAACGTATGTGGCCTGGTCTGGTAGCCACAGGCAATAAGAAAAATGTGGTCTGACTTGTTCCCTCCTTTTCTTCTGTCAGATAGTTATTTTGTGTGTAAATGTGGCTATTAGGTAGTTCCCGGAAAGCTTTCAGGCCCCTACTGTGTTCCTGGCTTAGGTCTAGAGGGGGCCTGAATTTGTGGTGATGTTCAGGGATCACACTTTGAGAACTATTGGGCTAGGTAACAGAATTTTTGTTGCTCTCATCATGTTCTCTGTTCATCAGGTTGGGAAAACTTATGAGCTACTCAACTGTGACAAGCACAAGTCCATGTTGTTGAAGAATGGACGGGACCCGGGGGAAGTCAGACCAGACATCGCCCACCAGGTAACTGGGGGGTAGCTAATGACCCTCAAGCCATCTACAGAAGGCAGCCAGGTGCTGCTGTTCAGGTTTCACTGTGCCTTGCTGTCTCCCTTTCTCAGAGCTTACTGATGCTGATGGACAGCCCCTTGAACCGAGCTGGCTTGCTACAGGTTTATATCCATACACAGAAGAATGTGCTGATCGAAGTGAACCCCCAGACTCGAATTCCTAGAACCTTTGACCGCTTTTGTGGCCTCATGGGTGAGAAGCCTTAGGACTTAAGTTCTGAATGAACTTAGCAAAGTAAAGAGAAGAAAAGGGAGAATCTCATACTCAGAGGTGGAGAGCTACTACCAGTCAGACTCCTGGTACTTTTCACGTCCCCTGTTCTCTGAGGTTTCTGTTTGAATGATAAAGCCATCTGAGCTTGTCACAATATTTGTGACAGGCCTGGAAGTTGTGTGGACGTAAAGGGTACACAGCCTGTTTCCTGGGGGTGTTCTGCTTAGATCACTGGGCAGATGTCGTCTCTGCCCAGAATGTGGTCTCTTCCTACTTCTGAACTCTTTTTTTTCTCCCCTCCTCCTAGTTCAACTTTTACACAAACTCAGTGTCCGAGCAGCTGATGGCCCTCAGAAGCTTTTGAAGGTGAGCTGTTGACACCTATTGGTAGGTTCTGGACTTGTTTCTAGGGCTGAGTTTTCTTTTTTTCCTTTAGGTAATTAAGAATCCAGTGTCTGACCACTTCCCAGTTGGCTGTATGAAAATTGGCACTTCTTTTTCCGTCTCAGACGTCAGTGATGTGCGAGAGCTTGTGCCGAGTAGTGACCCAATTGTTTTCGTGGTGGGGGCCTTTGCCCACGGCAAGGTACAATCTGGGCTCAGTCCTTAGGTTCTTCATGGAGCTGAAGCTCAGTGCAGAATTCCATGAGCAGTTAGCATTTTGAAAGTCCCTGTCCTTACAAATCGGGAAGTCCAGGGCACAAACATAGCTTGGAAACAAATGGTAGCGTTCCTGCCCCAGCACGCATTCTTCAAGGACGCTGGCACGTCTCTAATGGATGGAGCTGGATCTCCAGTTCTGCTCTTGAGACATTGGCTCAACGTGCTTTTCTGTCCTCAAAGTCTAAACTTGCTATAGGGTAAGAGCTGGCTGACCAAATCCTTCTCTCCTTAGGTTGGCGTGGAGTACACAGAAAAGATGGTGTCCATCAGCAACTATCCCCTTTCTGCGGCCCTTACCTGTGCCAAACTTACCACAGCCTTTGAAGAAGTATGGGGCATCATTTGAGAACAGCAGAGCCTGGTTCTCAGGACTCTTGGCATTGTCTGTTGACTCCTAAGATGTCTGCCGGAAGATACTCTTCTGTACCAAGACGGTGGAGTGGGGAGCCAACGTTGTATATTTGTTTTTTCTATAAAGAATGCTTTTTTTCCTTTTGCAAACCTGATTGTTTTGAGGGTTCTTAAACTCAGCCGTACATGGTAGTGTAAACTGTCCCCCTTAAGATTCTGGTTGTGGGGTAGGGTTCTGGTGTTGCAGACTTTGAAGGTAGGAGATCCTGATTTCCTAGATTCCCGTGCTCTCAAGGAAAGGCCCTGATGACCTCAGCTTCAGCAAGCAGAGAACCATGTATGAAAGAAAGCAGTCAGGGATGCCAGCAGTGAAAAACTGAACAAACAGAAGTGATTTTATCTGGTACAGTTCCAAGATAGAAAAAGTGGAGCAGGCAGGGCCTTGTACCCTTCCCTCCCCCCATAGGGGGGGTGGCGGTTATCGGCACATATACAATCGTAGTAGATTGGCAAAAGAAAAACACAACAGATTCCTGGCTAGAGGGAAGAGATAAGGCAACGTGCATGGGGGAGTCCAAAGGGGGTGCAGCCCCTCTGCTCCTCCCACAAGAGCTTCCCCTTTGGCCCGGTGAAGACTTGGCTGTGGCAGAGGCACAGCTAGGAGTGCTGTGACTTGCAGCCCCTAGCAGCTCTGCTCTGGGGTGAGGAGTGCTGTGAGAAGGGAGACAAGTAGTTTCTGCACCAGTCCAGCTCTTGGCCACCTACAAGGCAAGGCATGTGCTTAGAAGGCCGCCCATAGTAGCACCTGGCCCCTTCCTAGCGAGTACCCCACAGTGCACTCCCCAGTGGGCAAGCTATCACGAAACCTGAATTTATAGTATTATCCCCACTCCCCCACCTCCTACCGCCCCACACCAGTCTGGTTCTGGCCTGTAACCTGTAGACTACTTACCAGGGAAATAGATCATTCCCTTTTTTTCAACTTTTCTTTTCTTGGCACCATTGCTTTGTGAATATAAGGCAATATGAATAGTAGGCTCAAGAAGAAGACGTGTCCAAGGAAATAGATGGATCTATAAACCTGTGGAGAGATAGGGACCACTGAAATAGATGTAAGGCCTGGGTTGTCTCTTGCTACTTGAGGTTTTGGTGACTCTGGCAATCTTGCAAGCAGGTCTTCACTACCTTAAGCCATTTGTCCCATGTAAAGAGGCAGAAGGCAGTCATGGAGTAACCCATGAAAAGCCAGTGGATGGTCTGTTGCACCAAGTAGTAGAAGGGCTGCAGGGCAGTGATGGAGGCCAGGCTGCTCAGGGCTGGGCTCTCCTGGATTAGGTTGGTGGCCTGGGAGAAGGGGAGAAGTCATCAGTATTATCCTGTCCACCACCACCTACCCCCCCTCCCCCTTTCCTACCACTCTCGAGTCCTACCCGCTTTTCCACAATAACAATGAGGAATTCCATCTGGAAGCAAATCAGGTATCCTGAGTGTAGGCCGTGCCAGAGGGCCAAGAACAGCAAGGAGAGACCTTGTGAGAGTTCTTTATTCCCAAGAAACTTGAGGCGTTTGAAGATGTAACTAGAGAAGAAGGTGGGTAAGGATGAATCTCAGGCGTGACTCCTGCTTCTGGCCCTGAGTGGAGTGCTGACTGGCTCCCACTTGTGGCCACTGAGGGTACTGGAAGCAGTGCTATTACGACAGCCTGAGATGGAGGAAAGCTGTTGTAGTTGAGATATAACAGATTCCAGTGGGTCAAGCCACTCGCTTCAGCAGGTAGAACTGAGCACCTACTGAGTGCCTGGCACCAAAGTTGCAGAGGTGAGAGGCTAGGTTGTTCTTAGGCTGCTTATGTGCCAGTGATGGTGACTACCAGTATGATTCTAAATACCACCACAAGGAGGACAGAATGGCAAGACCAGGATTTGCAGGCAAGGCTTGAGGCATTTTCACAGAATTATTTTTGCTGTGGGGGGTGGGGGGGCACCTCTGGGTGAGAACAAAAGCTTGGCAGAATGGTAAGTAGGAAACATGGACAGGGGTGACAACACATGTCATGTCACCTCCCCTCACATCCAGGGAGGAAGGAGCCTGGGCCCAGGCCTCGTGCTTACCGGGCCACCCAGGCATTGGTATTGATGTTGAACGAGGCGATGGTGCCGTTGAAGCGAGGAGTTGTTTCGAAGAGCCACACTTTCATGTTGGCACAGGCATCCCATTTCGCAGTCCCATTTTCTTCAAAGCCATTAAAGCCCAGCCCCGACAAAATGCACACTCCTTCCTGAGGGGAGGGGCAGCTTAGGGTTCTTGCCACTCCACCCTCTCAGCTCCCCCCGGCTTGTCTAAGATTTTCTTCCCTACTTACTGTGACCAGCCAACAGGTGACGTATTTGTATAGCACAAACTTGCCCCAGACCAGCATGTACATGCAGCGGAACCAGAAAGGGTGGTTCTAGAGAAAAGCGAACGTGAGCATCAGGGGTGGACCCAGGCACGGCACAGTCCCCTAATGTTATTTTCAAACTTGTGGCTGGCTCCTTCATGCCTATCAATCCCTGACGACACATGCGCCGTGGCAGTATAGCTCCACCTGTCTAACCAGCCAAGACATCGTCCGTCCACCTCATCCTCTGCAAAGTCCAGGCATCGGCGCGGTCAGTACAGAGGGACCTTACATCGCCACAGTCTGTTAATTTTCAGAGAAATCTACTCAGATATGGAACTGCTGTGAGCTTTTCATGGGAACTCCAGCAAAAGCCAGCTTTCCCGTCTTGGAGTATGAACTCCCGAAAAGCCCTTAAATCTGTCAGTTAAAAGAAAACAGGCTGCAGAGCCAGCAGCTGCTGTACCCCAAGAAGTCATCTGGCATAAAGCAAGGCAAAAGCTGTTTTAGTGGGGAGTGCTAAAGTGCTAAATAAGGCGCTGGCCTGTACTTGAAGTTTCTTTTCGTGCAAGTGATGGCACTGATACCAATTCTTGAGACCTAGAGCAAGATCCAACATGCACCTGCAGACGGCATGGCCTACTGTCATCTTAGGGGTCTTTGCTTATCCCTTGTGAGGCAGCAGTCACACTGCTATGCGGGCAGCCACTCACGTCATAGTCTTCAGTGAGGAGATAGTCTTCTGTGATGTGGGGGCTCAGCAGGGTATAGCCCACCAGGTAGACAAGGCCCAGGCTCAGGCGCTTGAGCGCAGGTATAGTGCTGGAAAGGAACAAGCGTGGTCACAGACAGCAGAGCCTCGCCCGTCAACCCTCTGACCTGCAGTCACGGAAAGGGGCGTTTCAGGGTGCAGCTACAGCATGTAGTGGCACCAGGAGCCCTTTCCAGCAAAGACAGCTCTGTGTGCTTGGGCTGTTTGCAGACCTGAGTTACAGGAGGGCAGCAGGAGGGAGCGGTGTGTGGGAGGCTTGTGTTTAACGCTCAGAGCACGCTGCGGAGCTCAGTCTCTCACCAGGATGCTCAACCAGTGGTACAGCTAAAAACCCATGTACATAACTAGCAATTTCAGCCCATGCTGAAACTCAGGGTGACAAGTTCCCAGCGAAGGAATTCTAGTGGCTTTTGCATCATCTCCTTTTCAGCATATATTGTCGGATACACTTTTGTATATTGAACAGGGTCTCCCTATTGAAGCTGCCGTGCAACTTGGGGGAGTCTCCCAAGTGCTGGGACTAGAGGAGAACACCTCATACTTGCCTTTAGTTGTAGTGAGAGGGAGTTTGAAGGGAGGAGTGTAACTGGCGGACAAAACCCTGAGGCACTGAAAACGAGTCTTTCAGTTTGTGCTTCGGGGTCGGCATGAACGGCCGGGGCAGTCTAGGCTGAGGAGCACGTAGAAGTTGCCAGAGTGACACTGTGTGAACCGTTCCATTGTGCTGGGGCTGGGCATTAGGAAGATCACTGTGACTGAACTAGGTGGGGGTACCTACACGGAGGTCTTGGCCAGGAGGGGCAATTACCTGTTTGGCATCTTCCCTGGTATGTCAGTCAGCTGTCCCTGCACCAGCTTCATGTAGTGGTTCATTGAGAACTGGGGCCCTACCAAGAAGGCTCCATAGAAGTAGGAGAAGCCAGCAACTTCCAGCAGGGAAGGGACACCCCGTATGGCATATTTCTGTTGCTCAGAGGACAGGGAGTTCTATGCCGAGAAGAGAATGCATGGTTCAGGACAGCCTTGAATCTTACCCCAAGAGCCGGTCTGAGCGCTCCCAACCTGTGCCCCACTGCCTGGAGGTCTTTAGTTTGGCTTCTCTCTGGGGTGTGGAGAAGAGCCGGTTCATGTGGCAATGTGTGGGGGTAGCTCAGTCAACAGCTGCCCAGCGGCTGCTGCGACAGACGCCTCACTGGCACTGATCTCTGGACTTTGTGTGAGAGCTGGATCCTGGATAAGTTACCCTGGTTGGTCCGTGCCCAGTCGCTATCCGAAAGATAGCTCAAAGGCCGGGGGATGAGGCAGAGGCCCTGGTGTCGGGTCCGGTCTTTGGTAACCACAGCCTTTCTCTTTCCCTCTGGTTAATCCTTAGCCTCTTGGATGCAGAGTGGATACTTACCCTGTCTTTGCCTCCATCGTAGTAGTCAATAGTGAGACCTGAGCGAAGAGAGAAGGGGAGGGGAGGGCAGACATGAGGATGTGGTTTGTGGACGGACTGTAGCCAGGAGCGTGACAGGAACAACAGTACGGTTTGTTATGACTCAGTGGGGGAGGCGCCCAGCAGGAAAGGGGGAAGGCAGTACCCTTCCACTTACCAATTAGCTTCAGCGTCAGGACGCAATGTGGCATCGTCCACTTGATATCGTAGTCACCAGTGGCTGTGTAGTAATATCCAGCAAGAAGGTAGGCCTAGGAGAAGGGAGTCTCCACTCCACCATCTCTCTATAGATCTCCCCCGCCTCCCTTTCTTGTGGTCTATGACCTCCAACTCATAATCCTCCTGTCTCAGCCTTCCAAGCCAATGCCACCATGCCTGACTTCTTAATTTCCCTCTTGCTCTGAAATCCTTTGTATTCCTTCATTTTTCCTATCTTCTGGTCCCATCATTTAAAACATTAGGAAATTCCTCTGAGTCCGAGCCTGGGGTGCAGACCTAGAATCCTGGCACTGGAGAGAGGCTGAAGCCAGCTTGAGCTACAGTGTTTGAAACTGGCCTCTGGCATACAGTGAGACCTGTAGACCAGGCTGGCCTCGAACTCAAGAGATCTGCCTGCCTCTGCCCCATGAGTGCTGGGATTAAAGGCGTGCACCACCACCACCTGGCCTTCGATGGGGGACTTTAACGCTGCAGCAAGGAGTGATTTGTCCAGGGTGTCACTGACAGGGACATTTACATGCTTAGCTTCTTTCGCTCATTCTAAATTGGTTTTCTGCCCTACGGTGAGAACTAAGGAGGAACCTCGATGGCACAGTCCCGAGGCAGGTAATGAGTCGGCACTGCCGTCTGCCTAGGGCCTGTGATGAGCGACCCGGCAGCAGTCGGGCCGCAGTGTGTTGGGAGGAGGGACATGGGACGCCACGCTAGGTCTCCCAGGTCACTCTGTTTTCTACGTAAGTGCTTTGCCCCTCCGCACGCCCGATGTCAGGATGACCTGAGTCGCTGAGAGGAAATTTACCATCTGGAAGCAAAGGGTGGTGAGGATGGCAGTAACGGTGCGGCCCATGAGTCGCAGGATGAGGAACTGAAGCACGACACACAGCAGCGAGTGGTAGAGCTGGTGGCCTGGGTGCAGAGAAGAGGGCGGCACTTAGGATCTCTCTGTCCCTTCCTCCTGAGGCTCCCAACCCCAGAGAGAACACAAGGAGGCAACGTCTCAAAAGAAAAAAAAAAAAAAAAGGGAAACTTCTTTGGTATTGGAATCTCAAAAGCAAACTAGCAAACATTTGTTTATTTATGTGTGAGTGTGCCTTGGTTAAGGGAGTTGTTTATCTTCCTCCACCATATGGGAAGGTCATCAGACCTGGCAGCACATGCTTTACTTGCTGAGCCATCTCACCAGACCCTAAATAATGATAATTGTTACTGAGACAGGGTCTCACTCTGTGGCCCGGATAGGCCTGGAACTCGCTATATAGGCCAGGCTGGCCCATCTCTGTCTCCTGAGTGCTGGGATTAAAGGCGGGCACCATAATGCCTAGCGCTAAATTTACTCTTAACTGGTACATAAAAATGTACATACCAGGTGGGCGGTGGTGGTGCACGCCTTTAATCCCAGCACTCGGGAGGCAGAGGCGGTGGCTCTCTGAGTTCGAGGCCAGCCTGGTCTACAGAGTGAGTTCCAGGACAGCCAGAGTTACAACAGGGAAACCCTGTCTCGAAAAACAAACAAACAAACAAACAAAAAGTACATACTTACAGGGTACCAAGTGAGGTTCTCATATATGCATATCTTATTTTGAATTATTTAACATGTCATTTTCCAAAATGTTTTAAAGTATTTTTACTTGTATGTATGTGTAGTATGTCTGTGCGAGGGCATGTGTGTGCATGTGTGTGCCCTCAAACGGGAGTTACAGGTGGTTTTGAGCCACATGACACGAGTGCAGGACTGGGCCTCTGAAGAGCAGCAAGGACTCTTGGCTGTGTGCCACCTCTCCTGTGTGTGTGTGTGTGTATTTTTTTTTAATCAGTAGGGGAATGTAAAAAAAAAAAATAATAATGAAGAATTAAGCAGTGTTCCCATGGATTCGATCCTCTTTGTAAAGAAGGAAAACTTCCCAATCCGTAAATTCCTCTCAAGAGAACTCTGCTCTGGCCTGTTCCTCCCAGGGTCCTTCTTACGGCAGTGTGCCTGCTCAGCGCACTCACTCACCGAAGTTGAAGTAAGCGATTGAGAGGCCTGTCACAGCATGGAAGAGATGGATGAGGTAGCTGTCCTTGTAGAAAAGGTAATGCCGGTAAAACAGAGCCAGCGGGTAGCCTAGGTGAGGGAAACACAGGAGGAGGGTTATTCAGGCCCAGTGCCATCAGAGAGGAAAAACACAGGATTAAAAAAGCTCATTATTGTGCGTGTGCCCGGTGTGCATGTGCGGGCGCATCTGTGCCGCTGCGTACAGTGTCAGACCACAGCTTACGTTGAGCCCGCTCTCTCCTTCCGCATTAAGTAGGATTCAGAGACAGAATTCAGGTCTTTGGGCTTCCTTGACAAGTGGTCTTTACCCACTGAATCATCTCACTGGCCCTGTGAAAGACACATCACCTGGCAGCTAACAGAGATGAAAAAACAGTACCCCCACAAATCAAATTTTTTTTTTGTGAATATACCTGTAGAACTGTAGGTATTTTTTAACTGAGTCAATATAAAACTGAACCCCGGGACTGGCTTTCATTTTATACCCACCAACTATCGAGGAAACCGGGTGCAGTGGCAACGCCTGTAAGCCCAGCACTCAAGATGCTGAAGCAGGAGAAAAAGTTTGAGGCCAGCCTGGGCTACATTATGAGTACCTGGCAGGCCTGGGCTCCATGGCAGGTTCTGTTTCAAAAAACCGAATGAGGGCTTGTGGTAATTTCAATAGTTTAGAGTATCAGTCCAGAAAGAGAACGCTCAATTATGTTTTCATTTGCAGTAGGAGGGATTGAACCAGGGGCCTCACACAAGCTCCACAAGTACTCTGCCCCTGAGCTATATCCCCGGTCCTCTTTTTACGTTTCATTGTTTTGAGACAGGGTCTCATGAAGCTTCCCAAGTTGACCTTGAAGTTCCCACAGCCTAGATAGGCCTTGACCTTGTACGCCGCTTTCGCCCCCAGAGCAGCTTCATCGCTCGATGCTATAAGCAAATAAATGATCACATGGTTGTTGTTCTGTTTGCTTTGTCACAGTGTCTCTCTACGTAGCTCTGGCTGTTCTGGAACTTGCTATGTTGACCATGCTGGCCTCTAGCTAATGGAGATCCTGCTGCCTCTGACTCCCGAGTGCTGGGGTTGGCTGTCACTGTTTGACCATCCTGGCCCCTAACTAACAGAGATCTTGCTGCCTCTGACTCCCGAGTGCTGGGATCGAAGGTGGTACCACCATGCCGGGTCCTTGTAGTTGTCTTTACGTAGCCTAGGTTGGCCTGGAACTCATGATCCTTTTGCCTCTGTCTCGGAAGCACCAGACTTACAGGCTTGCACCATTATGTCTGGCCTAAATGTTAACTTTTTGGTAATAGATTTCTGTATATTTTGTAACAGTAAATAGCAAAACTGACTACTAGCTACATGCGTTTTTTTTTTTCTGTGTTCCTGAAATACCTTAATTTTCTTTCACATAAAAAATATTCATGTAAGTGGACTGGTACAGTTCAAAACTCTTCTCCAAGCACCAGCTCGTGTTAGCTCCATAAACATCCTGGGGATTACTGCTTTATTCTCTCACTCCATAAAAATTTATGAAATGCTTCCTTTATGCCAGGTATTCTGTTTACGGAGCATGTAATGGGAAGGGGTGGCATGCGAAACTTTCTTATTGGCTGAGATGGCATGAGACGGCAATACTAACTCAAGAGACGGGGAGGCATCTGTGACCCTTTCACAGTCAGGTGACGGAGTGAGGAAACAGATGGGGTCTCCTGTGGGCAGACAGTCTGCAGGGAAGGGATAGGTTAGCAAGCAAGCGCGCGCTGTTAAGAGCCATGAATCAGCGCAGGGCCTGGTGGAGCAGGCCTGTAATCCAGCACTCAGGAGGCTGAGACGGGGGAGCAGGGCTTGAGGCCAAGCCTGGACTATATAAGAAGACTCTGTCTCAAAATAAAAATAAAATAAAAAAGTGTGGGGTAGGGCTGGAAAAGGAAATAGCTCAGTCGGTAGAGTGCTTGCCTGGCACGCATGAAGTCCTGGCTTCGATCCCCAGGCCTACATAACCAGACATGGCTGTACAGATCTGCAACCCCAGCCCTCGGGACACTCCTGATAAACAGCAAGCTCCAGGCCTGCCTGCGCCACATGAGAATGTGCCTTCAAAGACAAGAAAACAAATCCAACACCTTAAACCTTTTACTTTAAAAAAAAAATGTATTTATTTTTGTACGCGTGTGCGCGTGATAGGTGTGGGTGGGAGTGTCACAGAGAGCGCGCGGAAGTCAGGTGAAGACTCTGTGGAGTTTGCGCTCTTCCACGTTACACAGCTACTGGGGGTTAGGTCTGGGCGGGAGGCTGAATCCGGGAGAGTCTAATCATCCGGGGTGCTCATAAATTCTGGATAGATAGGAACTTATGTTTTTGAGTGCTAAAACATTTAATCACGAGGGATGCCCCCAAAACTAAACAACATAACACATTACCCTGCCTCCTGCGGTTGAAGAGAATTTAATATTTTCCTCTGTATTAAAGATAGGGTCTCATGAGTCCCAAGCTGCCTGAAGTTGCTTTGTAGCCGAGGCTGGCCTTTAATCCCAGATCCTTCTGCCTCTACCTCCAGACTGCCCGGATGACTGGCTTGTACCACCATGCCTGGATCTCTCACCAGGGCTTCGTGCATGTACTCTACCCAGCCCTGCTTTAACGTTTCTGATACGGGTCGCTGTTGTTTCAGAGTAGAGCTGTGACGACTTTCTGCCCTCTGGGTTGTGGGAAGTTGTCTTGACGCTACAGGACTCGAGCTGTACTAAATTCTGAGTTCTTGTATCCACTTCTTAGTTTTTCCAATCTTTCCATTGCTATTTTGGGATCAACAGTCACTTCTTTGGCTTTTGATGGGCCTGCCAAGAGTAGTTCCTCTCCTTATTTCTAACTTCCCATGGGCTTTAGGAAGCATGATTTTATGAGAGCCAGAAAATACCCAGGACAAGAGCCAGGGACTTGGGTATGCACTTGAAGACTTGGCACACAGGCCTGGTAGCTTCGGTTCTGGCTGCTTAAGACTTGCTTGCTACCCCCTGGTTTGGGAAGTTCGGAAGGGTGCAGGCTGTTCAGCCCCACACAGGTCAAGTATTGCTGCAGACTGGCAAACATGTGAGAAGTGGAGGAACTGGCAAGAAAATAAAAAGAACAGAGCAAGCCGGGTTAGCGAGAACACCGAGACCACAGGAAGAAGGGCAAAGCCTGCCAGGATGCTGCCAAGGGCAGAAGGGGATGAACTGTGCTGGGTGAGTTGCTGTGACAACCGTGGCCCATGGTGGGTATGTAAACACCAAACCTTGCTCTTGGCTGTGGCCCAACTCAGCAGGCTTTGGAGCCTGGAGCCTGGGTCACCCCTTGGGGGTGGGGGTGGGGTGCTGGTTTTAGGGAGAACGGTGTCCTACACGTTGTTTCCAAGTCGTAATTCCTTCTCTGTGGGAACTAGTCCTTGATAAAGTGGCAACTATCACCTACAAATCCTAAAATAAAAAAATCAAAGCGCCGACCGCATCACATGCTTGCCCATCGGGGCCGAACCGGAAGGCCATGTGCTTTAAAAATGAGCTACGAGCAATTCTGAGAGCAGCCAGGCTTGGGTATCGCAATGCTGCGATCCTAATGATGGGCCTGAGAACAAAATTCTCAGCTTGACGGGTCGCTGTCTTCCATTTAATCTCACTTCACAGGTTGGCCCAGAGGATTCTGGCAACCTGCGGGCAGTACCAAGACTCTCCCCTTTCTGATCGGCACGGGAGGGCCTCCAGAGGTTACTACCGGGTGAAGCACGGTGGCCTGACGTACACCCCAAGTCAAGGATCCTGTTGGGACGGGCTGTGTACTGTATGGCAGGCACGGTGGCCTGACGTACACCCCAAGTCAAGGATCCTGTTGGGACGGGCTGAGTACTGTATGTCAGGCACGTTGGCCTGACGTACACCCCAAGTCAAGGATCCTGTTAGGACGGGCTGTGTACTGTATGGCAGGCTCTGGGTCAAGCTTAGTGCGGCCCTTTCCAGGGCTGCAGCTAGACGTGTGGACTAAGGTTCTGCAGGTCGGCAGCACAGCGGGGCCGCATTCCGCAGTCGCTGAGGTCTGTGCGCTTCTGAGCCGGGCTGGGACCAGGGACGTCACGCCGCCGGTGTGAGTGTTAGCTCCTCTTTCCTGTGTGGCGCTTGCACAATTGCTTATTAAAGTGGTGAAGCTTCGTTTGAGGAAAACAAGTGAACTGCTTTCATTAAAATCTGATACACTTTGTCTGTCATCCCTGTAGCCGTTTCTAAACTTTGCAGGAATAGGGCATGGCCCCATTCAGTCAGTCGGTAGATCACATGACCCAGGTCAAAGAAAATAGGCTGCCTGTCAAGTGTGAGGAAGAGGGTGGAGCTGCATGTGCTGCATGCCGCTGGGCTAGCTGTCGATACTAGTTCTCCGGAACTGACACGGGGGGACTGGACCTAGGGCCCCACACGTGCTAGACGAGTGCTACACCACCGAACCACCCCACACCCCCACTGGAGCCTGTTTTCTCCTGGCTCCTAAAATGGATGACCTTCACATTATCGCCTCTGCGGAAACCCCTCCATGTTCACGCAACATGCAGCTTAATATGATCTCTATGCCAAACCAAAAGCACTAACGCTTCCTATTTTAGTCCCATATCCCCTGGCTCCTCCCTGGATATTTTTAGTGTGATATTTCATACCATCTCAGCTGCCGGATAACTAAAGCTGATCTTCTACCTAAATCAGCCTTCTCTTGCCTTCGGTGTCACACAACCACATTCAAACACTGGCCTTTCTCTGGTGTCCCGTATCTGGCCACCAGATCCTACTGATTGCTTTCCAAATCATCTCTCCATTATTACAGCCGCCTTATTAGTATTATGTTTTTACAGATGATTTATTAGCTGGGCAGCGGTGTTGCACGCTTTTAATCCCAGCACTGGGAGGGAGAGACTGGGGGAATCTCTGGGAGTTTGAGGCCAGCCTGGTCTACAGAGTGAGTTCCAGGACAGCCAGAGTTACAACAGAGACGCCCTGTCTTGAAAAACCAAAAAAAAAGTTACTTTTGTTTTATATAGTGAGAGTTTTGTTTGCATGTATATATGTGTACCATATATGTGCTTAATGTTTGTTGAAAACAGAAGAGGGAGGTCAGACTCACTTGTACTAGAGTTACAGCTGTGAGCTGCCATGTGATTTCTGGGAACTGAACCCGGGTCCTCTGCAAGAGCAACAAGTGCCCTTAACTGCTGGTTCATTTCTCCAGCCCCCCTTTTTGTATTGTGTGTGTGTGTGTGTGTGTGTGTGTGTGTGTGTGTGTGTATGTGTGTGCTGTATTTTCAGTTACGGTCCTCTTATATCTCATCCTTAAGCCCTGGTAATGGCCTTCTACTGGTAACTGTTTGCAGTCCTATACTCCAGCAATGCTGCATCTCAGAAAACCTCCTTTAAAACCTCAGAGACAGCTGAGCATGGTGACACACACCTTTAATCCCAGCACTTGAGAGTCAGAAGCAGGCAGACTGCTGTGAGTTCTAGGCCAGCCAGCGCTACACAGTGAGAGACCCTGTCTCAAAAAACAGCAGCGCAATAGGAAAGAAAAAAAAACTCCCCAAACAAGCTACTCAAACCTCATGGATACCAATGGCTCCCAGCTACCTACTAGCCAGCACCTAATTCCTAACCTTCAGTACTGTTTATTTGTAGAGTGTGGGGTTGAACCTAGGGCTTCTTACTGCATGCTGGGTGAGTGCTCTACCACGGAGCTACATCTCTAGCCTCTTCTTTTACTTAAAGAAAGTATTAATATTTATTATTATCATCGTATATGTGTTGTATGTGCACCCATGATGTGTGTGAGTGTGGGCTCGTGTGGAGGCCAAGGACAACTCTGTGGAGTCGGTTCTCTTCTTGCACCTTAACGTGGGTTCTGGGAATCAAACTCATGTTTCTCGGCTTATGCTCTAAGTTCCTTTACATGCTAAGCCACTACACCAGCCCTTTTAAAAAATTATATAAATATAAAATTTAAAATATATATATATTTAAAAATTTTTTTTTGAGAGACAGGTTCTCACTAAGTTACCTAGGCTGTCCTTGAACTTGTGATCCTTCTGCCTCAGTCTCTCAAGTAGCTGGGATTTCAGGTCTGTGCCGTCAAAGCCTCAGATCAAAACTAGTATTTCTTTTACATTTTGTGCTGGCTAGTTTTATGTCAACTTGATACAAAGCTAGTCATCAGAGAGAAGGGAGCCTCAATTGAGAAAATACCTCTGTAAGAGTAGGCTGTAGGCAACCTTGTAGGGCATTTTCTTAGAGATTGATGAGGGAGGGCCCAGCCTATTGTGGGTGGTGCCACCCTGGACACTGGGTTCTATAAGACAGCAGGCTGAGCAAGCCTTGGGAAGCAAGCCAATAGGCAGCGTCCCTCCATGGCTTCTGCATCTGCTCCTGCCTCCAGGTTCCTGCCCTGTTTTAGTTCCTGTCCTGACTTCCTTCAATGATGAACACTTATTTGGAAGTGGTAGCCAAATAAACCCCTTCTCCCCAAGTTGCTTTGGTCATTGTTTCATTACTGCAATGATAACCCTAACTAGGACACACATCCATCCATCCATCCATCCATCCATCCATCCATCCATCCAATTCTTCCTTCTATCCATCCATCCTTCCATCTACCCATCCATCCATACATCCATCCAAGTGTGTTGCACATGTGTGTGTAGAGGACAGAGGACAACTTGTGGGAGTTGCTCTCTCCTTCTATTATGTGGGTCCTGGGGACCAAACTCACGTGGTGGCAAGAGCCTTACCTACTTTTTTTTTTTTTTTTTTTTTGCTTCAGTTGAAACAGACCCATCTAGTTTTCCCCAAATATGTTCTAGGTCTTTTGTAGCTGTACAACGGCTCTTGCCAGTTTCTTTGTGTGGAATAGCTTCCCTAAAAACCTCTACAAAGCAAAACCCTGACCAGTTTTCAAAATTCAGTTAAGTGTCTCCTTAGACTATAGTGAACTTACGTATTTAATGAACTTTAATGTATTGTGGACTCATGACTTAATGTACGGCAGGCACATAGGGCTGAGACTCCCATCTGGTAAGTCATTACACACTACTGCATAGCATACCTTCCATTTTGTATTGTATGTCTCTGGATAGCTGATAATGTGTTCTCTATACTTTCTATACATTAAAAAAATTAAAAGATTTTATGTATAGGAGTGTTCTGCCTGAATGTATGTGTGCACATCATGTGTGTACCCGGTGCCTGCAGAGTTCAGAAGAGGGCAGAGGATCCCCTGGAGCTGCAGCTAGGAATGGTTGTGAGCCATGTGGGTGCTGGGAACCGAACCTATGTTCTCTATAGAAACAACAAGTGCGCTGATCTGCTGAGCCAACTCTCCTGCCCCATGTACTTTATGTTTTGTGTGTCTGGCCAACAGTTAACAATGTTTAGTAGCTGTTTCATATGGAATACCAGTTTCCTTACACACACTGGGGATACTAATAATACTAATTATGTGCACTAACTACATCATCTGGCCTTTTACATGGGCTGCAGGATGAAACCCAGGTTGTCAGGTGAAATGCTTTTATCTTCAGCATCATCTCCCAGCTCCTTTCTGTGACCTTTACCTTTCCCCTCTTTCTTGGTACTGGAATTTGAACCTGGGGACTCAGAGATGCTAGAGCAAGCACTCGAACACAGCTCTCTTATCACGATTGTGTTGAGTGTGAGTGTGGGCACTTGTATGCCACAGTGCCCATGCAGAGTCAGAGGAGAATTTGGTGGTACCGTTCTCTCCTACCTTTATATAGGTTTTGAGGATTGAACTCAGGCTGGGAGGCTTGTGGCTAGCACCCCAACAACCCTGTTTTATTTTTGAGACATGGTCCACTCTGCTGCCCAGGCTGGCCTTGGACTTACAATCCCGTTGCTTCAGTCTTGGAGTTTCTGAAATGGCAGGTGTATATCGTGTCCCACGGAACAGCACACTGCTAAGTCACAGCACTGCTTGTTAGAGGATCTGGGGACACTAGAGTGAGGCAGGCTGATTGGTCTGAACTCTTGTCCTGCTTCTTCCCTGTCTCTTCAGGCTGTGTCGAGTCAGTCTTTATGAGATGCAGTCTCATCAGTGAAAATGGGTATCTAGTGTGGCTTTGCCATCTCTGCCTGAATGGTTAAGTGTCCAGTGATTAACTAGTTACATGTCGCGTGCTGATGTGTACCCCAATCAGATGTTTTCTCTAGCTTAGATCCCTGCCTTCTTAATTCCCACCGGCGTGGGGGCCTGTTCAGGGATAGCTTGAACCTATTAGCCGAGCTGCTGCGTAGCAAAACTTGCCCTTCTTGGGGCCTTCCTCATTTTTTTTGTTTTGCTTTTCCAAGACACGGTTTCTCTGTCGTAGCCCTAGCTGTCCTGGAACTCACTCTGTAAACCAGGCTGGCCTCGAACTCAGAGATTCGCTTGCTTCTACCTCCTGAGTGCTGGGATTAAAGATGGGCGTCACCATGCCTAGCCCCTTCCACGTTTCAGAAGACTGAAATTTACTCTTCTGTTTACTCAGAACGAAAACCCTGCCATCCCTTCTCGCTCCCTTCCCTTCTAAATTCACAATCAGCAAATTCTGTAGGTCCTGCCTTCAAAGTAAATCAAGATTCTGCCCACTTCTCTTCACCTCTCCCGTTTCCCCTGGTCAAGTCACCATTTTATAAATTACAGTCGCCTCCTGGCTAGTCTCCCCGAGTTCTTGACTTCCCATTGCGACTGCAGCATCCAGAAGATTCCATTCTGAGTCAGCTAGGGCAACCTTACGCTTCGAGGCCTCTGAAGGCCAATCTCAGAGCAAAGGCTCATGTCCAACCAGCACATGTAGTATCCCGTCACCCTCTCTGCCTCACTTTTCTGACTCATCATCCTTCCCTGGTGTTCACCCGTCTGCCCTAGACTAACCCCCCCCACCCCCCATGTTACAGCAGGGCCAGCCCTGCAGCCTTCACATTAAGAGTTCCTTGCATGGACTGACCTTTCCATAAGCATCTTGAATATTTAGTAAGACATCATTTCAGCAGTAAGGTCTTCCCTTCCCTAAAATTTTGAATGCCCTCTGCTCTCTGTCCTTCTAACTGTTCCAGCAGCACACGCTTTTCTCCACGTGCTTTGTCTGATTTCCTCCTCGGCACTCACTGCTGCTCACCATTCTGTATATTTTATTTATCGGCCTTTGAAGGCAGAGACTGTCGCCTACCCTGTTCCCTACTGTATAGCTCAGTTCCTGGTCTCAGACAGAATCTGTTGAATGGTTGAAACTAATTGCTGTGTTTCTTTACAGAGCGGGTAAGATAATCACTAAACGTCTATCCTGTGGCTAGCACTGCACTAAAGGATTAAGAGGGACATGGCAGGATTGTTAGAAACACTTTTTTACTCTTAAGGAGCCTTCAGCCTGCTCTTTTAGACAGAGCTGAAAGAAATACCAAATGTGGTGCTCTATGGCAAGTGCTCATGTGTATGAACAGTCAATTCTGGAGAGTTTAGAGAAGACAGACTAATCGTAGCCAGAGTAGAGGTGAATAATTCACTTCCAGGGAGGAAGAGTTAAAGACAAGTAAGTTGGGAGTAGTACATGGAACATTGCATCTGTACACTCACAGACTCTCCAGCATAAAAATAAGTCTCCAGAGGACTTCGTTAAGGCTGCAAGAGCAACTGGCACAAGGGCTGGAACAGGACCTGGAACAGGCAGAGCCAGTGTCCCTGGAAGCCTCCCCTCCCTTCACTTCCCTACTCCTGCTGCTTCCTGCTAAGAAATCTGGAGTCATTCCGGTAGGGTCGGCAACAGAGCAGAGAGAGCCGCCGCTGGCCACACGCGCTCAGGTGTGGTTCGAGCCAGCGCTGGGCAGCGCCAGGAGGAGGTGGCAGTCTATCTGAGGCCAGGAGAGAGGAGCTGGGCTCCATGGGGACTGGCGACTGGTGCGAGCCTGCACCTAACACTCTCTGGTGCTCAGCCAGTTCCCTTTACTCTGACTCCTGGAGCTCCCTGCTTGGCTTAGCCTCCCAGCTCCCAGCTCCCAGCTCCCAGCGTCCTTCTGTGGAGGAGCCTCTGACAGCTGGTTTAAATAGACCAGATAATCCACGTTGAAAACAAAAAAGAAAAGACAGGTTTAGTGCACTAACAGGCCTTTTAACAGGGCTATAAAATGGCGCATGATGGCGCGCCTTGAGTAACCTGATGGTAATCAGTCATTTTTAAAAACTGTTCTCCTTGTCTCTGGCTTACAAGGTAAGAAACCTGAAATGGCCACTTTGCTTCTGTGTTCTCTGAGTCTTTTCTATTAAAATCGCCCTTCTGGGGTTTGAGAGATGGTTAAGAGCAAGCACTTGTTCTTGCAGAAGACCCAGGTTCGGTTCCACCCTCACGGTGGTTCACAGCCATCTTCTAAAACCATCTGTAATTTCAGTTCTAGGGACTAACGACGACCTCCTCTGACCTCAGTGGGCACTAGGCATGCGCATGGTCTGTACACATACATGCAAAAATAGGAAAGACAACCTCTTCTTCTGTGCTCTCTACCTGTTATTCTATTCTTCCTGACCCAGCTCCCAAGTGCAAGGGTCACAGGTATGCCCTTGTCCCGACTTTGTTTTTCAGTTCTAATGGACATTGTAATATATAATTCTCTCACACATTCTTTCTGAATCCTAGCTTATGATGGCTAGATGAGGCAGAGGCAGGAGCTTGTCACTTGGAAATGTGTATATATGTATATGTATACACACACACACACACACACACACACACACACACACACACATACACACGCACACACACAGTGCTGTTCATGTTTGCTTTACCTCTGTGGTATCTTGGGATAGTTTTCTCAGCTCAGGCAATCCATAACACCCCTTTTCTTTTTGTGGTGCTTGGGACTGAACCCATGGTCTTGTGTGTGCTTCCCAGGTGTTCAAATAGCTCCTTTTTCGATTCACCCATTTTTGCCTTTTATACACAGGGTCTCATTGTGAAGACTCGGGTGTCCTAAAACTCACTTCGTAGACCAGGCTGGCCTGAAACTCACACAGATGTGCTTGCCGCCTCCTCCCGAGTGCTGAGATTCAAGCCACGAGTCGCCCGATGCCCAGCACTTTGTCCCATAAGCGACACGGGAAAGGACAAACTCTACAGCGCAGCAGTTTCAGAGAGAGGCACAGACGAATGCCGGGAGTATGGAATTGATTTCTTTAGCTCCCCGTGCCCAGGAGTCCCCTGCACCTCTCATATACCGCATCTGTACCTTGACTTGAAGCTGCTTATCTCAAGGTCCCACGTTGCATGGCTCGGTGGTTAGGAAGAAAGTGGTGCCACTCAAAAGTGACACAGAGATTGGCTGGCTCGGTGGTATAGTTGATGACAGATAAAACCAGGAAGAGAGATAAACAAAAGGCAGACCATAAAAAGGGTTTGAGCAAAGGCGGAATGCTGTAAATGCCTGTATTTAAGGGAGTGGGAGCCAAAATGCCAGAGAACAAATGAACTCCCCAGAAAAACAAGTAGGCGCACTGGGCTGCTCCGTAAGTGAGAAAGGAAGACCATTTCAGAAGGGGGAAACAGTTATCCATCAAATGTTACAGGTGTCAGGGAGACGGCTCGGCGGGTAACCGGTTGACCTCAGTGAGATCCTGGGACCCACATGGAAGGAGAGGACCGACCCCTGCAAGTTGTCCTCTCAGCTCCACATGTGTGCGATGCCACTTGAATGCTCCCATATATTCATGTACACAACAAATAAATACATAAAGATGTAGTGAAATTATAGAAAATAACGAATGTTACCAAAGGTGAAAGCCAGTGAGGACAATCAGATCGTCACCTAACCTCATGATAAGCTCTCGGCAGCACGATGGGCACAGAGGCAGGAGCTGGCCAGCGGAGGACCAGTGACAGCGTAGAAAGGCTCACTGTAGTGAAGGCTATTCCATCAAGGAGTTGCTACTAGGAAACTGGAACAGGGCCCCAGACCTTACTTAGCACAACTGGCTCCATGATGGAAGTGCCATTCAGGCTGTAAGACTCAACACGTAGACAACATCACCTGCCAAAACTAAAACAAAGGCCTAATCCATCAAAGTCCGTACAGTGCTGGGAAAGTCTCTAAATGTACTAACCTTGCTTCTGTAGTTCTGCTTCTGGCTAACTGTTCTTGTTAACTGAAGTATGTCAACCCAGAACATGGTTTTTGTGTTTAAAAGCTCATTCTGAGAAAGGCTCTGGGCTACACTGGGATCCTGAACACCCAGTGTAGTCGCCAGTTGGCTGATAAGGACTCTCTATTGGCTTAAACCCGTGTTTGAGCAGTGTTCTCTGGAACTCCTTTGTAGACCAGGGTGGTCTTGAACTCAGAGATTCACCTGCCTCTGCCTCCCAAGTGCTGGGATTAAAGGTGTGCACCACCACCTGATACATTCAGTCTTTTTTTTTTAATTTTTAAGTTGGAGGTGGTGATGGTTTGAAACAAGGTCTCTCTATGTAGCCCCAGCTGTCCTGGAACTCGCTCTGCAGACCAGGCTGACCTCGTACTCACAGAGGTCCTCCTGCCTCTGTCTTGTCTCCCGAGTGCTAGGAATATATACGTGAGCCACCATGCCCGTCCTAATTTTTTTAAAATTATGTGTCTTGTGGGGGGCTATGTGCACATTAAGTGCAGAAGCCCACGGAGGCTAGAGCTGGGAACTGAATTCAGACTTCTACAAGAGCAGGAAGCACCCCTAACCCCTGAACCATCTCTCCAGCCCCTATATTCGGCTCTCTCTGTTTAGTAAGATGCTGCAGGTGGGAGAATTATGAATCAATAGAATCAATAAAATCTATTGTTTTTTTTTTTTTTTTTTTGAGGCAGGATCTCATGGAGCCCAGGCTGGTTTCAAGCTCACTGTGTAGCCTTTAACTCTTGACTTTCCTGCCTCTGTCTCCTGAATGCAGGGAGACACCAAGTGTGAGGCTTTAAGCTGGGCATGGTGGTGCACGCCTTTAATCCCAGCACTAGGGAGGCAGAGGCTTGTGGATCTTTTTTTTTTTTAAGGCCAGCCTGTTCTACAGAGTGAGTTCCAGGACAGAGGACAGCCAGGGACATGTGGAGAGAGTCTCAAAAAAAAAAAGTGTGAGGTACCATGCCTGGCTCTATGGTTTACTTTTGGTTATTTTTTTTTTCCTTTTTTTTGGGGGAGGGAATGTACATTAATTTTACTTTTATTCATATTTTATTTTTGGCAGTACTGGGGATTGAACCTAGGGGTTCATGTACTTGTGGGCAAGCCTACTACCACTAAGCTATAGTCCCGGCCTTAATTTTAGTTTTTAACTAACTTTTTGGGTTAGAATACAAACATCCGGATTTCAGCATGTTATCATCATATATTTTTGGTTTTGGGAGGGTAGGCTGGTCTCGAATTCACTGTGTAGTTAATTCTTGAATTCACTGTGTTGATCTTCCTACCCTTCTATGTCCGTCACCCACCACCTCCTCCTCCTCCTCCGCTTCCTTCTCTTTGACAGGGTTTCACTGTGTAGCTTTGGCTGGCCTGGAGCCTGCCTCTCTAGTTCAGACTGGCCTAGAACTCACAAAAGAACTGCCTGCCTCTTCTTCCTGGGTGCTGGGATTAAAGGCCTGAGCCACTATGCCTGAGTCTTTCTTTTTTGAAAGAGGATCAGTCATTCTCCTGCTTTTGCCTCTACATGCTGGGATTATAGGTATGTGCCACACATGCACAGATGGACTGCATTCAGATATGATTTATTTTCAGTTTGCTTTTGTCAAATATTTTCATATGGTAATTTTAACATTTTTTTTTTTTAACTCTGAAGAGCTGTCACTTAAAGTGCCCCCCACCCAATTCTTTCACCAAGAATGGAAATTCCCAGGGTAAGAGAACTGACAGAAAAGGAGACAAACAAGATGTGGGGGGAGAGCTAGCTATAGCTGAAGTGTCTGTTTCAGCACACGCTGCTGGGACTTCCTTACCGATCCATTCCATAGCCGCAGGGCTCGTAGGCCGGGATTTAGGAGGGGGCGTAGCTCAGCTCTGGATATGCTCAGAACAGATTCTTTCTGATCACCAGATTAATCCTGCGTGGCAGTCTGGGCAGGGTGCCACCCTACCCTCAACACCCAGCGACCTTGCGTATCTTTAGCTGAGTCATAGATTCCTCGAACTGAAGAAACCTTAGAAACCATCCACTCAGATCCCTCATGAGACAGATAAGAAACTGAGCCCCAAAGGGACAACTAGCGTGCTCAAGTTAGTAGAGCAGGGTTCGGATGAGAGTCCACCTGGCCTTGATTCGTGATTCCTTCTAAAACTCTTGCTGTACACCTTGGAACGTGGCAGGCATCTGGGTGTGGTGTCGTTCATCACTAACTGTTCCTTTTAAAACTACAGCTAATATTCTCTGGTCTCTAGATAACAATCTACACTCCAGCACCTGTTCACAGACACACGCACACCTGTCTTATGCTTGCTTAACTCCCCATTAAATTGCTTTCCTAAAAAGATCTTATTTTTAGGTGGGTGCGGTGTTGGTGGCACGTGCCTGCAGTCCCAGCTGGCTGGGAAGCTAAGCGGTTTGAGCCCAGGAATTCTAGGCCAGCTTGAGTAACACATAGAGTGACACGAAATCTTGAAACAAATCCACTTCATTTTAATGCTACAAGCAAGCACTTCCCTGTACTTCGTTAGTCTAACTCCTGGGTACTCAATTTCCTTCTCTTCTCTATAATAATACCCCGGGCTGCGTATCTCCAGCATTTTGATAACAGTGATAAGGGACTGAGGGAACTAGGGCAAGTGGTCAGAAGTGTCCTGGGGATGAAGAGGAGCAGAGGGAGGTGTTATTATTACTATCCTGCAGTATTTTGGGGATTGAAGACTAGGGTCACATGCACGCTAGGCCAACAGCTAGCTCTTCCACTAGCTACAGCTCTGGGCTGGAGGATTTAATAATGATTTTGTTTTATTCATTTTAGAGACAGGATCTTGGTATGTAGGCCATGATGGCTTGGGACTTACAATGTAGCCAAGGCTATTCCTAAACTCTTCAACCCCTGATCCTCCTGCCTCTCTAGTTCTGGGATTGCTAGTGCGTGCTACCACACCCAGTGACCAAGGGGGGTATTTTGAAGACGAACTAATGGATGGTCAAAAAAGGAAAAAGCATTTTTATGACTGTTAAGAATTATTTTTTAAAGCCAGGGATGGACAGTGTACATCTGTAAATCCCAGCACTTGGGAGGCGGAGGCAGGAGGATCAGGAGTTTCGGGCCAGCCTTTGGCAATACAGAAGTAGGTCAGCCTGGGCTACATGAGACCCTGTTTCAAACAGGAACAACAACAACTACTACAAAAAGTCCTTTTTTTTTTTTTGTAGTCCTGCAACCCATCAAAACAATCTAACCTTAACTTCCCCAAAGCCTCACTAAGACGGTATCTTTAATTTCTCCATTCAAGCCAAGTGCTCTTAGGAAGCCAGGCTTTCCACTTCAACGCTGACAGCTGCTCTGCGAAATGCGGTGGCTTACCCAGTATCAACAAAAGTCGGATGAGAAAACAACGCTGGCCCAGGAATTAGGCTACCCCACCGCCAGTTTATTAGTTCAGTAAATGTCATCCTAAGTGGCTCCCTCAGGAGTACTTCCGGGCCGATCAGATGGCAAAGGCGCCTGACATCTAGACCGCGGTATTTCCCTACAACGGTGATGTAGATGAGGATCGACACAATGTCACTTCTTCGTCCTTTCAGAAGAGTGACAGCAGATGTTCAGACTGACTTTGAGGCACTCAGAGACCCTCCTGCCTACGAAGACAAACGGCCCCCTCTGCTGCCACTAATGGGGGCATTTAATCAGATTTTAATTCTCTGCACATCACTACACCACGTGGTAGCAGCTTCTGGCCAGGTTATCAGGGTTCTGGAATTACAGTGGTCTAGTCAAGATTCAGCCCCAGAACCCACATAAGGCTGGCAGGACAGACTCCACAAAGTTGTCCTCTCACTTCCACAGGGGTGCCATGTACACCCTCGCACTAATAATAAAGAAAAGGCCTGCAGAAGCTTCACACACAGACAGAAGTCCTCGGTCTCAGCCTCTGCTTCCTATAGTTTCAGTTACTGCACAAAATTTTGCCACTCCAAAACACTGAATGGAAAATTTCAAGAACACGCCCTAAAATCATACGCCGTTCTGAGGAGTGTGAATCAATCTTGCGCTGATGTCGACCCTCTAGCCATCTATAGAGTATCCGCGACGTTTACGCTACCTATTAGTCACCTAACGCTTGGCCATCACACAGGCAGATCCACGTCAGTGTCTGTATACAAGAGTAAACTTCGATTTCCTTATTCATGGCCCAGAGCGTGGAGCAGTGATGCTGGCGAATCAGACATGCCAGAGGAGCCGGAGCGCTTCCTTCAGGTAAAGTGCTCTAGGCGTGTTTTGGTATGTATGTATGTATGTATGTGTGTGTATGTATCTACCTACCTATCTATCTATCTAATCTGATCTAATCTGATCTGATCTGATCTAATCTCTCAAGGATGGATCTCATGCTGTAGCTCTAGCTGGTCTAGAATTCACCTTGTAGTCAAGGCTGGCCTCAGACTCACAGCAATCCTCCTGTTTCCGACTCCCAAGTGCTGAGATTACAGGTGCGTGTAAGTCACTGTTCCTGGCTGAAAAGAGTTACAGTAGGATGTGCATGAAGGTATCCATCCTTCTCATCTGTGTATCTACCACGTGCATGACTAGTTTTTATTACAGTGCAATCTTACAGTCACTCCTTTATTATTAATTATTGCTGGTCCTTACTGTACCTAATTTATCAATTAAGCTTCATCATCAGCGTGTGTGTGTTTCGGAACAGTGCACGCAAGGATTTGGTGGGATTCACTCGGAGTCTTGGACTGCAACCCTACGGACTAGTGGGAGAGTGTTATGTTTTTCTTTAAACGATTTGAAGATAACTACTCATAAATGTTCCAGTGTTTCATATGAGTATATTTGCACCCAATTTCTTAAAAACTAGGCGTTTGAACTGTTTTATAAGCGCCTGATGGCTCACCTGCTCAGCCTTCAGAGTGTGGGATTGTCGGCATTCACCACCACATTGGGTTTGTATTTTGTGTGTTTTTTTTTTTAATTAAATTTTTTTCACGCCTGGCTTTTATTTGTTTGTCTGTTTGAGACAGGGTCTCAGTATACAGCACTGGCTGTTCTGGAGCTTGCTCTGTGGACCAGGCTGGCCTCAGACTCAGAGCCTCTGCCTCCTTTTTTAAAGAGATGTTTTCTTTTTTAAATTTTAATAATTACCTCCCTCTTTCTCCACCCCCTGTGTGTGTTTGCGCGCGCCTGCAGTAGTAGCAGTCGGAGGAGGCGGTCAAAGGGGTGTCAGATTGCCTGGAGCTGCTGCTACAGGCATTTGTGAGCTGCCTGATGTGGGTGCTGGGAATCTAACTTGTGCTGTCTGCAAAAAACAGTATATGCTTTTAACCGCTGAGCCATCTTTCCAGCCTCTGCCTCTCGACTGCTAGGATTAAAGGCATGTACCACCATGACAGGTGCCACTCTTTCTTAAAACCCCCCAAGACTGTATAACCTTCAGACACCACAAATCCTGTATTTAAAAAAAAAAAATCAACTATAGCAAATCTGTCAGGTGGGGAAGGATCTAGGCTGTCCATGACATCATCAGGCCCTGGGAGAGGCCAGGCTTGAGAAGACTCTGCCAGGGCTGTGACTCTCAAGGAAGCCAGCTGGGATGTGAGTGGCACCACCCGAGAAAATCTGAAGGGAGAGGCAGCAGGGTGATTGTCTGGACTTCGGGATAAACAGTCACTTCTAGCTCACTGGGCTCAGTATGGGAAAGCTTCACGGTACAGGGAACCTCTCCCTTGGTCATTAACATGTTTATATGTAGAGCCGAGTCTCCTGTGCGTCCAGATATCTGAGGCAAGAATGCAGGCAGAATTACGGCAGCCAGGGAGAAGGCATCGGGATGCACTGGTCTAGGGAACCTGCGTTTCCTGGGCTAACGCTATGCATTTCAGCAGAAAGGAACTGTGAAAGGTCAGGAGTGGAAAGACGGGTAGAAATCATGAAGCACACAAGTTTCTCACCTGGGAAAAGGGTGGCCAGGGGCCAGAGAGGAGCAAGTCTACTTCCACGTGCTCACCTTTCGCTCTTATCTTATTATTCCCATGTTTTCTTTCTCTTAGGATTGTTTTATCCCATTAAAAATTATTATTGTTATTATTATTATTATAGATTTTTTGAGACAGGGTTTCTCTGTTGTAACTGGCTGTCCTGGAACTCACTCTGTAGACCAGGCTGGCCTCGAACTCACAGAGATCCGCCTGCCTCTGCCTTCCGAGTGCTGAGATTAAAGGTGTGAGCCACCACTAGCCCGGTTCACCTGCCAGTTTTAAAATAAGATTCTAAAGGTAACATGGCACAGAACTTTTTTTAACTGACAGCATTTGTGGAGTGCACAGAGAGTACTAATTGTTCTAGTAAGCATAAATACTGTTTCATTCTTACTACATGAGTACATTCTATTATTATTAAAGGGTTTTAATTTTCTCACATCTCATACAGCAAGTTGCATACAATCAAATGGCTCTTTCATCCCTTCTTTCACTATTATTCTTATTTTTGTAAACTTTTTTATATTTTATGCATATTGGTGTTTTGCCTGCAAGTGTGTCTAAGCACCGTGTGCATGCCTGGTGCTTGTGGAGGCTGGAAGGGAGTGTCAGATCCCCCGGGACTGGAGTCAGTTGTGAGCCAGCACTCGGGTGCCGGAATTGAACCCTGTCCTCTGGAAAAGTAGCCAGTGCTCTTAACCGCTAAGTCATCTCTCCAGCTTCTCATTCCTTCTCTTTAAAACGTATTTACTCTTTTACAATTGCACTTGAGCTTATGCACAGACACACGGGTGGATGCATACACACACAAACAAATGGACGGGCACACGTGCAGACACACAGACACACTTCGATTGTATCCCTCCTGTCCACCTCTTCCTTATTCCTTCCTGGAGTTGTGGTTGAATGGCATTCCACGATATGGGTAAAATACTGTTTAATAATTCATCAGTTGGTGGACAACTGGACTGTTTCCACTTCTTAGCTGCTGTAACATTATCCTGGTTTATGTGAACAGACGCTTTCAGCACTCTTGGGTCCATCCCACGATATACTCAACTGCTTCTCAACCTGCAGCTTAGGTAAGAATTACTCTGGCTGCTTCTTTTTGCTGATTATATGTTAGTTGTTTAACTTTCTGAGGATGCGTCAAACTTCCCACATTTTACATTCCTACTAGCTGTGTACACCGGCCCAACTTCTCCAAGTCCTTGGCATCCTTTGTTCTGTCTGTTTGTTTGAGACAGCTACAGAGCACAAGCTGGTCTACAGGGTTGACTGCTTGTTTCATTTTGAGACGGGGTCATCTGGCTGTGTGGTCTAGGCTGGCCTCAGTCTCAGGGTCCTCTGCCGTGGATTCCCCAGTCTGGGATTATAGGGTATACCACCACACGCAGCAGTCAGTGCTGATTTACACTTCCCTAATGACTAACGATGTAGAACGTCTCTCTAGGAACTTGCTGACCATGTGTTATGTTTTCTTAGAGAACTTCCTTCAGAACTTTTGCCCGTTAAAAAAAAAAAAAAAATCTCTGAGACAGTCACATGTATCTCAGGTTGACCTTGAACGTGGTGTCTAGTTGAGGAAGGCTGAGCGTCCTGCCTCTACCTCCCAAATGCTGGGATTACACTAGGTACTAAAACTTACAGGCATGTGCCAACACGCTTGCCTCGGACAGGATTTCACCACGTATCCAAAGGCTGGCCTAGAACTTGAGGTGATTTTCCTGTCTCAATTTCCTGAATTCTTGGGGTCCAGGTATGTGCCACCAGTCTGGCAACTATCTCTTCTCGCTCCTTTTTCTGCACATGATCTAGCTCATTTGGGCTAACCTCGCTACCCGAGCCTCTTGGGTGCTGGGATGACAGTTCTCTTTATTATTGAGTTCTAAGAGGACATACATACCTGTACACCAGACACTTTTGAAATACATGATTTACAAATGTTTTCTTCTATTTTGTGTGTAATTTTTTTCATTTTCATGACACTACCCTTTGATGTACAAGAGTTATTAATTTAGTCCCTCAGACTGATGGTTGGCCACTCCAGTCAGAAATGACTTGCTCCTTTCTACATTAGATCTCAATATTACTTGGTTTGGGAAGAAACTCTGAAAAATGTAAGAAAATTCTTTATGTTAGAAATTAATAAAACACCATTTTGATATAAACAAGAAGGCTGGGCATGCAGCTCGGTGACAGAGGACATGCCCTTGCTTGGCACAAGCCAAGACCCCGCATTCAATTCCTACACCAGAAAGGTCCCAAGCCCAAACAAAACAACAAAACTCTCAGAATTGAGGAACTCTGGAGCTTCTTATGAGATGATGACGTGGGAACCCCTGATAACCTTAGGGTCTCCGGGCTCTGAATGGAAAGGCAAGTACTGGCCTATCACTGCAGCTGTGTGACTGCACAAACGAAGGACTATATGTGGCTTTGGCTGAATACATTTTAAAAATGCATGCATACGGCTGGGAGTATTCCCAGCATTCAGGAGGTCAGAGACAGGTTTTAGTGAGACTGAGGCCACTTCTAAACCTCATAGGGAGTTCAAGGTCAGCCTGGGCTGACCAAAAAACAAAAACAAAAACAAAACAAAACAACAACAAAAAAACCCCATGTGGACTAGGGGTGTGGCTAGGAGGTAGAGACCTGGTCCAGTATAAGATCCTGGGTTTTATCCCTCAGGGCCATAAAACCTAAGTAAAACACTATATGCTACCTAGAAGGTCCCTTTTATTTCCTAGTTTTTCAGATGGGCAATCAGTGAAGAATTTAAAAATGGAGTCAGTCAGCTGCCTATAATCCCAGCTACTTGGAAGACTGATGCAGGAGGATTACTGCATGTGAGACTAGACTGGGCAACATAGTACTTTCCAGGTCAGCCTGGGTAACTTAGCAAGACTCTGTCTTAAAAGGAAACCCAAATCAAAACAAAGTGAGGCACATTGTCCTTTAGCTAAAGAATGTGGATTAAAAACAAGAATGAGCATTTCTAGCGGCGCTCACGGTTCGGCGTTTTTGGTCCCTTATCTATACTCCAACTTGAATCAATCTTGTCTGCTTTTGTCTTGTCTGAGGTATATGCCAGGAGCCTTAGGGGGCATTGCTCCAGTCGGCTTCCGCTTGCTGGCTTGGAAGCAGCAGTTTCCCATCTATGGACAGTAATGTAGAGTGGTGTCCAGTTTAGAACTGCTGTCACAGCAGAGTGAAAAACTCGAGCACTGGAAGGCATTTACCACAGCTGCACGCACACCATGTCTCGGTGTAGCATGAAAATAGGGATTCAACATAAAACCCCAAGATTTGCACGTAGGTATAAATCCTTTATTACTTCCAAAATTACTACTTCACTTTAGATAAATTTAGTGGAGCAGACAGGCCCGCATATGGGTTTGTTTGGAGACAGGGTCTCACTGTGCAGCCTGGCTGGCCTGGGACTCAATATATAGTGAACAGGCTGGCCTCAAATTCACATTGATCCTGCCGGCCACTGACTCCCAAGTGTGAGTCACATCTCCAACACGCTCCCAGGTCTATGGTTTTCTTATGAAAATGTCACAGCAATATGAATATTTGGTAATGAAACATCTTTAATTGATAAAAGTTATTTACTTATTCATTGATTGAGACAGGGTCTCACTATGTAGACCAAGCTGGCCTTGAACTCAGAGATCCGCCTGTCTCTGACTCCTGAGTGGACCACCACCCTCAGCGCAGGGTTTTTATTCCTAATTTAAATTAAAGTATGCAGTTAGTTAAATAGTTTGGGGTTTCAAATCGGGTGTGGTGGGACACCCCTTTAATCCCAGTACTCAGGCAGGACCTCTGAGTTTGAGGCCAGCCTGGTCTACAGAGAGTTGTAGGAGAGCTGAGGATACACAGAGAAACTCTGTCTCAAAACACACACACACACACACACACACACACACACACACACACACACACACGGCAAAACCAAAAACCTTTTCCTGTCAGGGCTGAAGAAGTGGAGCAGTGGTTAAGAACCCTTGCTGCTCCAGCAGTGAGAGCAGGAGGTAAGAGCTGGCAGACAGAGTAAAAAGACCCCAAGAAAAAGAACCAGTTTCTTTCTTGGCTAAAAGCCAGAAATGTCCTGCAGTCTCTTGGCAGCCTCTTCCTTGCCAGAGGCCAGAGACACCACAAGGATTTGGGAGCTATGATCCCTGATCTGATCCCTGAATGATTTTAGGGTTACCTCTCAAGAGTAGCAATAAACGTCCATTAAGTCCTTCTGGTCAAGAGAGCAGACTCTCCGGCCTGGGTGGAGACACTGGAAACTGTGATAAGACTATCTTACTTGCTGGGTGTGGCGACACAGGCCTTTAATTCCAGCATTCTGGAACCAGAGGCAGGTGGATCTCTATGATCCGCCAGGGCTAATTTGTGAGACTGTCTCAAAAAGACTTCATGTGTCGAGCCCAAACGAAAACCCGAGTATGGTTATTTTGGGCTTAGTTGGCCCCCTCTGACGAACCTTCCCTCCAGTTATGATGCAATTACACCTGCGTCCAAAGCCTTATTATTAATAGCAATTATACGAGTGATTCTTATACAGGACAGTTCATTCTAGGTGCCCAGAGCTCACTCTTCTGACTGATCTTCAAAGCTATGATTTGAATAGGAAGGAAACAAGATCTTAAAAACAGTGCATTTCAAGCCAAAAAGAAAAAAATCTCACCCAGAAATTACTTACTTTCCCCCAATGTTTTATTCTCCACATCTCTTTCTTGTTTTAAAAACAGGGAGAGAAAAATGACACATATGACACTTTCTGAATAAACAAGTTACAGGCAAGCTGTAATGTCTCACGCTTGCTATCCCAGCCATAGCGAAGGGGAGAGCTGAGCTTAAGGCTAGCCTGGGCTACCACAGCGAGGTCCAGGCCAGCCGGTGTTACAATATGAGACCCTGTCTCAAAACAACAACAAACAGATAAGCTTTCACGGTCTCTGAGGAGCTATTACTGTTTCACCAAGAGACTTATCCCGGGCCTTCACCTCCTGGTGTTTGATTTCTTAACTGCTGGGGAGACAGACACGCACAGAGACACCGTTGTACTTTAAAACCTTTAGGCACGAGAAGGATTCTGTTTTGGTAACAGAACCACTTTTCCTGGGATCTAGTTCTTGTTGAAGCCACGAGCCACAGTTTCCTGACTGCATTAATAAATGCAGCGTCAGGATTTGAAGAATGCACCAGGCGTGGTTACTTCGAGTTCAAGGCAAGGCTGTCCACAGGGCAGCCTGGGCTACGGAGACCCTGCCTCAGAAAAACAAACAAACAAACAAACAAACAACACACAAACAAACATGCTACACTGCTCAAGGTGGGTGATTTGATACGAAAGAGCTACAAAGGCGGCACTGGTCCAATCATGTTATGAGGCAGTTTTGTAACTGACCTCTCATTTAAACCCTTGTAATGTTAACGGTTACAACACTGATGATCAGCATCTTTTAATAAAACGACCGGACAAGGAGGGTTTGAGGGTACGCCAGCCAGCGGGGAACATTAAACCATAAGGGGTACAAGAGAATTGCTTTGCCAGAGATCTTAGCAAACACGGACATTTCGGAAAGTCTGAGATTATCTAACATCAAATATTTCAAAACAGATACCTCAACAGTTCCTTTAAGCTCTAGGGCAGCACGTGTCAGCTGAAGGCTTGTCAACAGGCAGATCACTGTGGGCGTGGTGATGAAGCCTGTGACTCCAGAGCCTGGAGGCCAAGGTGAGCGGACTTTGAGTCCACAGCCGTGCTGGGCTGAAGACAAGATCTAGTCTCAAAGAACAGTCAGCGATTAACTCAGCCGGCCTGGGTTGTGCAGGCCTGTGAAACCAGACACTCTGGAGGCTGAGGCAAGGGAAGAACAAATTCAGAGGCTCCCTAATGATGTGAATACAGTCAAGTGCCTATTGAGCAAGGCTGGTTTCAAACAAAACCGAAAGCATGAGGCAAGCTAGGTGTAAGGGGTGGCTGAGGCAGGAGGGTTCCTGTGAGTTTGACGCCAGGCAGGGGTACAAGGTGAATTCCAGGCCGGCCTGAGTACCGCAGGACATCTAATCGGCCCATAAAATCATCAATCAGTCCAGGTGTGGTAGCACACGCCTGCCTGCATTCCCAGCACCATAGACGTGGAGGCTGGAGGGCCAGGAGTTCAAGGTCATCCTTGGCCACTCGCAAGCAAACCTCAAGCCAGAAGCTTCAGATGAGACAATCTGTGGCTATGGGTTAGCATAAAGTTAAAAAGCACAGAGTAATAGAACATGCCTGTACTTTTAGAATTGCAAGGTCCTGTGAAAGTCATTCGGGACATGTCCCTGTTTTATAACAGTATGTGTCAGTCAGAAACCCCAGCGTTTAATGTGATTCAATTTTGATTCCCACCTAGCTAGCTTTGATGTCTCTATGTTGTTTTTTCCTATGCTTGCCTAGGAAAGACTTTGTACTGAACAATGGATTTTTCCCTGAAGGACTAGTTGTGACTTTGGTCCGCAGCCTTGAACTTCATTTGATTTTAACAGTCACTAACATTAGCGATACCAATTCTGATCCTCCAGGGAAAGAATTCCTATCCTTTCTGCAATTTCTGAGCTACGGCCACGGCCGCAGCCAAGCCCACAGAGCCCCGTGGTGGGCAGAGCGACCATCTGTTCCATTTGGCCAGCTCTGGCTTGGGGTACCGAGGTATTCTACGCGCCCACTACACCTTGGTCAACCAGAGTCAACAGACGGAGGACATTTGTATTATGCACCTCTACTGGCTCCGCCCCATCCCAATACGGTCATGGCTGGAGATGTGACCTTAAGGAATTTACCTTTCTAGCTCTCAGTTTTTAACCTGTACAAGGGAAATCATGACATTTCTGTAATCATGAGATTGGCAGATTCAGAGAACTGCCTGAGAATCATTTAAGACAATGTCTAGTACACAGCAAAGCCTTAATAAATGGTAGCTACAAAGCCCAGTGTGGTGGTATTCACTTGTAATCCCAGTACTTGGGAGATGGAGGTAGAAGGATCCAGGCCAGCCTGGGCTACCTGGTACCTCCATCTCACAAAACAGGATAATAATGGTAGTTACTACTGTCATTAATAAGGGGTAGCCATTAACCGAAGGGATTAGATTCCCTTCTCCCTATAAGCGTTCCCACAGCCCTTCATTTCCTGACTCAGTTATGAAACCATACTTACTCCTCGCCCTGCTTCCACCTAGCTCTTCTGTAGCACAGGATGGACTCAGCTAGGTAGCTGAGGCGAATCCTGAGCGTCCTTCCTACACCTCCTGGGTGCTGGGATTACAGTGTAGATCACTACACCTGGTTTATGCAGTGCTGGAGATCAAGCCCAGGGCTCTTGTCAACTGACTTACAACCTCTGCCTTGCCAAAACCTGCTTAACTTCTTTCCCAAATTCAAGCGCAGGCCTTACAATTTCCTTGCAATTTAGAGTAAATCTCAAACTAGATTGCAACCCGGCACTGAACAGTATCTGACTTTCTTTATTTTTTAATCTCTGTGTCAGGCTATCTAGGCAGAAGACGGAAGTTGGGTCCTGTCAGTCTGTCTGACCTGCTACGGTGAGGACGTAATTGAAGAGCCTGTGTACACAGGCAGGTGCTGCTGGACACACCCAGTCCTTGGTTTAGGGTCCAGGCTGACCTTGAACTCAGGACGGTTTTGAAAGCTGGAATTACAGGTGTGTGCCGCCATGCCCAGTGTTTTTTTTAGGGGAGAATTAATTTTATTTTCCAGTTCATCTGTTACCAAATCATTCCTTCATACATTCACTTAACCAAGAAATATTTGTGGAGTCAAGTGCTATGCTATGCTATAAACTCTGGGTGCACGGTTGTGAAGATGATGTTGGAAGAAGATTTCATTCAGCATAAGAAAATTTCACAAGGGACATGACTCCAGACCTAAGTCAGGAAAGAACTCTCTGATGAAGCAACAATTTGACACGAGTCCCAAAAGGCGGACGGGTGTGTCAAATGAGTAGCCGAGCAAAGAGCTTCCTGGGCACTAGGGTCAGTGTGCCCAAATGCTCAGGGGCGGGAAGGGCTTACTGCCTTCTCTGAGGAACCGAGGAGGGGTCTCGTGGTTAGAGGTATGCACTTGCTTTAAGCAAGGCTGGAGCAGCAGGCAGGGGCTCACCAGCCAGGCATGGAAGTCCCTGAACGGTTCTAGGCAGGAGAGGCGAGGGACAGAATGACTCACACTTGGAGAGTAGACTGAAGGGGCAAGAAGGGAATCAGAGACGAGCCAGGAGGCTGCTGGTGTGTGTGTGTGTGTGTGTCTGATGACAGATGGCTCGTGACGGAGAGGAGACGGATGGGAGACACCATTTGTTGGTTGTGCTGCTAGGAACTGGTGACTGGGGGCGGGCATGAGTGACAGGGAGGTGACAAGGTGGACCCTTCGTTTCTAGCAACACCAGCTGTGCAGACGGAAGTACTTTAGAATCCACCTTTCAAGCAGTTCTGCATTCCCCAAATCTCACAGAGATCTGCTTCTCCTCTCAATGACTCCACCTTGCCTCCGGGTCATTTGGATCTGGATCACCGCTCCTACTCATTACTCTCCATTTTTAAATCACCTTTGTACATTATCTTCTCTGTTATAGCTCCAGGCGTAGTACTCCCCACTCAAAAAAAAAAAAATCAAACATCAATTTTGTTGTTGCTGTTGTTGTGAGACAGTCTCATTCAGTAGCCCAGGCTGGCCTTGAGTTAGTGGTGATCCTCCGGCATCAGGCTCCTAGGTGCTCACGTACTTCCTGAGTTTTAGCATCGGAGCCTACAGGAACCTTATTCAACATCCAAAGTTCATTATTTATGAAACGTTCCGTCTTTATCTCCCAAGGCTTTGGACTTCTTACAGCACTTGGGTTTTTGCCTTTTACTGGGGTTAGTACACCGACCTCACGTCTGTTCCCTCTGGCAGGCCATGATGTCGGAGCGCGGGGCTTTCGTACTACACACTGCTCTCATCGCTCCCGCCCTCGTGGCATCGAGAACACTGCCTGCCCACAGCAGGTATGCCCTGTCGGATGCATCTGACAGGATCCATGTTATAAATTATGTTAAGGAAGGGGGGATGTTCCCAGTAGCATCTGTCAGCACCAGGGCTCATAGCAAAATTCCTCTTCAGCACCCTTACAAGCGCCCCTAACACAAATGCCCACATCGGTAGAGTCTTCCGGCTGTTCAAAGTCCTCCAATACAGCTCTCCACATAACCTTACTCTTGCCTTAAGACTGAATATTTAAATTATAAGGCGATGAACCAGGTATGGTGGCACACACCTTTAATCCCAGCACTCGGGAGGCAGAGGCAGGCGGATCTCTGAGAGTTCAAGGCCAGCCTGGTCTACAGAGTGAGTTCCAGGACAGTCAGGGCCACACAGAGAAACCCTGTCTCGAAAAACCAAAAACCAAACCAAACCAAACTCAAAACAACAAAAACAGCTGGGGACACGGCCTAGCGATAGTGTTTGGTTAGCACATGGGAAGCCCTGGGTTTAATTTCCAACACTCCCTACCTTCCTCTCTCAAATTACATCCTCTGATTTAGGACTTTGTAGCTGCTTTCTGTAACTCATTAATGTGGGGGCACAAACTGATATGAGAAAATAAGACAGTTTAAGGGCCAACACTGTTTCCCAAAGCTTGTTTCCAATGCATTTATACACCATGGAAAGTACTGTCTCTCATCATAGGCCTTTAGCAAGGAGATCAGAAGGCCAGTGTTTTAATACTCTTCCACCTACACAGCTTAAGTAGAGAAAGTAGAGAACTAGGCTGGAGTTCAGTTCCAGATCTCATCAGTGTCTTCTTTAAGACTTATTTTCATTAATAATCTTCCCGTGCACTTGTGTGCGGGTATGTACAGGAGCTGGCAGAGGCCAGAGGTACCAGATCCCTTCCAGCTGGAGTCACAGGCAGTTGCGAGCCCTGTGTTGTGGGTGCTGGGAACTAAACTTGGGTCCTCTGGAGGATCAGCAAGCACCCTTAACCTCTGAGCCACCTCTCTCCCTCCGGTTCCATTTGTTTTTGTTTGGTTCTCTGAGACAGGGTCCCATGCAGCCCAGGCTGGGCTCAAACTTGCTGTGCAGAAAGGCATGACCTTGAACTCCTGATACACCTGCTTCCACTGCAAGTGCTGGAATCACAGTCAATGCTCTACAAGGAAAATGTATTCACAAGCAAAACGTATTCTTGTTCAGGCCAACCTTATCAATCTGTATCTACACGTATATATTTAACTTATGCCCGGAAATAGCATCACAGATAGACACATGATTGGGCTAGGAAAGAAGTGCAGTGGTCCAGTGCTTGCCCAGCATGAGTTAGGCCCTGGATTTAATCCCCAGTACTGGAAAGAAACAAAAAACAACAACAAAAACCCAGCCCAGAGTTGGTCTGAAAATGAGAAATCCTACAAATTACCAAAGGAAACAGTGTATGTGCAGTGAGAAGGGAGCCCAAGGGCCTGGAAACGTGGCTGGTGTGTTTATGTGTTCTAATGACAGAAGATGAAAGGAGTGGGGTAGACTATGGGGAAGATGACCTCCTAGTCAGCTTACTTTGGGGACAGTATATAGCAGTGCCAGGCAGTATTTGATGTCAGCACACAAAAGACACACAAGTCCTAATTCCAACCTTAGTTCCACTTAACAGGCCGACCCGACAATTTGTTGCTGCTTGTCTTAGACTCTCAATATACAGTTGAGAAAGCAGCAGAGGACCTCTTACCTAATGAATGTAAGCATTCTTAATTGCCAATCCTAGCTCCAACAAACTGGGTCAGAAGCAAGGTTCAAAGAGTAGAAGTTCAAAGCTGCTGGGGTACATAAAGCCAGAGATGAGGGATGCTGATAAATTTGGGTCATGTTTGAGTGACGGTGGGCACAGCCTAAGCTCCCATCCACCTCTAGAATCCTAGGATCCCACCAAGGAAGAGGAGAACCCTCATCGGAAGAAGGGAAGGTATGGCAAGATATGTACTAGGCAAATAACAATGGTATTAGCTGAGGCTGTTTAAATATGAATTAAAGCCCTGCCATGATCTAGATTGGGTTAACACCCTCTGGTGATATTATATGTCAATGTCTCTGTTGACTCCTGGGTTAAATTCCAAATATCTTTCTGGAATTTAAACCCTTCCACATCAGCCCAGTCTTATCCCCGTTAAAAAAATTAAAAAAAAGAAAAAAGGATCTCATACCATTAACTCAGGCTCAAACTCACCATTCTCTTGTCTCAGACTTACAAGCGTAAGCCACACCCAGCTTATCAGAAACTTCTTACAGTTCCGATCTGTTAGCCCTCTACTCGCCCCAGCCACCCTTCCCTCAGCTGTCACATAATTTTCCTGGCCCTCACTCTCTCAAGTTAAAGTTGTAACTTGTAAAGCCTTCCCCAAAAGTTCCAACTGCTCAAATAGCTACGGAGTCCAGTCTCTCATCTCTGATCTTGACCTATGAATTTTTACAGGACTTTACAGCAAACCTATGCTGGGCGCTGCTGTCCTCATTTTGTACATAGGCAATTCAGATGCAGAGCTTAGATGGCTTGTCCAGGGTCCCATCATTCCTGAGAAGTGACAAGCGTGGGTCAGATTCCTTTGACTCAGACTCCACGCTTTTTCGTCGCACCATGCTTACCTCTAGGTATTAAAAACCTTAGAGGCTGTGGTTTTTAAAAAGCCTATAAAATAGTTATGATACAGCTTGTGACATAAATTCAGGCACATCACATCCTTTGAACCATAAGAGTAATGGTCACTTGGAACAAGCATGGAGTTTTAAAGGATGTTAATAGTCCTGTTTCCCAAGCCCACTCTGAGAACACATTCCAGGGTAAATGACAGGTGGGTGGCTAAGGGGCAAAAACAATGTGGTATAAGAAAATATCAGAAACAAGACAGAAAAGAGATGGAAGTACGATGTACGTTGGCAGTGAACAAAATAGACCGAGAGGACCTAAGTATGGAATACTGGGCTGAGGAGGCCCGGAGAGCTAAAATATCTTAAGTTCGAGGGCCTGTGCCTACCGGGGCTGTTAATAACAGATAGCAGTACACATGGCCAGAGTCGAACTCTCGAGAGCCACAGATGGACGCGGTTGGTCGCGGAGGCAGGGTCCGGCATACCGATGACAAGGCGGGAGATGACCGAGGGGCCAAAGGGCACAGCATGTGCCGGAGAGAACGGGAAAGAGGTTCAGGTGGTACGGCGCCCCCAGACTCGAGACAAGACTTGTGTCTTCCCCTCGACAGCTGGCTGGTGTGGTTGAGGACATACGGCACCCCGCAGCCCTCCGGGGTGGTTCGGGGCAGACAGGCAGGTCCTGTCCCCATTCTGCCTATTTCCTCGGGACTCCGCGAGGGGGCGGAGGCAGGCAGGAGGGTCCTTACCCAGGAAGATGGAGATGATGAGCCGCAGCGCCTGTTCCGACGCGCCCAGGGACGCCGCCAACTTGTTAAGGCTCAGATCCTCGACACCCGGCCACTGTCCCCGCATCTGCTCCAGCGCCTCTCCCACGTCCCCGTCCGCTGCAGACGCCATCTTAACTGCGGGCGCCCCCCGGGGACCCCCAGCTCCGCGCCCCGAATGTGGGCAGAACGCGGTGGCTTCACCCCCAATTCCGGCTGGGGGCCCGCCCACGGCGTGCGCATTGGCTGCGGGCCCGCCCAGCGCCTCTAGACACACCCGATTATTGGTCGAGCCGGCCGAGGGCGGGGCCGAAGCTCAGCAAGGTAGGAAGAGGGCGGGGCCGAGCGTTTGTAAGGCAAAGGTGACTGCCGTAGGGAAGGGAAAGCGGCCGGGACGGCAGGGCGGGGCCTGCGATCGCGACCCTGCTACTATTGGAGCAGCCGGGAGTGCGAGGCGAGGTGACTGTACAACTCGGTCCGGACCGCTCCGGGAAGGAGTGGGTCGGCCGGGTGTCCGGCCGGCTTGCTCACTGCCTTCCCATTGGTTGAGACAGGAGCAGGCGAGAGTCTAGGAGGGGGGGCGGGGGCGTCACCAGACCGCGAGGTTACTCTCGGTCGCCGGCGCTGGGGTTACTGGGGCATGTAACGGAGAGGCGCGAATGCCTGCTGCCGCCTCGCGAGCGCCCCCTAACGGTGCCTCCTGAGGGGGGTCCTTCAGTTCCTCTGTCCTTCTCGAGAGGTCTGGGAGAGCCCGGGGCCCAAGAACTCTTATTTGATCCTTTTATTCGACGTAGACCTTCCCGTGCGGGTGCCTTTCAGTTGTTCACGTACTGAGGATCGAACCCGGTCCCCGAGAGCTAACGCTTTCCCGCTGGAGCTACAGCCCTGTTCCTTACGCAGTTCCTTTCCTACAGTAAAACGCGACCTTCTCTCTAGAGGCAATGAAATTAGGATGTGCCTATTTATATTAAAAAGAGCCTATTTAACACTTGCTGTTTAAATTAACGATCAGACTAGCTTTGACACCGCTTAAGTAATGTATGCGTGATGGAAGTTCAAACAGTATAGAAGCTTGAAACAGTATGAGTCCTTTCCTGCACAGTCTTTCCAGTCTCACTTCCCACCGGCGACCCCAGGGAAAGTGACTATGGGAAGTAACAAAGAGATTCATTATTTCTTGTCATAAGGAGTTCAGCTATGGCTTACACTTGCATAGCACTTTGTACTTTTTTACACCCGCCCCTTATATACTGGGGAATTGAACCTAGGTTTTGCACATGCTTAGCAAGAATTGCACCACTGAGCTATGTCTCCTACTTTTTTATATGTTCTGCTTTTTATTTTTTTACTTAAGAACATTGTTTTTTACATTTATTTGTGTGTATGCTGGGGAGAGGGGCTAGCTCTGTCACAGAACACATATGGAGGTCAGAGGACAATTTGCAGGAGGCTGTTCTGTCTTTTCACTATGTGAATTCTGGGGACTAATCTCAGGAGGCCATGCTTGGCAAGTGCTTTTAGCTGCTGAGCCATCTCTCTGGCTTGATCATTTTTAATTTAAGTAGAATTATTTTATTTTTAATTATACACATGTGCCTATGTGTGAGTGGAGTATAGAAGAGGGTTTCTCTCCCCAGGACCTGGAGTTACAAGCCGTTGTGAGCTGTTACATGTGGGTGCTGGGAATTGAACTCAGGTCCTCTGCAAGAGCAGTACTCTCTCTTAACCACTGAGCCATCTCTCCAGCCCCGCCATAATTTTTCAATATGAAATATCTCACTCTTACAGAAAAGTAGAGACTGTAACCTCCCCGGATTAAGAAAAAAAAAAAAGCATTACAGTTGAAAAGCTGCTGTAACCTTTTCTGATGTCATTTCCCTCCCCATCTTAATCTGAGACTGAAGATCTTAGTCAACCACTTGACTGATACGAATATTCATCATCAGACATTTTTGGTGTTATTTAAAAGTGTGATATTGGGCAGGGGGGTGGCTCAGCAGGTAAAAGCACTTGCTCGGTGCAAAATCCTAACTCCCTGAGGGATTCCTGAAACTCAAAGTTGACTCTACACATGTAACCATGACATGCTAGTGCCTGCACTCACACGTGTGCATACACATCATACGACACCCCCCCCCACACACACACTGATAAAAATAAAAACAGTGAGCCAGGCGTGGTGGCGCACACCTTGAATCCCAGCAATTGGGAGGCGCTGGGTCTCTGAGTTCAAGGCCAGCCTGGTCTACAGAGTGAGTTCCAGGACAGCCAGTGACTACACAGAGAAACCCTGTCTTGAAAACAAAACAAGCAAACAAATAAAATAAAATAATAATAAGAGAAGTGTGGTGCTGGGGATTGAACCCGAGGCCTTGCAAGTGCAGGGCAAGTGTCTACCACCACTGAGCCACAACCTCCGCTGTGACCTTGAACAGTATTAATTCCTTATCTATGTTTATATTTTATATTTGGTGTATATCTGGAAACAATATGTAATATTGTTTTATATGCTTTTATTTCATTTATTTTTTTCTCTATTATTCAGTCCTGGAACTCAAATTCAAAGAGGTCTGTCTGCTTCTCTCTCCTGAGTGCTGGTATTAAAGGCGTGCACTGCCTTTATGTATGCTTTCAAATTTTATATTAATGATCTTGCAATGAGTGTACCATTTGAAAATGCGTCCACTTAAAATATTCATCTTATTTGTTTGAATGTGTTTGGACCTGCTTGCCTATGTGTACACCATGTACAAGAGGTGCACAAGGAGGCCAGAACAGGTTGTTGGATCCCCTGGAACTGCAGATGGTTTTGGGGTGCTTGGGACCAAACAAACCTGGGTCTCCTGCAAGAACAGCAAGTGCTTTTAGCCACTGAGTTTTTTTTTTTAGTCCAGGATGATTCAAGGATGATTTGGAACAAATTCTGGAACTTTGAACTCTATAGCTCAGGCTGGCCGGCTTTGAACTTTGAACTTTGATTCTCCTGACTTAGATACCCAAAGACTGCATATGTGAGCTTCTGGCCAATTCTTTGGTTACTGTATCTCATTTTCGATGTAAGAATTCTGGGATTACAGATGTGACCCACCCCATCTGGCTTCTAATTTTATTGTTATTTTGTTTAAGACAAGGTTTCACTGTGTAGTCCTTGCTGGTCTGTTATATAGACCAGATTGGCCTTGAACTCAAAAGAACTGCCTACCTCGGCCTCCCAAATGCTGGGACTAAAGGCACATGCTTGGGCAGGTGGTCCTGGGTTGTACAAGAAGGCAAGTTGAGTAAGCAATGGGCAGTGAGCCAGTAAGCACTGTCCTCCATGGCCTCTGCTTCTGTTCCTGTCTCAGGTTCCTGCCTTGAGTTCCTGCCCTGGCTTGAGCTCTTTCTTTCAGCGGTGGACCGGGATGCAGCAGTATAAGACAAATGAACCCTTTCCTCCTCAAGTTGCATTTGATCATGGTGTTTTTTTTTTTTTTTAAATCACAGCAATAGAAACTAACGAAAACCCCAATTAAAAATTTTTTTCATTTCAATTTTCTTTTCTTTAAAACTAGTGAGTTGTGTTGCCGGGGTGGTGGCGCACGCCTTTAGTCCCAGCACTCAGGAGGCAGAGGCGGGAGGATCTCTCGGAATTCGAGGCCAGCCTGATCTGCAGAGTGAATTCCAGGACAGCCGGAGAAACCCTGTCTCAGAAAACAAACAAACAAAAAGAACCAAAACGCCCACAAAAAACTAGTGAATTGTATACAGAGAAATTGCATACTTCATAGAAAAGAAGAAATAACTGTCAGAGCTGAGGGTGGCTTCCTCCTCCTCTTCCTCCTCCTCTTCTTCTTCCGGGTCTTCCTCTTTTTCTTATTCTTTTTCAGCCTTGGCAGCTCCTTTTGTGATGTGCCAGGATTTCCTGGTGGTGTCCCTCCTTGTTCCCAGTCCCTGGCATCACAGCGGATAAGCAGGGTGTTCTGTGATTTGGTGGCAATATTCAGAACACAACAGTCTGGTCTTCCCTTGCCGTGTCCCCACGCTTTCCCTTTTCTTTGGCAGACATGATCTCCCACCTCTCCGAGCACTTTTGGAAAACTGAGCAGTTGACTGAAGTGTCCGGCTGCTGCTTCTTGAGCCTCACGCGGGTGTTTGCGCAAAGAGTGCCCAGGATGGCATTTTAGCTTCTTAGCGTGTCAGTGTTTAGTCTTTTTCCTCAGTGAGGGATGGAGTCGGCCAGCTCTCACTTGCCTGGCTCTGTGCTGTGGAGTTCAGTGTATTGCAGTGGCTATGGAAGCAGGGGCCAGGCGCTATCTTTTTGGTTCATTTTTCTCTTGAGACAAGGTTTCCCTGTGTATCCAGGCTGGCCAGTACTGCAGTGGGGATTCTTCTTTGACCAACAGTGTGAATTTTTCTGGGACTTCAGCTTCCAAACTTTAAAAAAAGTTAATTGGGGGAGCTGGAGAGATGGCTTACTGGTTAGGAGCACTGACTGTTTTTCCAGGGGATCCTGGTTTGATTTCCAGTACCCACATGGCAACTCCAGTTCCAAGGGGATCAGATGCCTTCTACTGACCTCTGAGGACACCAGCATATGTGCAAGCGAAACACCCATATACATAAAATAAAATAAAAATAAAATTTATTTTAAAAAAAGTTAACTGGGCCAGGCCGTGTTGGTGTACACCTTTAATCCCAGCACTCCGGAGGCAGAGGCAGGCAGATGTCTGTGAGTTTGAGGCCAGCCTGGTCTACAGAGTGAGTTCTAGGCCAGCCAGAGTCACAACAGAGACATCCTGTCTCCACAAAACAAAAATCAAACCAAACCAAACTAAAACAACCCGAAAAACAAAAAACTGGGCTCTTCTGTAAAAATACATCAAAATAATAAATATGTGTACTACTCATACATATATACAATGCACATCACCGTATGTTCTCTGATCATTTCTGTTCACACTCACTTTAGAAAATTGCTGGCCAAGGCACAGTTATAGTGTTTAATAGTGATTCATGACACTCGGCTTATTCTTTTTTCCTTTTTTGAGATAGATGATAGAGAGAAGACTGGCTATTACATATGACAAAGTCAGACATGTCTGTAATTCCAGCATTTGGGAGGCTGAGACAGGCTTCCTGGAAGTTTGAAGCTAGCTTGGGCTACATTGTGCGTGAGTTCAAGGCCAGCTTGGGATATACATGGAAACCTCGTCTCAAATTTCAAAATGAAAGCAAACAGACAGATAAAACCAAGTTAAATTAGAAGGTTGGGGGCTGGAGAGATGGTTTAGCAGCTAAGACCACTTGCTTCTCTGGCAGAAGACCCACGTTCTGTTGTCGGCACCCAAGTCAGGCTGCTCACATTCACCTGTAACTCCAGCTCCAGGGGATCTCGTGCCCTCCCCTGGCTTCTGTAGGCACCCACATGTGGCACAGACACACATACGCACAAATAAAAATAAATCTTAAATAAAACTCGAGCTTGTTATGGTGGCACACATTCTGCAATCCCAGCACTTGTGAAGCAGAGGCTGAAGGATTACTACAAATTGGAGGCCAGTCAGGGCTATGTACAGTTGATACAGAAGAAAGCAAATCAGGCCAAATGTAGTAGCTCATGTAGTTAGGAGGTCTCCAGGCAAGATGTCTTCTGTGAGTTCAGCCTGGGGTAGCCAGGGAGACACCCCCATATTCAAGAAAGCAACAATATTAAAAAATCATGGTGGCTCATGTTGGAAGATCAGGAGTTCAGTGCCACCTTCAGCTGTATAGTCAGGTCAAGACCAGCCTTGGCTATATGTGACCCTGTCTCAAGAAAAACAAACAAACAAACAAACAAACAAACAAAAAACCAATGGCCAGTCATTTTGGTACATGCCTTTAATCCCAGAACTTAGGAGACAGAAACAGGTAGATCTCTGTGAGTTCAAGACTAGCCTGGTAATGAGTCCCAGGCCAGCCAGAGCTACACAGTAGAACCTTGTCTCAAAACAAAACAAGTTTATTTGACTAGAAGTGTTAGCTTATACCTGTAACCCTAACACTTAGGAGGCAGAAGCAGGCAAATTGCTGCAAATTCAGGATTAGCTGGGAAACCTAGCAAATGTGGGGCCAAGATAACTCAGTGGGTGAAGATACTCGCTGCCAAGCCTGATGACCTGAGTTCAATCCCCAGGACCCATTGGTGGAAGGAGAGAACCAGTTCCTCAAGTTGTCTTCTGACCTCTTCTACCTCCCTGACATTTCTCTTCACAGAGAAACAAAAACTTGAAGCTAAGGTAGTAGGGTCCTTACCTAGCATGCACAAGGTCATGGGTTCCACCTAAACACAGCGAAGAAGAGGAGGAGGAGGAGGAGGAGGAAGAAGAGGAGGAGGAGGGGAAAGGAATGTACCACCACGGCTGGTTTTATGAGGTGCTGGACATTGAATCCAGGGCTTTATATATCTTGGGCAAGTCCTCCACCTCTTATGTAACTCAGCTGGCCTTGAACTTGATATGTAGCTAAGGGTGACCTAGGACCTCTGATACTCCTTTTTTTTCCCATCTCCTCTGTGCTGGGATTATGTGTATGTTCCCCAATGCCTGGTTTATGTGGCACTGGGGGACCACACGCAAGACTTTACGTACAGATTGAGCTACAATTTTGTGCTTGCAATCTCCACTTTCAGGATTTAGTCATCTCCAACATGCCCAACCTGAGAGAGTCTCCTGTAGCCCACACTGGCCTAGAACTCAATACACTGTGGCCTAGAATGACCTTGAGCTTCTGGGTCCTAGTGCCTCCACTTCCCCAGTGCCGGGATCACAAGCCTGTAACACCATGCCTGCTTGGTGCTGGATGAAACTGGAGCTTCGTGCACGCACTCTGCCAACTGAGTCACACCCTCAGCCTCCAGCCTCTTAACGTGAACACACTGATCATTAAGGTTCAACATATGAGTCCTGAGGAACACATTTAAACCATAGCGCGTCGTCTCAACTAGCTCTGTGATCTCTATCTGATATCATTTGCGTGGCCTTGAGTCCTTTCTCTCAAGTTACTGCCTCCCTCTCCTCCCTGTCACACCTGTGAAACATAATCTCCCGGACAGCTGTGCTCTTGTTTCCGGGTATGCTCTCATAACTTCTTCGCTTCCTTGTAGTTAGGCCAGGTAGCTAGTTCTGGCCAATGACTGTAAGCGAGATGGAAGTGTATTGTTTCTAAGCCAAGGTTAAGAAAAGGGTCAGTGTGCTTTCCAATTTCTGCCTCCTCTCACCTTGCGAAAGCCACCTGTTCTGTGCAGCAGAGCTGTAAAAGGGAGAAAGCATACAGCTAACATCAGACTTATCTTGAACAACAAAAAGCCTTTATGCTGTTAAGACCTCAGAGTTCAAGGTTACGACTTAAGTTACTGAATACTCACACTTCTTTGTTTCTCTTTGCTTTGGTGGCAGGATCTCATGTAGTTCGGGCTGGCTTCAAATTTACTGTGTAGCCCAGGATAGCCGTGAACTCCTGATCCTCCTGCATCTGCCTCCCAAATGCTGGGATCGCAGGTCTGAGCCACTACTTTTGGCATCACAAAAATACATATTTGAGACAGTCTTGCTATGTAGTTCAAGCTCACTATGGAGACCAGACTGATCTCAAACTTACAGCAGTCCTCTGGCTTCAGCCTCTTGAGTAGTGGGAATATAGGCGTGCAGCACAGGGTCTGGCTCCCCACTGCTCTATCTCCATAAGAAATCTGTGTGTGGTGGTGGTGGTGGTCTGTGTGGGAACTATATCCTCATATCTACTATACGGATGGGCTCTAAGCCATATCCCAGCCCATTAAAATGATTATATTTCATGTATTTGTCATATATGCATATATGCTGGTGTGCATGTACATACCTCAGCTGACGAATGGGGATCGGAGGACAACTAGCAGGTGTCGGTTTTCTCCTTCCACCGTGTGGGTCGGAGGGATTGAACTTGGGTTGTCACACTGATGGCAGAAGGATCCAGATGGCGGGAGAGAAAGAAGGGACACCAGCGCCTGCGCCAGGGTGAGAAACCAGCCTGCGGCACATCGAGTGGCCCTTTAAAAATGACAGATCCTGGCACACCAGTTGAGCTCCAAGATGGGAATGCCCGCCAGGGTGGTGCCCACTTCCTCCATCTTTACCCAAACCTTGTTCACTAACGGTAGCAAAATGGGTAGGCCAAGAGCTTACACATACAAGCCTAAAGGTGGTTGGACTTTTCCCGACCCTGCCCACTCCTCCCCGCTACAGCAAGCTTTAGGTAGGCTGACTGAAGTGTCTAGTAAGCATGGACCAAAGCGATTGGACCTCTCCCTTATGCAATGCCCTGCTTCCTCTATACAAGCCCTGCTTCTTTCTCCATAAAGTAGATCTGCACCACGAGGCTGGTCTCTGGAGTCTGAGTTTCTTAGGCTGGTGACTCTGCCACCATTCACCACCTCAGGGACACCCCTGCTTCCACAGAAGACCACATTGTTAGACTTGGCAGCCAGTGCCTTTTCTTGAAGCACCTGTAAATGTCCTCATAGGATAAATTTATGTGAAATTAGTGAACCCGCTCAGTGCCAGTCCCCTGCAGTGTAAATACAGAGGCGCTTATGTAGGTGCTTACGGCAGCTGGGGTTTTTAACTTCACATGGAATGAAAATGCATAGCGCCTCACGTATTTTGTTCTTTAAAGTTAAGAGAGTCAGCTGCTTTATCAGAATAAAATGGGGAAGGAAGCCAGCAGAGGGCTACTTGTTAAGCTATTGGATTAACAGAAAGCAGATGTCTTAGGGTTTCTATTGCTGTGAACAAACAAACAAACACAAACAAACAAAAAACAACCCTCCACCACCACCACCACCACCACCAAAAAACACCATGACCAAAAGCAAGGAGAGGAGGGAAGGGCTGATTTCAGTTTACGTGTCCCGGTCACAGTCCATCACAAAGGGAAGTCAGGGCAGGAGCTGATGCAGAGGCCGTGGAGGGTGCTGCTTACTGGCTTGCCCCTCGTGGCTTGCTCGGCCCGCTTGCTGCTGATGCCACTAACCCAAGAGTGACATCATCCACAGCGAGTGGCTCCCCCACTCATCCCTTAGTGAAGACAACGCCCACTGACTTACCTGCAGGCCGGTCTTATGGAGGCATTTTCTCACTTGGGAATCCCTCTTCCTCAGTGGCCCCAGCTCATGTCAGGTTGACACTAAACTAGCTAACACAGCCAGGATTGGCAGGAATGGAAAGGAACAGCACCTTTAGGATTTCAGGCCATGAGAAAGTGTGGAAGCAGCCATTCCTTTTTTATTTACGTATATGCCACATGTGTTTGGGTGGCCGTGGAGGCCAGACTAGGGTATTAGACCCCCTGGAGCTTGACTTATAGGTGTTTGTAAGCCACTTGGTATGGGTCCTGGGAATCAAACGCCGGTCTTTTCCTTTAACCGCTGAGCCATCTTTCTATCTCCCACAGCCCATTTTTTAATTGGGCTTTTAAAGTTCATTGTATATTCTAGACACCAATACTCTGTCAAATGTACATACAGGAGGCAGAGGTTTTCTTTCACCTATGGGCTGTCTCTTTACTTGTTTGACAGTTTTCTTTGACATACAGGAAAACTTGTTTGACGTTTTTCTTTGACATACATAAACTACCTACCTTCCTTCCTTCCTTCCTTCCTTCCTTCCTTCCTTCCTTCCTTCCTTCCTTCCTTCCTTCTTTCCTTCCTTCCTTCCTCCTTCTCCTCTTCTTTCCTTCTTTTTCCTTTTCTACTTCCTCTTCCTCTTCTTCTTCCTCCTCCTCTTCCTCATTCTTTTGTTTTTCGAGACAGGGTTTCTCTGTTGTAACTCTGTCTGTCCTGGAACTCACTCTGTAGACCAGACTGGCCTCGAATTCAGAGATCCACCTGCCTCTGCCTCCAGAGTGCTGGGATTAAATGTGTGTGCTACCACTGCCTGTCCAGAAGCTTCTTTCTTTAATGAGATCCCATCTGCAGATTGTCGGTCTTCCTTCAATACAGGAGTCCTATTCAGAACGTTTACATCCATGCACCTATGAGTTGAAACACTCTCTACTTCATCCTCTAGCAGTTTCAGGTCTTATGTTGAGGTTCTTGGTCTACTTGGAGTTGAGTGTTGCGCAGGGTGAGGAATAAGGGTCCAGTTTCATTTTACTGTGTGTTGAATTCCAAATTTCCAAGCACTAATTTTTTAAGATTCTGTCTTTTCTTCAATGTAAACTTTTGATATCGCGTAGGGATCAGGTGGCTGTATATGTGTGGACGACCTTCATAGTCCACTCTTGATTCTACTGACTTATGTGTTTGTTTGTGTGCTGGTACCATGATATTTTAAAATCAATGGCTCTGAAATCTGGTAGGGCAACTCCTCCTACAGCATTCTTTTTGTTTCAGATTGCTTTGGCTAGCCTTGGCTTTTTGTGCTGTCATGTAAAATTTGAGATTGTTTTTTTCCTACATCTTTTTCTTTCAAACATTTCCCGCCTTCCTTAAATCAGGGAGGGAGTGTCCAAGGTAGAGCAGAACAAATGCAAGCAAAGGAGCAAACCACATGTCAGAAACCAAAATGACTTCAGCAGCCTGGAAACAAATAAAAACAAAGCTGAAGAGTTGGAAACTGTGGTTGGAAATGGAAATCAAATGGCTGAAATGCTTTCAAAGCAAACAAAATAGATACCTTAAACAAATGCTTTGAAGGGACACATCACCAGCCCACGCAGGTATCCAACAAGTAGGATCGATCGAAAACTCAGAAGAAACAACTGACTGACTTGACCGGACCAAGGGAAGTCTGAGCCCCAGAGAGGACTCAGAAAAATCTACCCAAGGAGATAAGGCTATCGGATTTGGACACAGTGAGCAGTGGTTCACTCCAGGGATCTCTGTTCCGACACCATGACTGTTGACACACAAACACAACTCCCACTTCAGAGAGACTAAGAAATAGTTTATTCAGAGTGCCCCAAGTGCCATGGTTCAATGTGATAACAGTTTCATGAAGCGTTTATAATAACAGGACACAGGAAGCCATAAATGAAGGCACTTTTCAAATACATTGGTGGGAACATCAGATAGGTGGGTTACAGAAAAGCAGGGGAATCTCTGCTGTAGGCTTCAGATGCTATCTGATGACATGCTTAGTCTCCTGGCTGGTGGAAGTAAGGGGTCTGTTAATACAGTCCTAAAGGTTTCCTGATAGGTACACGGATGTTACGTCAGACACACAGGCTAGGAACGGCTGTTGAGGGGTCTGAAGATCGTCCAAGAGAGATTGTAATTAGGATCTGGACCTGCACCATTCCAACCTCTCCACAATCACTGGCACTCTAGTCCGTTAACCAGCCCTGCAGAAAGGTTCTTGACGAGAAGCTGGGATGGCCGTGATCTTAGTTTCCCACCACTGTGATAAAATACCCTGAGAAAAGTCACTTATGGGAGGGAAGGTTTCTTCTAGCTATCAGTCGTCCACCTCAGCAAGGATGTCACAACAGCAGAGGCTTGAGGAAGCTGCTCACATGACATCTGCATCTTTTTCTTCAGTCCGGGGCCCAGTCCATGAAATGGCGCTGCCCGCACTTCAGGTGGATGCTCCCACTTTAATTAACCCAACTAAGGAAACCCCTGATGGGGATGCTGAGATGGTTAGTGTTCACGGTCTACTTACCACAAGCTAGAATCGGCCTGGGAAGAGAGTCTCAATGAGGGGCTGTAGATGAGGTTGGCCTGCGGGCATGTCTTGTGGGGAGAGGGGTGTTGTCTTGAGTGTGTTGGTTTCCTGGAGAACACGACCTCCATGAACTGTCAACTGAACAATTCAAAAGTCATTTTCTACTATACCCAAGGAGTAAGGCAAGAGCTATTCCTTTTTTCATTAGCATATATTAATTACACACGACAATGCATTTTGTTACGACATTTTCATATATATATATATATATTTTGGTTACATTTGCCTTTCAGTTACCTCTCTTGTTCCCTTCCTAGTCCCACTGATCTTCATCCTTTTCCCAATTAGTCCCTTTCTTCTTCCTTCCTTCCTTTCTTCCTTCCTTCCTTCCTTCCTTCCTTCCTTCCTTCCTTCCTTCCTTCCTTCCTTTCTCTCTCCTCTCTTTTTCTCTCTCTCTTTCTCTGAACCAGTGAGTTTAATTAGAGTGACTTACTGACCATGAGTGAGGGGTTATTCACAGGAGCATGGAAACTTACCAGTGGCTACTCCACTGAAGAAAATGTCTCTCCCTTCCCTAGCAGCCATTAGCTGCCTCATGGGCCCCTTCCCATTTCTGTGATGGAACGGTGACAGGCCCAATCTGCGCAGGTCTCCTGGAGGTAATAACAGCAGCTGAGAGTTCAGGAGTGCAGTGCTCATATCGTGCTTGGAAGACATTGTTCTATAATGCTTTACTCTTACATTTTTCCTGTCCCCCACAAAGTTACTCAAGCCTTAAAGAGATGTTCTGCTTAGGGATGAACTTTCTCAAAAAAGAGAATAGTTATCGGGCTGGGCATGATGCCACCTTTGTAAAATATAAGCAGTTGGGAGGCTGAGGCAGAAGGATTGCTTCGAGTTCCAGATTAGCATGGGATTCAAAATACCAAGAACAACAAAGAAGCAGTTATCCATGGGAGACAACAGGACTTTGTTCCATTCCTAAGGCCCTGTGCTATGGGTACTGATAAGTTCTTGCCGACTGCTCCAATACTCTTAAACATATTGTGACATATGGCCCAAGGCTGACAGCACCCCCAAAGCAGCCCAGACCTGCTGCATAGCCTCTTCTTCTTTTAGACCCCACTAAAATCTGTCAGCTTTGGTCTGATATAGGGTCTTGCTATGTAGCCCTGGCTGGCCTTGTACTGTCTTTGCATCCCTGGCTGGCCTTGAACTCAAGGCAGTTCTCTAGTTCAGCCTCTTAAGTGCTGGGGCTACAGGTATACACCACCACATTCAGCTTAAAACTAGGAGCTTAAGGGTTAAGGATGGAATTCAGTTAATGGCCAGCCAGGGCTATATAGCAAGACCTCTAAACCAAAGCAAGCCAAAACCAATGAGTCATTGAAATAGAAGTCCTTTCTCTCTTTTTTTTCTAAATTTTAATTTATTGGAGTTTGGCCTGCATGTGAGGGAGTTGAATCCACTGGAACTTGAGTTACAAACAGTTGTGAACTGCCATGCAGGTGCTGGGAACTGAACCTGGGTCTTCTGGAAGAGCAGCCAATGCTCTTAACCACTGAGACATCTCTTCAGCATCCCTTAGACCTGAAGTTTTGACCGACTTATTACTCACCCTCTGACATACAAATATCTCACCAGTGAGTCAGGAAGAATTGCCCCTTCCTGGAGCTGGAGAGATGGGCCAGTGATTAAGAACACTTGTTGGTCGTGACAAGGACCTGAGTTCTGTTCCCAGCACCCACATGGTGGTTCATGACCATCCGCAACTCCAGTTTCAGGAGATCTAATGCCCTCTTCTGGCCTCTGAGGGCACAAGGCATGCATGTAACGCATATAGATTCACACAGGTGAACATTCTTACACACAAAATGAAACTAAAACTTTAAAAAAAGAGTTGCCACTTCTTGCCTATGAAGTCCAGCCATCACAATGTCATTAATGTAATGGGCTGGGGTTATAGCATGTGGGAAATACAGGAAGTCAGGCCTGACAACTAAATGTGGCATAGGGCTGGAGAGTTAGTGTAGTTCCACCCTAAGGCAGTGAAGGTGTTCTGAAGACCTTGTCAGTCATAATAGCCCCTCCACTCTGGGGAGTTTGTCGCGCGCTACCTTCGCCGATAAAGGAGACGCGACAAAACAGAATTCTTCTGACAACAGTTTATTAACAGCTCTTTTAGACAACAGATGGAAAAGGACCCCGAGTCTAGAAACCCCCCGGCTATATAGAGCTCTGGGGAATGTCTTTCCATGCCAATTGGTGCTCTTGCAGAACCTAATTAGTATACTGCCTTCAATCGGTGGTTTTTACGATCCCAATTAGCATGTGGGTAACTTGAGCGGTTTACACAGCCAGTGCATGCGCAAAAGCAAACAACGTTCCCGTGAGGAAACCAGGAAGCAGGGAGCCGGCGCCATCCTCTAATGGCGAATAATATCGGCTCCCAACATCTCCCCCTTTTACTTTAATTAATATGTCAAACTGCAACCATGTATTTACCGATCTAGCCCGCTGATCCAACAGCTTTGAGCGATCAAGGAGGTTACATGGAGGAGGACCCTGTGTACCTTTATCCCGTGCAATGGGAACACGAGCCCTGGGAGGTAACACAGGTCTGTCTTGTGGTATCCTGGTGCAATGGGATCCTGAGCCCTCAGGAGTACCAGTATTCAAGACAGTGTCTCATTGTTTGAGCATATTTAACCAAGCTTGAGGAGATGCTCCTGTTCTACGGCGAGTAAGGCTTGAGTGATCATGATTTTATCTCTTTGATGTTGTCTATTAAATTTGCAGAGCAACCAAAATGTAATCAACATTCCCGCCAGAGTCATACAGTCGAAAAGCCCGACTCCCACCCACTCTTTGAAGTAGGAAAAGGCAGAAGAAAGCCAAGTAGAAAGCCCCTGGGTGAAGGAAAGGTCGAGTCGAGTGGAGTTGATCTGTATAATGGCCATCCGTAGTCTTCTCATTGTTGCATCAAATTCAGCAGACCAATTGTACTGTAGCTGTTGAGACAATTCTTTAGACAGGTTAGCCGCTCGGGTAAGATTTTCATATTGTATGGATGTCACACATAACCCGGGCATTTTTACCTCGCAGCCCAGTTGAGCCATCTGCCACAATATATCAAGCTGTTCCTGAACCAAATCTATACGTTGGTTCACAATCATGAGTCCACCTCTAATCTGAGTGTTCACAGAGGTTTGGACATCAATGGCTTGGCTGACCGAGGCTGAGAGATTGCTTAAAGTAGCGGCAGTTCCTACCTGACCAGACAAGGCCAGTGCCGAAGTAGTGAGAGAGGCAGTTACTGCCGCGGTTGCTACAATGCTAACTATAGCTGCAGTTATACCAAAATCCCGCTTCTGCCTGAATAAAGTCAATGTGTTGGCGGTTCTCACAGGAATTGGGACAAATCGAGGCATGCGAGCCACAGTGGCTGTTTGATGTGAGCTCGCGTTCCAGCATAAGGCATATGAACAGCTATTATAATTACAAACAACCCAAATAAATGGCGGCCACACACAAACTGGGGTGGCTCCAACTTCTTTTTTATCACTACTGATCTTTCCTGTTGTTTCATCAGATATTATATTACTTGACAACTCCGCCTGAACTATACCTCCTCCTAGAATCATTGACATAGGTGTTATATCTGAGCAACTTCCTCCTGAGCCGCAAAGCAGCCATGTATCAAATGGATTGATATCATATCTAAATGGATCCATTTCGGTGAAATTACCATAGCCTTCTAATGGTGAAAATGTAAAAAATTTTCCTTGGAGACTGTGAGCCCTACGACTCTGGCATCCAGTCCATGGGAGGAGAGTTGCTCTATCTGCCATCCTGCCTGTGCAAAAAGGGGCATATTGTGGTTGTGTTTTTCTATTGGAGCGTTCCTCATCATCAGTTTTTCGCCTAGGCCACCAGCCGTAAAGGACAGTGGCATTTGATATAATAATCTTATCTTTCCTAACATTTTTTCCTTTAAGTGCATAGGAGAAATTTCCTAGCTCAATGCATGGCTGATCCTGAGTGTTATTGGATGAGGTTGTAAAGCATAGGCTACCATTCACCCTCCAAGTCTCATTAGTACTTACAGCTGCTAAATTCTGGTCCATGGGCAAAAAGGGCATGCCCAAGGATTCGTTAGTTGCAAAAAACCGGGGGAATACCTGTGCATCATGCATCACTGGCATGGGTTTTGGGAGTGTTGACATTATACCCCAACGTAGTTCTTCAGCTTGTGTCTGTTGGTTCAGGAGTATCCATGTCAGGATCCATAGTTCTGGGTTCCACATCTTCTTTTTTGATAATTCTGGTTAGCCTTGCAGGTACCCAGATTGGGTTTTCTTGGTCCTGTGGAAAAACACAAACAGCTCCCCTGGATCTTATTAATATTGGATCCGGGCCTTTCCATTGATTATTGATCACATCCTTCCATTTGACTTGTTCTTTCGGAACAGTATGAGAAGCATGTCTGTCCGCAGCAGACCGTCCTTCTGAGTCCAAATTTAAAAAATTTAGAGTAAATAGGGATAGGGAGATAGATGTCTTAGGTCCCATGGTGGGGCCTATTCCTCCCCTTTGTTTTTGTAGGTAGACTTTTAAAGTGCCGTTAGCACGTTCCACAATGCCTTGAGCTTGTGGATTATAGGGTAGCCCAGTCACGTGATGAACTCCCATTCTCTGACAGAATTGTTGAAATGGCTTAGATGTATACGCCGGACCATTGTCAGTTTTTAGTTGTAATGGTTTGCCCCAGGCTGCCCATGCCTCTAGGCAATGAGTGATTACATGAATCACCTCTCCCGCCAAGGGGGTTGCATGGATAATGCCAGAACAGGTATCCACAGATACATGAATATATTTCATTTTTCCAAAGCCATTATAATGAGTCACGTCCATTTGCCAAATATGTAATGGCTGTAACCCTCTAGGGTTAACACCAAAGGATGGTACAGAGCGAAACTCTGCACAGTTGTTACACTTAAGTACAATATCTCGAGCTTCAGCACGAGATATATGAAATTTTTGTCTCAATGTATTAGCTGGGACATGATATAGGGTATGGAATTCAGAAGCCAATTGAATAGGAGAGGTAGCCAAATAAATCCCTTTTGTAGCTTTATCCGCCATGGCATTAGCAGTAGCCATGGGGCCAGGTAACAGAGTATGAGCTCTAATATGTTGAATGAAGAAAGGATTAGTTCTGTTCCTTATTGATGTCTGTATATCCGAAAATACAGTAGCCACTGTGCTTTTAGAGTTTATTAAATCAACCACTTCTAAAATTTGAACAGCTCTCACTACATAATGAGAATCAGAAATGATATTAACAGGTTCGTGAAATTTTCTCAAGACTGTAGCTACAACAGCACATTCCACAAGTTGTGGAGAGTTAAAATCATATTTGATTTGTGTAGGCTGATTATTTATAACATAACTTCCGATGCCAGTTTTAGAGCCATCAGTATAGATGTCTGTGGCGTTAAGGATCGGGTCTTTTTTAGTGACTTTAGGAAATATAAAAGCATTTGTACGAGCAAAATGTAAGAGTGGATGTTTAGGAAAATGATTGTCAATTTGTCCTGAGAAAACACATCTCAAGACAGCCCAATTATCAATAGTGGCACAAAGTGTTTGCACCTGAAATTTAGTATATGGGCTGATAATTTTCTCTGGTTCTTTGCCAAAGTGTGTCAACGCTAGTTGAATGCCTCTCATAGCCAAATCAGCCACCAAGGTAGGATAGTGTCCTAATACATGTCCTGGTGAGGTATGAGAATGAACCCATAACAAAGGCCCCTGTTGCCATAGCACTGCTGTTGGTTGTTTAGGCGATGGGATGATGCATAATAGAAATGACAAGGAGGGATCAACACGTGTCAATAATGCTTCCTTCAAGCATTCTTCCACCCTCTCAAGTGCCTGAGAAGCTTCAAGTGTTAATTCTCTATGAGAGGTTATTGCCGAATCTCCTTCCAGAATTTTAAATAAGGGTTGTAGTTCAGCAGTTGTTAATTTCAGGTAAGGTCTTATCCAGTTAATATCTCCTAACAATTTTTGAAAGTCATTCAAAGTCTTTAATGAATCTCTCCTTATTGTCACCTTTTGTGGCTTAATAGTAGTAGAGGTTATTATAGATCCTAGAAATTTATTCACGTCTCCTTCTTGTATTTTTTCTGGTGTTACAAACAACCCCTTATCTTTTAGATTTTCCATCAACATGGCAAATGCTTGATGCAATACTTTTAGATTATTAAAGCAAAGCAAGATATCATCCATGTAATGACAAATTCTAATTTTTTTTATACTTATCTCTTACAGGTTGAATTGCCGCTGCCACATAGATTTGACACATGGTAGGGCTATTAGCCATACCTTGTGGCAGTACTTTCCACTGATATCTATTATCAGGTTCTTCATGATTAACACTGGGCAAAGTAAAGGCAAATCTAACTTTATCTTTATTATGTAAAGGAATTGAGAAAAAACAATCTTTAATATCAATAATGATCACATCCCAGTGTCTTGGCAATGTAGAAAGGAGAGGTAGCCCTCTCTGTATAGGGCCCATGATTTGCATTTGTCTATTGATGGCTCTTAAATCATGGAGAAGCCTCCATTTTCCTGACTTCTTTTTTATTACAAATATTGGAGTATTCCATGGGGAATGGGAGATCTCTAAGTGTCCCAATGTTACTTGTTCTTGGACTAATTCTTTTGCTGCTTGTAATTTTTCAGAGGTAAGTGGCCATTGAGGAACCCACACCGGTTCCTCTGACTGCCAAGGTATAGGAATTGCCTCCTCAATGGCCTCTAGGAAAAACCCAGTCCTGTCTTGTCTTGTTTATTTTTTATAGGTATTGGACTGGTACGCCCCTGTAAAGCCTTCCCTAAACCTCTTCCTGGCACACATCCCATCTTTTTTATCATGTTTTGACTTTGGGGGGAATAATCATTTGTAAGTCTAAAGTCCATTTGCTTAAGAACATCTCTTCCCCATAAGTTAATAGGAAGTGGCAGGACGTATGGGATAACAATGCCTTTTCTTCCTTCTGGATCTTCCCAATGCAGCGTTTTAGCACTGACATTGGGAGCAGCTTCATACCCTAAACCCTGTAGAGACTGCTCTGACTGATTTACAGGCCATTCCGGAGGCCACCAAGTAGTTGAAATAATGGTGGTATCTGCTCCAGTATCTAACAACCCTGTGAACATTCTTCCTTCAATTGTTAGCTCCAGAGTTGGCCTCCTATCTAGCGCTAATGATAAAAAGGTATGGCCTCCTCCTGAGGACCCAAATCCCCGGTTTCCTCTGACCTGATCTTTGCTTGGAAACATGTTATGTAGACTGGGGAGAACAAGAAGCTGAGCTATTCTATCCCCAGGAGAGATAGAACTTATTCCTCGGGGGGAAGAGCACATGATCTTTATGCATCCTTCATAGCCCTGATCAATGACTCCTGGATGCACTACTAATCCTCTTAAGGTAGTGGATGATCTGCCAATAACCAATCCTACGGTGTCAGGAGGTAACGGACCGTGCAGATTTGAGGGGATAGGCTGACACCCCATGGTAGGAGTTAGTACTGCTCTGGTGGTGGAGTGCAAGTCCAATCCTGCTGATCCGGAGGTGACCCTCCTGATGATGCTGCTTTCACAGACCCGCGGAGTGGTGTCTCCTCTACTGCCCCATACATTTGAGGGCCCTGGGGACGGGGGCCCCTCTGCCCGTTTTTTGACTGTTCAGTAAGAGGTCTCCCTTTGATGTCTTTGACTGATCTGCATTCATTTGCCCAATGTTTTCCTTTATTACATCTGGGGCACATTCCTGGCTGTTTCCTCCCTTCATTTTGATTGTCTTTGACATTACCTCGACATTGTCTCTGGACATGACCAGCTTTACCGCACTTGTAGCACTTTATAGCATTACCCTTTTGTGCGGATAAAATTGCAGCAGCTAATCCTGAGTTCGTTAAGGGTCCTCCTATCTCTCTACATGCTTTCATCCAAGCATTAAGACCTTTTCCTTTCCATGGTGTAATAGCATTTCTACATTCTTTTGTACATTGTTCAAAAACTAATTGTTCTATCAGTGGCAAAGCCGTTTCAGAATCTCCGAATATTCTTGCTGCAGCTTCCATCATTCTGGCTACAAAATCTGCAAATGGCTCATTTTGGCCCTGAATAACTTTTGTTAAATTGCCTGCTACTTGTCCCTTATTGGGCAAACTCTTCCATGCCTTAACTGCAGCATGATTAATCTGTTCATATACTTGAGGTGGATAAACTGTTTGATTTGCAGCCCATTGACCTTGTCCTGTAAGCATATCAAAATTCCATTGAGGATGCTGATCCGCTGCATTTTTTTCTAGCCTGACTCATACAAAGATCCTGGAAAATGGATTTCCAGTCTAAATATTGTCCCATAGTGAGACATGCTTTTGTGGTATTATACCAGTCATCAGGAGTCATTGCTGCGGCGGTAAGTCTTTCAACCAACGCCACAGTAAATGAGGCCGTGACTCCGTATGTCTGAACTGCATCTACTAAAGCCTTTAATTGTTTTAGATCCAGCTGGGAATACTGTCTCTGTCCTGCATCTTCCCATACTGGGAAGGCAGCTCTAATCTTCTTTCTTTCTTTGTCTGAAATAAGAGAATTTATTGCCTTCATGTTGTCTTTCCTTTTCTTAATTTTTGGGCACACCACCATTAGTTCCTCTAAAGGTGGCGCTGTTGGACTACACGTGGGTGCATAAGGAGGATCGGGTCCATATCTTCTTTGTTCATACCTAGCAGCTTCCTCTTCTAACTCTGCTCTTTCTGTTGGGTCCAGTACTTCCTCTTCCTCTTCTCCTGAACTAGTTTTAGATTCCTCCCCCTCCGAGGACGTCTCCTCAGAGGAGGAGGACTCCACTCTAAGGTTTCGAAACTCATCCAGTACTGGGTACAGTCTCTGTCTACTTTCCTGCTTTTCTCCTTCTTTGTCCTTTTCTTGTTTTTCTCTATCCTTTTTATCTTTTTGTTTCTTTTGGGGAAGTTTATTTTTTACCTTTTCCCCTCCCTTTTCTGCTTCTGATAGACTGTCCTGATGATCCCTTTTATCTTTTTGTTTCCTTTGGGGAAGTTTATTTTTTACCTTTTCCCCTCCCTTTTCTGCTTCTGATAGACTGTCCTGATGATCAGCCAATGCTCGCTGTCCCTCCCTCACTTTGTCTTGGCATCTGTCGTCCTCTATGCAAGCTCTAATCATTTTAAAAATTGGCCATGTGCCTGGTCTCAACCTAGATTTCTCCTTTTCGTTAGCTAGATCTATTCCGAGTTTGTCCCAGGAGCCCTTAGTTAGGGACCCTGTACCAACAAACCACGGTGCTACGCGATCTATTTCTTTTAAAAAATTTTTCAGCACCCTTTCTGGTATCTTCAAGCCTCTCTGCTTAAGCAACGCCTGCATTGCATCCAGGATCGGCTTTATCTGTTGATTTCCCATGCTTCCTTTATCTACAGGAGCGGGAGCGCTTGCTCAGTTATTTACCTGAGACTTACAGTGATTTAATCTCTGTCACAAAAAGGGTACGTGCATTCCTTTCCAGGCTTATGGCAATTGGCACAGAAACAGCACAACACAATGAGAATAAAACAAAGCAAAACGAAACAAGCGAGCGCAACAAACGGATCGCTCAGAACAATCATACCTTGCAGGAAAGTGCCTAGGCTTCACGCGCCGTCAGTTCTGAATCCCTTTCCGACGAGCAGTCGGGGTCCCTTGTATAGTTCCTCTGCCCAGGAGTCGGCAGCTTTCCCGGGTTTCGGCACCAATTTGTCGCGCGCTACCTTCGCCGATAAAGGAGACGCGGCAAAACAGAATTCTTCTGACAACAGTTTATTAACAGCTCTTTTAGACAACAGATGGAAAAGGACCCCGAGTCTAGAAACCCCCCGGCTATATAGAGCTCTGGGGAATGTCTTTCCATGCCAATTGGTGCTCTTGCAGAACCTAATTAGTATACTGCCTTCAATCGGTGGTTTTTACGATCCCAATTAGCATGTGGGTAACTTGAGCGGTTTACACAGCCAGTGCATGCGCAAAAGCAAACAACGTTCCCGTGAGGAAACCAGGAAGCAGGGAGCCGGCGCCATCCTCTAATGGCGAATAATATCGGCTCCCAACAGGAGTTCTTTCTCACTTCTCTTTAATAGAGCTATTTTCTCTATGGGGGAGAGGGCATGGTAGGACTCAAGGCAGGACATGGTGGTACACATCTGTAATCCCAGAACTTTGGAGGCGTAGGCAGGAATCTTCCAGCAAGTTCAAGGCCAGCCTGGTCTACAGAGTGCAGTGAGTTAGCCAGGACTACATAGTGAGATCTTGTCACTGCCTTTATAAGTTTGATTTTCACACTGTTGATGAAAAAGAGTGAAGGATAGTGTTCTGGCTCCTTCCAGAATGGTCAAATAGGTTCTGACATGACAATCCTTCTAAAATCCCAATATTCCTGGGCCTTTGAATTCCTTCCTCCACATTAAGCTGAAGGCGGGTCTGCAATGTCTAATTCGCTCCCTGAGGGCCACGGTTTGCTCCGTGTTCCATTCAACTGTTGGAGCACTTGCCAACACCCCGCAACATGAATCACGGCGCTGCTAGTGAGCCCACACCGACAAATGTGGCTTGGTCTCCTTTATGTTTCTTTTGCTGTTAATACAAACTCTCCATATCTAGTCCTACTGATGTTGCTAAGATTTCTGTTGATATGAGTTAGACAGCAAGCAGCCCACTCCCTTTACTTTATGGACGTATGCTAACTATGTCCATAAGCAATTCTCCCACCTTAGTTTCCTGGGGTGCTAGGATTTCAGGTCTGGCTTAAAACAATTCTTTTGGAATATAATACATCTCCTCTTGGGTTACACTTTGGGCTTTGACTTTAAGAGCTGCTGGAACTTGAGTCAGATCTAGACACAAAGAGGACTGGTTGGGTGAGGCCCTAAGAGCTATGCATTGTTTTGCTTGGCAACTGCTAGAGAGAGCTTGTTGACATTTCCTTAAGCAAGGCAGGTATCCTGAGTGAAACTATGTCACAATGTATTGGCTAACACTAAGTTCACAAGGTGCTTTGGTTTGGTTGGCTGCCACGGGCCAAGAAGTCCCGATTTCCTTGATAGGTGGAGACCGACAAACATACAAATGCTTTTGTTCCAATCTTAAGTCTGGGCAGTGGTGGCGCACGCCTTTAATCCCAGCACTCAGGAGGCAGAGGCAGGCGGATCTCTGTGAGTTCAGGCCCAACCTGGTCTATACAGTGAGTTCCAGGCCAGCCAGGGCTATATAGTGAGACCCTGTTTCAAACAAAGAAATAACAACAAAAACCCTGACCCCAAACTTAAGTATTATCTTTATCTTTAAGATCACGCAGTACCTACCACACAATAATTGCAGCAGCTAGTGTATATATATGTAAGTTACAGAATGGCTCCAAAAGGCAGGCTGGGACTAAGCTCGGTTGGTAGAGTGTTTGGCTAGCATGCAGGAAGCCCTTGGTCTGATTTCCTTTTGTATGCCTGTAATCCCAGCACTTGGAAGGTAGAGGATAGGATTAGAAGTTCAATGTCATCTGCTACTACACAATGAGTTCCCAGCAAATTGAGATACATGAGCCCCTGTAAAAAGGAAGGAAAGAAGGAAGGAAGGAAGAGGAGGAGGAAAGAAAATAACGGGTCCTTTAGGGTCACTGCCATCACAATGCTGGGTGCCTTCTTTATGGGAGCCAGATGAGGGTGTGGCCCTCCTCTTAGGTCTGATGTGTTTGATCAGTTCTCTGCCCTGGTTTTCTTGATATGGTTTCCATATGCTCTAACGGTTCCAGTTTACTTTGATAAGGATGCAAAAATGTTAGAGAGGGCTGGGGAGACAGTTTAGCCGTACAAGCACGAGGACCTGATTTTGAATTTTCAGCACCCATGTAAAAAATAGGTGTGGTGTGGTGGTGCACATCTTTAATCCCTGTACAGGTGAGATGGAGACCGGAAGATCCTGGGAGCTTGCTGGCCAGCCAGTCTGGCCAAATCAGAGAGCTCCAAGCTCAGTGAGAGACCCTGTCTCAAAAATAAACTACCACCACCGCCACCACTACCACCACCACCACCAGCAAAACCAAAAACCAAAAACCAACCAACCAACCAACCAACCATCAAACAAGCAAAAAGGTAGAAACTGAAAGAGGAAAATTCCTGCCATTGACTTCTGGCTTTCCTATGCATGTGTGCATACTTGCCTGAGCACTTACACGAGTGTGCTCTTACACACACACACACACACACACACACCTACCCTAATAATACAACAGCAATTTCAGTGGTTGGCGACTAGCTAACAAATTCTGTTGGTGTTTCTGAAAACTGCTGCTGAAGACCAACCCTCCGGTCTGCAGGGTCAGGACTGAGCTGAGCACCGGGGTTGAGTCAGGCTGTGTAGACTAAGCATGGGATGGATCCAGAAGGCCAAGCAGCTGGGTGGATGAACAGATGGGTGGATGGAAATTTGAGTAGGTCGTGTAAACAGTGGGAATGACTGAGCTGAAGCCTGTGGGATAGCGAGTTCTCAGCCTGTTGGTGCTTGATGCACACACCAGGTGGGCAGAAGACAGGTCCTTCAGGATCATGGCTATCAAGATTTTTAGATGTTCTTTTCTTACGGAAGCCAGACAAAGGTGTGGCCCTCTTTTTTAGGTCTGGTGTTTCTGATTAATTCTCTGGCCCAATTTTCTTGATATGATGCAATATGCTCAGATGGTCTAATTGACTTCGATAAGCTTACAGAGCGGTCCCCCTTTTCCTTTGAGGAATGAATGTGTCGGTGCCTCATGGGTGGTGCTGGGAAGCGGTGCTGTCTTCATGCACAGCCAGGTGCTGTCATCCTGTTTCTGCATTCGCTCTCATAATGGAGTCCAACACTGCTAGTGCAATGTCTCCCCTGCCCCTAGAGAGACACAACCCGAAAAGCCACTACTTTATACACATGAAGTATCTTAGATAGGGCATGGCGTGATCTCAACAGCAGGATAATCCTTGAGGGGAGGGGGGGGGCTGGCACGGAGAGGGTACTTCTGGGCCAGTGAAATGGCTTCATAGGTGAAGGCTTCTGCTGCAAAGCCTGACTGTTTGGATTCAATCTCTGGGACCCACATGGTGGAAGGAGAGAACCAATTCCTGCAAGTTCTCCTCTGACCTCCACAAAGTGTAATTTAAAGCAAAGAGGATGGATGCTTCTACTTTCCCTGAGATAGGCATGCCTCTTTCCAGCCTGGTCTACAGAGTGAGTTCCAGGACAGCCAGAGTTACAACACAGAAACCCTGTCTCCAACAAACAAACAAACAATTTAGGGACTCGATGTCCTTGCTTCCCACATGTCCCCATTATAAACCAAAGAATCCTGTTACTTCCCAGTCAAGCTCTTCAGTTTAAGAACAGACACTAGGACACTGGAAGTTCAAGTGCATTGTAACTTAGCCAATTACAGGATGAAACTAGGTTTGAACAATACTGGGCCTGCAGCTTCAGGAGAGGACAGCTCTCTATAGCACACATAGACATTTTCTAAGATTTGGGTGGGTGGTGCAGAATGGCCCTTTCTTTCCCACCTATCATGAAGAGTTCGCTCTACTCTCTACTATTGTGAGATCAGGGCCCCAGGCACATTCAAGGGAAGAGGGGACATAAACTCCATGTCTCTAAAGGAGGAGTTTCGAGGGGTGTTGAAAAGCCACTACAAGACCAGTGAGGCGGCTCAGCAGATAAAGTGTGTGCTTCACAAGCTCTGTGATCTGACTCTGATCTCTGGAATTCATGGTAGAAGGGGAGAACTGACTTCTAAGAGACCTCCACATGGGCACCATGTCTCTCTCCCCTCCCCGACCTTAGCTGAGCCTGGAAGCACAGACAAATACAATCCCCGCTACTCAGGAGGCTGAGGCAGGAGGGCTCCAAATTCAAGGCCTACCCAGGAACCTTAGCGTGACACTGTCTCAAAATAAAAACAAGTGAAAAGAGGACTAGGGGAAGTAGGGCTAGCTCAGTGGGTAAAGTGTGCCAAACGAGACTTGGAACCGGAGTCGAATCCCCAGGACCCGTGTAAACACGGAAGGAGAATGCTGACTCCACAAAGTTGTCTTCAGACTTCCACATGTACACCGTAGCACAGGCGTGGCCTACCCATCGTACTCACACAGGCCATAATGATGAAATACGGAAAAATACACTAGGGATATAGCTCAGTGGATAACACTTGTCTAGCATGTGTACAACAACCAAACAGCAACAAACAAAACCAATAACACCAAACAGCAACAAACAACAAACAAGCTGGGTGTGTGAGTCCCAGGGCGTCTTCTGCATCTTCTGCTACCGAGCCTGACCTGGTCTCAGGAAAACAAAACAAAAAAACTGCCGGGTGTGGTGGCACACACCTGTATCCCATTCAAGGGGCCGAGACCGGAGAGTCGCCATGGAATTGGAGACCAGCCTGGGTTACATGGTGAGATTCTGCCTCAAAACAGCAATAAACCCTCCGACAAAAAACGAACCCCAACACCTAGGCAAAACAAATAAAAAAATAAAAAAGCACATACGTATGTGATCTCGTTTTGTGCATTGGAAAGAAAAATTTGCCAGCAAAAAGGACATACAAGTATGTTCAATTTTGGGGAAGCAAGCCAAAGGGTTACCTCTCCAGGAGATAAACAAATTGAAAGGCTAATCACATATACACAGGAAAAACGAAAACCACCGTGTTATCATTGAACTTTCAGACAATCTTGTAGTCCGTTCTTTCACTAGGAAGCAAGTTTCTTTTCCTTTTAAAACTGTATTCATCTGTTTGAGGCAGGGTCTCACTGCCCAGCTCGCTCCGGCTTTGTGCTCTTTCTTGCCTTGGCTTCAGCAATGCCTGAGTTACCACATGAGCCATCACATCCGAGTTAGAAAGCAAGTTCCTCCAGAGTATGGGAACTCTTATTTGTGTTTGAATCCTCACTACAGGAGTAAGCATTTAATATCTGTTTGTCCATTTGGCAGAGCAGGCCTATGATCCTAACTACTCAGGAGGCTGGGGCATGAGAATTACAAGTTCAAGGCCAGCCTGGCAGCTTCAAGGGAGTCTGCCTAAACAATAGAGCTCCCAGGGCAGGGGGCAGGGGCTGAAGAGATGGCTCAGCAGTTAAGAGCACTCATTCTTGCAGAGGATCGGAACTAAGTCTCCAGCACTTGGGTCAGACGGCTCACAACCGCCCATCCCTCCAGCCGCAGGGCATCTGACATTCTCTTCCGGCCTCCGTAGGCACCTATACACGTGTGGCATGCGCACGTACATGTAAGTTAGAAGAAAATCTTTTAAAGTTAGTTAATTAACTTTGAATTTTTATTATTTATCTGTATGTGTGTGTCTGTGTACGGGTGCACTAGACAAGGCATATGTGTGGAGATTAGCGGATGACTGGAAGTTGTCGAGTAGGTGCTGGGGATTGAACTCGGGTCATCAGGCTTGGCAGCAAGCACTTTCAACAGCTGAGCCATCTCGCCAGCTCTATTTAAAAAAAAAATAAAAAAAATAAAAAAACCACTAAAAAGAGGGCTCCGCAATAGAGAGCTGGCATAGCACAATCCAAAGTGCCACAAAAACAATAAGAATCTTATTTGTTAGATGAATGGGTTGTGTTGACATATTGGAAGCTTCTGTTTTCCTTTTTCATGTGTGTGGGGCTAGGCATTGAACCCAAGGGTCTGGGCATCCCAGGACAGCACTCTGCCCACCAAGCTGCACTCCTCACCCTGGAAGCGACAGTCATCGGCCATTAGAGAAAGGGTGCTCTGTTTGGAGCAGTAAAACATTTGGAGAAACTACCTCCTGTGTTCAGATTCTGAGGAGAGAGGCAGCATCAGAGTTTCACAAACGCTCAAGAACTGTCATCTAGGAAGGTGCATTTTTCATCGGTGTAGGATACCCAGGAACGATGAGAGAGGAACGAGAGCAAGTTTGGGTCTGGGAAGGGTTAACAGAAAAAAGGGGAAACAGGGTTTGGCCCACTGTTGAAATGGCGGCCGTTCTAAGTCCCTTTTCAAGCTTCAATTCTTCACAGTAAGGAAAAAAAGAATCGAATACCCAAGATGAGCAGCTCATAGTGAGGAAGGGTTTCCCTTGGGACATGGGCTCCTGGGTTTCAGTCCACAGGCACTTCCTCCTGTTGTTTTGGACCTGTGACAACTCAGCACAAAATGGCTTCGGTGTGTGGTGGAGAGGCTGCTCACTCCACTGGAAGCTAAGAAAGGAAGAACATGTCCCAGTGACCTAACTTTCTCTCTCGGAAGTCAGTGTCTCAAGGCTCTCACACATCTCAGCACTGCCCTGGGCTGGGGCCAAGCCTGGAGCAGGTGTGACTGTTTTTCTTACTGACAATGTTTCATTGTAGAACTTACCTCCAGGGAGGACGTGGAGGTCACTTGAGCTGAGAAGTGGGGGAGAGTCTAGCTTTAATTTGTGAGGGTATGGCTACGGTAGGGAGTACTAGGGTAGTAAATTTCCATTCTACACACAGGACCAAGGAAGAACTTGTAGAAGGTCTGACCTTGGATTCAAATGGCTTGATTGTTCATGAGCTCCATCATGGTAAACTCTCTGAGTTCCTAGATGCATTTCAAGGTTACAGAGTTTTTCGAGGTAGGTTTGCTGAAGTTGCCAATAACTTAAGTCATCATAGTTGGCTGTGGAAATTAAAAAGTGGAAGAAGAGAGTCGGGTATGGTGACACCTGTAATCCCAGAACTCAGAGGTGGAGGCAGGAGGATCAGGAGTTCAAGGCCAGCCTTTGCTGCACGGTGAGTTTGAAGTCAGCCTGGGATATATGCGAACCTGTGGCAAAACAAAACCAAAAAATATCTGTTTAGTGACTTTTTGTACCAAAACAAACATGAATACAAAGAGAAAGCCCACCCAAGGAGGAAAATACTTTAAAACAGAGGGATTTCATGAAAGTCAGTGGTAGGAGCTATAAAAGATATGTATATCTGAAAATGCTTGGAGAGATGAGAGGAAATGTCTGTCCAGAGCTGGAGAGATGGCTCCGCTGTTAAGAGCACTGGCTTCTCTTCCAGACCACCCAGGTTCAATTCCCAGTACCCACAGAATGGCTGACAAACTCTTAACTCCAGTCCCAGGGGAATCTGATGCCCTCTTCTGGCATCCGTGGGCACTGCATGCACCGACAGACCACTCATACAAAAATAAAAATAAAGGTTAAAAAGAAGTCAGTCCTCTTCTGCCGGAGGTGTCCTACAAGGTAGCGCTCAGCAACCAACACAGTGCAGGGCTTCTGGAAGCTTGGGCTCCAGGGGAAAACAGGAATTACAAAGTTCCACCCAAGAGTGACTGGCAAAGAGTAGGGATGGAGGCATAGCTCCGTGAGGAAAAGAATTCCAAGACAACGTGAAACAGAGCTGGAGTTTCTTTAAAAAGTTTTTTTTTTTTTTCAAAGCCAATTGTGGTGGCTAATCTCAGCCCTTGGAAGGCAGAGGCAGGAGGATCTCTGAGTTGGAGGCTAGCCTGGACTACAGAGAATTCCAGTACAGCCAGGGTTAAACAGAGAAACTGTCTCAAAAAAAAAAAAAAAAACCAAACAATCAATCAATCAATCAATCAATCAATAAATAAATAAATAAATATGTAGTTTATTAAAACATAAATTTTAAGCACAGGAGGCGGTGGAGAAGAAAGTAAATGTCTACAGCAGCTGTACGTGCTGTTTTTGGCAGATAGGGACCTGAAATGAGGTGCAGCGTTGCTAAGGAGCTCAAATGAGGTCATGAGGTGGAATGCACTGGAATGCATAGGATAGGATTTAATCCCCTAAAAACCCTAGGTCACAAGGGTTGCAAGGGGAAGAAGTTAAAATGTTCTTTAAAAAAATTTTTTTCAAGCCATGTCCTCATTTTGAGCACTAGATGGCCGCCGAGAGGCAGGAAACAGGCTTCCAGCTGCGCGGGAGGCGGGGCGAGTATCCTCCGTCACCGGATCTGTGGGGGAAATGAACTGGGCAGGAAAACGCTCTTCACTGATCTTCTAGCTCTCCGAGTGAAGAGGACACTTGCCTGGAGAGTGGGTGGGGCGGAGCGGGGCTGGCCGAAGGGCTACCCGTGGTGCCCAGAGGCTTCCAGAAGCCTCACAGTTGACACAGCCATTGGTGTCCTTGTGATCTGCTGGAAGCGTCTCCGCTTCTTCCTTCATCATCTTCTCTCCCAGTGTGAGGGGGACACATCTGAGCTCTGTGCTCAAGGGCCTCCTAGAACTTCTCAAACTGTCCATGTCAAACTTGATCACCAGTTTAAAGAGACGGACGGGGGACTTCTGGCCTTTTGCAGGAGTCTGTGAAACAGCTGGCTCAGCCTTGGACTTGGCTGGAGTGGACCCCACTGCAGGCTTGGCAGCAGGCTTAGAGATGGAGGGCCCTGCTTGTTTCTTCACGGGAACATCCTTCTTGGAAGGGCTGATGCCCAGGGGGCTAGTGGGCAGCCATTCCTGTTTATATAGGCAGAGACTCCTGCCAGTCCTTCCCTCCCCTTCCCTCCCCTCCCCTCCCCTCCCCTCCCCTCCTCTCTCCTCTCCTTTCCAACCTCCTCACTATGTAGCTCCGCTGGCCTGGAACTTTCTATGTAGACCAGATTGACCTCAGATTCCCAGAGATCTGCCTGTTTCTGCCTCCCAAGTGCTGAGATTAAAAACATGGGCCACCATTCCTGTCTTAATAAATTCTTTTTATGTGTGTGTATATACCTGTGTGAGTTTTTGTGTACCATTTATGTGAAAGAGCCTTGAAAGCCAGGGGAAGGCATTGAATCCCCTTAACTGGAGTTTCAGGAGGCTGTGAGATCCTATGTGGGTGCTGGGAACTCAACCCAGGTCCTCTGGAAGAGCAGTAATTAGCCTTAACCGCTGAGCCATCTCTCTAGCCCCAAGGTATTCTTACTGTAAACAAAGGTTTGGTTGCTTTTGAGGTTCCCAGAAATACACCTGGGGCAGGAATGAGGCCATGCTTTAAGGTCATATAAGCTTAGACCTAAAGAGTACGCGGGTCATAGCCTAGCATGGTGGCACACAGCACTTCCAGGACAGAGGCAGGTAATCTCTGTGAGTTCAAGATCAACCTGGTCTACACAGAAAAGTTTCAGGCCATCCAGGGCTACAAAGTGTGTCTCAGTCCCAAAGAAGAAGAGGAAGTAGAGGAGGGGGAAGGGGGAGGGGCATGGAACGTGGTTCATTGTCACTCTAAAAGTATTTACTCCTTTACTTATTTTATGTGTACGAGTGTTTTGCTTGCATGTATGCATGTGTAGCACATGCATGCCTGGTGCCCACAGAGGCCAGAAGAGGGTGTCAGAACCATTGGAATCAGAGTTACATGGAAGATTGTGAGCCACCATGTGGCTGTTGGGAATTGAACCGGGGTCCTCTGCAAGAACAACAAGAACTCCTAACTACCGACCTATCTCTCTATCCCCCTTGCCATCGTAATATAAAATGTTTATATATAGAAACTTGTGATGGTTTGAATGAGAATGAACCCCATACACTCATTTATGTGAATGCTTGATCCCCAGTTAGTGGAATTGTTTGGGAGGATTAGGAGTCCTTATTGGAGGAGGTGTGTCACTGGGGGGTGGGCTTTGAGGTTTCAAAAGCCAACACCAAGCCCAGTGTCTCTCTCTGCCTGTGGCCTACAGATCAGGATGCAGAGCTCTCCGCTACTGTTCCAGTGTCATGCCTGTCTGCTTCCTGTCATGATGATCATGGACTAATCCTTTAAAACTGTAAGCAAGACCCCAATGAAATGCTTTCTTTTATAAGGGTTGTCTTAGTCATGGTGTCTCTTCATAGTAATAGAATAGTAACTAAGACAAATCTCTATGTCAGCGACTGTCACAGCAAATGCTAATTGTGCTAGAATTTTTAATTCTCAAGGGTCATGAAGTTTTAGCTAGACTCTTGGGGAGTTCCTTTTTCTTCTCATATTCTAACAATTTTTCCTGTTTATATCCTTCCCAATTTCTTCTAACTGTGCTTAAATTTATAGGACGTGGGTTCTGAATAATTTCCAGGGAAATTAGGGTTCTTTTTTTGAATTCTTTTAAGATTTATTTATTTTATTTTACATGTCTAGGTGTATTACCTGCATGTGTGTCTATGAACTATGTGCATGCAGTACCCAAGGAGGCTCGAAAAGGGCATTGGATTCCCTGGAACTGGAGTTACAGAAGGTTGCGAGACACTGTGCAGATGCTGGAAATCAAAGCTTGGTCCTCTGGAAGAATAGCCAAGGCTCTTAACCTCTGAGCATCTCTCCAGGTCCTTGTAAATAAATGAATTTAGAAATAGACTCAGAAGGAAGCTCAAGGGCAATTTGTATAGAGTTTGAGAGAAAAAACAACCCAGGCAAGCCATAAATCCTGGCAGTTGCTCAGAGTAGAAAGATGGATAAGTGAAACAAAGTCAGGTCTTTTAAGTTAAGGTCCAGGAGAGCTGGCTGGGTGAGGGATGGACGTTAGTAAGCAGTTGCATGTCGAGAAAAGGGCTGTGGTGGTTCGAGTGAGAATAGACCTCACAGACTCACGTAGTTAAGTACTCGGTTGCTAGTTGGTGGAACTGTTTGGGAAGGATTGGGGGTGTGGCCTTGTTGGAGGAGCTAGTCACTGGGGATGGGCTTTGAGCTTTCATACACGACTTCCAGTTAACTCTTTTATGGCTGTGTCTCAAGATGCAAGCTCTCAGCTGCTGTTCCAGCTCCAGGCCTGTGTGTTGCCATGTTCCCTTCCATAATGGTCAGACCCTCTGAAACTTTAAGCTCCAAGTGAACTCTTTCTTCTATAAGGTGCCTTGGTCATTGTGTCTTAACAGAGCTTGGAAAAATAGCTAAGATATGAGTCTTCAGAAAAAGAGTGAAAAACATCCAGACGGTAACGGGAAAAAATAATTTATGAAGAAAGAGAAAGGCACTCCCAAGAGTAGGTGTGGGCTAGTGAGCTGAAGTCAAAAGTTCAAAAAGAAATGACATAATACAACCCCTATTTTATAAATCACTTGGCTGTGAGGCATGCGACCCTTTATAAAATAGCTGTGGGCTTTTCTTATGCATGCTCCGTTAGTTACAAGAAGCCCAAGGGCGGATGGACTTCCAGTCTTTCTCTTACTGCCTCGTGAGCTGCCTGACACGAGCGCTGGGAACTAAACTTGGGTCCTGTGTAAGATCAGTGCTTTCTTACCACTGAGCCATCTCCCGCCCATGGCTTGTCTCATTTCATTTGTGTGTATGTGCACAAGTGCTTGGAAGCCACAGGAATATCAGATCTCCTGGAGATGGGGCTACAGACGGTTCTGAGCCACCCAAGGTGGTGCTGGAGACCCAACCCTGGCAGACTGCAAGAGCAGCAAGTGCTTTTTTACCGTGGGGCCATCTCTGAAGCTCTATTCTTTCCCGAGAAGCTGATTTGAAAGTTTGTCTCCCATGGCTTGTCTTTTTTTTTTTTAAATGTGAGACAGGATCACCATGTGCAGCCCTGACCTGACTGAATCTTTCTGCGTAGATCAGACTGGCTTGAACTTGCCTGTGCCTTCCAACTGTTAGGCTTATACCATACTCAGTTTCCTCTTCAGTCCTCAGTTGATGCTCAGTCTTGTTATTTGTTCTACTATTCCAGAAGGAGAAAGGACCCGCTTGGGGCAAAAACTGGTATTGCTAAACACAAACTTGCCTTCTAACTAACTCCAGGTCTAGCTCTGGGTAACCAGAGATACGTCATTGCACACGCATCATGCCCCATTCCTTCCACATCTTACCAGTCCTGAAAAAAGCAGAGACCAATGTGGGCAGAAATATTAAATCTTTATAGTGGGATGGACAGCTTCCCCGTGGGGGGAGGTACCAATTTCAGGTCCTGTAGCCATATAAAGCCTGTAGTCTTTGTAAAATGATGCATCTGATTCGAGGGTCGTGACTGACTGAGCGACTCTGGATTGTATCTCTTTAGTAGGTGGACTTTCGATGGAGTTTTTCTTTTTTTTCCCTCCCCTACCTCTGTCCTCCCCTCCTCCATCCCTTCCTTCCTCCCTCCCATTCTGGTTTGATCTCAGGTTGCCCAGGCTGATCTCCAAATGTGCCAGGTAAGACTGACCTTGAACTTCGGATAGTTCTGGCTTGCACTTATTAAGTACTGGGATCACAACTGTGCACCAGGCTGAGCAAAACAGATTTATCATGTAGCACTGGCTGGCCTGATACTCACTCACTATGTAGCCCAGGATAGACTTAAATTCTCAGCAATCCTTCTGCTGGGATTATGGGCATTGACCACCTTGCCCAGCCTTTAGCTGGGGCTTTTAGGATGAAGAAAATTCGTGAGCCCATGCCATCTGCAGTCTAGGTGGAATTTGTCATCCTACCGTTAAATTTGTCTCAAAGGCATGATGAGTTGCATTTATCTTTTAATTAAAAATTTTTAATTGCATTTACATTGTTCCGAGTCGATTTTCTCCTTCTATGATGTGGGCCCCAGGGAGGGTAGAATTCTTGGGCTTGGAGGCAGACACTTTTACCAGCTGAGCCATCTTGCTGCCCGTTGTCTTCTGACAGTGACTTCCCCTTACTTCTGAAGGCTCTCCTTTAAGTTGTGACTCACACAGATAGAGGGTTGGACTTTCTGAGTTTAGCTTTCCCCCACTCCTAGTAAACTCCCCCCTTTTAAAATAAATCACCTGACTTCCCTGAAAGCTCTGAAACACACCCTTTGGCTGAGAGAGAGAATTGGGCAATCTCAAAATTCCCTATTTCTCTCTTTTCTCTGGAGAACTCCGGATACTGGGACCTATCAGCCTAACGAGGCCGATGCAATACTGGCTTTAAAAGCAGAGGGAGCTCTAAGATCAAGGCTGGGATGCCCTTTCCCATGTCTGGGCTCCCAGCCCGCTCTGTTTGGAGCAGGGAATTTCGGACATTCAGATTAGGGTAGGGAATCTTAGGAGCAGACAGAACAGGGAGGTCGGGCGGAGGTTCCTGCAGAGGCTGACTCCCTTTGGAGCTGCAGGGTCTCCTCAGCATGGCCAGTTGCAGGAGAGGAGACTGACCCATCAGCTCCTGAAGGTAACAACTTTAAAAAGCAAACCTTAGAGATAAAAGCTTTGATGGAGGAAAAGAGGAAGATAGGGAACCGTGTAGAAGAAGGTTTGGGGCAAAGATGGAGGGTGGAAGGAACTCAGAACAAGGGCAGAATAGAGACATGGTTTCTCATATGCCCCAACACCAGGTCCATCTTTCCGCATAGCAGTGTTTTCAGGGGCAAAAGCAATTTCTGAAAGACTTTTTCTGGGAACTATGGGAAAAATCTTGCCTTTTAGGCAAAGGACAAAACAAACCAACCCGAGAAAAATAAAATAAGACATATCCTCTCTTCCTGACCTTTCCCTGTCAGAAGCCCTTTTCTCCCTTATTGGTGCCGCTCTGTCACAGCAGGGGCAGAGCTTCTGATTAGGCTTCTCCCAAGGTCCTTTGCTGTCCCTATTGAAAGAAGCTCATTCCTCCATCAGTGGCCCCTGGGCATCAGCAGAAGCACCTGGAATAAGCATGTCAAAGAGGGTTGGCTTGAATGAGAGGGAATCAATCCTAAAGAGGACGGGAACAGTCCCAGGTGGGCGTTCAGGATGGTCAGACCTGGGCGGAAATGCAGAGGGATGGATGCAAAGGGCCAGGATTTGGTGGAGGAGAGTAAAGATGGGGAGAAACTCCTCATTCATTTGCAGAACAATTGGTAGATGGCTCATGACAACACCGGGAGGAGGGTAAGCCTGGTGCTGGTCTAGGAATTAGCTGAAGTCACACCAGGGAGGGTATGAGAGACAGGGTATCATGTGGTGATTACTGATAGGAACCTATCTATATGGTATTCGTCTGAAGGTGACCCTGAACCCTGGGTAGCCCTTCACTACCGAGTCAGCCAGGCCTGCCGCCCATTACCTCCAAGGTCAGAGGTCCAGAGAGCCAGAGAGCCATGGGTAAATTGCCAGAGATGTGGTAAGTGTCTATAGAACTCCATCCCCCCTCTTTCTCTTTTGTATAATTTTGAGACTGGGGCTTACTATGTAGCCCAGGCTGGCATGGAGCTCACCCCTCCTTCCTCTGCCCGCAGAGTGCTGGGCTCACACACATGCCTGCCGAGTGTGGCTTCTCATTTTCTCTGAAGCCTGTTTTAAAATTTTTTACATATTCATTGCAAGCTTAGTCGATCCCATGGCTGCCCCCCCCCCCCCCGACCCCATCTCCTGTTGACAAATGCCAGAGTTCCGCATGATGCCTTTGGTACCTGGGTCCTCATCTCTCAGTGGTTTTTTTTTTCCCCCTTCCAGGTGCATCATCTGGTTTTCGCTTTTGGCGTCATTTTCCGCTGAGCCGACCATGTACGGGGAGATCCTGTCCCCTAACTACCCTCAGGCATACCCCAATGAGATTGAGAAAACTTGGGACATAGAAGTTCCAGAAGGGTTTGGGATTCACCTCTACTTCACCCACCTGGACATAGAGCTGTCAGAGAACTGTGCATACGATTCAGTGCAGGTATATTATGAGCACACAGGGAAGGGAGATGGAAGGATAGAGGGGTGGGAAGGGGTGGGGGATGCACTGTGGAGTCAAGATGTCCTCTTGACATCTTGGAGGCACGGCTCAGTGGTAGAGTGCTTGCCACGCATGTACAAGTCCTTGAATTTGACCCCCAGCACTGGGGGGTGGGGGTTGAGGGGTGCACCCATCCTGTGGAGATAAACGTTCTAGTCTCTTCCCCCATTTTTACTTCTAAATTTGACTCTTCTCTTAGATAGTCTCAGGAGGCATTGAGGAAGGGAGACTCTGTGGTCAGAGAAACAGCAAGAGTCCCAACTCCCCCACTGTGGAAGAGTTTCAAATCCCATACAATAAACTCCAGGTGATCTTTAAGTCAGACTTCTCCAATGAAGAACGGTTTACTGGCTTTGCCGCGTATTACGCTGCCGTGGGTAAGACTCCCTCTCCATATATGACATACTGATCCAACTGAAAGGCGAGAGGCAGGAAAGGTACAGCACAATGCGTTATGAAGGTTCTGTTCTGTCTTCTTTGAGTCACAGTCTCGCTATGCGGCTCAGGCTGACTGTGTTTCAAACTCTCAAGACTCTTGATTCAATCTCCAGATGTGTGCCACCATGCCCGGGGCTGTTTATACCTTTAACAAGTGTTGACTTGCCCTGGGTCTGTGCATGAATTGCCTTTGTGAAATCCAAACACATCATCACATGTTAGGGGTGAGAACGGTAACATCAGATAATGGACAATAGTCCATTGAGAATCACTGTGAGACGCGTACTGTATCAGAAGGCTATGTTAACACAACCTTTAGCTCGACCGTACAAGGTAGGTACTATTATCTTCGTATAAAGATAAGGATATGGTCTTGGTCGTGTAGCTGAGGCAGAAGATTTATGAGCACAAGGTCGGCACGGGCCACTTAGTAAGACCCTGTCTCCATATTAAAAGTGAAAAGAGGGCTGTACACAGTTCAGCCTGTAAGACAGCTACTGTGCAACTCCCTGTTTGAACCCCAGAACCCATGTAAAGGTGGAAGGAGTAAAGGACTCCATAAAGTTGTCCTCTGATCTTTACGTGTGTGCTGTGGCATCCCCCAATCATGCACAGGCACATACACATATAATAATAATAATAAATACAAATGTAAGTTGCATGTGGTGACACAGGTTTAATCCCAGCACTCGGGAAATAGAGGCAGGCGGATCTCTATGAGTTTAAGGCCAGCCTGGTCTACATAGTGAGTTCCAGGACAGCCAGGGTTATGTAAAGAGATCCTGTCTCAAAAAAAAAAAAAAAAAAAAAAACAACCAAAAATAAATAAATAAATAAATGAATAAATACAAATTTAAGAAAAATTTAAAGAGAGGGCTGGGAATTCCGGCATAATAGCACACACGCCTTTAGTTCCAATACTCAGGAGACAGAGGCAGGACTATCAGGAATTCAAGGGCAGCCTAGATTCAAAAGATTCTGTATTAAAAAAAAAAAATTAGAAAAGTAAGGTTGTGGTTGGGGCCGTAGCTCTGTGGTAGAGTTGCTTAGCATCTGCGAGGCTCTTGGAGCACGCCGGAGGACTGGAGGAAAGATTAAAATAATGTTGATAATCTGCCAGGAATTGTCTAAGAATGAATAAGTGGTCCTCTAACCCTTTCAAGCGTTCAGATCCTAGGTCCTTCCATATCAACCTCCAGGCTAAAATGAAGGTAGAACCGCTCATAATGCCCACATGTCATCCGGGTTTTACAGGAAGGCCCACGCCATATAAAGCGGTGCATGCACTAACACCTCTCCAGAGACGGCGTCACCGGCACGCACATTTCCCGAGTCGTCTCTGCCACGGATGGTTTTTTTTTCCCAGACAGAGTTTCTCTCTGTAGCCCAGGCTGACCTTGAACTGATTCTCTTGCCTCAGTCTCCTGAGTGTTGGAGTTAGAACGTGTGAGAGCTGAGCAGAATATTGTATATTTCATACGCAAGAAAAGTCAGGGGCTCAGCTCTGAATCATACTCCAGAAAAGTAATCTAGAGTGAGAGTGTTTACAGATTTTAAAATATGGGGGTGGAGAGATGGCTCGCAGCTGAGGGCACTTGCTGCTTTTGTAGAGGACCAGGGTTCCGTGCCAGCACCCAGATGGCAGCTAACAACTGTTTGTAACTCCAATTTCCAGGGCATCTGACACTCCCTTCAGACCTCAAAGGGTACCAGACATGCATGTAGTGTAAAAACCACATGCAGTAAATAAATAAATCTTTTAAGAGTTAAAACGTTTTAAAATTTATTTGTATAGGTTCTTTTTCCTGCTTGTATGTACGTGCGGCACGGGCCGTCAGTGCCTGAAGAGTCCAGAAGAAGGCGTTGAATCCCCTGGAACTGCACTGGAGTTATATAGATGGTTGTGTGCTGCCTTATGGGTGCTGGGAATTGAACCCAGATCCTCTGGAAGAGCAGCCAGTGGTCTTAACCCCTGAGCCACATCTCTAGCCCCTATTTCTTCTTATTAACTTGGGTTAGCTATACATAATAATGGGTTTCATTATGATAGTTTCATACTCATACATAATATATTTGACCAAGTTTACCCTTATTAACCTCTCTTGTTCCCTCCTACTGATTCCTTTCTTCTTCCCAGATAGTTCATCTTCTGCTTTTGTGTTATTTTTTTTTAAAGTTCTGATGAGTTTTATTAAGGTTGCACAAGAGCTTGTCAAGGGGTTCTTTACAGGAACATGAGGCACCTCACCAGTGGCTACACCATTGAAGAAAATGTCTCTCCTCCAGCAAGGAATTAGTTGCCTATAGATCCTCAGGGAGGGGTGGGGCCTCATGAGTCCCTCCCCACCCCCTGACAGGATATTGTCAACACAGTGTGTGGGTAGTAACAGCTGCCATGAGGTACAATGGCCCTGTCAGGGCTGGAAGACAGCATCACACAACACTCCCATTTCCTCTGGCTCTTAGATTCTTTCTGCCCCCTCTCCCAAACGTTCACTGAGCCTTAGAGTCTTTTTTCCTTCCTTCCTTTCTTCACTTCCTTCTTCCTTCCTTCACTTCCTTCCTTCCTTCCTCTCACTTCTCCTCCCCCTTTGTCTCTCTCTCCCTCCCTTCCTCCCTCCCTTTCTTCCTTCCTTCCTTTCTTTCCTCGAGAAAGGGTTTTACACTGTAGCCCAGGCTGGCCTTGAACTCCCATCAGACCTTCTGCTTCAGCCAGCTGAATACTGGGATAGCATGCATGAGCCACCATGCCTGGCTTTGAGAGTATTTAAGCTACAAGTCTTTTCTGTTTCTCCTTAGCCTTATAGATCCTTCCTTCTAGAACTTTGTCCCTGAACTTGAATTTTTTCTACCGTTTGCAGATGTAAATGAATGCACAGATTTTGTAGATGTCCCTTGCAGCCACTTCTGTAACAACTTCATTGGTGGTTACTTCTGCTCCTGCCCTCCAGAATACTTTCTCCATGACGACATGAGGAGCTGTGGAGGTGAGCTTGACATCAGGAGGTGCTCACGTCCCTGGGATTCAGAACGGACCGAGGGTCCAGTCCATCCTTCCGGTTTTGACTAGGCTTTCCCTTCAGACAGCGCCTGCTTTCAGCTATGCACAAACAGAGAGGGACTCTCAGGGGAGGAAGGAGATAAGGTGCGTTGGCTTTACATTGCTGTCAAAGATGAGGCAAACAGCTACAAGGATGGAAATGTTTATTTTGCCTCATGGTTCTAGAGGTTTCAGTCCCTGGTCAGTTGGATCCATTGTTTTGGGGTCTGTGGTGAGGTAGAGAGGACCATACAAGGGGGTCATTTGGCAGGGCAAAACTGTTAGCCTCAGGGCAGCTGGGAAGCAGCTAGGAAGGGGCAGGGTACCAACATCCTTTCCCAGGCCATACTCCAGTGACCGAACTTCCTTCTATTAGGCCCTACCTCCTGAGGACTCTATCTCCCTATAGTGTTGCAGGCCAGTGACCAAGCCCTTAGCATGTGCAATGCTGGGAGATATTTAAGATCCGAACCATAACACAAGGCTTCAGGGTAAAGTTCGTTAATTGGAAAAGAGAGATAGATGTCTGAGAAGAGACTACCGGAGGCTGTTCACAACCCAGGGAAGTCCTGTAAGAAGCAGAGTGGCACTGTGTAGGCATTGGCTGGCTCTCCTCGTAAGCACTGTGGGTAGCTGCTCCACAGAGGCTTCATTCAGGGGACAGGTCTTGGGTTAATCTGAATAGAGGACTCTGAGTTTATGACACAAAAGGAACAGAGGAGGGCAGGAACTTCTAGTTGGTCCCTATAACTGATTGGTCCTTTCTCCTTTTTTCTCCTGTAGTCAGTTGCAGTGGGAATGTATTCACTGCCCTGGTTGGGGAGATTGCGAGTCCCAATTATCCCAATCCATACCCGGAGAACTCAAGGTGCGCATACCAGATCCTGCTGGAGGAGGGGTTCCAAGTGGTGGTGACTATTCGGAGAGAAGATTTTGACGTGGAACCAGCTGACTCAGACGGGAACTGCCCTGACAGTTTAATCGTGCGTAGTAGATGATGAATTTGGCTCCCACCCTGACTCAGATTGCTGACTGCTCCTCCCTGCAGCCTCCTTCCCTGCGGTTCTGGGCGTGAATCTAGGCAAACATGCTACCACGGAGTCTGCTACTCGGGGTAGTGTTCCCTCTTCTCTCACATCTTCCTCCCCTCTCACTCCATCCTTACCTGCTCCTTCCTTAAGGCAGGGTTGTGCTATGGAGCCACGGCTAGCCTGAGACTTTCTATATATCCCAGGCTGGCCTGAGACCTTCATTGTAGCCCAGGCTGTCCTCAAAACTCTCAAACCCTCTCCCACGTCAGCCTCTTGAGTGCCAGGCGCCTGGTGAGAGATTTCTCCTTCCTTCTTTTCATGTCTCTCTCTCCTTCCTTCCCTCCCTTCATTCCTCCCTTTGTTCCTTCCTGTACTGGGGATTGAACCTTTGGCCTGCGTGCTTTAGGTAAGTGCTCTACCACTGAGCTACATTTGCAGCCTGTTTCTATTTCGTATTTTAGCACGGATTCTTGTTAAGTTGTCCAAGCTGCCTCTAGCTAGTAATCTTCCTGCCTCGGCTTTCCAAGCATCTGTGACCACAGGCCTGCTCCATCAGGCCCAGCTTTTGAAATTAAAATGACCTTTCCTCCTGTCCGTTTCCGTTTGTTTGCTTGATTCTTGTGTCATAGTCCACCAATCATTTCTCTCGTTTCCACACCCCCTCATTTAATTCCTTCGTTTAGATTTTTCTCTCTTCTGATTTTATCATGTTGTTTCCTTTCAGTTTGCTGCAAAAAACCAACGATTTGGTCCTTACTGTGGCAGTGGATTCCCTGGGCCACTAACCATTGAAACCCAGAGTAATACTCTGGATATTGTCTTTCAAACCGACCTAACGGGGCAAAAAAAGGGCTGGAAGCTTCGTTACCATGGAGATCGTGAGTAACCTAGACGTGCCCCTTTGGTTGGCGATACTAACGTCTTTAGACAGTGTAGAATCAAAACAGATACACTGTTGTTAGGTAAGTAATCTTTTAACTAGGTCTGAAAATGCGGACAGCTTGGGGGAGCGCTGATTGGTGATGTCATAGTCTTTTATACATCTGCCATATCGGAATGTTAGACATTAGAATCGAGGACAATGGAAGATTTTAGGAAGTGTGAGACTAGGACAGGGGCATTGGCTTGGTGGGAATTTGCTTGGCGAGCATGAGGATCTGAGTTTGGATCCTCGCACACATCCGGCCCCCCCCCCCCCCCCAGCAAACGTGCGCACGCACAAAACCTAGGCATGACCGCGTGCATTTGTAACTGCTGTGTTGGGGAGTGGGTGGGCAGGGTTAGGAGACTTGCTGGGTCTTGATGGTCAGCTCTCCTAGGCAAAAATGGCAAGCTCCGGGGGCAGTGAGATCCCGCGTCGAAGGATAAGGCAGAGAGCGATAGAGCAGGCACCCGAATCCTTCTCTGGCCTCTGGCATAGGTGTGCCAGTCCCTCCTCCAGGGCACAGAAAGTGTGGGAATGGCTGGGCATGATATTACACAGCTATAATTCCAGCACTGGAGAGATAGAGGCAGGAGAATTAACCAGCCTGGGTTACATAGCAAGTTCAAGTCTAGCCAGGGCTACACAGAGAGAGACCTTGTATTAAAAAAAAAACAAAACCGTGGAGAGTATGTAAAACAGCAAATAGTTTCCAACTGTTTATTTCTGTCTTCTCCAAGCAATTCCGTGTCCCAAAGGAGTCACTGCCAATTCTGTTTGGGAGCCTGAAAAGGCAAAATATGTGTTTAAAGATGTAGTGAAGATCACCTGTGTGGATGGATTTGAAGTTGTGCAGGTAAAGTGCTGGCAGGCATTTCCCTTATCTCTGGCTCCTCATTGGATATCAGTGTGTGAGGTTGTCGACGCCTGATCAAGATATATACCACCTTTACCACAGATGGGACAGCTCAAAGTCTGCAGTCCTTCCCGAAGACCAGAAGCTCCTGAGCCAGCTTGCCCTCTCGGCTCTCAGTCTTCGTGGGGAAGGGGATTGGAAATGCTGGGCACTGCTGTCTTCCAGCCTCAGCTCCGGGGTGCTTTGGGTTATCTTTCTGAAGATGGTCCAAGTCTCTTTTGATGAGGACTGCTCATTGATCCAAGGCCAGGGATCAATTTCATTATTGGATTTGATTTTCCTTATGTTTTTTATAAATTAATGTTGGCATCTGTTTTTCTCCAGGGAAACGTTGGCTCAACGTCTTTCTACTCCACTTGTCAGAGCAATGGACAGTGGAGCAATTCCAGACTAGAATGTCAACGTAGGTGTCTCCTCAAAGTGGGACTCCTCTTGTCTGAATAATCAACACATCAAAATCAAATGCATGGTTTACTCTTAGGCTCATGAGAGAGTGGTTTGTATTTTCTTGAAGGAAAGCCAGTTATGGAGGGTTGTCTATCCCTGGTCTAGTCCCAGGCCAATTAGACCAACATGTTCTTCTAAAGAAAGGGGAAATGGGGTATGTGGTCAATACTCTAAGGGAATGTATTCTGGGCTCACACAGGAGCCTCTGCCAAGCAGAGAACTAGGTCCCTCCCGGCCTCTCCCAAGGGCCATCTGATTGGCAGGTCTCAGTGGGCTAGCTGGCTGGGTTAGAGAAGACCACAGGAAGGCTGGTGTGGGGAGATTCATCCCTGGGATGATTATGGATGTGGCTGAGGAAGGACTGAAGGTGGAATGGAGCCCTGACTCTTCCGGGGACGGGGTGACTGTCCTGACCATCCATTTCCACGATTCCTCTTGTAGCTGTGGACTGTGGTGCTCCAGAACCCATTCAGAATGGTAAAGTGGAAGATCCGGAAAATACTCTATTTGGTTCTGTCATTCAATACACGTGTGAAGAGCCACATTACTACATGGAACACGAAGGTGGTAGGTTTCTTCCACTAGAGGAGAGAGAGGGACGGAGAGTGGCTGGGTTGGAGGATGACTAGCACTATTTTTCTATTCGGAGAGAATTTCTGAGAGAGAGAATAGACTCTGTCGTCCTCTTGGCTTAGTGTGAGGAAACAGTTGTCGCATGGGGTAGGGTATGTTCTCAGGGGTTGTTCACGTGGGGTCACACAGGTCACCAACTTAAGGTCATAGTTGCAGCGGGAATTTCCTTACCACATGTGGTTATCTGATTTCGGACCAGTTAATTCATATAAAATACACGGGAGGGCAGGCACGGCGACCGAGGTTTGTAATCTTAGCCCTTGAAAGGTAGGGTAGGAGTTGTTCAAGGTGAGCCTGGGCTCTCCTGCTCTTCCTCCTCCTAGCTTCTCCTCCCCTCCCCCATCTCTCTCTTTCAATTTTGGAGATGGAATTTCAGGTAGCTCAGGCTGGCCTTGCCTTTGCTGTGTAGCAGAGGCTGGCCTGGTTCTTCGTGCTTCCAGCACCTCCTTAGTGCTGGGATTTCAGGCCAGGGCCAGCATTCCTGGGTGAAGGTTCTTCTCTAGCTGATTTGATCTGGTTCCCCGTTCAACATCCGGAGGAGCTGAAGCTTTGCATAAAAGGTGAACGGAGGAGGGCTGTGCTGAGTGTGGCCTGTGTTCCTCGTTCTGTTGCAGGGGAGTATCGCTGCTCTGTCAACGGGAGCTGGGTGAATGACAGGCTGGGTATTGAGCTGCCAAAATGTATTCCAGGTAATCCGGGCTGTGATTCGGGTGGAGACTATAGCTATACACTGAATGGGGGGGGGGGGGGGGGGGGGGGGGGGGGGGGGGGGGGGGGGGAGTGGATAACATGTGAAAACAACTGGAAATGACTTAGTCTTGGCCTTCCAGAGGTCAGCACAGTGAAGCAATAGTAACTCTGGGCTGTGCAATTCCTTTAACTGTATCAACTCAGGCTGACTTGAAGGGGAATAGAAACATCTGCCAGCATCCGCTGTTGGTGTCACATTAGTCATTAGGGAAATGCAGATCAAGCCACACTGACAGAGCTGAGCCTGGTGGTACACAGCTATATTGCCAGCACTCTGGGTGCTGAGATAGGAGGATTATGAGATGGGAGACCAATCTGGACTTCATAGTGAGACAGACAGACAGACAGGCAGGCAGACACACACACACACACACACACACACACACACACACACACACACACACACACACGATTGGCTTCATCTGAACATCAGTTGAAGGTAGAAAGCCTGTCTCCATAATCTGTGTGATTGCATAATCCAGCATTGGCATCTAGTCCTGTCCCTGGCCTCAAGTGCTCTAAGCCTGGGCATAGAGTGTGCATCAGAGGGCCTGTGAGTCAGCTGTGGGCAGTGTAGAACACCAGCTCTTCTGGGTTCAGTCATTCACATGCTCCTCCCGTTTAGCGGATCTTGAACATAAGTCTGCTTGTGGCGTTGGCAAAGGCAATGTTTAGGTGAGACCAGGATAAGTCAGACAAGGAGGTGGTTGACAAAGTATTATTTATTGAGGCACGCTGGGAAACTCTGCCTCCCACTGGGCATTTGAGGGGCTGGGTTTCCCAGAGGTCAGCATCATTTCCTGAATTTCCCAATCTTCTCTTTCCTTCCCAGTCTGTGGTGTACCCACCGAGCCCTTTAGAATACAACAGAGGATATTCGGAGGATACCCTGCAAAGATTCAAAGTTTCCCCTGGCAAGTCTTCTTTGAGTACCCACGGGCTGGCGGGGCTCTTATTGATGAATACTGGGTGCTGACGGCCGCTCACGTGGTGGAGGGAAACTCGGACCCATCTATGTACGTTGGGTCCACGAATGTGAGAACAGAACTTCTGAAAAATGCCCAGAGGCTCACCACCGAACGAGTGATTATTCATCCGGATTGGACACCAGGGGATGACCTAAACACACGGACAAACTTTGAAAACGACATCGCACTGGTGCAGCTGAAAGACCCTGTGAAGATGGGGCCCACTGTCTCCCCCATCTGCCTGCCAGGTACCTCCGCACAGTACGAGCCCTCAGTGGGCGACCTGGGGCTGATCTCAGGGTGGGGCCGAACAGAGAAGAAAAATATTGTCATCCAACTCAGAGGGGCGAAGTTACCGGTAACCACTTTAGATAAGTGCGAAGCCGTGAAAGAGGAGAACCCCAAAGCGGGGGCGGATGCCTACGTTTTCACTGACAACATGATCTGTGCGGGAGAGAAGGGCGTTGACAGCTGTCAGGGGGACAGTGGCGGGGCTTTCGCGATGCAGGTCCCCGATGTAAAGGACCCCAAATTCTATGTGGCTGGCCTGGTGTCCTGGGGGAAGAAGTGTGGGACCTATGGGATCTACACGAAGGTAAAGAACTACATGGACTGGATCCTGAAAACTATGCAGGAGAATAGCGTCCCCAGTAAGGACTAATCCAGACTCACCACCCTCCCCTCCAAGGCACTGCAAGCTCGCTGCCCTCAGATCCTCCCGATACTCCCGTTGTTTTACAATGATGGAGAGAAGGTACGGGAACTTGATTGTCGAGATACCTGGATGGAAGGAGGGTCTGACCAACAGACCTGTTGGTCACGAATACCACCTACCCATATGCTATTGGTGACAACACGGCAGAGGCCCTTCTATCTTGCTCCATTCTACAGGGATATCGTGACTTTTCTCCCCCGTCTCCTTTCACCTGCTTGAAGTTCCCTTTCTAATTCTTTGTGTCCTTTATTTACTTACAATAAAGCATGTTTCTAATCCAGCTCTGGCTGACTTCAGCATCACAGAAGGGCAGTGAAATGAGAGGGGGTCCTGCAGTAGAATTCAGGCACAAACAGGGAGTCCAGCCTTTCTTCTTTCCAGCTGAGATTTGCTGAATGTGGCGAAGTTAGAACCGACTCCATTAGTTCTCCTTCCTGGGTCGCTTCAATGCGCCTCCCAGGAGGCCTCCTTTGTACCACACAGTGTAATGACTTAGTGAAGAAGAGATTGAACATTCTTGGTGGCTCTGTTTGGTTGTTTTGGTCAGTGTGTCAGCTAGACGGGCAAATTGGACTGAACTCTGTGAGGAAATGTGACAGCCAAAGGTTCAGAGAGAGCTTCTCTGACTCTCTCTAGGGAAGAGAGCTGAAAACAAAGCATCAAAACAAAATAAAATCTCCCAAGAATGCCAAGATGGCAGGGGCCGTAGAATGCAGACGTCTGTGCATGTCAAGATCTCACTCTGTGCACTGGCCTGGAACTCACTATGTGGCCTGGAATTTATTGCCCCCTTGCCTCAGTTCCCCCAGGTTTTGGGATTACAGGTCTTTTCCAACACACCTAGTATGTATGTGTTTACTGGCTGTGCTGAGCATAGCATCCAAGGGCTTCACCACACGTGCTAAGTAAGTGCTCTACCACTGAGATATACTCCAGCCCTGAAACACAACCGTTATTATTACTGTTGTTACATTATTATTATTATTATTATTTGGTTTTTCGAGACAGGGTTTCTCTGTTTAGCCGTTTAGTCTGTTGACCAGGCTGGCCTTGAACTCACAGAGATCCACCTGCCTCAGCCTCCCAAGTGCTGGGATTAAAGGTGTGTGCCAAGCTTTTTTTTTTTTTTTTTTTTTTTTTTTTTTTAAATAGTAGGGTCTTTTATAGCCCAGGCTGATCTCAGATCAGCTATGTAGCAAAGGATGACCTTGAATTTCCAATCCTCCTGCCTCCATTTTCTGAGTGCTGGGCTTACAGGTGTGCACTCCCATGGCTAGTTTGTGTAGTGCCAAGGATTGAACTCAAGGCTTCATGGATGCTAGGCAAGCGTTCTGTCGACCGAGCTTCATCCTTAAGCAGAAACACAGCACTTTAAAAGCTGAAGAGGGGATGGATCCCTTCTTGTCTCATGAGAGTTAAGGACTGAGAATGAGAGTCTAGGGCTGGAGAGTGACAGCCCTGGCAAAATGTGAGTTCCGTCCCTAGATCTATGGGAGGAAGAACTGACGTCTCCAGGTTTTACTCTGACCTCTGCACACAGTGTACCTTGGTACCTGTGTGTGACCAACTTGACACACAGCCTCATATACACATTTACATATACACACTTACACAAATAATAATAAATTTGAAAAAAGGAGCTGGGCATGGTGGCTCATGCCTTATATCCCAGTGCTTGGGAAGGCAGAGGCAGGTGGATCTCTGGGAGTTCAAGGCCAGCCTTGTCCACATAGCAGATTTCAGGCCAGCAAGAACTACATTGTAAGACCCTGTCTCAAAACCAAATAGAAATAATATTTTGTTTTTAAAAAACGGGGTTCTGTGAGATGGCTCAATGGGTAAAGACACTTGTCGCCAAGCCTGACAACCTGAGTTTGATCTCCAAGACCCACATGGTGGAAGGAGAGAACCAACTCCCACAATTTGTCCACTGACTTCGACATGTGAGCCCCGGTGTGAACATCCACACCACACACACACACACACACAACTGAAAGTAATAGCAGAGGAGAAAGTTTAGCTCAGCAGTATAGTGCTTGTCTATGCACAGGGCTCCAAGTTCAATTCCCAGCACCACAAAAACAGAAAACAAAAAGAATAAGAATCTGGGGTGGGGGTGGGGGCGGTGCTCTGACCCGTCTGCTGTGAGAGGCGGCTTTCGGAATAGTTTTTTGCCAGAGTGACCAGGAGCCTGTTTGGAGCTGATCAAGAAAGGACTCTGATCTCACACAGAGATAGATAGTTAAGTTCAGAAGTTCACTTAGACTGAAGGGTAAACACATGCAACCTGAATACCCTAACAGCCCGCTGGGGCTGGCGGCCTGTTAACTCCAGCTGCTCCGGAAGCTACAGTAGGAGAATTTGAGCACAAGAACAAGCAGACTCACAGAGAGAGTTCAAAGCCAGCTTTGGCTGTAGAGTTAGATTCTACACCCTGTCTCATAAACAAAACAAATCACAACAAAACCAACAAAAGCTCCTGAGAAGCAAGGCTGGAGAGATGGCTCAGAGGTTAATAGCGCTGGCTGTTGTTCCAGAGGACCCAAGTTTAATTCCCAGCAGCCACATGGTGGCTCACAACTCTCTGTAACTCTTGTTCCAGGGGATCTGAGGATCTCTTCGGTTCTCGGGCAGTAGGCACACATGATGCATACACATGCATGCAGACAAAACAGCCATACACATAAAATAATTAAAAATAAAATTTAAAACACTGAATTCTACTCCGTAAGAAACAACTGAGATACATAATCTGTTGTAGAGCATTTCCTTTCTTTTGATATTTGAGATAATGGCAAAAAATGGAAAACTAAACTAGGATGGCCTCCAACTTCCTATATAGCTAAGGGTACTGAGCTTACCTCAGTCTCCCACGTGCTGGGCTTAGAGGTGTGTGTGTCACCATACCTGGTTTCTTTTTCTTTCTTTCTTTTTTCTTTTTTTTGGTCTTTCCAGACAGGGTTTCCCTGTTGTAACTCTGGCTGTCCTGGAACTCACTCTGTAGATCAGGCTGGCTTTGAAGTCACAGATCCACCTGCCTCTGCCTCCCAAGTGCTGGGATTAAAAGTGTGCGCTACCATAGCCCAGCTTCATATCTGGCTTTAAGACTGACAAGTTAACAGAAAAAAAGTTGACATGCTTCCAGTAAGAAGCTCCAGTCTGCTTCGGCTTTTAACCCTCGCTCATGAGCTGAGATCTATGTGAGAGAATTCCCTCCTTGCTGTTAAGGGGTGGTGGTACAGACTTATAATCCCAGCCACCCTGGAGGCTGGGGAAGAAGCATCTCAAGTTTAAAGCCAGCATAAATTCAAGTCCAGGCCAGGCAACCTGGTGAGACCATATCTCAAAATAAAAACCAAATAAAGGGCTTCCAGAGAGAGGACAGACACACGGCCAGATGGTCTGAAGACCTGAGTTCAATTCCCAGGATGAACACAGAGATCACCTCCTCCTGTAAGCTGTTCTCTGATGGCCACGCCTGTGCCATGGCACATGCGTACTCCTTCCCATACGTACGCATATATACATGTCTTGAAAAAGAAAAGAAGTATCCTTCTCACCCTCAGTAATCCCTTAGCTAACAGAAAGGGGGCTCCTAGGAGGCGTGGTAAGGAGATTGGGGCTGCTCTAGGCCTTGCCAGGGCTGAGCACTTTCCCTTCACCAGCTCAAGAACATAAAAACAGCTGCAGGCTCCTTTAGTCTCAGCACTTGGGAAGCAGAGGCAGGCAGATCTCCTTAGTCAGCGCCTGGTGGACTCAGGAAGTCCCTGAAATTGACAGAGGAACCAGGCTTCCCCCTCCCCAGGTTATACATGCAACAAGGATGGCTCTAGTGGTTGAGATCACTACTTAGAGCATGACTTCTCACTCATAGTGAGTTCCCGGCCAACCAACGCTACAGAGTATGAGACTGTGTCTCAAAAAACCAAAACAATCAACCAAACAAACAAGACATTAAAAACATAATTTTAAAAAAGATGGCTTAGGGGGCTGGAGAGATGGCTTAGTGGTTAAGAGCACTGGCTGCTCTTACAGGGAACCTACATTTGATTCCCAGCACCCACATGGCAGCTCACAGCCGTTTATAAGTCTAGTCCCAGGGGATCCAATGCCCTCTTCTGGCTTCCTTGGGCACCAGGCACACACATGGTACACAGGCATATATGTATGTGAAACACCTATACACATAGAATAATAATTACAAACTTCTAAAAATGCTTAAAATTTCCCTTATTATAATATAAATCAAGTAATTTATTCTATATACAAAACAAGAAGATAAAAGGAAATAAGTTTGGTGCCAGTGAGACAGTTCAGAAGGTGAGAAGCACCTGCTGCCAAGCCTGAAGACCTGAGTTCAAATCCTGGAAGTTCAATAGAAAGCTGACTCCTATGAGTTATCCTTTGATTCCACACATGTGCCATGGGCGAACACACACACACACACACAGAGAAAGAGAGCGAGGAATAAATAAATGCAAACAAGTATAAACAAAAAGAAAAAATAAGTTTGTCCAAAGCCATTTGTATACTGTCCTTTAATTTTTTTTTAAAAAGATTTATTTATTTTTGTTTTATGTGTATGGGTGTTTGAATGTATGCCTGTGCATCACACACATGCCTGGTGCCTGTGGAGGCAAGAAGAGGGTATCAGATCATTTGGAACTGCAGTTACAGATGGTCGTGAGCCACCATATAGGTGCTGGGAACTGAACCCAGGTCCTCTGCAAGAGTAACAAATGCTCTTAACCTCTGAACCATCTCTGCAGCCCCTTTTGTACTGTTTGTTCTTAAGTATGAAGTCTGGGGTCCTTCAAAGTGGAGAGACCTTTGGGAAGGATGGCACTTGTGTGATACTGTTGCTGAGAGTGTATTGACATTTACTCTCCCTAGACAAGGAATTAATGATAGACCAAAGTCAGGATATCATCAAAGTTTAATTGGTGAGCTAATGAGTTTAATGGGGTTGCTTATAGGAGTATAAGCCAGGGGTTGCTTACAGGAACAAGAATGACTCAAAAGCAGCAGTATCGCTGAACGTCTACCCCAGTGTGAGTGACAGCTCATGAAAACTGGAACCCTGGAGCTCACTGCAGAACTTGCAGCTCTGAGTCTGAGTGGCCTCAGGGGTCCTAATTGTAGATATAACCTGGGGAGGGAGAAGCCTGGTTCGTCTGGTCAATTTCAGGGACTTCCTGAGGTTTTTGAGTTGTTTATGTCCTGAGGTTTAAAGAGCCTCCCTTAAGAAAAATTTCCTTTCCTTTCCTTTTTTTTTTCTCCCTTGAAACAGGTTTTTATGTGGCTTAGGCTAGCCTCAAACTAGCTATGTAGTCAAGAATGACTTGAATTTGTGCTCCCCCTGCCTCCACTTCCTGAATGCTGGCATTACAGACATGCACCACACCTGGCGAATTATCTGTTTTCTTAGGTCAGAAGAAAATAGACCAGTGAGTAAGTGCATTAGTCAGCTTCCCATTATTGTAACAAAATAACATGAAACAATCACTTTAAAAAGAGGAAAGGTTGGGCTAGAGAGATGGCTCTAGTGGTTAAGAGCACTGACTGTTCTTGCAGAGGAAGTAGGCTTGGTTCCCCGCACCCACATGGCAGCTCACAATCATGTGTAACACCAGTCTCAGGGGATGTAGTACACGTTTCTGGTTTTTGGGAGAAGTGTAGTAACGTGGTGCACAGACACACATGCAGGCAAAACACCCATACATGGTAAAATAAAAAATAAAAATTTAAAAGAAAGAATACCATTTATTTCAAAAATATTTTCAGTAAACTGGGCCTGGTGAGGAGGGAGAACTTCTTGGCCTGTAAATTTGAGGTTAGCCTGCTCAAATACTTAGTGGTTGAACTTGGAGACACAAATTCACACCATTCCTCCCCTGACAAAGATTTAGTGATAAGAGGGTGATACGGTTTAAAAAGCTTTCCATTTGCAGCCATGCACAAGAAATACCAGGACTTTCCTCATATTGCACAATCAAGACAAAATATAGAATAGTATTTTAATAATGTGTATGTGCAGCTGTCTGAAGAGGAAGAAGGCCTTGGAGCCCCATGGAGCTGGAGTTACAGGCAGTTGTGAGCCACTGAACGTGGGTGCTGGGAATCAAACTCTGTCGTTTGCAAGAACAGTATACGTCTCTCCAGCCCAATATTGTTAGCTTTAACCCTGAGCTTCAGGCAGGAGGACTGTAAATTTTAGGCCAGCTTGGGCTACATAGTTAAACTACATTGAAAACAAAACAAAACAGCAGAATGTTGATGGGACTCCAGACAAGAGGGTTTATTCCACACACTGTTTGCACCTGTGGTTTTAATATGGGATCTTAGTGGTTATCAACAATTGGTCTGATAATATTTCTTTATACGCTACACACTGGATTCTGACCTAGTGAATCCTGGGTTCAATCTTCCTCTCCCATCTCTTTCTTGATCCAGTCAACGTAATTGAGTAACTTGATGTAGAAGCCGTAACCCTCCCCACACCCAAGGCCCCAGGACACAACGCCTGTGGCCACCCAGGTATCACGCTTGCGGTCCCTGACTGCAAAAACACTTCCACTGTCTCCCTGGCAGGCATCATTCTTTAGAGTTGGGTCCCCAGAGCAGAACATATTGTGAGAAAATACATCATTACTCTTTTTCGCCTCGAGCCATCTCTGGCATGCCTCTCGATCAGCTACAGGCAGCCGGACAAACCTGAGGTCAAAAGCAAGCTTATCTTCAGTTATCCCGAAGCCGCTGACATAACCCATGAGGCCTTTCTCATAGAAGGTCTCATTGTCAGGGAGACAGATGGGGAGGAGGTCGGGGCCCAGTGTGACGCTGTTTTCCAGTTCCAGTAGGGCAATATCGCCTTCAAAATTGTTAGATTCATGTTGGCGGTAGTCTGGGTGAACGATGACCCTACGGACTGGATGGTGTCCCAATTTCTTGATCGCTTCCACATTTGTGTGGCCCAGGAAAACATCGCTACTGGTGTTGTATTGTTTGTCGGGTTGCTTGGGGTAGAGGGTGTGGGCTGCAGTGAGGATCCAGCGGTCCCCGAGCAGGGCCCCGCCCCCTCGCCCGTGGATGTTGGTGAATGCCTGCCAGGGGAAGTTGCCTGGATTGGCTTTCTTCCCTGCGATGATGCGCTGCTTCTCTGTCACAGGGTTGACAGGCTTCCCGCACACTGCAGAGAGACGGAGGGCGAGGACCAGTCAGACCCAGGCCCTGCCTCCTCTTCCCTCTTTTGCTCAGTTTCCCCTCCTACCCTCTTTAAAGCTCTTGAATTTTTTTTCCCCTTTTTTCTCCTGTTCTCAAAATCCATTCTATAGCCCATTCCTGGCCAACTCTCCTTGTTCTTATTTATTCCTTCCTGGGAGCTCTCTGGACTCTCCCGATACCTTGTGTGTGTGAGCACTAGACGACCAGCACCAGTTCAGATTCTCTGTGCCTCTCTGCTTTTCTCCTGGGACACCCCTTCTCGCTCCTGTTCCCTTACTGCTCCCCAGGTTGTCAGCTCGAGTGTGACACGGACTCACTTGATCTCCTTTCTCTGTACCATGCTTCTTCTAAGACCCTACAACCCTGCAAATGGCATCGGGGAATGACCCGGAGGGCAGCCACTCTTTACCTGGCAGGCACCGGGGCATCTTCTCTCCTTCCTCTTCATTCTTCCAAATGCCCTGCGCTGTGCAGGTATACAGCCCTGAGGATAAAAGGAGTTAGAATCAAGGCTGGAGGTGATGGACCAGAACCAATGCCCGGACAGCAGAAGCCATTGGGCCCCGAGGGTGCTATATAGTGGGAAAAGAGCCACCATAGTTAGGGGTCAAAGTTAAGTGGTTCAAATCGATATGGATATATAAAAATGTTAAGAGACTCCTCACACAGTTTTGTCTGACTGTTGGTTGAAAACAAATCAGAATACTAAACTATATATATTTGGGGTGAGGCTCATATATAAAAGTAAGACACACTCTGGGAAGAATCTATCCAGAGCCTATCACTGACTGCATCTTCACAGTGGGACTATAGATAATGCTATATCTCCCTTCATTTCTCCCTGTCTCTCTCTCCTCTCTCTCTCTCTCTCTCTCTCTCTCTCTCTCTCTCTCTCCCTCCCTCCCTCCAGGTTTTGTTGTTTAGCACAGGTTGGCTTTCAATTTGCTATGTAGCCCACATTGGCCTTCAGCTCTCTAATCTTCTGCCGTCATCTCCCCTGTGCTGGCATCCCAGGAGGGTAGCACCACACCCAGCAGTAGCTACATCTTCTGATTGCTGACACTCTGCCATGTTACTGAGCATTTTATCTGTCTTATCTCATTTAAACACGGTAACACTTTCAAGTATGTACTATCTATATTTTTAAAACGAGAAAACTAAGATTAAGTCTTTCCTTCCCTCCCTCCCTCCTTCCTTCCTTCCTTCCTTCCTTCCTTCCTTCCTTCCTTCCTTCCTTCCAGTATTGAGGATATAACCCAGGGACTCTCACATGGTGAACAAGTGCATTATCACTGGGCAATATCCTCAGTCTTGATTTTTTTTTAAATTTAAAATGAAAATTTATTAGGTGCTATAGCATATATCTGTAATCCTAGCTCTTGGGATACAGAAGTAGGAAGAGGCAGGGAAATTAGGTGTTAAAAGTCATCCTTGGCTACACAGAGAATTTGAGGAAGGGAGGGAGGGAGAGGGAGAAGGAGAGGGAGAGAGAAAGGGAGAGGGAGAGAGAGAGAGAGAGAGAGGGTGGGGGAGAGAAAGAGAGAGGAGGATATTAAAGACACCAGCAGAGCAGGCTGGGAGTATAGCTCAGTGGTATAGTGCACATGCCTAGCATGCAGGAGAGAGGCTCCAGGCTCGGTCTTCAGGACTACAATAACCAACCAACCCTAGATGGGTTTGAGAGTCATTAAGTGAAGGGAAAGATTAGAACATGACAGCCTGGGAGAGAGAGCAGAGAGGAGGCAGTTCACTCCAAGTGTGGGGATGGCTGCCGTGGTGGTGTAGTGCTGTTAGTTATGGTAGAGTCAGTGGCAATGACTTCATTGCTAATTAGTGGATATGGTGGTGACAGGGTTGACGTGGTGAGATGACAGTGGTGGCGGCAATGGCGATAATTGGTTTTGGTAATGGTTGTGGCCATGTTGGTGATGGTGATTTGGGGGTGGAGATTGTTGACGTTGGTAGCGATGGCGGTAATCTCTGTGGTGGTGATGCTGGTGTTGACAAGATGGTGGGGATTGTTGGTGTTGGAAGTGACCATGGTGATGGTCGCATTGGGGAATGTGTTAATGGCGGCTATGATGGTGATCGCACTGGTACTGGTGCTACTGGCAGTGAGGATGGCATTGTTCCTGGGTAGCGGGAGTATTGGTAATGGTTGTGGTGACGAGAGGGAGCTGATGGCTTATGAGATTCGAGTCTTTGCTTTCTACCAGCTCGAGTGCCCCTTTCTTCAAACTTACTAGATTCCTTTCGGCATTGCAATTTAGAATCCTTCAGTCAGTACCTAGGGCTTCATTGAAGAAATTTCAGATGTCCCTCACAGCTGTAATGGGAACCATGACAGGCATCGGTTCCTACCTTGCACAGACTCGCTACTGCCAGCTCTGGTCTTCATCTTGTAATATGGTTCACGGCAGTAATATTGGATACTGGCTTCATAGGTGTTCACGCCTTTTGTGGTGATGTATCGGAAGTCCCCATTGGACAGGCTTCGGGGCCGCCCACAGTCCTTGACTTAGAAAAAACATAGGGTTGTAAAGGAGAGGAGAACACCTGCGTGGAAACTTCGGTGGGGGGAGGGAGCTGTCTCATAGAGCCTCAGAGACGTATGGTAGGTGGGGAGGGCACTTGGAACGGAGGGAGTGAAATTCAATTCTGGCAGAACCTGAGATGAGGACTTAGTTTCTGCGAAGGCCTGTGAACTTCAGTGGATGAGCTAAGAGGCAGGACCCTTGGAGATGAGAGTCTGGATTCTTTTCCCCTCCCAGCTCGAGTCTCGAGACTAAGAGATGACAGGTGTCCAGGGGCAGAGACATCCAATTTGTGACTTACTCTTGCACCTGGGCATGGCGCGATGCCATGTGCCATCATCCTGGCAAACAGCTGTGAAGGAGAGCAGCGCCTGTTTTCCCTGTTTAAGCAGAAGTTAGACGTGTCATTAGCACACAGCTCCCCTCCCTGCCATGCTGTACATTGCATGTAGGGAACATGATGACAGGTGTCAGTCTCTTAGACCTCAGCTCCCTGTGGCTCCTGCTCCCTTCCTCCTAGCTAGTGCTCCCAGTCCAGAGCTGCAGATGGGAGACTGTGATCCATAGCAGAAATTCACAGCAAGGCTAACTGTCAGATTCCATAATGTTTTTAGACTCTTACCTGTTTCTGCTAACCCCTCCCCATTGTAATAGAAAACAAACAAGTCAGGATTGTGCTTTTGTATCAGAGACTGTTTCTGGAGCAGACCCAGACTTCTCACTCTCCCTGAAATGCCCTCCCAGCCAAGGTCTGCATCACATTCTCTCCTAGATTGCAGTTTTCGTAAAGTCACGGGCTTTCCCTAAAACACTAGTGCAGCCTGGCCCATTTCACAGGTGTTCACCGTGATGATGCAGCAGGTGAGTGCACATCCGGGGCAAGACCAAAAACTGGCCTGATAATATTAGAAATTATGATTGATTTTGATACAGAGCCTTGTTCCATCGCCTAGACTGGCCTGGAACTAGCTATGCAGCCCAGTCTGGCCTCGAACTCATGATTTTCCTGCTTTAGTCTCCCGAGCACATGTTACAGGTGTACGCTGTCGCACCTGGCTATGAATACTGTTATTAAGAGCAAGAATCGGAAGGGTCTAAGGGCGAGTACTTGCAACCCCAGCACCCAGGAGATAAAGGCAGGAGGGTAGAGATTTAAATTCAGCCTGGGCTGCATAGTGAGACTGACTCTTTCACTAACCAATCAGCCAACCATCCCTTCTCTCCCATTTACTTAATCACAGTCTTCATCACTCTGCAAAGCTGGAGACAGGTCAGTGGGCCTGTGGTATCACGCTTATCAAAGATAAACCAAAGGGCCCTGGAGGTTTTGGTACTAGTTGCTGCTGTACAGAACAAGTCAGGACAGCTCCACCTTGGATTTTCAGTCCTTACTTCTACAGTGAGTAATTAAAGTGGTTCAGAAGTGTTTAAATGCAGCTGCTCACCCAAACCCCATGGGTAGTTTTAAATAGTTAGGGTGCCCAGGCTGTACTACAGACCGATGGAATTAGAGTCTCTATTGGGGAAGCCAGGCATCAGTTTCTGGAAAACCCTCTGTTGCCAGTATGCAGGCGAAGCTCATTCTTTTTTCTTCTTTATCGTACCAGGCATTGAACCTAGGGGTGCCTGCATGCTGGGCTACTGAGCTATATCCCCAGCCCTCTTTTTTACTTTGAGCCAAGGTCTGGCCTTGAACCTGCTCTGTGGTTCAAGTGGACCTTGGACTTTAGTCCCTTTTATGTGCAGTTAGATCTGAGAGCAAGCAGACCAAGTGATTCTCCCAGCTCTACCCTCGATGGCTTCATTTTAGTACTGGGGACATGCTTATCTAAGGTCCTCTAGGGAGACAGGGTGAATCTCTCCTCTCAGCCCCAGCCTCTTACCTCCATGAGCTGGTAGCCTTGTTTGCAGGTGACAATGAAGTAATCCCGGAACTGGTACTGAGGCTGCGGGTCCTGGATGATGGTGAACTCATCTAGGACCTTGGGCTGGGGGCACTTGATGACTGTTGGTGAAGCCAGAAGGCACGTTCACACTGAAGCCATTTGTCCTTCCTTCTCCCCCACTTCCCCTCATTACTGGCAAGGGAGGTGCTTAGATATCTTATTTCAGCTTTGGGGGCTGGGGATTGAACCCAGGGATTCATGCATGTTAAACACAGTTTTAACCGGGAAGAGACATTCCACCAGAAGCATCTTACTTTCAGTGGTGTACCGCAGCCTCCAGCCCCGGCTATCCCCCGACTCGTCCGTGAAGAACACCAGATCCACGGCATTGCTCCTGGTGTCAAGGTCTGGAGGCCTCTGGTTTCCACAGAACTCCCCCAAGTTCTTTCCATTAGCATTGATCTTGAGAGGAGAGAGGGGATTGTTGTTATTTCTCCAGCGGGGACATTTTTGCAAATGGCCACGTGGGTATCAGCCTCGTGGCCAAAGGTGGTGGTAGAGATGGAATCCTATCTGGTGTGTGTTTTCAGCTGCAGGTAAAAAAGGACCCCCCCCCCAGGACCCACTGGCTGTTATGTGGGAGCTGATCCCGACCTATGTGATGCTGGTCAGCAGTGTGTGATCCCGTCCCGCTCAGCCAGAGGACCCGGGAAGAAGCAGGGACCTGGGGGCCATGTGGGCGCGTGAAGGATAGTGTAAAGTGTGGCTTACATAGAGCTGGTCATAGGGGCAGTGTACTTGCTGGTGGTCATCAATTTCAAAAGGATCCAGAAACTTGAGGTGCAGAGTGAGGCCCCGCTCTACCCGGATGCTGTAGTTGCAGCGCAGATTGGGCGGGTAGGGCTGAGGGTATTCGAGGCTAGAGATGTAACCAGAGGGCTCTGTGTACAGCTCATCACTGCATTCGGCTAGGAGAGCAGAACCAGGTCATTAGGGCTCTCAGGCGGCCCCGGTAAGTCTCTGCTCCGTCCTGGCCACCCCTTACCCACACCCTGTCTTACGCTGGCAGGATTTCCCATCGTTCTGAATCTCATAGCCTGGATGACAAGAACAGAAGTAGCCCCCGACATAGTTGTGACACAGGTGTTGGCACGGGGACTCGTGACCCCCTTCCACAGAGTCGGGCTGGAGTGCACATTCGTCAAGATCTGGAAGGGATTCCGGAAGGAAGGGTTAAGTTCCTGCCCAGGGCCTGGCATGGTGGCACATGCCTTTGATCTCAGCACTCGGGAGGCAGAGGCAGGCGGATCTCCGTGAGTTTGAGGCCAGCCTGGTCTACAGAGTGAGTTCCAGGTCAGTCCAGGTTACACAGAGAAAGGCTGTCTCCAAAAATAAAAACAAACAAACAAACAAACAAACCAAAACTGTCTCCAAAAAAGACTGAAGATATCCTTGCAGCAGTTCTAGTGTCCGTTCATGACTCCTGTCTAACTAGTATCTTAGCCGGATGGTGGTGGCGCACACCTTTAATCCTGGCACTTGGGAGGCAGGGCAGGCAGATTTCTGAGTTCGAGACCAGCTTGGTCTACAGAGTGAGTTCTGGGGCAGCCAGGGCAACACAGAGAAGCCCTGACACACACACACACACACACACACACACACACACACACACACACACACAATTCCTGTCCAGAGACTTTCAGATCAGATGTGATACTGTCATGCCATTGGCTCCTTTTGTCCAGAGATTTCTGTACAAAGTCCACTTCTGGACTCCATGCCTCTAATGCTCTCTGGGAACTGTTTGATGGCAACAGAGCCCAGATAGTCAGACCCCATCTTTTGGAGAAAAATAAGGAAAGACAGGTTTCTGGTTTCTGGCTTCAAGCTCGTCCCTGCCCAACTGTGGCTGAGGCCAGAAGAAGGGCTTGCCTCAGGGTCCACTCACCCACAGCCTGGTAGTAGGCCAGGAAGCCCTTGTAGAACATGATGTTTCCGTTCTCTTCATTGGAGAAGTCTGTGTGAAAGGTCAGCAGCATCTTGTTCCCCTGGGACATGAATTCCTTCTTTCCAGGGGAATCGCCCAGAGGAGACTCCAGCTGCCCACAGAACCTCCCTAGAGTCCTCTTGTCGGCAGAGATCTGTTGGAGGAAGGGCAACCGAGAGAAGTCCTGATAGGGAGCCTGGTCCCACCGGCAGAACAGCGAAGGTCTGCTCCAGACTGAATGACGATCTAATGTTACTTCCTGTCAGACTCCGGCTGCTATGGACACCCCCAGGCGATGCCCATCGAGTGTTTTAGTCCATTCTAAATGGACACTGGTCCATTCTAGTCTTTCATTAACTTTTATTTTTTAGGTAGGATTTTTGGTGACATTTATTACCCCCTCCCCCCCGCCGTGTGGGTGTGTGTTGGGAGACACATGGGGGCATACCTATGGAGTACAGCGGATAACTTGCAGAAGTCAGTTCTTTACAGCCATCATGAGTCCTTGGGATTTGAACTCAGTGTTGGGAGGTTTGGAGGCAAGCGCCTTTACCCACTGAGCCATCCCGCCAGCCCCAGGCTGTGATTGAACCTGCAATTCTTCTGCCTTCAAGTCCCAACCGTTGACTGTCTTCCCCTGTCATTCTGTGCCTAGTATATCACCTCTCCCCTGCGGTCTCCCTCTTTATTCCGTCATGGTTCCCCCCTCCACCTCCCCACCCTCTTCCTCCTCTTTTCATCTTCCTTTTCCTCCTTAGATGTTTTTGTGAAAGTGTTTTGCTAAATAACCGTGCACTTGCTATGTAGCCCAGGCTGTTCTGGAACATTCTAAGTCTCCCTAGTACTGGGGTCACAAGAGTGTGCTACCATGCCCAGGTTTTTTGGTTTGTTTGTTTGTCCGTTTGTTTCCCACTTCATCATCTGACAGCAGCAGCCAGCCCTGCCTCCTGATAGACCCAACCTAATGTGATGATGTCTGGTCCCCAGCGTCTCCGGCACTGGCCAGCATTGCCTGGCGTCTTGACCACTTTTCCTCACAGGTTGCTCACTCTCTCAAAAGCAGAAGACATCGTCCTCACTATCTGTGCCTCCAAACGCCCCCTCCCCACTGTGGACTCGTTGAGTCCTCTCTGCCAGGAAGATGAGCAGTTCTGGTGGTGACGATGGTATGTGGGAATGCACGGGCTCTGCTGGAATCCTGCATTTCACCTCTATTGGACATAGGAAGATGAGGCTGAGAAAGAGACCCTTTGAAGGGTACAGAGCAGAGGGACCGAGATCCCTTCCTCCCTGAAGGCCATGTGCAGCCTGTCATGTGTTTCATTTCCTCACATTTCTGGTGAGGTAGGTAGCCATACAGGGAAACTGAGGCACAGCTGTTTCCTAAGGTCTTATAGCTAGCCATCTCCTGACTTCTATACATAGTGACATTTCTATACATAGTAAAACAAAGTCCCCTGTCCCCTCCATGGTTCTCACTGAGGAACTCAAAGCCCATGAATACCCTATCTGTGGCTGGAACTCAAGGCCAGCATTTCTACAGAGCTTCACAGTGATGGGGTACAGGCATATACAGTCCAGGGTATTTAGAGCACAAGCTCCCAGCTTCTTGAGTGGCCCAGCTTTGCCCCCCGCCCCACCTGACTCCTACCTTGACATAGTCATAGAGACACCCTTCAGAAGGTTCCAGGTCAAAGTGCCAGAAGACGAGCTTCACCCTGTACCCAACGGGGACCGTGATCACGGTGGTTTTCTCAAAGTCATTGGGGTAAGGCTTGGGATACCGAGGGGAGGTCACCTCTCCATAGTGCTTCTGAGGGACGTAGACGGAGCCCTCCGCCCTGCAGAACAGGGTCACCAGAAGGAGGGTGAAGAGCCGCCTGTCGAAGAGAGAGGGGGGGTGTTTGTGGGGCTGGAGGGGTGCAGCATCCTTGCCATTTGGGCTGTGGTGGGGCAGGGATGGGATGACTAAACTGCCCGTCCTAACCATCTGCTCCTCTAGACTTCACAGAAGTACTGTGAACAGCAGAGGCAGCCACTGCGGCTGCTGCATCCTTGACCCTCTCAGGCCAGCGTCCAGTCCAGAGGTCACCATGCTCCCATCAGGCCCCCTCCCCCCCCCAGGCCACCTCCTCTTCCATCTCCTTTTCTTCCTGGAATAGGACTGGCTTGGGACCAGCTAACTGAAGGTGAAGCTTTCCAGCGATGGCTCTGCAAAGGCTCCCCAAGGCTTCAGCAAAGGCCTCTGGGAGAAATTCTTCATGGAGTCTGAGAAACACACATGGAGATTCTCTCCTCATTCAGAGGGTTCCCTCCCTTCATTGTTACCCTGCTATGAGTTCAGAGTCAAGAAAAGAGCTCAAGTCTGAGAGTCTGGTCCCTGGAGGAGGGCTGGGGAGCCTTATTCCTGTATGTGTGAACACTGGAGATGGGGACTACAGGAAGAGGGTGTTGTGCCCCTATTTTAATAAGGTGGGAGCATGTTCGCCTTCCATGCCCATCTCCTCCCTTGGTGCCCATCTCTCCGTTACTCACATGTCTCAAGGCCAGTTTGTTTTGGGTCCTCAGCTCTCTTGACAGAGTCTTCAGGCACTGTTAGTTGGAGGAGGGAGTGGGCATGCAGAGGAGGGAAGGACCAGGCAGCGGAGGGGTGACCATTCCCGGAGGATTGTTGTAGAGAATGAACCATTTGCATAAACAAAAAAAAAAAAAAAATTCTGAGTTCCCAGTTTAGTTTTGGTTTTGAAGTCCCTGTTGCTGGTGCCACCTGGTGGTCAACATAGGGAACGGTCGAGGAGATGAGGTCTGAGGAGATGGCGTCTGAATTTTTTAGGGAAAAGAAACATTTGGTTGGAGCTCAGGACTCTGGAGATTCTAAATCGGATTAGCATCTTCCCAGACTTTCCTGGGGGCTGCTGGTTATGCTTTGTTCAAGGTTCCTCGCCGAAGGCAGAAGTCATCCCCGGCTGCGGAGGCCCTTGCAGGCTTTGCTTTCCCGTTGGTTCCATTCTTGCTATCCGTCCCCAGCTGCCCCGGTGCAAGAATGGCTTGGTTTTAAATGCGCCGGGTGAGGTGATAGGAAGAATCGGACTGAGGGGGGCATAGGGGAAGAGGAGGGTCGGTGTAGTTGTCATGCGGCCCAGGCCCGCGTTGCTCACGAATGACATTTAGCCCTACATGGGGGTTTGCTATGTCCCAGAACCCTAAAGCAACAACAGGGCTTTGAGCTCTCACACCCCCATCACTGAACTCTGGGCTTGCCAGTGAACTTAGATCTTATTGATGATACGGCAGCTACAGAGGGGAAGAAACATCTTTTCCTGGGCATCTGGTCAGTTTGAGTCCCCAGGGACTTGCTTAGTGCTTCAAGTAAAGGGTGTGGCTGTGGAGCGAGGGTGACTTGGTCTTTTTAGAAGGGAAACCAAGTTCCCGAGACAGCTGTAGTATTCACAAGGACATAGTGTCCTGTTTAAAAATTCTGCTCCTGTGTACACAGAACTAAATATCTTATGGTACTTTGTTCTGTGGAGGCTTGGGCTGCTGAGCAGGTCTCCCAGTTTCTGTAACATTGGAGGGATCCTGATGTATTTATTCGTTATTAGATGAGCCTTCCATCCCTCTACCCACCATCTCACCCTCCCTTACTGGTTCACTTATGGGATTATTTATATCAGGGGTCAGACCGCCGATTTCAAGGACTCACAAAGATGGTGACAACCTCCCTTTTCATGATAACCAGTCATCTCGGGATGTAGCTGGAGAGTAGGCACACACAAGCTGCAAGAACTATCAAGGTTTGGAAGGTTTTCACAGCAGACTTGCATGCTGGAGCAGACTATAATGGCAGGGCTGCTCTGTCATTTTTATCACAATGGGATCCATGGCCTTGTCAAGAAAGACAAACGATGTGGGAGGAGGAAATGGATTAGAGCAGAAGACAGGAGGAAGAGAGAATCTTGTCCAGTGATTTGCATGCTGGTGCCCTAAGGGCTTTGTATGTGTGCGTGCGCGTGTGCATGCACGCTGTGTGCTTTACAGGCTCATAATGCATGCGGAGGGAATAGAGAATGACGTGACTAAAAAAATGTCAGACCTGGACTTACCACCTCAGGTAGGTCGGTCCAACACCCCTTTCAACTCTGTTCAAAGATTCAAATAAAACCTAAATCTAAATCTCTATCTAGAGACAAAAATGATTACATAGATCTAGTCAAACATAGGTAGTTTGCTTTGTCAATAAATATATACTTTTTTAAATAAAATTTCATTAATAAGAATATTTGTTTATTACATAAAATTTACCAGAGAAAATCAATCAAAATCACCCCACTTAATACAACTTAAGTTTAGTATTTTTAGAATACTTCTACCTTAAAACTATTTATTTACTTATTTTTTAAAGATTTTCGTTTATTTGTAAAAATAAGTGTTTTGCCTGCATGTATGCATGTGCATCATGTGCGTGCAGAGTCTGTGGAGGCTGGAAGAGGGTGTTAGCACCCCAGTGCTGGAGTTACAGACATTTGTGAGTTTCCAGTGGGTGCTGGGAACTGAACCAGAGTCCTCTGGAAGAGCAGCCAGTGCTTTTAACTTCTGAGCCATCTCTCCAGCCTCTATTTTTTACAGTTTCTGAACTGTGCATAGGGCGTAAAAAGTAGGATCAACCATATTTAGACCCTGCCAACTGTGGAGGGAAGCAGCCTTTTCACAAATGGGTTCACGAAAAACTCTACTCAGGAGGGAGTATGAGCGCAGGAAAAATGAGAAAATGACAAACAAACAGGGTAGTTCGCGTTCTTTTATGGGACCAGAGGAAATGACCCTCACGATCTTGCTTTAAAATGACACGTGGAACGCGCTTTAGAAGTAAAACGCAGGAGCGTTTTTAATAGGAGAATTAACAGTATACATTTTAAGAAAAGAGGACAGAGAGAGACTGACAATGCGCCTTGTCAGTGGAAAAACCACACCAAGAAGAGAAGGAGGGAGAGACTGACAATGTACATTACCAGGGAAAGGGGCCCACACCAGAAAGAGAGAAAAATGCTCTGGCCAGAGGTTTAAAAAACCAAATACAGGTTTTTGGTATGTAGATGTTGCTCAGGCCTTCAGAGGAACTGGTTTCATATGTAGATGTAGTCACGCTCAGGTGGGAGGAGCCCGGTGTCCTTCCTCCTGGGGTCTTACAAACTTTGAGGTTATCTTATTTGCTATGAAAGAACATTTGACTCAATAACCCATAATTGGCTGAATGTTACTGTTAGCTGAATAATATCTACTTTTAATATTAACAGGTAGCTCTACACATGCCAGGACTTAGAAGCCCGCAAGATATTTTATAAGGACAATTACTTTTGAGTAAAAAATGGCCGCTTCTCCTTCTCAGCTATCACCAGCCAGCTAAGGTATTACTAGGCCATGCAGACATAAGGAAAGGCTTTTATCGCCATTACAGCAAAGGGGAGGAAGGGCCGGTAAGCCGAAATTCCCTGCCGGGGAGTCTGGAACCTCAACCACATTGCCAGGGTATTGGGGCTCCCAGCAGCCAACTCCTATTTATTTATCTATTTATTGATTGATTGATTGACTGATTGTTTTTCAAGATGAGGAGTTTCTCTGTGTAGCCCTGGCTGTCCTGGAACTCACTCTGTAGACCGGGCTGGCCTCAACATCCAAAGTGCTAGAATTAAAGGCATGCACCACCACCGCTGGACTTTTTTTTTTTTTTTTTTTTTTTTTTAAACCTTGAGACGAGATCAAGGCTGGCCTTGAACTTTTAGGATCCTTCTGCCTCAGCCTCCCAAGCTGTTGGAATTGTAGGCGTGTATCTCTTGCTCAGCTTGGATCCCGCTGCTTTTCAAAGATACATCTAGCCTTTGACCACAGAGCGCCTTTACTCTCAACACTAATGTGCCCCTCTTACGGTGCTCGTTTTTGTTTCTCGCTGTAAGTCACTCCAGATCTTTCCTGCAACCTTCAAGAGCTTATCTTCCCAGGCTAGCAATGCCCTTGGCGACGAGGGCCAGCAGCAAAGCGTGAGCTGATGGCGCTGCCTTCACCGAGGCAGGCCTTGCCGGGGCTGGAGTCTCTGTAAAGCCCTGAGACCCCGGAGGGGAAGTGGAGGATAAGGTAGGTCTGAGGACAACTGAGAGTTACACCAGCACACTGGGCGGAATGCGGCTTCGATCAAGAACCCCACAGCCGCCGTATCTTTCCGAGCTTTAGTTCCTCATCGGGAGACGCTGATGGGAGAGAACACACCCCTTGCCAGCACAGTTTGGGGGCTAGGTGAGATAACTGGTGCTCCTGGCATACACAGATGTGAAAGGAAGAAGGAAGCATGACTATAATTGCATGTAGGAGCTGCCATAGGCGGTGGAGCCGACTGCTTCGCGTATTTGCAGTAATGTAGGGGTCTCTGGAATAGTTCAGAAACACAATGCGCTTAAAACCCCTTCCTCCACACTCCATCTGAACAGAGGCTGAGAAGACAGCTATTCCACCAGTGACTACAGAAGAAGCTGTCAATAGGTGAGGTGCGGGATTCAAAAAGACATCCGCGTGACGCTGCCAGGGTTAGCTCCGCATGTTTACGATCCCAGTGTGTGGGAGGCTGAAGCAGGATCATTACCATGAGTCTGAGGTCAGCCTGGGCTACAGAGTAAAATCCTCCTTGAAAAGACAAAACGATGCTTTAAGTCAAAGTTTTGCTTAGATGTACAGATTCCCTGGTACGAAACCCAGGAGATCCGAGGGGAAAGGGGGCAGTGGGTGCTGCTTCTGATTTGGGATGGTGGAGATCAGGGGAGGGGGCGTTCTCTTGGGCAGTAAGTTGCTGAGTCTGTGACTTAATAGCGTTCTCCGGTCCCAAGTGGATCCTCGCCCCCGCTCATTCTTGGAGACACCTCCACAGTGCCGATCGCCACTGCTCGGGCCTACCCGGGTCAGTCTTTACCTTCCATCACCCTCTCGATCCAATCCACATAGTTGAGTACTTTGGTGTAGAAGCCGTACCCCTTGCCGCATCCGATGCCCCAGGATACGATGCCTGTGGCCACCCAGCGAAGTGCATGATCGTCCCACACCACGTAGACGCTGCCACTGTCCCCCTGGCAGACACTATTCATCTGCACCTCGTCCCCAACACAGAACATGTTTTCAGAAAACACTTCGGTCCTCTGCTTCTGGCGGAGCCAGGCTTCACAAGCCTCCCGGGGAGCAACAGGCAGCTTTGAGTATTTCAACTTTGTCGTTAACCAACCCATCTCCACACCAAACCCACTGACATAGCCCCACAGGCCACTGTGGTAGAGGGTCTCATTGTCAGGGAGACAGACTGGGAGGAGGTTGGGGCCCAGAGGGACACTGTGCTTTAGCTCCAGGAGGGCGATGTCCCCATTGAAGTTGTGGGACTCGTGCTGGCAGTAGTCTGGGTGAACCACGACCCTGCGGACAGGATGGTTCCCCAGTTTCAGCAGCTCGTCTATGTCTGTGTGACCCAGAAACACTTCCACACTGTGGTTCTTTCTGAGATAGATGCTGTTCTTGGGGTAGATGGTATGGGCAGCAGTCAGAATCCACCTGTCTCCCAGCAAGGCTCCGCCCCCACGACCATAGATACTGGTGAAGGCTTGCCAGGGGAAGTTGCCCAGCGTAGCTCGGGAGGATCCAAACGTCTTTGAGTTCTGGGCAATGGGGGTGACTGGTCTTCCACAGACTGCGAGAGAGGAGTAGGGTAGGAGATTAGATTGGAGACCTGTGAGATCCTATGGGAGGTGTGAGGAGGCTCTCAGGTGTGACTGCAGAGGGTCAGGACCTTCTTAGTGTGTACTTCACAAGTACTGATGAATCAGCCAGGCAGTGGTGGCGCACGCCTTTAAGGCAGATCAATCTCTGTGAGTTCGAGGCCAGTCTGGTCTACAGAGTGAGTTCCAGGACAGCCAAGGTTACACAGAGAAACCCTGTCTTGAGAAACCCAAAAACCAGAAACAACAACAACAACAAAGTACTGATGACTCAACCTGACACCATGAGCACGCGCCCTGCGCGGGACAGACAGTGGGCCTTCCCTCCAGCCGCCTCAGACATCTTCTAGGCACTCCTTAACTCTGATGGGGCCATCTCTGGCCCAAAGTTGTCTTCAGTTTTCTGTATCACTCTGTCATTTGTAACATCGCCCGTGCACACACACACACACACACCCTGCCTCCAGGCTGTCCTTAGAGTGTTCTGTGGATCAGATTTGGTTTGGGAGCAAGTGCTCTCATTTGAAAATATGGATTTTTTTTCCAGGCATATTGGGGCATGCTTGCAATTCCAGAGGCCATCCTGGGCTATATGAGATTCTCTCAACACACACACACACACACACACACACACACACACACACACACAGAATAAAATGCTGCTATAACTGTGGATGACCTTGAAAGCACAGTGCTAAGAGGAGAAGCCAGTCATAAAGGGTCTCATAATGTATGATTCTGTTTGTATAAAATGTCCAGGACAGACAGGTCCACAGAGGTAGAAAGCAGAGCAGTGGTTGACAGGGCATGGGCGTGTGTGTGTGTGTGTGTGTGTGTGCGCGCGCATCTCTGTGCATTTTTGTGTGTGCATATGTATGTGGAGGCCAGAGGTCAGTCTTGGCCTCTGTCTGTCTGTCTATCTATCTATCTATCTATCTATATGTTTTGCTGGAGATTGAACTCAAGACCTTGTGTACCTTAGGCAGGTGATCTACCATTGAGCTTCCCCCAGCCAGCTCTCTGAGGCATATCTTCACGTTTGGAGAATGAGGGATGAGCTTCTTGCCTCTTCTTTCTGGGCCTCTTGACATCCTTTTCTTCCGAGCCTTCTGCAGTCACCTCCCTTTTCATTCCAGCGCTTTCCTTTCACCCCATGTCCCAGCCCTCGCAGTTACAGCCGAGGCCTTCTGTCATGTGGCCAGCTACTCACCTGGCACACATTGAGGAACCTCTTCACCATCCTGTCTGTCCTTCCATCTCCCCAGGGATGGGCCGCTGAGTGTTCCTGTGGAGCAGAATGAGGGGCAGTAAAGAAGTAAGCCCAGAATCGGGGGTGTCCAGCTAACAGGATAGGAGCTCAGAGGGCCTCAGGCCTTTTGTGGGAGTGAGACAGATGGAAAGCTGCTTCCTCAGCAGGTGGGGACTCACCGGCCTGTTCTGCTTCATAATAGGGATTGTGGCAGTGGTTCTGAGTCTTGGGAGGGTCAGCTCCAGGTGTGGCGACAGCCTCAGAGACCCCGTTGGGCTGGTTCACAGCTATAGGGAAACAGAGGTTCTGAGGGCTTCACAGAGACTTGCAAACTTGCGGCTCGGGATGATTCTGGCCCTGTCTATATGGCCAGTGTGCAAGACTTAGCCAAATCTTAACTGGTTTTCACTGATCAGATTTTAAATATCCCAAGAGTTTGAAAACATCTGTGAAAGTGAGCTGCGGAGAAGCTGGCCTTCCCAAACACAGCTGATGGGAGTATTAATTAGCAAAACTATTTGGGAGGGAAGTCAAACAAGTTCGCAATTAAAAAATGCAAATATGCTGTAACCTAGCTTTTGCATTTCCAAGAATTTACACTAAAGGAATTCTCACACCTGTGCTCAAAGATGTGCGTGTAAGAATATACACAGCCACATTGTTCGGGGCAAGAAAGCATCTGTCCACGGGAGACTTACTAAATACACATTATAGCAATTGAGAGAATATTGTGAGTTATTAAAAACATAATGAGCCAATGCTCACTGTATGCACAATGGCTTTTAAGACATACTAAGTTTGGGGCCGGAGAGATGACTCAGCAGTAAAGACTGTTTGCTGTTCTTCCAGAGGACCCAGTTCCCAGCACCCACGTGGCGGCTCACACTCTAGCGAGGTGATCTGATGCCCTCTTCTGGCCTCTGCAGGCACCAGGCACACACGTGGTGCACACATATACATGGCCAGCAAAGCACTCATATGCACACAATAGAAATAAATCTTAAAAAGGCATACTGAACTTAAAAAACGACCACCTCAGAGCATTCCACACGCTATGCAACAAACAGATGCACTGTATCTTCAAGGGTGTGGAATGTCTTTGGAAGAATGTCTGGAAGATCGAAAACAGGGCTGTTTTTGGAAAGAGTGGTCAGTGACAAAGGCTGTGGCCTTTGGAAAAAAATTTACTATGTACGAATATTATCTTTCCAAAAAGCAAGTCAATGTTGGAAAATCTAGAATTTCACTTACAAACCTGGCTTTCTGATATCTCTCGATCTGCACACAGGGCCTGTAAACTTTCCTGGATTAAATGCCTGGAGCCAAGCAACAGCTGCCTCCTAACTGGGCTGCTCCCTGGCAAGGTCATCCCTGGAATGAGGATAGAGACACTTCAGGTATCCCCAAACCCTGAGACTTGGCTGTTACTCATGCTTCCTGTTGGCTCTTCAAGGGGCCAGGGACCAGGGATGGGGTCACAAAGGTCCTCCCCTGCCCTCCAGAAGGGACCCTCACCTATGGCTTGGTAGAGAGCCAGGAAGCCTTTGTGGAGGTGTGTGATCTTGTTCTTGGAGGAAGACTGTGCCCGGAAGGTCAGCCGCAAACTCCTCCCTGAGGACACAAACTCCCTGTGACCAGGGGGGCTCCCCAGAGAGGAGCCGTGCTGCCCGCACAGCCTGATTGCGTCGGTTCCACTGGTTGAAATCTGAAAGAGGAAAGAGGACAGGAAGTGTGGGGCACATATCTACCTCTGGCTCCGGGTTCAGGGTCGTGTCTCCATCACTCCGGCTCTGCAGGAAGTGACGTACCCCGGTAGGGCTCAGAAGCTGTTCGTGTTGCGGTTTTTCCGAATTAGCTTTTGTCTCGTTATGATTCCCAAGTTTCTTTCAGAATGACCATGCATTTAATGCCTTCTTATGCCTACTATAGCTACGGTGCAAAACATACTCTGCTTTTCTTCTTCCAGAAGATTCCTTGGGAACCTTGAGCTTTCTGCACTTCTCAATGGGTTGTAAAAGACTATATCTGCCTTGCCCAAAATTGAGTCTCTGATGCTTGTAATAGGCCCCCAGACCTTAGCACAACTGACTCTATGATGGAAGTACTATTCAGGTCATAAAACTTAGCACCTAGACAGCACTGCCTGCTGAAATGTAAACAAAGACCTAATCCATCAAAGTCCACAGTTCTGAGAGAGTCTCTAACGTATAACCTTGCCTTTTGACTTTTGTAGTTCTGTTTCTGGCTAACCTTTCTTGTTAACTGAAATATGTCAACACAGGATAGATCTTTGTGTCTATGTGCTTAAGAGCTCACCCTGAGAAAGGCTTGGGGCTATACTGGGATCCTGAACACCCAGTGTAGTCACTGGCTGGCTAATACAGACTTTCTATTAGCTTAAAGCTGTCTGAGTAGTCTTCTCTGATAGATACCTTACAACATTTCTGAAGGCTTTACCGAGACCCCCAGAGACCAGACCTCAAAACACTGGGGGTCTCAGTTACCCTCAGAACAGGGAAGAGTGCAGTGGTGAAGGGGTTTCTAGGGGTACATAACCTGAGATGTCCCAGGTCCTCAGGACTCCCTTTGATCAATAGCTGCCTAACAATGCTTTGAAGAAGTCTGACATCTCCAACCCAAAAAGAAGCAAATTATCAAGTCTCCTGGTCTGTCACTTCCAGAGGTAGTCTGGTTAAGGTGCCTTCTGTTTGGACGCATAAGAGAGGTCGGAGGTGGCTGCTGATTCGGTGTCCAGGCTCCATGTGAGATGTGGCTGTATTCCTCTGTCTGTTCAGGTGGATAAATGTGTGGTGGCCACCCATGGCTGTCTTTACTGTGTGTCTCTGTGTGTCTTTCTGTATGTTTCTGTCAGTTTTGTTTCCCTGTATTGATCAGTGGTTTGCTCTGGTGTGAGACCCCCCACCCCCTTGCAGGGGTGTCTTAAGAACTGTGCCTCTTATTGGGGACCCGAATCCTTTTGTTTCTGCCAGATCACCCAGAGAAACAAACAAACAAACAAACAAACAACCCCCGCCTGTCCCTCTCCCAGAGTGCTCTTTTGTTGCTTGACTCCCGCTATGGTCCCAGTTGGTCTGGTGTGTCCTGTGTGGAGGTGGGGAGGGGCTGGGCCCCTCTCATCCAGGGCCCCCTGCCATCTAAGCAGAATGCACACGGGGAGGGAGAAATAGTTCGCCCGAGGTGTGCATTCCCTCTGCTCCCCTGCCTGCCCTAGGCAGCCCTGGCAAAGGGGGAAAGAGGAAAAGGTCCACTTTTTCCTTTTTCGTGATTTATGCCTCCCTTTCGACCAATGATTCCTATAATTGGAAAACTCAAAGCCCACCTGCAGCAGCTTTGCTACTGTGCTTGTTCATCCTCTAGCTCAGAAAGAAAGAAGAAAGATAGGAAGAAAGAAATCTCCACTGCCCTTGTTGGCGGCCTGAACCTGGGAGAGCAGGAGCTGGTAGTGAGTTAGCCTAATATCTCAATGCAATATCCCTGAACCTAATCCTCCCCCGAACCCCCGTCCCCGCTCCCTGGGCTTCAGCCAGCATGCACGCAGAATGATTTTCCCAGAAATCTAAGCTGCGCACAATCACAAGGGCAAGTTGCATGTGGCAAACTTATGTTTTTCACAGTGACAGATCCGAGCCACCGGTAAAGAAGAGTCTAAACCAAACTCACTCTCATCCACTCCACCACACCCAGGATGGGGACAAAAACATATTCTCAAACCCATTCTATGTTTTTAGAGAAACCGAGATCACAAAACTCCTTCGAAATGTCTCGCTACATTTTCCCCCTCTTACTTAAGTCAAAAGTTGTACTACAGAGATAACTTGTCCTCGGAGGCCTTCTGCTAGGCCAGCTCTTCTCCACCCTGGTCTCCAGGAGGCAATTAAATGAAAAACTCCTCCGACTCATGCGAAGTTTTTACTCTCTTTGCTTTCCGTATTCACTCCTTTCGGGTTGGCAGTCAGGGTGTTCAGGGGATCTCCCCTGCTCAAATCTATTTTCTATCAGTTTTGATGGTATCCACAACTTCTCATTTCTGGTAGAAAGATACATAAAACTTCGGCCCCAATACATTTCCTGACTTCCATTCTGATTAACACATCCTTATAGTATGCAGGCTGATTTAGCTACCTTTTTTTCTATTGTCCAATGTCTTTCAGCTGCTGTTGTTCCTTTCTCATTAACATTTAGAAAGTTTAAGTTTAGTAGAGCACTATTTAGTCTACCTCTGGGGGGGTCTGTTTTTCTTCTTTTTGTTTTATAACCATTTCCCTTAAGGTATGATTAGATCTTTCTGTAGCTGCTTGTCCTGTAGGATTGTGTGGTCTACCTGCAATATCTTTTATGTTACAATGTGCAAAACATTGCTTCACATTGCTGTAGACATATGTGGGGGTATTGTCAGTTTTGATTTGTAAAGGGATCCCCATGATAGCCATTACTTCCAGTGAAAGCGTAGTTACAGAATCAGCCTTTTCAGAACTCAAGGCAGAAACCCAATGAAATCCTGAGTACGTATCAATCCTACAGTGGACAAGTTTTAGTTTTCCAAATTCTGCAACATGAAACTCATCCATGTGCCAGATTTCATTTCTTTTAGTACCCTTAGGGTTACTTCCAGTGGATAATGGGGCTTGATTACACAAGGGAAACGTTGAACCATTTTTTATAATTTCCTTGGCTTGTCACCAAGTAATAGAGATATTTTTCTTTAAAACTCTTACTGTTAACATGTTGTTTTTCATGAAATTTTGAGGCTTCTATCACATTTCCTCTGTTTTCTGTTTCTTAAACTTTTCTAATTTCCCCTGTAATTTTTCTAGTTGCTCAGCTAATTCTTTAATATCTTTTTGAAAAGAAATAGAAGAAAAAGAGGAAAAAGAGAAAAAAGACAATCACCACCGGGAGCAAAGTGGGGTATATCTCAGTGGTCATAGCTGCAATAAGCCTTTGCTGCCCTCTTGAACTAAAGTATCCATTCCTTCATCCCTGCCTTTTCCTCTACGGTCCTTGAAATCAAATTTCCCATTTCTTTTTATCCTTATTTCCCTAGCCTCACGTTGGAGTGCCACTTGTAGCAGGTTTGCTACCGTGTTTGTTTACCCTCTAGTTCAGAAAAGGAAAACAAAAGATTGGAAGAAAGAGAAATCTTCACTGCCCTTGTTGGTAGCCTGAATTTGGGAGAGCAGGAGCTGCTATGAGCAGACTAACATCTCAAAGCAATATTCTTGAACCTAATCCCCATCCCTCCTCCCAGTTCTCTGGGCTTCAACCAATATATACTCAGAGCGACATTCCCAGAAATCTAAGCTGCATGCAGTCGTAAGGACAAGCTGCACATGGCAAGCTTAATGTTCTTTCACAGCAGCACGTAAACAAATCCTAGCCACTGGTAACGAAGAGTCTAAACCAAACTCACTCTCATCTACTACCCCTGGGATGGGCACAAAAACATATTCCCAAACCCATCCTGTGTTTTTAGAGAAACCAAGATCACAAAACTCCTTTAAAATGTCTTGCTACACCCACTATTCTCTGAAAAAATTAGAAAAATTGCCCCCGGGTTGGCAAGGGGATTGCTGCTAAACAATGCAGTCTGTACAGGATGGATTTTCCCTTCTGTGCAACACAGACCAAGGACACGTTAAACAATTTTCACTAGGTCCTTTTTAGACGGACTAAAGACAGCTGCTAAAAAGATTTCCTTGTCACCCAATCATCTCTAGATATTTGGAAAAAAGTTATAAAAGCTAAAAATTGTTTAAAGGTATACATAGGAGCCATTTGCTGACGGTAACTCAAAAGATATTTAACAGCAAGAAGCTGACTGAGAGACGAGACCATTTGTGTAAACCGAAACCTACGTTGCCTTTTCTCAAGATGAGACACAGACTTATAGATACCCATCAAAATTTTGGTGTCTGGCCCTCTATCAGAAGAATATATCCTAGCTGAAATTTTTGCCCTTAACCAAAAGATACAGTTGGACTATCAGATTTGCAACAAAGGTCCCTGGGGGCATGGGTAGGACCCCCCCCCCCCCCCCCCCCCCCCCCGCTAAGACTGGCCCACACCAAGTTCCTATAATTGTTCAGCTAACCAGTTCAACTACCCCTGTCCACATTAAACAATACTCAACGACTCTGGAAACAAACAGGGAAATTGCAGTCCATATTGCCTGGCTTAGAGAGACAAACATCCCGGTGCCCTGCCACTCACCCTGGAACACACCTCTCCTGCCTGTGAAGAAACCTGGGACCTCTGATACTTCTCTTCTTCCAGAGAAACAGAAATACACTGCCTTGGACCTGAAAGATGCATTCTTTAGCCTCCCATTGACAGAGGTGAGTCAACCCATTTTTGTTTTTAAATGGACAGACCCAGAGAAAGCTTACAGTGGGCAACTTACCTGGGCCAGGTTGCCGTAAAGGTTTACAAACTCTCCAACCCTGTTTGAGGAGACACTAACTACTGACCTCCTGCCCTTCCATCAGAGGTTTCCTGGGACCATACTCTGAGAATATGTAAATGACCCCCTCCTTCCCTCTAAAACTAGAATAAATTATAAAATGGCCACTAAGGGAATGCTACAAGGGTTACAGAGCGTGGGCTACAGAATGTCAGCCAAGAAAGCCCATCTGTTTACATCAGAGGCTACCCATCTTGGCTACCAGCTGAGGGGAGGTGAAAGGAGCCTGTCTCAGAGTAGGACTGCTGCCGTCCTTCAGATCCCAACTCCGAAGACTAAGGGACAGGTTCGGGAGTTCCTAGGTGGGCCTGGATGCTGCTGCCTCGGGTTCCAGGGTTTGCAGTAACAGCAAGGCCTCTACACACCAGCACAGAGCAGGGCACCGAGTCCTTGATCTGAACTGAGACTAAACAAAAGACATGTGAGGCTTTAAAAACAGCTCTGACTTTGGCTCCAGCAGAAGTATAGGTTAAAACTCCTTCTGTAATGTCTCAAAACCTTTTCACATGCTTGTCCACAAAGTAAAAGACATTACAAAAGATTATTTAACCTAAATTTTGGGGCTATGGAAATTCTTGTGACATACCTGTCCAAACAAATGGAGCCTGTAAGTCACAGGCTGGCCCGCCTGTCTACGACCTGTGGCGGCTACTGTTAGTCTAATGAAAACAAACAAGCAAACAAACAAACAAGTTAACTCTGGGTCAGGATCTCATGCTCACAGCACTCACGCTGTCGAGGCCCTCCTCTGAGGAGCATCAGAACCCCGGCTATCTAAATGCCTGTGTGACCAGGACCAGGCCCTACCTGGTACTCTTGAGTCCAGTCTGAGACGCACTGCCACCATTTCAGCTGTGCTCCTCCCTGTTCATCCATGACTGTCACAGGGTGAAAGGTGGAATCAGGTACCTGGGAGCTGCGGTAGTTACGTTAGCTGAAACGATTTGGGCCCAAACCAGGTACCTCAGCCCAGAGAGCAGAACTGATCCGTCTGACCCAGGCTCTTGGACAGGGAAAAGGAAAGCCACCACTGTATATATGGCCAGTTGCTATGCTTTTACGTTCATGCATGTCCACGGTATGATCTATAGAGACAGAGGGCTTTTCACCACTGGTGGAAAAGACATTAAAAACAAAGAAAATCTTGGCCCCCTAGCTTTTTTGGGGGTTTGGCTCTACCTGTGAGTTGCTATCCTCCATTGCTAAGGTCGTAAAAAGATGACTTACCTGAGGCAAGAGTCACCGGGCTGCTGACCTGGCTACCTGGCCAGTGGCTCTAAGCCCAGTGGGGTCTACTGACAGTCTAGTGACATACCCCGACCCAGTGCTGTCTGAGACTCCATGGTACAACCATAGGGAATAGTGGAGACAAAACCAAACCAAACCAAACGGACAGCTGGAACCTACAGGTTGACGGAGGGACACAGAAGGAAAGACCGTTCTTCCAGAAACAACCGGGAGGACTCTGGTCACTAACTTCCACGCCTACTCATCTGGGGTCCGGACTACTTTCTGAGTTGTTCACACCCAGGTATGTTATACCTAGACTGGACAGATTGGCACAGGGTGGCTCAGCCAGATGCCAAGTTTGTGCTCAAGTAAATCCAAAACAGAGAGCCCTTATGCAGGAAGGGGCCTGAATGAGAGGCCAGCACTCCAGTGAATTCTGGGAAAAGTGACTTCACCTAGACTCAGCCTGCCAGGGAAGGATACAAGTACTTGCTATGTTTTATAGATACGTCTTGCAGGTGAGTAGAAGCATTCCCCACACAGACTGAAACGGCTCAAATAGGGCTGAAGAGCTCCTCCGGGAGCTGGTTCCCTGATTTGGCCTCCTCCTAGCAACGGGGTCTGACAATGACCCAGCTTTCATAGAGAAACACCTCAATCAATAGTAAAAGCTTTAGGTATGGTTGGAAACTTGATTGGACATATAGATCTCAGAGTTCAGGGCAGATAGAAAAAATAAAAAGGACATTAAAAGAAACTCTAATAAAACTCTCATTAGAATCTGGCGAAGGGCGGATCGACCTCCTTCCCTTTGCTTTGCTTTGGGCTGGTTGCACCCCATGTAGAGAAGGACTTACCCCTATGAGATTTTGTTTGGAAGAACCCCACCCCCACCTCACTGCTTCCCAGGCTTAGAGACCTGCAAGTGACAGAATTCTTTAACCATGCCTATCTCAAGTTGCTACAGGCCTTCCGTCTTCCATACAGGCTATTCACTGAACTAGCCGAAAGGCCCAGCTGACCTCCGAGTCCACCTCCAGTGCTTACTTGTTCAAATCTGGAGATATTGTCCAGGTCAAGCAGGTAACCAACGGGGTGCTGGAACCAACTTGGAAAGGATGCTACATGGTGATTCTCTCCACTCCTGCAGTGTGACGGTAGCTGGCATTACACCACACCCAGGTCAAGAAGACGGAAGCCACAGCTGCTACCACTGTTGTCAAATGGACTGTCTCTAGACTATGGACCCATTAAAACTAAGGATTCATCAGGTCCTGGGCCCTTCCACTCTCTGCCCTTTTACTTCTTCCTGAGTCCTATCTTTGGTATAAATACAGGTTTATGGTCCAACTCCCACTGCCCTCAGGCCTGGACCTGGGAACTGAGGAAGACAGATGCAGGGAAGGTGTTAGGATGTGACCACAAACCAGCAGCCCATAATCATCTTGACATTTCCTCACTGATGCCCACCTTAAATGTGTAGTTGTATTGCAAAAAGGAAAAAATGTGGGAGTTTATCTTCTGAGAGAGAAATCTGGAGTTTAACAGTTCTATGCATACTCTGTGGTGGGGCTCCCCTAGTTGCCAAGAACAAGGGAGTTTCCACTGTAAAAACTGGGGTTGTGAAACAGAGGCTTCCTGTAAAATTCTTTTTAAAAGATTCTTGTCCTTGGGAAACAGGGAAAACCTAGGGAATCAGGCTTCATGCCACAGGAAGGGACCCTAGGGATAGATTTAAACTACCCCTGAAGGTTCTACGAGCCTTGAGTCCTACCCATGCCAAGCCCAGACCAAGAGTACATATTGCTCTTTCTGAGGTCCTGAGTTCAATTCCCAGCATCCACATCTAGCAGCTCACAACTGCCTGCAACCACAGCTCCAGGGAGATCTCTCACCTCTGACCGCTGTGGGTACCCGTATTCATGTGTATATACCACCTCCTCCTCATGCACACAATTGCAACAATTAAAAGAAGTCTTTTAAAAATGGGTCATTAATAGATTTGTGTCTTTACTATGGGACTGTGTTAGTTATTGTGGACGTGTGTTCCTAATGAGAAGGATGAGTTAGGCCCAATTTCCCCTAGTCTCCTGTGTGCTTGCTCACCAGCCCACCATGTCTTTATAGCACGAGGCCCGCTCCTCACCAGCACCGTGCTCTTGGGCCCCCCAGTCTCCAGACTGTGAGCAAAATAAACTCTTACTGCTTGTAAATTACCCAGCCTATGGGCTTTTGCTACAGCAGCAGAAAATGAACTGAGGGACCGTTGTCAAATCCACCGTTCAACAAACTTTAGCTATTCACATAGAATTTTAAGTCAGCAGCTTAAATCTTAAATACAAATGTTTGGGCAAATATTATTAGCCATTGTAAGAAAGTTTCCGGACAAAAAGCAGAGGTGGAGACAGCAAACGGTGAAGAGAGACTCGGATAAAATAGTGATAACGCAGAAAGCAGAAGAAACAAGTCAAACGAATTCCCGCTCCAGGGGAACAAGTGGATGGTGTGCATACTCAACAAGGACCACAAATTTAGAAAGAACAAATGCATCAACTAAAAGGTTTGAATAATAAAGATGAAGAAATTGGGGCTACAAGTGTCATTCGGTGTCAGAGTGTCAGTATGTGTGAGACCCTGAGTCAGTTCCTAGCATTGCAAAAAAAAAAAAAACCAAAAAAACCCCAAAAAACCAAAGAAATAGTCTAGAAAGTGGAGCAAAAAGACAGAGAATTGGAGAATAGAATAGAATAGAATAGAATAGAACCGGTCCACAATATAGGATCGCCGAAGCACAGGTGTTTCAGAAAGAGAGATTGTGTGGCTCATAACCACCCGGAACTCCAGCTCCAGGGGATCTGATGTCCTCTTCTGGCCTCCCCTGGCTCCTGCCAGCACATGCTCTCCCTCTCTCTCTCTGTCTCTCTCTCATGTATACACACACACGCACACACACACTAAAAAGGAATGAGAAAGGAAGCAATTATCTGTAAATTATTAAATACATAAAGCAAGAACGTTCCCAGAATTAAAGGTCTAGGTTAAAAGAATCTGGATTTAAAGACCCTCACACAATGAGTGAAGAGTCATCTGTGTCGTGGTATATCAGATGAACGTTCAGAACACTGGAATAAGAAAAAATATTTACAAAATTCTAGGTAGAAAATCGTAAGGTTGAGAATGAAAATGGCATCAGACTTTTAAACAATGCTAGAGATAGAAGACAATGTCGTCAACATTCTGGAAGAAAAGGACTTCAAATCTGGAAAAATATACCCAGATAAACCGTCCACCCTCGGTGAGAGCAGAAATAAGCCATTTAGATCCCCTAGATTCTAGATCTAGAATTTAACATAGCCTGTCTAAGGAAGTTATTGGAGAATGACTCCTGGGAAGCCCACAAATTGGAGAAGAAAGAAATGTAATTTCCATGTGCTATTTGCTCAGATGTGTGTTTTAAAGTCCTAGCAGCATAAATAATAAATATTGGTTTCCTTGAATTGATAATACAGGAAAAATGGGAGAATGAGCTCGGGGGACCGTGGATGGGGAAGGTCTTACAGCGGGAGCCAGTGGTCACCTTTTATAGTTGGAAGTTTAGAGAAACATGAAAATGGAACAGATATTCAAAAATGCATAATAGAATAAGGACATCACTTGTACATGTGAAGGTAAAACTGGCAGAGACAGCTAGGGTGGAAGTGACCGCCCTGGGGCGCAGTAGGTGGAGACTCCTGTCTCTCACCGTAACCCTCGAAGGGCTCTGGTTTTTATTCCTCCTCCTCCTGTCCCATTTCCTTCTTCCGTACAGAGAATTGGATCTAGGGTCTTGACAAGCACTCTACCAATAAATTGTATCCCTAGTCCTTTAAAAATAACCTGAAAAGGTCTTTTAATCAGATTTATAACTAGAGCACTCAGAAGGGAGAGGCACGAGGACTGTGAATTCAAAGTCAGCCTGGGTGACTTATGTTTTTGTTTTTGAGACAGGCTATAGCCCAGGCTGGTCTTGAACTTGCTCTGCAGGCCTTGAACTTTTGATTTTCCTGCCTCAGCTTTTTTTTGTTTTGTTTTGAGACAGGGTTTCTCTGTGGTAACTCTGGCTGTCCTGGAACTCACTCACTCTTTAGACCAGGCCGGCCTCAAATTTACAGAGCTCCACCTGCCCCTGCCTCCTGAGTGCTGGGATTAAAGGCGTGGACCACCACTGCCCCGCCCTCCCTCAGCCTTTTAAGTTCTGGGATAACAGGCTTACGCCACATCTGGCAATGATTCACTTTTTAAAAATTATTGGCATGTCTTATTTTGATATAAATAAAATTTAACCCTGAAGATAACATTAACGATGATTTTAAAATACTCTTGTTTTGAATAATGCCCTTGCTGTAATTTTGTGACGTCTCCTCCCAGGTGAGCATGGTCTTCACTTGATACTTAAATCATTTGCTGTTAACTATGCCCAGTTCCTAATGAAGCAGGGCAGGCACTCAACAATACCTGGAGTGTGAGGTCCCAGACCTATGACTAGACTATAGATCAGCAATATTTATGTGTCTCTTTGTAAGTCCTTGAAGCCAGCTAGGCAGCCTTCTGTCTTGCTTGGCAGGTCCCAGAGGGTTGCCAGGCACAGGGCAGTAAGTAGTAGGTGATTGTGTATGGGGCAGGCAGGCCATTGCCTCCCAGTTTAACAGGCCCCAGGACCTCTGACTATTCCTTCCGTAGACGGGTGGCTCAGGGCAGAGTTCCCTCCCACTGCCATGGGAGGCCCCTCCCCAGGCCCCTGCAGCGCTCAGACCCTTTGCCCAGCTCACTGTGACAGAGTCCCCTTCACAGCCTGGGGAGGGCTCCAGATCGAAGTCCTGGAAGACCAGCCTCACAGCAAACCCCTCTGGAGCCTCAATGTCGGTGTGGCTCTCCTGGCCTTTGAGATATGGTTCTGGGTATCCGGGGGATGTCAGTTGCTGTGGCAGCTGCCGGGCCAAGAGCACGGAGGCCCGTGTGGGGCAAGTATGGAGGATTCCCCAAAGGAAGAGCCAGCACCTGTGAGTGAGTGGGGGAGACAGCTCAGGTCAGATAGCTGGAGGCCTGTGGACATACTGGGTTGTAGCGAGTGATGCTTTGGGCACAGCAGGTTCTTAGCCCCAGAGTCTCAGGCACTTCCTGATGCCACTTTCCTGACCCAAGTCTACACAGTTTCCTGTCTAGGTTTCTCTATAGCCCAAGCTCCAAGACTGCAGGGTTTCTATCCCATGAAGGTATTGCTAAGGCTCCACTCCCCGGTAAATCTCATCTTATCCGGGTGGCCTCCTGTCTTAGCCAGTCCTAACCCCATCTTGGAATACAAACTAGGGGGCATTTAAACAGGATTCCTGGCTCAGAGCATTGAACAGACCACTTCCAGGAAAAATCACTTCTCTCTGGGGTTGTGTGTGTCCTCCCTACCCCCCCCCCCTCTGTGTTTGTGTGTGTGTACATATGTAACCCTGTGTCCTGCTTTCCCCTCTCCCTACCCCTTTCCTCCTCCAGGGGCAAACTCACATCTTGCCCATGCAGCTCGTGGAGGGAGAACTCCACATATGGTTCTCCAGCTCTGGGATCACGCCTCTGGAACTTGACATCTGGAATCGGCTAGAGTGCTTGGCCCAGGTCAGAGAATAGGAGGTGGAGCCAGAGGAGGCCCTTCTGGGAGAAGGCAGAAGTTACTGGAAATGAATTAAGTAACTCTTACTCAAATTTCCTTTTTCTAATTCTCTGCGTTCAGCGCCGCCACCTGCTGTCAGACTGAGGAATGGCTCTTACCGTAATTGAAAGGGAAGATCTTCAACACCGTGCTGGGTGCCTTTAGAGAACAAGAGTGGGGGAGTGTTGACCCTTGACTCTTGGTTTCTTTTTTTTTTTTGAAGTATAGTTTTATATAACCCAATCAGGTCTATATAAACCTTAAACTTGCTATGTAGTGGAGGCTGGTCTTGAACTCCTGATCCCTCTGCTCCTCCCCACTGCTAGGATTACAGGTGTGTGTCACAACACCTAGCTCCTGTTTGTGTTCTTAAAACAGGGTCTCACTCTGTAGCTCAGGCTTGTCTGGAACTCACTATGCAGTCCAGACTGGACCCAGACGCATGGCAACCCTGCTGCCTTAGCCTCTGTCGAGCCAGAGTCAGAGGCACGCACACCCACACCCAGCCCTTCCCTAGAATTACAGCATGGGTTCTGTGCACCGTGGGTAGATGGTGCTCCTCATGGCTTGACTAATGTCTCCAATGGGCTAGCCTCTCCTCCTCCCTTATTTACACTACCAGTCTGCCTCCTGGAGAACTTGCCGCTCATGACCCATGACCGAGTCTTCCTTTCCTTCTTGGCCTAGAACTGGTGAGTTCAGGCTCTTGGTTGTTTGAATCCCAACCACAACATCTTGAGGCTCCTTGTCTGGCAGGGCCAGGGCCTTGGTCCAGCCTTGGTATCTCCAAATCCTTATGGACTCAACTTAGCTGGTAACTCAAACTTTAAAGCCAATATCAGGAGCCACAGCTTGAGTATGAGAATTTCTCCCTGCACCCCCAAGGGAGGACTCCTGCTCATGGCTTGGTGGGTGTGGGAGATCAGAAAGCCCACGCAGAGGTGGGTTAACCTGTTCTTAGAGGAAGCAGGTGTGCAGGGGAGGTTTGTATTCTAGACTAACACACCAATCTGAGATGAGTTGCTTGCTTCTTCCAGTTTGCCTGTAGTTGTGGCTTCTCACAAAAGCAGCGTGTTACAAACGGGAGTCCTGTGGTGGTCTGGATGAGGATGGACCCCAGAGGCTCGCATGTTTCAGTGTCTCCTGTTAGAGGAACTGTTTGGGAAACATTAGGAAGCGTGGCCTTGTTGGAGGAGGTGTGTCACTGGGATTGGGTTTTGAGGTTTCCAAAGCCCAGCCAGGCCCAGAGTCCATCTCTCTCTGCCTGAAACTTGTGGATCAGATGTGAGCTCCCATGTACTTCTCCCAGCACAGTGCCCGCCTGCCTGTCACCATGCTTGCCTCCATGAAGATAATGGACTAACCCTCTGAAAAAGCAAGTCCCCAATTAAATCCTTTATTCTGTAAGTGGCCTTGGCCGTGGGATCTCTTCACAGCCACAGAGCAGTATGTAAGATGAGTGTGCTCAGCATCGTTGGTTTCTGCAGACTTAAAAAGGTTGGGAGAGCTACAGTCCAGGCCTGCGAGGGGAATGGCAGAGAGTGAGGATCGGGGCACACACGATGTGTGTGTGTATAAAGACATGATCTACCCCTTGTGCCATGTCCCAACCCCGCATACACTGGGGATGATTGCCCATAGAGTCCAGGGCCCTTCGCGTGCTAAGCGAGCCCTCCATACTGAGCTACGTCACCAGCCCTTTTCTGTTTGTTTGTTTCGAGATATAGTCTTTATTTGTAACCCAGGCTAGCTTTGACCTCTTATGGTCTGAACTCTCTTTGGGAGCTTCTGGCCATTCATTAAGAGAGATGGGAACCTAAGTGCCCAGGCTAGCCCCTCAGAAAAGATGTCCTTGGAGATCTTCTGGAGAAGAGAAAGAGAAAGGCTTTAAAGGAGTCTCCTGAGCCAGGTGGTGGTGGTTCACGCCTTTAGTCCCAGCACTTGGGAGGCAGAGACAAGTGGATCTCTGTGAGTTCGAGGCCAGCCTGGTCTACAGAGTGAGTTCCAGGACAGCCAGAGTTAATACAGAGAAACCCTGTCTTGAAAAAAAAAAACCCCAAAACAACACGATAAACCAACAACAAAGGAGACTCCTGGGCAGGTGTCAGGACCCACAGTTCTGTCTTGCACGGGATTAAGGGGTATTTTGGGACACACTGTTCTGATTTAAATGGGACTGAGGGGTTTCCAGGGGCAGGGGGCTTTTGTTTTTAAAACGGAAGAAGTCCTGGGAGAAACCAGGATGGATGCTCAGCCTACCTGGCCAGAAGCTGAACTACTAGGTGAGACTGGCTGGAAAGACACAGCCGGGCAAGAGGGGAAAGAGACAGTTCAGGGCTGGCATATGCCAGCCCCTGTGGTGGGAAATCTAACTTTGAATATGAGGGTCCATATTTGTATTTTGGTAAAGGAGAGGAAGCTTCCAGGGGAGGGGTGGGGGCAGTGGCTGTGCGTGCAGCTGGTGACTGTAGGCCTGGATGTTCTGGGGTGAGCAGCCATGCCCCTGTCCTGCTCTCTTCACCCCTTCCCTGCTCTGGAGCCTCTCCTCCAGCCGGTAGAGACAGGAATGTAGTTTCTAGCCGGGCCAAGAGAAGCAGCGATATCTGCTTAAGTAATTATGAACTAACGCAGGCACGGGCTTTTCAGAGCTGACACCGAGTGGGGTGGTGACACTTGTCCATGGCTGGGATGGGAGAGATGGAAAGTCAATGTGGGCTCCGGAGCTGCGGGGACGGGAGCAGTCTGACGCAAGGTAGCACCACTTTCTGAATTTTACTTTCCTCCATCACCAGAGCCTTATCCTTTCTTCTTTTTTAGATAAGGTCTCATGTAGCCCAAGGTAACCTCAAACTCAATATGTAGCTGAGGATGACCTTGAACTTCTGATCCTGTCTCTACCTTTCAAGTGCTAGAGTTAACAGGTGTGCACACCACACTCAGTTTATGTGGTGCTGGAGACGGAGCTCAGAGCCTCGTGCATGCTAAGTAGGTAGGTACTTTACCAACTGAGCTCCATCCCTAGCTCACCTGAGGCTTTCCCCCACCACGCTACCATGATGGAATGCAATCTACCACATGGTACTTCTTTAAGTTGTTTTGTTGTACATCTTAGCACAATGAGGAGAAAATAACTAATACATAATCTAAAGTTACTCAAAATGTAAGGAAAGAAAAAAAAAACCAACCATGTTTATGAGAAAAGTTAATTTACCGAGTGTGCTGGTTAGTCTTATGGCAACTTGACACCAGCGAGAGTCATTTTGGAAGAGGGAACTTCATTTGGGAAAATCCCCTCAACAAGTCACCCTGTGGGCAGACTTGTGGTACGGTTTCTTGATTGATGATTGATCTGGGAGGGTCCTGCTCACTGTGGGTAGTACCACCAATGGGCTGGTGGTCCTGGTGCTGTAAGAAATCAGGCTGAGCAAGCCAGTAAGCAGCACTCCTCTATGGCCTCTTCATCGGTTTCCTTTGATGATGGACTGTGATGTGAAGTCTAAGCAAAATAAACCCTTTCTTCTCCAAGCTGCTTATGGTCATGGTGTTTCATCCCAGTAGTAGAAACCCAAACTGAGACACAGAAACAATCTTTCAAAATGACACAGATGCTTGGGAACAATAAACAAGAATTTTAGCATATAAAACTGCAAGAAAAAAATACATTTACAATAAGAAGAAAAGGTAGGAACGGTGTATAAGAAAATTAAAACCTTAAAGTAGCAATAGCCATCACTAGGGATGATTTCTCCAGAGGAGAGAGACCGACCAATGACACTTCGAAGTACCTGGTTTAGAAGAATGGGCTCTTTTGGCAAATTGTGTCTCCCCGGATACTAGAAAGAATGACACACGGCTGGATTTTGCAATTGGTTGTATTTGTTTGTTTATTTAGTTTGTTTCTGAGACGGCGTCTCATATGACCTAGGATGGCCTTGAACTGGATCTACAGCTGTCTTAGTTTTCCTGCTTCAAATACTCCACCAAAAGCAACTTAGGAAGGAAGGGTTCGTTCTGGCTCACAGATCAAGGAAGCAGTCCCTCGCGATGAGGAAGTCAAGGCAGCAAGAACTTGAAGCAGTGGGTCCCATTGTATCCGCAATCCGGGAGCAGAGAACACTGAATGCTTGTGTTCAGTTAACTTTCTCCTTTTTATACAGTCTAGGACCAAAGTCCATTTTAGCATGTCTCAGTTATCTTTCTATTGCTATGATAAAAGAAAGCTGGGGCTTTCAGTTTCAGACAGCGATCGGGCAGGCATGGTGCTGGAGCATCAGCTGAGAGCTTACATCTTGAGACACGAATGGCACGAACTTTTGAAATCTCAAAGCCGGCCTTGGGCCGACACATGCCCTCCAACAGGACCACACCTCTGAGTCCTTCCCAAACAGTTCCACCAACTGGGGACCAAGTATTCAAATATACAAGTGGTTCTTATTCAAACCGCCATAATGTCTTCCTATCTTAATGAACCTAAACAAGGTAATCGCTCGCAGGCATGGCCAGAGGCTAAGTATCCATCACGGATGTGCCCAGAGGCTTGTCTCCCAGCTGATTTCAGATCTCATCAAGTTGGCAATGGATAGTAACCATCACAGTAGCCCCAGAGGAGGATCCCCTGTCTCCATTCACCAAGTGCTGCAAGAGGCATAGACCACGAGGGCCGAAGCACAGGTGTTTTCTAAAAGACCTGGCTATAGGGATAAAGGAGACCGGCAGCTTCCTGTCAGGAAGGGCTGATGATTCTGTGATCTGGCCATCACAAGAGTTTCAAAGAGATTATTTTTTTTAACACACTGAATAAACCCTATCCCTCAGGTCACGTGAGACCATATTAAATGGTCTCTGAATTTATTTTTCTATCGCTTATGTAACATAAACTCTCCTTTTCCTTCTCTGATTTTTTTTTTTTCCTATTAAACCTTCAAATTCTAAACAAACTGTGTTGCATCTATTTAGGAGTCGGCTGCAGTCTGGTATGAATATTAATAGAAAGTCTGCATGTTTCAAATCCTTCTGTAAAATATGAAGAAAAGTACTGTTAGGGTTCTGTGTAAAGCTGTGAAATATACATTTACACTCTGGAAAACAAAAGCCCGTAGCCACATTTAAATTCTAGTACCGAAGAAGGAAATATACGAATTATAAGAATTGAACAAGTGTGCTGTGGTCCCAGCTTGTGATCCCATCGCGTAGGGAACTGAGGCAGGGGGATCATGAGGTACATAGCGAGATACTGTCTCAAAAACCAAAAGCATAAAAATGGTCATGGTGGTACATAGCTAGAATCCCAACACTTGGTGGGTAGATGCAGGAAGATCAAGAATTTAAGAGCACCCTCAGTTACAGAGAGGCCACAAGCCTGGGCTACATAAGAGCCTATCTCAAAAACAAAACAAAAAACAACAAAGAAACAAAGAACAACAACAACAAAAAGCCAAGCAAGCTGAATGGTGGTGCACACCTTTAGTCCTATGTCTTGGGAGGCAGAGACGGGCAGGGTTCCGTGAGTTTGGGGCTAGCCTGGTGTACATGTTGAGATCTAAGCCAGCCAGGGCTACACAGTGAGACAAAACAAAACAAAACAAGAAAGAAAGAAAACAAAAGAATGACTGTAATAATAAGAGCTCAATAGAACAACGCAGGAGAAGCTCGTGAACTTGAAAACAGAAGTAATAACAACCTTACTTAAAGAACAGAGGAAATATTGAAAAAATGAGCAGAAATTCAGGGAACTGTTGGAAAATGTAAGGCTTCTGAAAACAGATGTTCCTGTAATGTTCCTGTAACGGAGATGGAGAGAGAATCATGCAGAGGAATCACTGGAAGATACGATGGCGTATTCCATTGATACAGGCACGTCCGTGTTTACAGGGACATTATGCACAACAGCCAAGATATGGAATCAGGATGGAGGTCCATAATGCGTCAATAAAGAAAACGTAACACATATACATAGTGGTGTTTTATTCATCCAAGAGAAGAAGAAGGAGAAGAAAGTCAGAGGAGAAGGAGGAGGAGGAGGAGGAGGAGGAGGAGGAGGAGGAGATGTCATTTGTAGGAAATGAACAGAACTGGAGATCATCATGTTAAGCAAAACAAACCAGACCCAGACAAATCCCACGTGTGTTCTCCCATTGGAGAAATCTAGATTGAAGAAGACGTGAGTGGATGGGGGCATGGAAAAAGAAGGGAGACTATTCGCCGTGGGAAGGGAACCTGCAGAGTGGGAAGAGAAGAGAGGAGAAAGGGGGTGTAAAGATGAGCAAAGTACGATGATATAAATGCATGAAATCCATTGTTTTATGTGCTAGGTAGAAAAATAAAAAAAACAAAAACAAAAACAAAAACTGTGGCTGAACTTTTCCCAGCTTGAGTGAGAGACGTGTTTCCAGATCCAAGATGCTAGTGAACCCAAGGCAGAACTGAAAATTAAAAATAGAGTCAACTGCAAAGATACAGAAAAGATCTAGAGAGCAGCCAGAGAAGACAAGGGTAGAGAGCTTGTTTAGCATTGCAAGCCCTGGGTTTAAATCCCGAGACCAAAATGAATGAATGCACAAATGAATGAAGTCCCCCGAAAGCAGCCAGAGAAAAAGGACTCACTGCATACAGAGGACATTTCTGATGATGTCAGTGTTTTCTTCTTAGAAACAGTATAGAGCAGAAACATCGTCTTTAGGATGCTACAAAAGGAGCGTGTGATGTAAAAGAGGCCTGGAGTCTGTTAGAGCAAGCCGGGCGGGTTTCTAAGGAACCATGAGACATGAACCGCTGCAACATGCATGAGACATTTATTAATAACCGGCGCGCTCCGGGTCCCACCTGTCTCACGCAGGAGATGAGCATGGCGGGCCCCGATCCCTTCCCCCCCAGCCCTTTTATGGGGTTCAGGGGAAAGGGGTCTGGGGATGGGGGCTCGTGCAGCTTTGATTGGCTCAGAGCTCTCTGTTAAACTCATTGGTTGGGAGTTTTGTGCACTTGGGATCCAGGAGGGGCGTGGTCAACCTGTGCCCTTGGACTAGCCGTCCTTGAGACAGGGTGGCGCCTGGTATGCTGGGGAAGGACGAATCCTGCTGATAAGCTTAATGGTCATTTCCCTGTGGGTGGGGAGGAGACTGAAGAATACTGTTAATGGCTGTACTTGGGAAGGCATTTCTCAATAGGAGGCATTTCCCCCTATATGTGACTGCATTCCTAGGCTTCATATTTCTTAAATCCTTTCAAGTCCAAGCCCGGGGGGTGAGGCAGGTGAATTGTGAGTGTGCGGCCAGCCTGGGTCAATACTGAAACTCTATCTAAAAAAGGAAAAAAATTCTCCCAGGACTCAGACGGACGAAGATAGTGTCATCAGCGGACCAGCACCACAAGAAACACTGAAGAGATGTTTTCAAAGCGAAGGATAACGAGACTGGCAGAAGAGCAGAGAGAGATGGTGAATTTGCATTGCAGGTAAATGTAAAATATACTTTTTTTGGTTTAATAGAAAGAAGTGCATCAGATCTCCGGGCACTGGAGTTACAGGTGGTTCTGAGCCACCTGATGGGGATGCTGGGATATGAACCGGATCCTCTGGAGCACAGCAAGCACTCTTAACTATTAAGCTTTCTCATTGGTCCCAAACTTTTCTTCTTAATGCCTTTAAAATGCATGTAACAATTTAGGGCAAAACCATACCACTGTATTGGGCGGTTTATGTCAAATGCACAATAACCTATGTGGGACCCAAAGCCCAGAATATAGGGGGGGCTCATATGAGTGTCCTTCACGTTACTTGAGGTGCTATAATACACCCCCTTTGAAGACTGGGCTACCTGCTCAGTGGTTTTCCAAAGGGCAACGTCTTTCCATGTGTAGTTGGGGAAGCCTGAGGGGTCCCTCAGAACCTTCTTCTGGGTCAAAATGATTTCCACAAAACCCGCAGGATGTTATTTGCTTTTCTCTCCTTTCTGCATGAGCATACATAGAGCTCATCAGAGGCTACGGGACGTGTGCTGACTCATCCTCTGGTAACCAAGGACGCATGGTTCATATTTTTTGTGTTTTAAAATCTTCCATTGGGATTTCCAACCCAGTAGCTATGGACAGACAGAACTTACATAAGCAGAAGCTCTTTGGGGTTCTCAATTCTTTTTAAGGTATGAAGTTTGAGATGAGCTGCCCAAGGACAGCAGGACACTTGAGGAGGGGTTGGAAAAACACAAAGCTAAAAGGATGGCAAGCAAGTTAAGAGGATTTCCAAATCCCGACCTGGTATAGTCTGGGGACTTGTTTCTGTCAGAGGGAACATATTAGTGACTCTTCTTGCACTGTGACTAATGCCTGACACAAATGAACTTGAGGTAGGAAGGGTTCAATTTACAGGAAGAGCAGGAGGGCATTTCTGTGGTACCAACCAGAAAGACATTAGGGGAAGGCAAGGACTCAGTGGTTTTCACCTTTACCCCTTTTATTCTGTCCAGGCCCCAGTCCTGAGAAAGCGCCATCCACCGGAGGGTGGGTCTTCCCTCTTCATTAGTCCCAGAGTCACATCTCTATGAGAGTCACCTAGGAGACAAGCTTCTGGGCATGTAGTAAGGGATTATCTAGATCAGGCTAGCCTCTAACAATGCCTGTGAGGGGCAGCCATCTTCAACCCAAGACAAGGTTGAAGACACAGGAGGCATGTTTAAAGCTACAAGCCAGACAGACACGAGGAGAGAGCACAACATGCCATCTTCCAGCTCCAACTCTCCTCTTCCTCCCGGCCGGGCAGTTTATTCTTATCTTAAAAGCCCCTCCTTGCGCTCTCCTAGAAATGTACTTGCATACTCAAAGAGATACAATGATTTTACTCCTCCCAATCCTTTGGCCAATGGGGCATGACCATGTTTATAGTGGGGTGCCACCAATACAAAAGAGGCCAGACCATGTCCATGTTTATAGTGGGGTAACTACAGGACAATTAGGAGAAGCCAGACCATGTCTTTTCTGCCTCTGGCCTGGTGGAGCATCCAAATCACCTCTTTATCAGCAACTCTTTTCACATTGTGCTAAGAGAGAGCAGCTATCTTTACATTAGAAAGCAGGCCGTTGTAACTATAGAAATCGCGTCCCGCCAGGCTTCAGGCAGCCAGTCCGTGATAGCATCAGTGAGTATAATATCTGGAGATAAGTTCAAATACACCACAGCACAAGGCCCTCGCCAGAACCTGAGAAGTCTGACACCCTGACTGTGGACTTCCAGCCCATGGAGGAACTAGGAAACGTTAGTTTCTGTTCAGTTTGTGATTTTTTGTTACTACAGTTCAATCCTGTGAATACACAGGGAACTCCAAGGGGTTCTCTGTATTGGGTGGTTTTCCTTCCAGCAGTTCAACATGTTCAATGCTTTTTTTTTTTTTGATCCTCTCTCCAGCTTGTGTGAATTACATATGAGATAAAGTCTGAGTCTTTTTTTTTTTTTTTGTATGAAAGAAATGTCCATGAGGAATTCTCTTGATTACATTAACTTATGTGGGAAGACCCATCTTTTAGTTTTACTTATTTATTTTGGGAGAGGGTCTTGCTGTGTATCCCCAGCTCTCCTGGAACTCACTCTGTAGACCACGCTAGGACTCACGGAGATCCGCCTGCCTCTGCCTCCTGAGCGCTGGGATTAAAGGCGTGGGCCACTCTTGACTGTGGCCAGGACTATGCCTGGGCTTGGGTTCTGTGCTGTACAAGGAGGAGCACAAGCACGTCATCATCCTGCTTCCTGACTGTGGCTGTCATGTGAGCAGCTGCTCCGTGCCTGCTGCCCTGCCTTCCCTGGCATGTTGGTCTGTAGCCTTGAACTGGGAGCCAGAGCACATCTCCTCTAAGTTGCTTTTGTTGGAAGTTTGTCACAGCAACAGGAAAACAAACTGAGACAGTCTTCCGGATGATTCTAAATCCAGCCAAGTTCACAACGACCTATTAGACAACCTGACCTGCAGGGGGTGGACAAATCTCCTGAGACATGAGGTTTCTGATTGGCTCAGCTTCAGGAAAACTGGGAGGGGTAGTTGGCCATTGCATTCTGGCCCCCTTTTTCCTATCCAAATGTCAGCCACTAAAGAGCGCAAGATGCATGTGACCTGTGCATGCACAAGCACTGGGATGAGATCCTTGGCATGGAGGAGACAAGCCAGACATAGGGGTGGTGGGTGTCATGCCTTTAAGGTATACGTGTAAATGCATTATGTTCATGCATGTACTAAACACTCACGAGACAAACTAAAGTAACAGTATTGTCGTGGTAGAGTTTATGCACAAAGGAAGCTTTTTAAGTGAAATTTCTGTAATGTTTACTCACTTCAGTAAAGTAAATGTATTTGAAGTTATAATTGTAAGCAAGGTGTGGGGAGAAACATCTGTAATCCCAGAACACAGGAGGCTATGGCAGGAAGATTGTGAGTTCAAGACCAGCCTGGGCTATATAGTGAGACTCTAGCTAAAAAAGCCAAAGGAAGGTAGGAAACACTAGCCACACAAGCCTGGTGACCCAAGATTCAATCTCCAGAATCCACATGGCAATCCCTCTGCAATCCCAGCAGTTTGGCAGTGAGAGAAGTGTGGGACTGTCTGGAAGCTCATAGCCAGCTAGCCTGGAGCAGTTATGCAGCAGCAAAGGCAACAAGGGAGACCCTGCATCAGCAAGGCAGAAGGTGAAACCGACTGTAGAAAGTTCTCTCCGACCTCCACACTCAGGCTGAGCCATATGTGCACCCCTCCCCCAATACATTGCTATATTTTAAACACTCAATGGAGAAAAACAGAAACATATATATCGTTGTGACCGATATGTGTCCTTTCTAAGCTCGATGAGGAGGAAGAAGCCAGGGATTTTTTTTTCTCCCTCATTTGAAATCCCAGTCTAACCTCAAACTCATGATAGTCCTCTCGTCCCAGTGCTCAGGTGCTGAGATCGCAGGCGGGAGGCATTACGGGGGCTCCCACGTAAGGAATCTTGAAAATAATGTGACGTCCTGGCTCTGGGCTCTTTAATACTCATCATTAATGAGGGACTTAAAAAAAGATTTATTTTACATGCGTGAGTGTCTTGTCTATCTGTGTTATGTGCACCAAGTGTGTGCCTCATACCTAGAGAGGTGAGGTGTCGGATCCCGGGTAGGTGCTTGGAATCAAACCCAGGTCCTCTGCAAAAGCAGCAAGAGCTCTCAATGGCTGAACCATCTCTCTGTTGTGAGGTACTTTGCAACCTTGGGGAGCTGAGTGAGCAGGACAGTGTGTTCCAGAGACCAGGAATATGTCAAAAAAACAAGTTGACACCCCACCCCCAATGTTCACTCTCACCTTCTAGGTTTGTCCCTGGGTCCATTGACTTTTGTTTCTCATTAACTGAGGAGGGGCAAAGGGCACTGGCAGGGAGAGGGGGTGGAGGAAAGTCAAAGAGGACAGGTGGCTGTAAGTCCAGGAAGGGCGTCAACACATTTTAGTTTAACTTTCATCTTTAAAAATCATGTTGATGCTGCCACCTGCTGTTCTGTTTCTCTTGGGATTGGAGAAAGGGCCTGGGTTTTCCTGTAGCTTTCACTGGGAGAGAATTACTATAATAGCTCCGCCTAGTGCAAAGGGCTGCAGGAGACCCTAGGGGTGTGTGTGTGTGTGTGTGTGTGTGTAACAACAGTAGATTCTCCTCCACCACCTCCGCTTTTTGGGAAACATTTAGAGTGTGTGTGTGTGTGTAGGAGTGTGGTGTGTGTAGGGGTGTGGTGTGTGTAGGGGTGTGGTGTGTGTAGGGGTGTGGTGTGTGTAGGGGTGTGGTGTGTAGTGTGTGTGTGTGTTTGGTGTATATGTGTGTGTGTGTGAGTGTGTGTGGTGTGCTATATGTGTTTGTGTGGTGTATGTGTGTGTGTGTGGTGTGTGTGTATGGTGTATGTGTGTGTGTGTGGTATGTGTGTGTGTGTATGTGTGTGTGTGTATGTGTGTGTGTGGTATGTGTGTGTGTATGTGTGTGTGTGTGGTATGTGTGTGTGTGTATGTGTGTGTGTGTATGTGTGTGTGCGTATGTGTGTGTGTGTGGTATGTGTGTCTGGTATGTGTGTGTGTGTGTGGTGTGTGTGTATGGTGTATGTGTGTGTGTGTGGTACGTGTGTGTTTGGTGTGTGTGCACGTGTGCATGTGTGTGTGAGTGTGTGCAGCACTCATGCTACACAGCACACATGTGTGGAAGTCTGAAAACAACTTGAGGCAGTTGGTTCTCTCCTTCCACCATGTGAGTCCTGACAACAAACTCAAGTCGTCAGGTTTGGCGGCAAGGGCCCTTACTCTGAGCCATCTCACCAGCTCAGCTGCGCCCTTTGCCAGAGTGCTTCCAGGTTCTGGGTCCAGTACCTGGGCTGAAGGGAGATCCGGGACAGCATCAGAGGCTGAGGTGACGTGAGTCAGCTGGGCTGGAAGCCTGGGCCTCTGTCCTGAATGGGCCTTAGGGGTGCGGCAGGCTGGATTAGGCTGGTCCGCTATTATTCTGCACGCTACCCCACCCCCACCCCCAGTCGTTGACTTAAGTCACGGACACTCACAGCAGGGTCCAAATCAACCCTGAAACTACAGCCTTAGAGTCGCAGCTCTCAAGTCTACCTCCCGACCGCCACCATCTGTCTACAGCTAATCACACTCTCTCCATCTGAAACCCTCTGAGAACCGAGTCCTTGGCCATCTGTCTGTCTGTCTGTTTTGGCAGGTTCTTATTTCTCCAGACTCGTTCTGCTCTGTTTGGCTGTGCTCATGTGTCTCGGTCTCACTGTGGATCCCATGGTGTCCCAAATATTTCTTGCACTCGCCCCACCTCCCATTGCCATGCCCTTCCGTCGTAAGAGAGCGAAAAGCAGCACACCGCTGCCGTAAAAGATGGCTCCGTGTTCAACAGGTTCAAACCTACACCTGCACTACCTACAAGCTTTGTGACTGTCTGCAATGCGCGTGCTTTCTCTGTGCCACTGATGTCCTCCTCTGCAGAACACAGAGCAAGGAAGCTTGCTCTAGAGGGCTGTCGTGAGGATTAAATGAGCTAATAACCTAAGTTGTTTAGGGGGATGCCTGCTCCTTGGTGAATAATATACTTCATTACAAGTTTATGGAGGTAAGAGAGAAAAGTAGTTAAATCAGTGGTTATCAACCAGTATAGCTCCCTGGGGAATATTTGTCAATCTCTAGAGATAATTAAAAAAAAAAAAAAGAAAAAGAAAAAGAAGAAGAAAAATAAAATAAAATAAATGGGGGGGATACTACTGCCACCTAGTGGGCAGAAACCTGAAATGCATTCTACATTCGTGCCTCTGGAAACAGTTATCAGACCTGAAATGTCAACAACACAAGGTTGAGAAACCCGGGCGGTCAGCTCCAACCTGCGGAGGTTCAAATTCCAAATTTCCCTTTTATTTTCTATACAATCTTAGTAAATGACTGAAGCTCTGCTCCTTAGTTTTCTTTCCTTTCTTTTCCTTTTTTTCCTCCCAAGACAGGGTTTCTCTGTTGTCACTCTGGCTGTCCTGGAACTTATTCTGTAGTCCAAGATGGTCTCAAACTCACAGAGATCCGCCTGCCTCTGCCTCCCAAGTGCTGGGATTGAAGGCAATTCATATCTGCCCCACGCCCCCTCTCTTCCTGACCCCACCCATTGGTCTGTGTGTAACATCGCCCAGATGACCCAGATTCATTGTGCAGTCGAGAATGATCTTGAACTCCTGACCCTACTGCCTCTACCTCTAAGGTGTGCACCACTGGGCTGAGCTGTGCTAAGGCTCTTTTTAAAGATGTAGTGTGTGTGTGTGTGTGTGTGTGTGTGTGTGTGTGTGTGTGTATGAGATCTCTTGGAGCTGAAGTTACAGGCAGTTGTAAATCATCTGATGGAGGTGCTGGGAACCTCAGGTCGTCTGGAAGAGCAGCAGAAGCAGCAAGAGCCTTAGCCAAGGACTCACCTCTCCAGCCTCCAAGGCAGGGTTCTCGAAAGAACTAAATGCTTGGCAAGCAATGTTCATGGCCGGCCACAATTATGACTTCTCTCCTCTTGTCTCCTCCTCTAGGAGGCCATCCTGACTCTGGGTGATATTAGTTCCTCTGCGCTTACTGGCTGTTTGAGTGGATCTTGATGTATGGCGTCCCGGATCCACGTGTCTGTCTTTGTCACAGGAGTGGGAGCTCCTTGAGGGAACGACTTTGTCCTGTAGGTTTCAGCATCCTCAGGACTGAGTGCAGGGCCTGGCATATCAGGCACTACCTACATCACTGGGTAGGTTTGGGTGTGGGCAAGACGGAGGAGTGGGTACTATGCATTGGTCTGGATGTTGAGGGAGGTAGAGCAGGTGGTAGGTAGATCGGTCCAGGACCTGAGCGTGCGTGGTAGTGGAGGTGGATGACATGAGTGTAGCCACGCTCCATTTATGATTCTATAGTGAGAGTTCTAGCCAGCACTATCTGCCCTCCCTCTCCATCGTTGGGTACTATTATGGTTTGGATGTAAATGTTCCCCATAAGTCCATGTGTTTGAAAACATGATCCTCAGCAGTGGTATAGTTTGGGGAGGCTGGGAAACCTTTGGAATGTGTGGATTAGCTAGCTGAAGTCGGGTGGGTGGGGGTGGAGGCTTGAAGATTATATCTGTTTCTGTTCCTTGCCTGAGTGTTCTGTTTTCCGATCTCTTAAGATGTGAACAAGCCATGTCACAGGCTCCCGCTGCACAGACGAGGCCTTTCTGTTTCCCATGCCTTCATCACCATAACAGACCAGCATCCCCTGACCCACAAGCCAAAACCCATGCCTTCCTCACCATGATGGACTGGTGTTCCCTGAACCACAGCCAAAATAAATTCTCCCTAAGCTATCAGGTATTTTGTCTTAGTGACCAGAGATCACCAATCACTCTTCATCAGTGGGAACCTTATCTTTCGTTGGAAGGAGCAGCCCTGTGAGTAGGTGAGGATCTACCCTTGAGTTGACCCAGCTGGTCCTCACTGAGGGTCTATCATTTGGCAACAAGGTTCTGGTAGGTGGCAGACGTGGAGCTGGTTGGTGCTCCATACCTGTTGATTGACAGCAGAAGGTTCTGGTCACCATTTGCCAGGCTGGGACACTGCCCATGGTGCTAAGACAAGTACCAAGACACCAAGGCCTTGAATACTCACCCCGCCCCTGCCCCAGGCATTAAATCTGGCTTCAATGCCTTGGTTATAGCAACACTTTTTCTTATTTAGCTGCTCCACACTTTGTGTGGAATTTCTCACCAGTTCCAGACCTAGCACTGTCTGAGGTAGTCTCCCTGTCTCTGGACCACTCTCTCTCTGATGACCCTGATGCTCACTGAGTCTTACTCTGATGGACTAGTCCAGTTGATGCCATGGAGCAAGGGCACAGGATGCAGGAGAGGGATGGGGATCAACTTGAGATGCTGGACACTCCTCTTATAGTTACGGTGGAGGGGGAAAGACTGGGTCCTCTGACATCACTGGGTAAGGAGGACTGGCAGAGGGAGGAAAGGCAGAAGCCATCTTTTTCAAAAGCCTGGAGAGGGTGAAGTCTCCTTAGATTTGTAAAGAGGCCTGTGTCTGGTTTCCAGCTAGGAAGGGAGGGTGCCTTTTGAGGTTGGACCTGGTTTTTTTTTTTTTTTTTTTGTTTCAAATCATTCCCATCCCATTCTTTTACCAGTTTGGTAAGGACTGAGGCTAGGAATGAATCACTTGTGATGGAATTCAAAGATTAGTTATCTGTTATGTAACAAATTGTCCCTTCCCTTTTTTTTTGTTTCAAATCATTCCCATCCCATTCTTTTACCAGTTTGGTAAGGACTGAGGCTAGGAATGAATCACTTGTGATGGAATTCAAAGATTAGTTATCTGTTATGTAACAAATTGTCCCTTCCCTTAGTTTAAAACACGCATCATTTCCCACAGCTGCTGCAGTCAGGCACCAGGAGCAGTCAGAAGGATGGTCTAGCCTCAGGGTCTCCAAGGCTCCAGCTGCGGTCAGGCCTCAGGCACTTGAAAGCCCGACTGGACAAGAGACCTGCTTCCGAGACATAGGATGAGGCCTCTGCTCCTTACCATAAGACCCTCTCCACAGGACTCTCAAGAGTTATCTATGACCCAAGACAGAGAAAAAGCAAGGTCAGAGGCCAGCGTTCTTTGACCCCTGTTAGTAATCTTATCACCATGGTCATAAAATGCCTGACAGAAACAAAGTATCAGAGGAAATCATTACTTTGGTTGTTAGTTTCAGAGGGATTCAGTCCACACCATGGGGAAGTGTCGAGGTGTGATTTAGCCCTCAGCGGTGGGAGCACGAGGCAGCGTCTGTTCACATGGCAGCAGACCAGGGGGCAGAGAAAGCAGGAGGGAGGACCAGTGGAGGGCATAACCTTCAAAGGCTTCCACCAGCCACACCACCTCCTAAAGCCTTTACAGCCTTTAAACAATCCACAAGCTGGGGAGCAAGCGCTCAAAACAAGAGCTTGTGGGGAAGTTCTAGAATAAACTAGCCTTGGTAGTGACTCAGTTTCACTTCTTTTACATTTTATGTCTCACTCAGGAAGAGATGGCGTGTGAAGGGACCTTCAAAGAGAATACTTCAGGAATTATCTCTAAAGTTTGAAGTCTCCCCTCCCCCGGCCCGCATCACACACACATACAGTAGCAGGATTGGACAGATCCAAATAACCAGTAAGAGAACAAACAAAAGAGGAGGCGGGGCTTAGAGAGGAAGGAAAGGACTAAAAAGACCCAAGGAGCTGTTGAAGAGGCACAGGCAGGGCAGCTAGAGAAGCCTCAGGCACAACACCCTTTCTAGCCTAGTGGAGGCTAACTGAAGGGGTAAGACCCTGGAATGTTTCAGAGACTGCTTTCTGAATGTGTGAAGGGCTGCTTCCTGTAGTATGTAAGTGACTGCTCCCTTTTGATAAAACCTGTAAATTCCAGCAATCTGCTAATACCTGCTTCCTGAGAATGTAGCCCACCTGTCAGCAACTCTTGGCCAAAGCAATTGATGCTTGAAACACCCTGCCCCCTAGAATCTTCACGTTAAAAGCATTTGTTTATGATGTTGCTAATGAAGAGATTTTTGTGACTCTCTCCCACAGCTTCCAGCAACAGCATGGCAGAACACTGAGCCTTGGACCTCGACTTATACCCACCCAGCTGGTGCTGAGTTGGCCAGGTGGAAGTTGGGGGTTGCTGAGTTATAGGATTCTGTTCATTATGCAAATAAGGCCTTTGTGTCAATGGGACAATGCCTTTCTTTAACAGAATCCTCGTGCAGAACGGGGTGGGGGCACTCAGCCCACAGAGGCTCGGTCCTCTGAGACTAATGTCCTCTGCCATGGCCATTCAGGCTTGCATCTTGGAGCATCTCTTCACCCGTGTGTGACAAAGATAAGTCCTATATTAACCACAGAGTCTTCCATGAAAAAGACTGCCTAAAAGAGCATGCTCCCTAGCTGAAGGGTCTAAACCCAAACCTCCCATATCCCACTGGCTTTGTGTGGACTTGCATCTCCGGCAAAGACCTTCAGTAAAGGCTCTTTAACACAGTCTATGTGGTAGTTTGTCAACGGGAGGGGTCTGTTATACCCTGCACCTCCCTTCCTCACAAAGACGAGCTCATGGGTGAAGCTGTGTTTGTGCCTCAGCCACTGATTAGATTTCCCTGCCGGCCCCACCCCTTTATGGGTTTGGTAAATCCTTCCTCAGACAGTCCGCCCTGTCTTATCTGTGCTATTCAGAGATAGAGTGGCTAACGTGGAACCAGTGGGGAGGGTAGTGGTGGTGGGGAGCGACTTCACCAAGAGGGGCCTTTGCCGTCTAGCTGCCCCTGGCTGTGTGTATTCTTTCTGCACTGGAGACTCAGAGGATAAGTTTTCGTTACACTGAAGATAGCGATAGTTTTCTGGCAGCTGTGTCAAGGGAATGGAGCAAGCACTTTCCTAAAATAGCCAGACGAGAGAGAGGAGCCCGACGGGAGGGCCTGGCATAGAAGGCAAGAGAGGAGCTCAGTTACCGACAGCAGAATGGAACGCGACACAACTGGGAAGTCTCAGCAGTGACTTGTCCAAGGATGCTTTTGTCTCTTCCTTGAGCCGCTTGCCCAGGCCAACGAAGAAGCCATACTTGTTGCTATGAACACAAAGAAAGGAAAAGGAGGCCGGCTGTCGGCAAGCCTCTAGGACACTGCAACACCCAGATATGCCTACACATGCCACAAACAGATGTGCCACACCTAGCACAGCTCCAGGGTCTTGCCTGACTCATGTAGTGGGGGGATGAACAGACACACAGACAAACAGGAAAGCTGGGACTGGGTGAACTGGGCTCTCTGATGGAGAAGCCTCAACATCAGGGAAGCTAAGCGTGCTTATTACATACAGTTGAACACGAGGGGAGGTTACTGTATAGCTGATCAAGGGGGCAGGGACTGTGGTATACAGCCAGACCGAGGAGGCAGGTTTGGCTACTCTCCGTAGGAACAGTCTCTACAGGGATAAGGTTTCAGGCTAAAATCATCCGGGAGGAGAACGCTATGGTGGATGTTTTCTGCACACTGTCCACATTTGTACTAGGACCAGGAAGGAAGGCTTTGCTGTTTCCCGTGGGTCCGAGGCACTGGAGTCCTTGATCTGGCCACACCCATGTCAACAAAACACATTCCTGCAGGCTTTCGCACACCCAGGGCTTTCTCCACCCTATACAGAAGGCAGGTGTGACAGAAAGAATAGTGTAGGCTATGTGAATTTTTGTGGGAGAAAAGTGCTCAGCACACACTTGTGTGGACCCCTTGCCTGCTGTTACAAGAGGGCAGCAAAACCTCAAGACCTGAGATGCTTCTGTCTTGGGCTTGAACAGAGGGAGGGCCAGATGCTTATGAGTGTGGAAAGATGAGCCCGGGATTCATCGGTGGAGAGAAGAGCATGGGACTCCAGGGCAGGGATGATGCTGGTTCTGTAGCACAAGAGGCAGGGGACAGGGAGGGAAAGGGGACAGTGGGTGAGTCTACAACTGGTGATCCCAGAAGCCAGGGCCCTGTTGGGGCCTTGGCTGCAGGTGTGAATATGTTCCTGGTGTATTGTGGGGGATACTCCACTCCGTGCTGGGACAGCATCTTTCTTGGGTGCAAGGGAGCGGACTATAGTGGGGATTGTAGTTCTGGGGCTCAGGCTGCGGAGCAACAGTCTCCCTTCATCCAGGTCACCCTCAATGAGTTCCCTGCTGGACAGCCCGGGTGGGGAGCTCTGGTGACTCACTCCACTTCTCCGCTGTCAGCATTTATACTCTGGCATGACGACATCCTTAGCAATGCCTCAGTGACGTTGGCTCCTAATGCCTCATCTTTATCTGCAGAATACAATGCTTTGCTTCCAGTTAAGAGAGCTCCATTTATTACAAATTCAAATAGTAATAGCGACCATTTTCCTGTGTGCATTCTGTTCCTGGTACACTGCTGAACCACGGTACGTGGAAACCTCATAGAATTCTAGGACAAGGAAGTATTCTTGGTATTTCCTCTGATGACTGGCACACACAACCTACTGAAAGCTCCCTTGTTCTTACTGTAGGGTGGGTGTGGAAAGCCAGCCCATTTTATCTCCTTGGGATCTGGGTCGTCCCTGATGAGGGGGACAGTATTTGTCAAGGAGCATAGGTGCCCACATAGCTGGTTCTGGCCACCCTGGCGGCTGAGATCCAAGGTGGGGGAGGATAAGCGGCTGCCTATTTTGGCTTCTGGTCCGACAGCTTGGCCTCAGGGTCTGGGGAGCAGAGGTCTAGCTTATCAGGGTAGCCACTCCATAGATTACGGAAATAAGCACTCCGGATTTCTGATCGTATCCCTGGGGTCTAAGACTCTAGGGAACAAAGCCGACTTCACGGGTCCGCATGCTTCAGGACTCATCCTGTCTGTGGCCCTTGCCTCTTCTCTTGCTTTCCCTTTACTCGCATGTCCATCCCCTCAACCAACATCTCTTGAAAGGATGAATGGAGGTTGATTTGAATGAGGGACACGGTCTCGTGAGGCCGTGTTTGTGGGTTTGGAAAGGGCGAGTGTGTGTATGTGTGGGCTGTAGAATATATATCCAAGGTATAGAGTTGAACTCGGCTTCAGTTGCAGAGTCCCACCCTCTGCTGCCCATAATGGGAACAGCACTTTATCTTCCTAGGGTCTGGGTGTCTTGAGGCTCCCAACTCCTTGAAGTTGATTCTGGAGCTGCTCAGTCCTGCTCTGGGTGTGTGTGTTGCTTTGGGTGATCTAGAGGATTCTGGATCTTGGTGGGAAATGACAGAGTGGGGGGTGGGGACTTGCAGTGTGGGTGATCTGGACCCTTAAGTCATGGTGAGTTCTGAGGGACTGAGCACAGTTTAGCTCAGGTCCTGGGTAATGGCTGACAGTACGGGAACACCTTCCTGTGCTGTGAGGACGCATGTGGTAGGATCCAGCAGTGCAGGAAGCTTTTTCTGAGAAGAGGACTCAGCTTCCCAGGGTGTGAGGACATTTAGAATGGCTGGAAGAGGGCAAACTGTCTAGTCCAACTTTGTGTTCTTTTCAAAATTCATTCTGAGACCAGTGTAGGGTCAAGCCTGGTTCTTGGGCTGGGGCCCAGTAACTGCCTTTTATGGGTAAGGGACCCAGCTATTGCAGGAAGAGAAAGCAGGAGTGTTCACTGGGTGGCGACAGGGACTTTCTACCCCCTTCCTCTGTTGAACCCTCTACTCCAGAACTCTAGGCTCCATTGCCCCCAGCTGTCCCCAGCTGCCCCTCTTGTCCTCTATCCCCAGCCTTGTTGACTTGCAAACAGAAGATCTCTACTGTTGTCCCTGCTGGTCCTTCCCACACTGACATGACCACACGCAAAAGTGACTCACACCTCTGTCCCCTGGCCTTATGTCTGCGATCGCCTCTTTTTGCTCCTGTGCTGCGGTTTCCAATGTAGCCGTGGAGTTCTGGGCATTATTTGGAAGCTTGTGGCTTCCTCCAGGGCTGTACAAATCTTGCCCCATTCTTTTCTCTAGAATGTGGGAAAGACACGTCCTCATCTGTGGGTGAGGTGGAGTCTGTGGTCCTCTGTGGGCATTGCCTTGGGTCTCGTTCTGGTAAATGCATAAGGTTTTCTGAACGATGAAGACAAATGAACACACACTACCTGGGCCCCAGTGAGATGGCTCCAAGGATAAGCCTGATGACTGAGTTGGATCCCTGTGAGACTCACATCGTGGAAAGAAAGAAGTGATTCCTGCAAGTTGCCCTCTGACCTCATACACGCGCACACATGCACACACTCATACGCAAATAAAATAAAAAAGATGGTACCGGGTGCTTTTGTTTGAACTCCTGAGCCCAGTCACAGGTTCCTAGAGGGCTCCCCACAATAGCATCTTCACTAACAATCAAACCCCCAGCACTTGGTTTTTTTCTTGGAAGGTGAACCGGGGGCAAACGAACCAGAGAGGATAGAGACCGGTCATTTTCCCACTGCCTGCTTCTGTCACCTGGGAGACCAGAACTTGGCCTGGAAGCAGGGATCATAGTTGGTCAGTGAAATGTAAAAAAGAGAGAACTTTGGCTCAGATCTTTGAGATGCAGATTAAACTCGGGGAGGGGTGAGGAAGAATGAGAGAGACGTGGTTGGAGATAGGATGCTGACCTTGCAGGGTCTGGGCTTAACCGAGGCTGGACTGAGAGGCCCTGGGCTCCCGTTTGACTATTGGACCTTCTTGAAGACCTGCTTGTGCACTGCATCCTTCCCAGTCAGTCCCTGGGGATAGACGAGGAGGAGAAGAGAGACAAAGAGAAAGGATTCTAGTCAGTGGGAGCTCTCTCCTTTCTCAAAGTCCTTGACTTCCATTTAATCTCCAGGAAATGGCAGCTGGGGCATCCGAAGTGTGGGGAGTGTATCATTGTTGTAAATCCTCATTTTATCCCCTGGAAAATGAAGGTTGCTGGGTCAGGGTAAAGGAGTGGCTGTCCCCAGCTCTGTGGTCACGATTATGGAAGTTCATCTGAAGCGTAGCCAGGCCCACCTGCACTGCTCTCTTTCTTCCTCTCTACACTTGTTCTGAGTGCCTTTGTTTTCCTTCTTGGACAGGGTAGGGTAGGTGGGGCAGTGAACGTCCTCTGTGTAGACCAGGGTATGTACCCTCACTGGTAGGATTGTTAGACAGGTGCACCTGCGTCTCCCTCCCCAGCTTCCCTCCCTCTAACCAGTGTCTCCAGCGATGGCTGGTTGGGCACCTCCTCTTTCTGCACACGCACCAGCTGTACCTCCTCCTGGGTTACTATGATCTGCAGGGAAAGGCAGGATGAAAGAGAAACTGGAGGCAAGACACTCAAAATGACGTCCAACCCGCTTTGTCTTCTGCAGCCCCTTTCTTCTGAGAACTGCTCTGATTCAGCAGGACTCCCCTCCCCCATCCTTGAAGACCTGAGGCTTTGGGGGCTGAGTTCTGTACAGTGACCAATGGGGAGAGCAGAGGAGAAGCAGGCTAACTGAGGGTGAGACTGGGGATACAAGCGATAAAGATGGGAATAGCATCCTCTGGGCACCACTGCCTGTTTGGAGGGACTTTTGCCAAAGAAGAGAGGTTGGTTGGGAGCCAAACCTGTCAGTCTTTCCTCTCTGGTTTCTTGATGTCAATACCAATTGACAAGTCCTTGGAAATGAAAGAGCAATCCCCCTACCTCCCAGCCTAGCATTCCAGTAGACCAGCGGTTCTCAACCCATTGATTCTCAACCCTTGAGGGTCAAACAACCTTTTCACAGGGGTCACCTAAGGTCATCTGCATATCAGATATTTACATTCCAATTCATAACAGTAGCAAAATTACAGTTGTGATGTAACAACAAAAGTAATTTTGTGGTCAGGGGTCACCACAACATGGGGAACTGTATTAAAGGGTCTCAGCATTAGAGGGGTTGAGAACCACTGATGTAACACCTTAATGGCCCCCTCCCAGAGGACAGTTGGCTCAGTCTTGAACTGGTGGAGGGTCAGTGTTCAGGCATCTGGCAAGAGTGTTGGGAATGGAAGTGGGAAGGGAGGAACCAAGTCAAGGAAGTTAGGAGTTAAGTAGGGAGATGAGAAGTTGGGAACATATTTAAACCCAGGACATTGTGCCTGCTAGACAAAGGCTCTACCACCAAGCTATAGGCACATTCCCTTCCCCTCTTTAAAATGTGAGAATGTGCATGTGTGTGCAGTCACACATGTGTGCCGATGCTGTTCACCTCCTTTGAGACAGGCTCTGTCACTGGCCTGGAGCTCACCAATTACATAACAAATAGAGTAGTTGGCTAATGATCCTTAAGGGTCCTCCTGTTTCACCTGCTCCCGTGCTGACACCATAAGCACACACCACCATGTTGGCATTTTTATGTGGGTTCTGGGAATTAAACTCAGGACCAGTGCTAGCGAGGTAAGTGCTGACTGACACATCCTCCTAGCCTGGCAGTTCTCTTGTGAAACAGTCTAAGTTGTCCAGACTGGCCCTAGACCCTGTAGGCTAGCAGGCCTTGAACTTGCAATCCTCCTGCCTCAGCTAACAGATAGTGCTACATCACTAGCTGTGGCTCATAATGGGAAATTTCAAGCAAGGAAGAAAAAGCAGAGAAACCAGAAAGAGAGGCAGATGCTGCCATGAGGCTATACCCAGAGTGTGTAGGGCACCACAGAGGCTGGGATGCCCTAAGCGAGTGGCCTTCGCCTGGAGAGGGATGAAGCAGCATGGGTGTTTTAAGCCAGGGAGTGACATGATCATTTTTACTTTTAAGATGGACCTATGGCTACAGGTAAGGTTGTATAGCTTGAGTTGGAGGGGGATTAAGACTGGGGACCAATCAAACTTTATCATACTTGTTCTCAGGCTAATATAGCCCAAATGAATGTCCACGATCAGAGCAGCCTGCTGCCTCCAAAGACCATGGTGGTGCCATGATCCATGCTCCTGCCACACAAACTGGACTTAATTTTCTTTTCTTTTCTTTTTTCTTTATGGCACACGGGTGAGAGAGTGGAGCAAAGAGGAATGGGAAGAGGGTGCTATCAATATACATTGTTTGAAATTCAAGTTATTAATAAAATTATTATTAAAAAAGTCTGGGGACCAATTTGGAGCAGGTCAGAAACAAGGACCTCAGTTAGGAATGAAGGAAGACAGGCTCTTAGCAGAGTATAACAGAATAAAAGCCACACATTCAAAACATTCTAGGAAGACCTACTAGAAGACCGAAGAGAGACGAGTAAATTTAATTTTAGGAATACACTTTGTTTAATATAAGCTATTCAAAATATTATAATTTCAGCATGTGATCAATTGAGAAAATTGGACATGTTTTTGATGCTATTTTGCAATGCAGTATGTATTTTACACTTAGCACATTTCCATTTGGACTAGTTATACGCTGAAGGGCTACCCTGTTGGCTAGTGCAGAAAATTATTCTGGACAAGTGTGTGTGTGTGTGTGTGTGTGTGTGTGTTGGGGTGGTGGTGGGTGGCAGTAAGGAAACAAGGGACATGGATGTGGCTAAAAGCCTGGCTGGTGATTGCCATCCACAGACACAGTGACAATAAAAGTGGAGGAGCTTTGGGCCCAAGGAGATAATGAATTCAAGTCTGACCTTGGGCACACAAATGGAAATGTTTTACAGACAGTTGAGAACGTCACTCGGCTTCAGGCGATGGCTGCTGGAGAAAAATGTCAAGGGCAGTTTACAGATCGCAGTGGAAAGCGCGGCTGCAGCTGACTTAGCCCACGGTGTACAGGCAAGAGCAAGAAAGTCAAGAGCGAAATCCTGGTGGGGGCCCTGGTGTCAGGGTCAGTAGGCGACTCTGTCTGCAAGGAAGGCTGAGAAGGGCCACGTAAAAAGCAGGAGAAACTGTAGGAAAGAGTGGGTGTGGAAGCAAAGCAAGAGAACTCAGTGACCCACTGTCACAGGCTCCAGGGTGAACAGATGTTTGCTCAGTGCCCCGAACTATTGTTCTTGTGACTGATGATTAGAAGGGGCGAGGGGGAGGCTGGAGAGATGGCTCAGCAGGTAAGAGCACTTCTCTTCCAGAGGACATGGGCTCAATTCCCAGCACCCACATGGCAACTCACAGCTGTCTGTAACTCCAGTCCCAGGGGACCAGACGCCCTCTTCTGACCTCCTTGGGCACCAGGATTGTATGAGGTGCACAGAAACATCCATCTATATAAAATAATAATAATGCAGGCAAAACATCCATCTATATAAAATAAAAATAAATAAATATTTAAAAGAAGATAAAGTAGACTAAATGAACTCTCCTATTGAAAACAATAATAGGGGGTAAGGAAGAAGTAGGAAGGAGGTGGGGAAGCCAGGCACTTGTTGGTCCTGGAGACTGTTATTGGGGATAACCATAGGCTGCTTTGGTGGCTACTGTCTCTGGCTTGGGCTGGAGGGGTTACTGTTTCTGGCTCACATAGTTAAGAGGCACCTACTCATCTGCCCTGTCCCCTGTCAGCCCAAGGAAAAGTACCTGGTGTTTTTATCCATCCACGGTTCTTAGACCCTCCTCAAATTCCTTTTCCACCTCAAATTCCACATCGTAGTTCCAGAAGGCGCTGAGTCTTCGCCACCAAGTGATTACGTTCCCTGGTGGTTGATCCTCTTGGCAGGCCTGAGCAGCACTACCTCTCTCAGAGCCACACTGATGTCTGTGTGGCTTTTGTCTTAGTAAAGCTCTACTGGCCAGCCAGGTTCTCTCTGCTTGCCGTGGCTCTGTCAAGGCTGGGAGGGGCTTTGCCACTCCCAGCAGTACCCTGGAGGGAATGGATCCCAAGCGGTCAGGTGGGAGGTTGGAGGCCTGAGCCTTTTAACGTTGTCCGCCCCAGCATAGTTTCTCGGAAGGACCTAAAGGAGGAAGGGAGTGGGAAGAATTGGAATACAAGGGTCTGAAAGGCTGAGGTCCTTCGGATAGTCCTTCAAGTTTTTCCGGAACGGGTTGGGAGTCATCTTACTCAGTATAGATAGAAACAGACTGAGGAGACAGGGGTGCTGTCTGGAAGAGGAGGCTCACAGACTCCAGATCAACACACACACAGCATGGGAAGGACCCGCTAACCAGGGTTTGGTTAAGGCTGGGCTCTTGTTGCGCAAAGAGTCCGCCTCCACTCCTCCCCCCTCCCCGCGCGAATACAATGGTGCGCTCTGGACTGGTGTCTGCAGCCTGAAGGAGAGGCAGGGACTTGGCAAAGTCATGCCTGGCCTCGGCTTTTTCTGTGAAATGACCTTGGAGCTGCCAGTCGTTTAAACCTGAACTTTCTGAGTGTGTCAGTTTTGGGCCTTCATGTTGTTTCTGGCAGGTTTGGGAACCCGAGGGACCGACTCCCCCTGGAGGCTGCGGTGGCGGTCTGGTAGTGTGGAGCAGCTATGAGTTCTAGCTTTATCCTTAGACAGAATCAGAGACATTCAGAGGTGTGAGGGGTGTGGGAGGTGAGAACAGCCCTTAGCCGGGAGCCGCATTTAAGAAAAACCTGGACCCCAGGTCCCCACAGCCCCCCCTGTTGTCTGAATGTGGCCCTTAAACTGGTGTTCTTGGTCTTCTAGGGTGAGTAAAAGGGACGCGGAGGAACAGAAGCTCAGTGAGTGTTGAGTTTAAGAGGAGGTAAGGGAAGGATGAGAATTTTATACTCTTCCGTTTGGGATGCAGGGTTTCCCTCTCAATTCTGAGTGCTGGCGACCATCACCCCTCAGCCCTTACCAAGACACACCATCATAATGGCTTGTGGGGTATTGAATCATTGTACACTCTGCCCCCAGCTGCCCACTTCCCTCCCGAACTGACCACTGCTCCTGTCCTTGGCTTCACAAGCCGAGGGGCAGCTCCACTGTGGTTTAAGGTGAGGAACTGGAGGACTGTAAGCCCTGGGAAAAGGAGAGCGTAACATTCCAGGTGCCGGTGAGCTGCCCTACAGGAGCATGTGAGGAATGGGGCTCAGGGAGTTCTCCCTCTTCCTCTTCGCAGGGCTCTTGTCATCGCTTCTGCTGGCCCTCCTCCGGCTCCCACTGAAACGCTAGACTTTCTCGTGTTCATAACTGAAGGTTTTGCCTCCCTGTTCCCAGGAAGCACTCAGCAGGGACTAGCTGAAGGAATGGGCTGTGAAAAGAGGTTAATGCAGAATTGGGGGTGGGTGACGTGAGTGCTGCCTCTCTTGGCCACCTCAAGTCTGTTGACGTCTCCCGTCCTCACCCCACCTCCTGGATTTCAGCTAAGTCTTCTGATGTCCCTTTTATTTTGTACCCTCCCCCGCCCCCATGGCTTTCCAGCTTCCTGTTTAGCCCCCGCAGTTCCTCTGCTCCCCAAGACTGCAGCCAGGGGAAAAAGCCCTAACACATTCTCCCGCCCCTGCTCCCCAGTCGCATTGGTTCCCTACCCCCCCCCTGCAGCACCTGGCGCCCCCAGTCTTTCAATTGGCCAGAGGCCCTATCAATCCTCGCCTGGCTGTGCTGACGTCATCCTGCAGTAGCGGGGATGGGGTGGGAGTGAGAGAGAGCGAGCGAGAGAGAGCGAGAGTGAGGACGCTGGGCTGGAGACGGAAGAGAAGCTACAGCAAGTCCCCCACCTCAGGCACCCACGGGTCTGCACACATCTGCTGTATGGACGAGCGTGGTCAGCAGGCCCTTTTCTGATCTTGCCACACTGCCCTCCCCGCATTCAGAATCTCTGCATCCCTCCCCCAAGGTGGCTGTAGCAGGCTTGAGACTCCCAGGAGACAGGAACGCCTGGCCTGGCGTGCTTTACACTGCACCATGACCCTCCTCCTGCTGTCCCTCTTGCTGGCCTCTCTGCTCCAACTCAGCTCTGGCAACAAAGGTGAGAAAGACGGAGATGGGGGGGCCTCTGAACTGGGGTGTCAAGGCAGAGCAATGTGGGGGTGTGGAGGGAAGGAGATATTGAGGTGTCCTTTCCTTTCGGAGCACCCCCTTTGCGTCCTTTCCTCAGACCTGTTCCCTCCACGCGTGTCACTTCCAAGGGCCACCCCCTCCTCTCCTTTCCATCTCTGCATGTGCGTGCCCAGCATCCTGCTTGAATTTGGTCTCCATTCCCACCCGGGGTCCTTCTGCCCCTTCCTGCAACTCTTCCATGCTGGCAGATATCTTCTGTCTCAGAGGGACTTGCCCCTGAGGGTGACATTCACTTGGTTCTCACTGGGTGTGCACACTAAGGGTGTGTGGCAGATCCATCTGGCTGTTTCCATCCCTTCCTGGGGAGAAACTGTGTGCTGCAGCTCAGCGATTCCAAGCACGTATATTTCTCTCGTGTCTCTCTGCATCCATACCCTTCTGCCTGCATCCACTGGGCTGTGGGTTACCACAGCTGCCCTCTCTGGTAGACAGCAGATAAATTCAGCTGGCTGAGACTGTCAGAGGGAGGGGGAGGGTGGGGCCAGGGGCAGAGGGTTCAGGTAGACAGAGGGGAGGGAGCAAGGCTGGGAAGGGCAGAAAGGGGTGTGGGGTGCTTCAGGGAAGAGGTGAGAAGGGAAGCTGAGGAGGAGAGGGAGAAGGGGAGTGGGAAGGGGATAAGAAGGGGTGGGGAGGGAGAAAGGTAGAGACAGAAGAAGGGGGGGAAATCAGGAGGAAAGGTGAGAAGTGGGGGAGGAGGGAGCCAAGGAAGAGCCAGGGGGCCAAGCAGGCAGCTATGGGAGAGGGGCAGGGAGAAGGGCTCAGGGACCAGGAGAGACACAGGGTTGCAGGGTGCCTGGCTCTGCCCTCGGTGTTTGCCTTCTCCTACGTGTGGCTGGAGCTCTTACCTCAGGATGGTCCTCCTGGCTCTCCAGCCTCCTGTCGCTTCCTGCTTGGCCTCCCATACACTACCGTGAGGCTTTCTGTTCAGCCATTAGGGAAGGGGGCTCTGGTCAGCATCACGAAATGGGGCGGTGGGGTGGTGGCGGCTGCAGATACCAGGGCATTTGTTGGGCTGTGGTTGGAGGAGTGCATAGAAATCAGAATTTCTTGCTCGTCATGAGATACTGAGGTGAGAGTCCTCTGGTGACTTAGTTCCCTCTGATGATGCATCCTCCTCTCGGCCATGTCTGGCTTTGGGAGCATGGATGGGCATCGTGGGATTAGGTAGATCGAGTGGTGGAGGTTGGGTCTAGGGATGAGACAGGAGGCATATGTGCTTTCCCTGTAACCTCTCAAGAGCTTGGGAGAAGTTGGTCCTGGGGAAGAGACTCTACTCAGCAGAGTCTGGTAGGAGAAAGGGTGATGTGGGGTACATGAAATTAGGGTTCAGTCATAGGTCTGTAGAAGAGTTCAGGGAGCGTGGGGTGTGGAGGTCTTGAGAGGACCTAGAAACGCACTGGTTATGCCTGCACTCTCTCAGGAGTGGGGAGGGGACTTGCTGTGTTTCTAGGCCAGCGCCATAATCCCTTAGGGTGTTGCTCTGTGGGTCCAGTCATTGGCACGGATTCCTCTGTTCTATCCCTGCCCCTCTCTGCCCCCCCTCCCACTGTCCTATATACGTTCTCTTTCTCCTTCTCTGGGAGAGTGGCCTGAAGCCTGGGCCTGACTTGGAGAAGTACAGAGTGAAGGGATTAGGGTTGAAATTCAATAGGGGGGGGGGGAGGATAAACCACTGGGATCTCAGGAAACTGGTCTACACTCTTTCCCTAGTCTTAACTCTCCCTTCATCCTTCCCTGTCCTTTCTCAGGACCTTTTCAGAGTTCACCATTGTTTCTGGAGTCGCCCAGTCATTTTCTGCTAAGACAAAAGAGAACTTATAGAAGAGTCTCTACCCCTAACCACGATCCCCAGGGGATTGAGTGGTCCCTTCCCCACAGGAAGGTAGTTGCCATGGACACTGTCTATCTCGTTATAAGAGAAGGCTGTGACCTCCTACAGAGCCTCCAATTCCTTCTGTAGCTCACCCTTCTCCCTCTTGCAAGGTGGCAAGACGTGGAAAGGTTGTTGATCCTGGGTTTAGGCTTAACAAGGGCTGCGTCTTGGGAGTGGAGGTCCAGCTCAAGTACTTTCTCGCTTCTCCCTGGGGTGGGGTCAGCCAACAAGCACAAGCCCTGGATCGAGGCAGAGTACCAGGGCATTGTCATGGAGAACGACAACACTGTCCTGTTGAATCCACCACTCTTCGCCTTGGATAAAGACGCCCCGCTGCGCTATGCAGGTAATTGGGGCTACAGCTGCAGGACTGAGAAGTGGGTGGGAAGGCAGAAGACAAGAGAGGGACAGGAGGTCCTGGTAGTGGGAACTATGGGAAAGTGGGGCACGGGCCTGGAAAGAGCTTCAGAGAGAAGGGGAAAGAATGGGACTGGGCTGCACTGAAGAATGAAGGTGGAACAGAGATCATCAGAGTTGAGCAGCCAGGGGCTAAGCATTAGATTTTGCAGACCTCAGACCTGCTGGCCACGAGCGTGTTGCTCAGGGAAGCTGGGATCATTGATACTTCATGTCATCAAGAGAAGGGGCTGGAGTTTGGGAGACATGCAGCTGGCATGGCTAAGGCAAGGAGGCTGAGGGCTGGAAGGAGATGCTCTGGGGTCACGTGGAGTCTCACTTCTTCCCTTCCTGCCTCGCCAGGTGAGATCTGTGGCTTCCGGCTCCATGGATCTGGGGTACCCTTTGAGGCTGTGATTCTGGACAAGGCAACAGGTGAAGGACTGATCCGGGCCAAGGAGCCTGTGGACTGTGAGGCCCAGAAGGAGCACACCTTTACCATCCAGGCTTATGACTGTGGCGAGGGGCCTGATGGCACCAACACCAAGAAGTCTCACAAGTGAGGAAGGCCTATCCCTGGCTGCTTGTTATGGACCCATCTCCCTCCTCCTGCATTGGTCTCTCAGAGATGGTGCTCTCCTTTGTGAACTAAGACTGGGTTACTTAGTTGGGCAAGTTCAGTCCCTTCAGCTACTTATTAGCAGAGGATAGACCAACCCTAACCTGGGGATGGAACGACACCCTCACGTATACCAGGGAAGTACTCTAACAATGGGCTGTCTCCAGTCCCAAATTTACTTTGCAAAGTTACTACCAATAACAAGTAATAATGCCCACTTTATTCTTTCTCCTGTGTTGACTGATTATTGTCGGTTCTAGCACAATAATAAAGCTCTCTTAGTCCTTGTCCATACTGACTGAATGTCACCCCACCCCTGCTATTCATAGAGTTTAGGGATCTCTGGACAAGGTCACAAGCACACAGGAGAGTTCGGTGGAATCTCATCCTACTTTGCTTCTTACGACTTTGGACAATCTACTTAGCCTTTCTGGACTTTCTTCTTGTCTACGAGCTAGAGATGCTAGGACTGTTACAGGAGATGGCTTGTGTGAAAAGCACATGGGCATTATAGTGAGACAAATGATAAAGAAGAGACGAGCATATTCCACACTTATCCAGACCCCTTCCAAGTGTCCCCTCTGGTCCATTTGCAGCACACAGCTTTCATAAGGCTTGTGACATACACAGAGTTTGAAGGGCCAGGAAGGGTAGGGAACAGTTATAGCATGGAGCAGGATTGGGTGTCAGGCACCTACATCCGTCACCTGCTAATTTCTCATTTGAAGGTGGGAGAAAGATCAGAAATCAGGAATCTTGGACTACTCAGCGGCATCAGGGATTAGAAAGGTCTTGTGACTTAGTTCCCCATTTAGAGATAAGAACTTTGCCTTTGAGCCTGGTAGCCTGGCTCTTGGTTAGGGGCAGGGCATAGAACGAAGGCCCTAGATCCAGCTCTGTTTGCCTGAGAAGGTTTATGAGGAAGGGCCACAGCTGACACGTGCAATTTAGGCAGGTGAACCACGCAGAAGTATCAGACACATTATGATTTCCAGTCAAATGCCACTTCCCTTATGGCTGGTTTTATGTTTTTAGTCTTTTCTTTTGTAAGATCTGACTTTTGATAAGTCAGAGACCTACTGGATTTATTTATTTATTTACTTATTTATTTACTTTTTTTTGCCTTTCCCCTCACCTTGGCATCCCAACGAGAGTCCCCCAACCGTTCTCAGAGCTGTGTGTGTTTTGGAACACGTGGATAGATGGGAGTGGGCAGTTGAAAGGGATTGGATGTGTGATGGATCTATTCCTCCTCTTCCTCCTCATTCTATTCAGCCTTCTGGACAGAAATCACCAAAATGGCTTCTGGTGTTCCCTAGAGCTGGTTCCTTCTTCCCCATGTCATTGGCCCTTTCCTTGGACCATCTCCCTTGTACGGTTTTATATCTGTTATGACTTTAGCACAGCCTAGTGCCCTGTGGAGCGGGGGTGAGCAGTCTCAGGGACAGACTGGCTCCTTCCTGCTCCCAGTCCCTGGTTGGATTCCCTATTGCACAATGCACACTTACAGCTGGCTAATGCTTCCATATCTATTCCGTTCCTGTGTGCAGGGCAACCGTGCATGTTCGAGTCAATGATGTGAATGAGTTTGCCCCGGTGTTTGTGGAGCGCCTGTACCGTGCTGCAGTCACAGAGGGGAAGCTGTATGATCGCATCTTACGAGTGGAGGCCATTGATGGTGACTGCTCCCCTCAGTACAGCCAGATTTGCTACTATGAGATCCTCACACCCAACACCCCTTTCCTCATCGACAACGACGGTGAGCCTTCCCTCTGTCCCTAGCTGCCAGCACCCTTGGACCTCTCCCCTTCACCGACCCAGGGCATCACTCTCTACTTCTACCCACCCCCACCCCCAGAACCCTCATTTTCCTTTTTGCCCCCATGCGAGGCCCTTTTCTTCCCAGAGACCTCCTTCCCACTTTCTGCTGCTGACGGCACCTGGGATGCTCGGCTCAGTCTTCTAGTGCCTCCCAGGGCTTCATCTAGTGTACCTGACCCGTCTGCCCTCCCGTTTCCCACCCCAGGCAACATTGAGAACACAGAGAAGCTACAGTATAGCGGTGAGAAACTTTATAAGTTCACAGTGACGGCCTACGACTGTGGGAAGAAGCGGGCTGCAGATGACGCTGAGGTAGAGATCCAGGTGAAGCCTACCTGCAAACCTAGCTGGCAAGGTGAGGTGCTCAGTTTAACCTGCTTGTTAAATCCTATGTCACGTTGTTTTAAAACTTTTTCTCTAATCCCATCCGGTAACCATGGAAGGTAGGCTAGGTGCAGGAAGCACATTTCCGGGAGGGCTTCTAGCCTGGTCAGGTCATTTTCCTAGGAGCTGCAGATGGTCAGCGCACATGGCAGGAGGGACTGCCTTACCATCTGCCTTCTCTCCCTCTCTGTCTCACCTGTGCAGGCTGGAACAAAAGGATTGAATATGCTCCGGGAGCTGGGAGCTTGGCTTTGTTCCCTGGCATCCGCCTGGAGACCTGTGATGAACCGCTGTGGAACATTCAGGCCACCATAGAGCTGCAGACCAGCCATGTGGCCAAGGGCTGTGACAGAGACAACTACTCAGAAAGGGCACTGAGGAAGCTCTGTGGTGCGTGTGTGCCTTCCCCACCCCCCAGGACCATCCCTTCCCAACCATTCCTCACCTTCTCTGTCCCTTTTCTGAAAATTCAGTCCGTGGGAGTTGTAGTGTGTGTGTAGCTTTTGTGGCCCAGAGGGCAGGTAGATCCCTGGCGTCTGTGAAGACACATCATTGTTGGACCTGTCACTAGATGCATCACAGGATAGCTGGGAGCAATGAAGAGTTGGTGAATGGGTTGAGTTAATGAGAGACATTTCTAGAAGGACGAGAGCTGTCCCTCTCTTATCTTTGAAAGACTATGAGAGGTGGTGAATCGTTGCCGGTCCCTCCCTTCCCGTTTCCTTTCCATTTCCTCATCCGCTGCTTCTCAGCTCTGATGCTCATGCCCCTGCAGGTGCTGCCCCTGGAGAGGTGGACCTGTTGCCCATGCCCGGCCCCAGTGCCAACTGGACAGCAGGGCTCTCAGTGCACTACAGCCAGGACAGCAGCCTCATCTACTGGTTCAATGGCACCCAAGCTGTGCACGTTCCCCTGGGTGGCACAGCGGGGCTGGGCTCTGGGCCCCAGGACGGCCTCAGTGACCACTTTACCCTGTCCTTCTGGATGAAACATGGCGTGACTCCCAGCAAAGGGAAGAAGGAAGAGGAGACCATCGTGTGTAACACGGTCCAGAACGGTGAGCCCTCCTTGGGGCCCTAACCCGAGGTGCACACTGGCTCCTCGTCCTGCATTTATCACCTTTCACTACCCAGGGTGGACTGCTGACAGGTCTCTGCCCCTTCTTTTAATTTGTAAGCTGCTGGTGCTAGTTTTTGTTTTCAATAGATGGTCTTGCTATGTAGCCCAGGCTGGCCTTTAACCTGAGCAGTCCTCCTGCATCTGCCTTTTAAGTGCAGGGATTATAGAATGTCCCATTGTACCCCCTTCTGTACCGCCTTCTGCCTGAACGAAGAGGGATGGAGTCTTGCCATGTTGCCTAGGCTGACCCTGAACCCCTGGGCTCAAGAGGCCCTCCTGCCTCACTTTGCCTAGTTGCTGCCACTATGGCAAATGCCATCATGCCCAGTTCACCGGCTGATCTGTGACTTGTTGAGATGGTGTTTTGAGATGTTCCTGCTCTGGGGTCCTGGGACTGACTCCCAGATGACATCATCCTTTTCATTGGCGGTTGCCAGGTCCGTGTCACTGCACCCCTGTCCTGTCTTCTCACCCACAAAGGCCCGCCATTGCGCATGGTAAGGGCTTACCCATCCTTTCCCTTCCAGCACTACCCCACCCCCTCTCTAGGAGCTGAGCCCTACCTCCATGGACTCCTCTCAATGGCAGTGGGAGGATGAAGCCTGAGGGACTCATCCACTCCCACTGCCGGTCTGAACCTTCTCTTGCCTTAGGCCTGTGTCTGACTCCCGCCCCTTCCTGTCCCCTCAGAGGATGGCTTCTCTCACTACTCACTGACTGTCCATGGCTGCAGAATCGCCTTCCTCTACTGGCCATTGCTTGAGAGTGCACGTCCAGTCAAGTTTCTCTGGAAGCTGGAGCAGGTGAGCAGGGGCCAGCCTCTGAGAGGGCTGGGGGGAAGGAACTAACTTAGGGAGAGGGCTTCCGGGCTTCTGGGCTTCTGGGGTTGTCGTGTTTTGGTTGCTTTCTCAGAGCTCAGTCCCTGATTAGTCTACCCCGGGTTGTCTTGTCCTCCTGCTTGCTGCCTAGAGAGGCATTGTGGGAAGGGAATATGGACAGCTCTCTACTAAACCTGGCCATCCGTCTTGGCTCTTGTTTTATTTCATCTTCTTCTTATATATAAGCCATAAAACAGTATGTGTCCTTGACTCCTAGTTGTGACCAGGAAATTCACTGATGCTGGGGTTCACAGCTTCGGGTTCAGTGCTGAAAGGGAAGCCTGCTGGTTTTCTTTACTGGTTAATATTTTTAAACTTTGTAATTTTTCACTTTATGGCATATTATTAATTATTATTATTATTACTATTTTAGATAGGATCTTTTTAGCCCAGGCTGATCTTGAATTTGTTACATAGCAAAGGATGACCTTGAACTCCTGATCCTCCTGTCTCTACTTCTCAAGTACCTGGATTATAGGTGTGTGCTACCATGCCAAGCTGAACTTTATCCTTTTAACAGAATAAAAAGAATTCTACATCCTGAGGTTGTTATATGATTAACTAATACAATACAGCTTTACAGACTTAAAGCTACTCTGTACATGTTCATCTTTACTATTTTGTCCATGATTATGAAGGATAAGTAAAAGTGGACCAAAGAATTAAGATCTTCTCTTAAGCCAACTCTTCCAAGCTGCATTCTGGTTTTTTGAGGTGGTCTTACTCTATAGTTCAGGCTGGCCTTGAACTTGCAATCATCTGGCCTTGAATTTGTAATCCTCCTGCCTTCCTTCCTGGGTGCTGGGATTGCAGGTTTGTGCCACCACGGCCAGCATCCTGTCTATTCACTCACCGAGTTGACCACCAGGACCAGTGGAGGCCAACTTAAGTTTCCATCTTCTCCCTTTCCTATAAGCCCCGGCAGTGATTGATAAGTGGAAAAAAGCACAGGAAATAGAAGAGAAGGAGGGGCCTGGGAAATGTACAAACTAGATAAGTGGGGGTCTGTTTGCAAAAGCGTTTGCTGTTTGTAGCACATTTGTAGAGAGAAGATTTGCCCTGTGCTGCTGCTGGGCCTTTCCGTCACGTTGTCGGCTCTGCCCCCTTCCTCCCTCCCCTTACCCTTCCTTTCTTTCTTTTCCCTGGGATGCTGAAGGTTGAATTTAGGGCCTTGCTCTGCCATTGAGCTATATCCCCAGCCCACTTCTTACTTTTTATTTTGAGACAAGGATAAGTTGCCCAAGGTGTCCTTTATCTCACTCCGTAGCCAAGGCTGTCCTAAAACTTGTGATCCTCTTGTCCCAGCCTCCCAAGGAGCTGGGTTTACAGGGTTTACAGGCCTGTTCACCATACCAGGCGTGTGTGTGTGTGTGTGTGTGTGTGTGTGTGTGAGTGTGTGTGTGAGTGTGTGTTGCTAGGGACTGAATACAGGCCTTCCATGTGCTGTAAGTGCTCTATCACTGAACTACGTCCCTAGCCCTCCTCTTTAAATTTTTTCTTTATCCTTACTTATTTAAAACATCTATTAAACACCAATTAAGCACCTGCATTTTTGACAGATAAATTCTAGGGGTACAATGGAATTTAGTAATATGAAACAAAATATTCAATTTCATTTAGCTTATATTTTAGTTGGGTAGATAAGCTATTTTATCTTTTTCACTTTCCCTCCCTTGCCTTCTGTTTCTCTCCCCACCTCCTCTTTTTGGCAGAATTGGGGATCTAGCTCAGGACCTTGTGTATGCCAAGTCAATTCTTGACCCCTGCGCCATCCTGTATGGAGATGGACTTAAAAAAAATCTAAATAGGAGCTGCAGATGGGAAAATCTCTGAGCAAGGAGAAGATCTGTGGGGCCGGGGCGCAGCAGACGCCAGGGAGGGGCTGAAGGGGCACTTGGAGAGACTGGCAGTGGCTTTAGGAAGCCTCGGTCTGAAGGCCTTACGGCAGGAACGTGACTTGGTCAGAGTGACATTTGAAGACCATCACTGGGCAGTTGTGGGAGGACTGTACTGAAGGGGTGGAGGAGTGTATGTGAGCAAGGCCTTGTGGCACAGGCCGGTGATCCCAGCTACCGCGGAGGTTGAGGCAGGAGGATTGAAAGTTCAAGACTAGCCTGGCAATTCAGTGAGACTTTGTTTTTGTTTTATAAACATCATCATGATCATCATCATCGTCTATCTGGGGACATAGCTCAGTTGGCAGAGCGCCTACCTACTGATGGCAGTCTAGAGGTGGAGAGTCCTGTGTAGAAACTTACAGGTGTTGGCTTTGTTTGGCCCTGAGATAAAAGCACCTGTTTGTGGTTTGGGTATGGAGGATGGGGAGGTGAGGTGGGTTGGGAGAAAGTTCTAAGTTCAATTGCCAGCACCACTTAAAACCAGGTGTCATGGTGCATGCCTGAGGCAGGAGGATCATGGTGACCTCCAGGTCATGGTGAGACTGAGGCTAGCCCAGGCGACTCCAGACTTTGATTTGGAAAACCCAAACCGTCAGCACGATGGCTCTTGGCTCATGGCCTTAGTCCCAATCCTTTGGAGGCAAAGGCAGGTCGATCTCTGTGAGTTTGAGATATCCAGGTCTACATGGTGAGTTCCAGGACAGCCAGGACTACATAGAGAGAGCCTGTCTCAAACAAACAAGCAAACAAACAAACCAACCAACCCAAAACAAACAGACAAAGCAGAAATAAAAAGTCAGAAAAAGACTGGACTGGGGTATGCTTAGCTGCTTTCCTCGGAAGCTCGAAGCCTTAGGTTCTAGCTCCAGGACCAAAAAGAAGAAAAGAAGAGAGGTATAAGTCAGCAGACGGAACTGTTGTGACTGTTCGCACAAAAGGGCCTGGGGACTCACTGTTATGTGACCGTGGGGGTGGAGAATCGTACGTAGAAACCCACAGCTGTTAGTTTTGTTTGGGCCGAGATGAAAGCGCCTTTGGTGGTTTGACTGTGGAGGATGGGCACCTGAGTGGTGCTGGGAAGCATAGGAGCTTCCATCTTGTATGTGTTAAATTTGAGATGGCCATGAAACGTCTGAGTGGAAAGCCCAGATTCAGAGAGAGTTCTGGGCTGGAGATAAACATGGCGGTATTTATAGTGTGAATGTGGAGTCCTAACCGCCATGAACAGACTAGGGTGCTCCTAGAAAGAGGGTATAGAGCAGGGAGAGGAGAGGGCCTGTGCCTGAGCCTTGAGGGATGCCAACACTGGGAAGTTGGTAAGGCAGAGACCTCCACCTTCCTCTGCCCATTCCTCTCCCATCTTGATGACTCCAAAAGAAACGGCAGAGGGAAAAAGTCGTTGTCTTAGAGGTTCCTGTTGGGTTAGAAGCCGCTCTGGAAATCCCAATGTCACCCATCTATCCGTTCATAAATACCTTTAGAAGAATGCATTTAAATCAAAGGTTTTTTAGGTTTTGTGTGTCTAGGCGGAGCTTTGAACTCCTGGACTCCAGTGATCCTCCTGTCTCATCCTCCTGAGTTGCTGGACTTTAGGCCTGTGCTCCTGTGCCTAGATCTGTTTATGGTTTTAAAGGTCTCCTTAACTCGTGGAGTTTTCTATATTAGGTTTCCCGCCCTGTGGATTTTGGACAAGGATGCTATTCTTTGAGCTGTGTGGGCAGCCCTGCTGGTAGAACTGGGGATGTGTGGGACTGTCCTGTTTCCAGGACACGGAGCAGGGTGGGTGCTAGTTCCTCGAAGAGCAAGTAACTGAGGGGATCTCGCCCTCGCTTTGCACCCCCAGGTATGTGATGACGAGTGGCACCACTACGCCCTGAACCTCGAGTTCCCCACAGTCACACTCTACACGGACGGCATCTCCTTCGACCCCGCGCTCATCCACGACAACGGTCTCATCCACCCACCCAGGAGGGAACCTGCGCTCATGATTGGGGCCTGCTGGACTGGTGGGTGTCCTGACCTCCTCAGTAAAGACTCAGTGAACTCTTTCTGAATGATCTCTACTGGAAGACGCCTCTGCTTCCGACACCCCCTCCCCCGCACGGTGTGGGTCAGCACCTTAAACTTGGTGGAATTTCCACTTACAAATCTACAGTGTCACTCCAGCCAGTTCTCACTTTCTTCCCTCAAATAGGTGATGGTTTCCACAGCCCCTCCCTTTCAGGAGGAGGGGATCCTTCAGAGCGTCGCTAGTCTTCCGTTAGTGTACCTGTCTTACCAGAGTCCTTCTGTTTCCTCTGCAATAGAGTAATCTATAAGGGAGGCCTGCAAGGTTAGGGCACGACGTAAGAGGGATCGGGACTCTGCTGAGAGCCTGCACATCCTACACGGCGTGAGAGGACTTAGGAGAATTACAGAACTTCTTGTCACAGCCCTCAACTTACTGTCACTTTCCCCTCTTGGTTTCCAGAAGAGAAGAACAAAGAGAAGGAAAAAGGAGGAGACAACACTACGGACACAACCTCAGGTACATCGTGTGCAAGAGCTGGAGACCAGAGTTCTCATCTCGAGCATCTTACGTGTGCTTCTCTTTCTGCCCCAATCCAGCCTCTCTAGTTTCTGCTTCACATGCCACCATGGTAGAGACTCTCTAAGAACCGTATCAAGGCAGGGTCTCCTTGGACAGGAAGACCAGGCATAGCTTGACTGGATTCTGGGTGTTTTTGTTTTTCCAACCCAGAGAGTGCAGTGACGTTTCTCTGACTTTGCACATAGCAGAAAGCGGGTAGCAGGAGACAGTCTAGGCATCTGTGAAGCTCACACACATTCCCCCTGGCTCCCCCGCATGCCCCTGGGAAGACACCCTCTCTTACAGACTCCTCAGTTCCTGTTGGTTTCTAATGTTCCTCCTCTTGGCAGTGTTTCCTCCTTTGCATTCTCTCCTCTCGGAAGCTGTTTACATCTCCCCTCCTCCCCACCCCCCTTCACGTTTTTCCACGCCCCCTACTCATTTTTCTCCTTCTTGTGTGTTGCTAGGGGATGGAACCCAGAACCTCAGACACGCTAGGCAAAAATTCTGTCCTGCCTTTTGCTTCATCGGTCCTCTCCAGCCCACTCCTCACCCCATCTCACTCGCCTCTCTCGTATCTTTTACTTCCTCCTTTTTGCTTCCACGTTTCTTTCTCAAGCCTTCGGTTTGATCTTCCTTTCCCCTTTCTCGCAGCCCCACCCTCGGCCCACCTCCTCTCCCGTCCTCTCTTCTCCTCTCACCTGCCTGCTCCTGTGTTCCTGCCCTAGGAGACCCTTTGCTGATCCACCACTACTTCCACGGCTACCTGGCTGGTTTCAGCGTGCGCTCAGGTCGCCTGGAGAGCCGTGAGGTCATCGAGTGCCTCTATGCATGTCGGGAGGGGCTGGACTATAGGGATTTCGAGAGTCTGGGCAAAGGCATGAAGGTATAGCCCCTTCTATTCCCTCTCTTTCCCGGCATGCCCCATTACTCCCCCCCCCCCTTTCCTGGCATATCCCGGATCCCCAACCCCCCCCATCCCTGTATACTTCTGTCCCTTTCCTCTCCCGCCTCCTGGTCTTGCTCTCAGCTCTGTCTGTGTCTGGGACCCAGGTCCACGTGAACCCCTCGCAGTCCCTGCTCACCCTGGAGGGGGATGATGTGGAGACCTTCAACCATGCCCTGCAGCATGTGGCTTACATGAACACTCTGCGCTTTGCCACACCGGGCGTCAGGCCCCTGCGCCTCACCACCGCTGTCAAGTGAGTGTTGGGTGGGCGGGCAAATCACAGAGCAGCATCAGTGTCACTGCTTGTCCTAAGACATCACTAGAGCTAGCCATACCTTCCCCATCTCATGTCCCTCTCTGAGTCCTGAGAGAGAACAGCTGGCCTGTTGAAAGGCATATTGGTAGATGAGCTTGGACCGGAATCATTTCCCATTCTACTACTCTCTGTGAGGCTGTGTTATCAGGATTTGGGGTTTTGATCTTCTGTGTGCTGATATATAAACTGTGACAGAGAAGATTGGAAGCTGGGGGACCTGACATTAATTCTGTCTCAATACTAATTGTTTGGATAACCTTGGGTAAATGGTGAGCTCTGCTCCATTTGCCTATTTAAGTTTGTTTGTTTGTTTATTTATTGTTTTTCGAGACAGGGTTTCTTTGTTGTAACTCTGGCTGTCCTGGAACTCACGCTGTAGATCAGGCTGGCCTCGAACTCACAGAGTTCCACCTGCTTCTGCCTCCCGAGTGCTGGGATTAAAGGCACGCATCACCACTGCCTCGCTGTTTTGCCTATTTTGGTCTTGCTTCATCATGTCCTTGCAAAAAGAATATGATGAACCCAGGCCACCAATGGTCCTAGGTCAAATCTAGCCTGCTGACTATTTTGGAAAGTTTTAGTGGAACACAACCACCATGCCTGCTTGTCTGCCTACCATTTGGGGCTGCTTTTATAGTGTGCTTGTAAGTGACTAGCTGGGACAGAGAGTGTCTCCAAAAGAGAGAGATTATTTACTAGCTGGTCCTTTATAGGAAGCGTTTGCTGAGCTTTGTATTCTAATGGGATGATTTTTGAGTTCTTAAATAGAAAAATTATGGGTGATTTCAAGGTTTGAGTTTTTTATTAGAAATTTTAAAATGCAGCTAGAGAGATAATAGAACCTGAACAACAGAATTATTATGAACTAAGTCTTACAACCCAGATCAAATGCTTGCCAGAGTATTTGTTCCGTATATGTTACCAGTTTCTCTCTTGCTTTCAGCTATGTGAAGGGAGTCTCCCTGCCAGCCCCCCTATAATCTGTAGGACAGTTTTAGGAGACACTGCCATCTAGTGGGTGGAGCACATAATTTAGGAGTCAGAATTCCAGTGTTCTCCCTTCTCTGCCTCAGTTTCTCCATAAAGTCCCTGAGGCATGTGGCTTCAGGTATCTTGGGAGAGGGACCCTGAGCCTTCTGGGCACAATTATCAGGCTCCAGTCAGACCTGTGGAAAGGGGCAGTTGGGCAGTCATGTGGCTACACTCTGGAGTTGATGGTGACAGGCTGCTGAGCACCATGTGGATGCACAGCAGAGCTGTACACGCCTCACTAGGCACTAGGGAGGATTTCTTTTGTGAAAAAAATATTTTTTATGTCAGAATACTACATTGTGCAGTGCTAGAAGAGGCCAGAAGAGGGCACTGCATCCCTAGGATTGGAGTTACAACCTGTACTGAGGTGCCATGTGGGTGCTTGGAATTGAACCCAGGGCCTCTGGAAGAACAGTTGATGATACTCTTAACCGCTGAGCCATCTCTCTAGCTCCCTAGTCAGATGAGGAAGCCACCTCATTCATTACATGCACTAAGGAGCTGAATGAAAACACAGAGGAGGGAACTGTGTTTTGGCCAAGGGTGGATCTCTGTCAGGGGCATCCCATAATGGGTTGGGTCTATGTCCTTGCTGATGGGTTCACCTGAATTCCTCCTACATCATTCAGGCCTGGACTAGAGGCTTATTAAGATGTGGAAACTGACTCTGGTCTTTTCAGAAGAGGGAAGGGGGCCTTGACATTTTTTTTAATGGGTTAGCTCTCTACCCCTCTCTCTACCCCTCTCCAGGTTCTCAGGTAGTCCAGGCTGGCCTCCATTTCACTATATAACTGAGAATGGCCTTAGACTCTCCATCCTCCTGCGTTGACTTCCTGAGTGCTGTGATCACAGGCAGCCACTACCACATCAGTTTATGTAGTGATGGAGAACAAACCCTGGCTGTTGTACATGCTAAACAAGCATCTCTCCAGCTCAAGCTAATAAGCCCCAGCCCTTATTTTCCTACGGGTCACTATGTGGTTGGTTCATGTTACTTCCCTGAGGTCATAGGAAAACATTTGGAGGTGTGCGCGCGTGTGTACGTGTGCGTGTGTGTGTGTGTGTGTGTGTGTGTTCACAGCTGAAGCAGAGATGCTAATCAGTACCTGTCCTCTGAGGCACTTCCTTCTCTTTGTCTGAGTGACTTTCCTAGCTTCCTGTTCCCAGTGTTTGGATTTCTGGAGGAACAACTTATTAAGTTGACAAGGATGTCTGGGAACTTGTTCTGTAGCTCAGGTAGGCATCGAACTTGTGATCCTCCTACCTCAACCTCCCTAGTAGCTGAGATTATAGCCCTGTACCACCAGGATTGGCAAAATTAAACGATTTAAACTTAAAAAAAAAAATGTGTTTTTTGGAAAGCCTATCCAGTGGACATTAGCCCCCGGGTAGATGAGACGCCATCTTTGTCTCTAGCTTTGTCCCCCCTCCATGATTCTTGACTTGATACCCATTTGCCGTAGCCTCTGCCTAGTTCTCTCAACACCTCAAGCCAGATGAGCCAATGCTGAGACAATGGGCTTGAAGTAACCCATGTCCGACGTGGCCAGTGCCGCCATTTTCTGATGGTGTCTCTGACCTGGAAGTCACTCAGGCTCGAGTCCCCCAAGTCATCCTTGGCTCCTCTCTGTCTTTGTCCTCCATGCCCTGTCAATCAACAAGTCCCACAGGACCTGTCCCTGGGCTTGGGCACCTGAAACGTGATTCTTTAACTCAACCCTCATCGCTCTACCCTGCCCTATTGCGATACCTCCCTAACCAGTTGGTTTAGATCTACTTCACCCCAACCCCAGGCTGGGCCAGTGAGCTCAAATCAGACATTTTTTTTTTTAAAGTACAAGGTCTTGCCATTTAGTGCAGGCTGGCCTTGAACTTGAGATCCACCTGTTTCAGTCTCCAGTGGGCTGGAATGATAGGTGTACACTGCCACGCCTGGCTCAAAACAGGCATGAAAAAGACACTGTGAAGTCTGTGCCATAAAACTACAAACTGAACTCTCGCCACCGGTTCAAGGCCCCAGCCCCTGCTCCCTGCTGACCTTTACCGCCTCTCACTCTGTAACGCCTTGAAGCGTAGTCTTCGCCATCCCTCTGACTTCCACCTGTGCAGAGTCCTTGACTTTCACAGCTACCTCAACTGCTAACTCTCCTAACTCTTCCTACCTCCCTTTAAAAAAGGACTGTCTTCCTATCCTGCTCAGAATGAATTTCTCCTTCTTCTGACCTCACTTTCATTCTCGCATCTTTTCCTACTCATTCTGCGGCGACCGTATTTGCCTGCAGTGTGAGGTCTGTGAGCTGGGCAGAATCTCTGCACTAGGTCATTTCTTTGGCTTTTGAGGCTGGTACAGCCTTCTCTTCCTGTTCGAATCCCCCTGAGCACCAGTGTGGCTCAGGTCTGCTGCTGCCTGTGCTCCTTTCCCAGACAACTAGGGTATTTGCAGGCTACAACAGGCTCTTTCCAGGGCTTCTGAGCCCATCACACCTGCCGAGGGTACAGCTATTAGCCTCAGTGGTCAAGCTGGGTATGCCCAGTAACAGTCCTCTCACCCACATTATTTCAATTAGTACAGTCACAGAAGCCAGACCTCCTAATCCTTCAGAACTACAAACCCTTTGTCAAGACTGATTGGTTAAGAAGGATGAATCAGTCTTTTCCTCCTCTGTTGTTGGTTTTGAGACAGGTAGCCCAGGCTGTCCTTAAACTCACAGCAGCCCTCCTGACTCAACTTCCCAAATGCTGGGATTACAGGCATCAGCCACCATGTCCGGCTTTAGTCTGTTTTGCGTTACCCTAACTACCCGAGACTGGGCAGTTTAGAAAGAGCAGAGGTTTAATTGTTTTTATAGTTATAGAGGCTGGAAAGTCTGAGATTAGTGGCGAGTGTCTGGCTAGGAACTCCTTGTATCATTCCCAGTGGAGCAGCTGACTGGCTGAGAGGGAGAGAAGGAAGGAGGAAGGGGAGAAGAGGAGGAGGGAATGATGGAGAAGGGAGGAAGGACTGAGACAGAACATGAAAGAGAAGGAGCGGTCAGCCTCGAACCTCCTTTCTTCTGATCATTTACCTATCACGCATGACCTGAGCAACTCTCCTCAGGGCCAACCTCAGCCACTGCTCCACCGAGGATTAAATCCCTAACGTACATTTTTGGGGACACATTTAAACCGTAGCATTCTGTCCCTGGCCCGCTAAATGTATGTTCTTCTCACGTGCGCCGCAGTCACTCAGTCTCGACGGACTTGTCTCACTCCAGCATCAACTCAGAAAACCCCGAGTATCATCCGCTCCCATCCAGGTGAGACGGAGGGGCAGATACACCCTGAGGCAGATTACTTTTTCTCTGTGAGCCCGTGCAGCTGAGCAACTTAGCTGTTTCCCAAGTGCAATGAAAGGTTAGACACACCCATCTGAAAGGGGGAAGAATGAAGGAAAAAGGGAAAGCTGTCTCCAAGCGCACCGCAAAGTCATCAGGACTGACAGCATGGACTTTTTCATTTAGCGCTTTTTATACAGCACCTCACTGTACAGCCCAAGCTGGCTTTGAACTGGTGACCTCTCCCGGGCCTGCTGAGCGCTGGGGTTATGAGTGTGCCTCACCACACCCATGTAATATTATCTTTCTTTGTTTTTATGTATGCGTATGCACACACGTTTGTGTGTGAACACGTGTGTGCACACACTAGTGAAGGCCAGAGATCAAGACCAGATGTCTTTCTCTATCACTCTCCACCTTAGCCTCTGAGAGGGGTCTTGTCGTTGAATCTGGAGTGAGCCGATTTTTCTAGACTGGCTAGCTAGTGAGTTCAAGGACCCCCCTGTCTCTGCCTCTCCAGCACCGAGGATACAGGCATGCACCACCGTGCCTGGCTTTATGTGGGTGCTGGAGATCTCAACTCAGGTCTTCATGCTTGTGTGGTAAGTACTTTACTGGCTGAATCGTCTCCCTAGTCATGCTAATTCCAAATCTTAAGAGTTCAGAATAATGAGGTAGAGGTAGAGCTCCGATGGTAGACTTGCTTGCCTTGCATTTGGGCTGCAACACAACATAAATTGGATGTGTTTGTATATGACTGTGGTGGTTGGAATAAGAATGTCCCCCGAACGCTAACGCGTTTGAATGTTTACTCACCTGGGAGTGGCACTATTTGAAAGGATTAGAAGGATTAGGAGGTATTGCCTTATTGGAGGAAGTCTGTTACTGGGGGCGGGCTTTGAGGTTTCAAAAGCTAAAGCTGGGCCCAGTGTCATTCTCTCTTGGCCTGTGGACCAGGATGTAGCTCTCAGCTATAGCTCCCCCACTATACCTGAGGCCATGCCTTTGAAACTGTAAGCGAACCTCAACTAAATGCTTTCTTTCATAAGAGTTGCCTTGGTCATGGTCTCTCTTCACATCAATAGACCAACAACTTAATTCTAGAGAGAGGAGGATCAGGAGTTTAAGGTCATCCTTGGCTACACAGAGAGTCTGAAGCCACCGTAGTGTACATGAGGCCCCGTCACCAAGCAAAGCAAAGCAAAGCAAAGCAAAAGCTTTCAAATAACCCCTGACTCTGTGTGCTGCTTGTAGACATACACTGGTTAGTCAGAGGCATCAGACAGCCCTACTCCCATGACTTGCTAGGCTCAGCTATGTAGCAGTTCTTTCTGTAGCTTTCCCAGGATGATGTCCCACACTGGGTCTCCTGGGTCTCTGTGGTGACTTTGCCTTCATCGCTGTAGAGCAGCAGTTCTCAGCCTGTGGGTTGTGACTTCTTTGGGGGGAGTCGAACGACCCTTTACAAGGGTTGCCTAAGACCACCTGCATATCGGATATTTGCATTATGATTCATAGCTGTAGCAAAATTGCAGTTAGGAAGTACAAATAAAAATAATTTTATGGTTGGAGGTCACCCTGACATGAGGAATGGTACTACAGGGTCACAGCATTGGGAAGGCTGAGAACCACTGCGATAGAGGACTCACTGTCTTACTTAGTATTACCCTAATGGGAGCTGTCCTGGCGGCTCTGCCCTCATGGCTCTCAGGGCTTTCTGTGACGTCCTTGAAATCTAGGTGAAGAGAACCATGCCTCCTTAGCTCTCACATTCTGAGAACCCTAGATTCAGCACCGCATGATGCTACCAAGGCTCGTGTGTGCGCTTAGGTGGTCCAAGCTGCATCTGGGATGGGTGAACCCTGAGTACTGAGGGAGGTGGGGCTCTGTATCGGAATGGAGGGAGCAGAGACCTGAAGTGACCCAAGCCTGGAATGTTGGTTTCCCTCCACACCCTGGGGCTGTCTTGAAGATCTCTGAAATGCCTTCGTTTTTCCATTGTGTCTGATGAATGGCATCATCCTTCTGTCCACACTGATTCCTTTGTCAAAGGGTCATTTGGCTGCAGTCTTGTCTGCTTGTTCATTCTCTACTGTGGATCTTTTAAATCCATAAGATGTTTGCTTTTGAATTATGAATTCCATCTTTAAATTATTTTTCTTTTCATTTTAATCCTATAACTAAAGGTACTTCTTCAGTATTTTCCTTAGAGTTTCTTTCCCTAACTATCCTTTACATATATATATACATATATACATGTACATCTATCTATCTATCTATCTACCTTTTATCTGCATACATGTGTTTGTGCATGTGCTTGTGGGTACCCGTGGGATCCAGAAGAGGGCATCAGATCCCCTGGAGCTGGAGTTACAGGCAGTTATGAACTGCTGAAGTGGGTGCTAGGAACTGAATTAGGGTCCGTTGGAAGAGCAGGGAGCACTCACTCCATCTCTCCGGCCTCTACCAGCTGTCCTTGTTCACCAACTTTAAGATGCTCAGACTTGGACAGAATGCAGCTCAGTCCTTTGCCAGTATGTACAAGGATGGTCCTTACTCCAGTTTCCAGCAAGAGAGTCTGCACTTCTGTCTCCTCATTAGGCCTCATCAGAGTGGCCTTTATGGAACATATTTCTAGCAAAATCCTGACTATGACACCTTCAATCATCTCTAAGAAGTTCCATACTGGGGAAATGACTCAGTAGGTAAAGTGTCTACCGCTCAAGCAAGAGGACCTGATTTCGGATCCCAACAGGCACATAAAAAAGCCAGAAGGTGGCATATATCTGTAACCCTAGTGCTGGGGTGATGGGGGGAGGGGAAGTGGAGAAGACAGGTGGACCCTCGGAGCGCTCTGGCCATCCATCATAACCAATTGGTGATCTCTGGGCCCAGGGAGAAACTCTTTCTCAAAACAAAACAAAACAAGGCAAAGACAGTTTCTTCTCTCAGCCCTCAACAGAACCTTCTTAATTCTCCGTTTATGGCAGCACACCCCTCCCCAGCATCCCCTTCAAAACTGTTCCAGCTCCTGACCCATTCCTGAGATCCGAAGCTGCTGCCACAGCTTTGACATTTGTTCTTGCAGCGCCCTGCTTCTCTGGTCTCAATTCCCTGACTTACTTTGTTGGATAATGGAAGAGCGGAGACTGGGCGATTTACAAAAACAAGAGTTTTAGTTCTCGTAGTTCCAGAGGCTGAGACACCCAACACCCAGGCACTGGTGTCTGGTGAGGGCCGTCTTGCTGTATTGTATTAATTGACTCATGGTGGAAGGTGCAAGAAGAGGGTGAGAGATGGGGAGGGCATGTTTCTCTGGTGCAAATCTGGGCTTCAAACACGGGCTGCAGTTGGACTTTGGTTGAAGCCATGGCTCTGTGGCAAATACTGCCCGTGGACCCTATGCTCTGTCTGGGGGCTTTGGCTTCTTTTCTTCCTTCCTTTTCTCTCCTTCTCCCTTCTCCTTCCTTCCTTTCCTCTTTCTTGACACTTGTTTATTTTATTTTGGCATTTATGTAGAGCCTCACCATGTAGCACTGGCTGGCTTGGATCTTGATTATAGACTAGGTTGGCCCAGAAATCACAGGGACCTACCTGCCTCTGACTCCTGAGAGCTGGGGTTAAAGATGTGCACCGTCATGCCAGACTTGGGGTTTTATTCTCGTACCGAGAGACTACCAAGTTTCTCAAATTCTACTTTTTAAAAGTCTTTATTTATGTGTATGCATGTTTGTCTGTGTGCATGTATGCCTCCTGTGTGCAAGTGCCCTTGGGGGCCAGAAGAGGCATCAGCTTTCCCGCAGCTGGAGGTAGAGGCAGCTGTGAGCCACCAACATGATATGCTGGGAACTGAACCACAGTACCCTGGAAGAGCCGAGGCTTTTTTTTTTTTTTTTAAACATAGATTGAATCATACATTTAAAGTAGTGAATAAATATATTGTGATCACAGTCATTGTCATTAACCCACTAATTACAGAAATACAAAACACTGACCATTGATTTACTCTGTGAAGCTGTTTTAAGTAGCAGTAGCCTAAAGACACTTCTGTTGCAGCAACTAAAGAGCCTTTGGTAAGTTCACGACGAATATTGTTGTTCTAAACATGTAATGCATAGCACTACATCACAATAGCATCCTCTGATTTGGTAATTAGTGTCTAGGATAATTATACTATATGTTCCATATTCCTTTCCTCTTCCTCCTCTTCTTCCTCCTCCTCCTCCTTCTTTTTATTTTTTTGGGGGATGCAGGGTCTTGCTATCTAGCCACGACTGGGTTGATACTCTGATGTGTAGTCCAGGGTAGCCTTGACTCTTAGTAATTCTCCTACCTCAGCCTCTTGAGTGCTGGTATTAGAGATGCGCACCACCATGTGTGGCTACAAGCTTTGGTCTCTTTTCCTTATTCTGTAGCACAGAAACGCTGCTGTAAGGAAGCAGCAAGACAGAATGCTTCGTCGGTTAGTGAGAGCTTGAGACTGTGAGGTCTGGTGATCTGTGAGGGCTGGGGCTGGAAGACTGGGAGCATAGCTGGTTGGCTGGCTGAGTGAGTCTTCTGGGCAGATGGCCAGTAAAGGGAATCAAAAACTCACCAAAAAGAGGACGTTATTGATAGATACCCCTCCCTACCTCACTTTTAGGGTTGCATGTCTTAGGGCATATATCTGGCAGACATTTTACTGAACTCATGTAGCTTTCCCCGGGTAAAGACCTATATGTATATACTTTAAATTTTTTATTTTTATTATGTTTTGAGACAGAGTCTTAGCCTAGGCTGGTCTTGAACTTGCAATCCTCCTGTCTCAGCTCCTTGAGTGCTGGGATTACAGGCACATGCCACCAGGCTTAGGAGAAGGGCAGAAAGAGGAAGAGAAATAGCAAGACTCTATCTCAATATGTGTATATTGTTATTAGTTAAGTTTCCATTATTTTTTTCATTTAAATAGAATGAGACGGACATTCCGTGGTTCATAGCCTTGATGATGTGATTACCCCACAGGCTGAGCCTATCTTACCTTCTGCTCTTCCTATAGTGATGCCATGTTAGGAAGGACTTTGCTGTGTGTGGGGGGGCACAGGGGATGGAGAAGCTGACATGCCTTCTCTTCTCCCCTCATTCTCTCTGGGATGGTTCTCTGCCATAGAGGTGGGGCTCAGAGGTGTGAAACAGACTCTAGACCTGTTTTTAATGAGATATGGTCTCACTATGTACCCCTGGCTGGCCTGGAACTTGTATGTAGGCCAGGTTGGCCTTGAACTCACAGAGGTCTACCAGCCTCTGTCTCCTGAGCGCTGGGATTAAAGGCTCGGGGCATCACGCTTGGGCAGAGTCTAGGTTTTAAGGGAGGGGTGTTGGAGTGACAAGCTGTCTCTCTTCTCATTAGGTGCTTCAGTGAAGAGTCCTGTGTCTCCATCCCTGAAGTGGAGGGCTACGTGGTAGTTCTTCAGCCCGATGCCCCCCAGATCCTTCTGAGCGGCACGGCTCATTTTGCCCGCCCAGCTGTGGACTTTGAGGGACCCGAGGGGGTCCCGTTGTTCCCCGATCTTCAGATCACCTGCTCTATTTCTCACCAGGTGGAAGCCAAAGCAGATGAGAGTTGGCAAGGCACAGGTAAGGGTAACCCCAAGGAGTGACAGGATCCAGGGAAGGTTGACATCTGAAACTAGAATGAGGGAGTGGTATGGGGCTGGGAACGGAAGGGCTCTCTCTTGTGCCTGCGTGACTGAGAACAACTCACCCTCAAAAACCAGAGCCTGTGGGAAGCCCATGAGTATACAGAAATGTCGCATGTTGATGTTCATGACGACACTTACCTTCCTTAAGGAGAATAGCCCTCGGTGGGAGGAGGAGTGACCTTAGTGTGAGGACAATGGCTGGGTCTCAGAGCCTCAGTGGACAGCTCTGAGCAAGACCCTGACTCTTCCTCCACAGTGACAGACACGCGCATGTCGGACGAGATTGTACACAATCTGGATGGCTGTGAGATTTCTCTGGTGGGGGATGACCTAGACCCTGAGCGAGAAAGCCTGCTCTTAGACATGGCATCCCTGCGGCAGCGAGGCCTGGAGCTCACCAACACATCCGCCTACCTCACCATTGCTGGTCAGTGAGCCAGGGCTCTGTCTTCTTTGTTGTGTATGTGACCTTCCTGTGATTAAACGCACAGCTCCTCCTGCCCGGGCATTTTGGTCAAATGGCATTTTGCTTCTTTTTAGCTGGGAGATCCTTTGGCTTCCAGACTGAGGGAAGTGAGCCTGGGCAGAGGCTTTGAACATCCCTCTCTTCCCTCTGCTCTCCATAGTCTGGCACAGCTCTCCTGATTCTATTTCCACGTCCTTTCAGGTCTCTGCCATCTCTCTCCTGCTTCTGTCTTCCAGCTCTTTGGCATGTTTACCCTCTCTATCTTTCCCTGCATCCACTATAGCTTCCATGCTCATCTCAGTGAACGGTGGGAAGGGATGGTTTGGTGGTTTCCAGAGGAAGCTGCCTCCAGGAAGTAGGATAGAAGATGACGATGACCAGTCCCTTTTCATTCCAGGCCTCACCAAGGCTGGGTCTCTCTGAGACCTTCCTTCCCTTGAAGGGTGTCTCTACCTTCTTCTCCATAACTTTTTGGATTCGTTCATCTCTGGACAGTCCCAGAAGCCATCAGGCTAGGCGAGAAGGGCAGAGAAGCAAACGGGCCTCCCTTCACTCGCCTCTCCACTGAACTTGGCTCCTTATTCCCCAGGGGTGGAGACTATCACTGTGTATGAAGAGATCCTGAGGCAGGCTCGTTATCAGCTTCGTCACGGAGCTGCCCTGTATGCCAGGAAATTCCGGCTTTCCTGCTCGGAGATGAACGGCCGCTACTCCAGCAACGAATTCATCGTGGAGGTACCCAGAGAATCCCTTCCCTTTTTTTGTCACTTGCTCCTGGCAATGAGTCAGTATGTATTGGACTCAGATAGATGGTTGATGGGCAGGGGCTTTTTAGCACTGAAGATTCCTAGACCCAGGGCAGACACAGGAGGAGGAGATATGAGGTGACAGTTTAGAGATGGAGCTAAGGATGGGTAAGACGGCTCACTGCCAAGAGCAATGGCCGGAGTTTGAATTTGATCCTCAGAAACCACATGGCAGACAGAGAGAATGTCCCCTGTAAGTTGTCCTCTGACTTTCACATACATTGTGTGGTATGAGTCCCACCCAAAATGAGAGAGGGGTGTACTGAGCAGGCTTGGAGTGGGTTGCTGAGGCCCTGGGGAGAAGCAGTTGTACCTACAGAGCGCTCTCTTTCCCTAGGTCAACGTCCTGCATAGCATGAACCGGGTGGCCCACCCCAGCCACGTGCTCAGCTCCCAGCAGTTCCTGCACCGTGGTCACCAGCCTCCTCCTGAGATGGCTGGACACAGCCTGGCCAGCTCCCACCGGAACTCCAGTACGTAAGCTGAGTGGGGATGGGAGGGACGTGGCATGATGCCCATCCCTGTATCCTTGGGGGGGGGGGGTAGTGCAAGGCAGTGGATGCTGCTCTCTGTGGTACCCGTGTTAGTGATAGCTGCGGGATAACCTCCTCATCCTGCACTGTTAACTCTACTGTGAAGGTGAATCCTGAGTCAAAGCAGGATGCTCAAACCAGAACCATAAGGCAGTGCGGAGAATAGACATCTTTGTTAGTTTTGCTGCCCTCCCTGCCCCTCATAGTTATGTGGGATCTAGACATCTTCTGCAGTAAAGTTATTTAATAGTGCCTATAGCATACCAGCATCACCTGAAAGTGGTATCGGGAATATAAAGGACTTTTAGGGGTTATATGTAGTGGTGCGTGCTCATGATGCCAGTACTCAAGAGGCTGAGTTAGATGGGAAGGAAGCCTGCCTGGGCTACACGGGTGAGAGCTGTCTATTAAGAAAAAGAAAGAGAAAGAAAACAAAAAGAAGACCAGGTGGGTGTGGCAAAATGGCTCAGTGGGTAAGGACACTTGCTGTCAAGCCTAATGATCTGAGTTTGAATTTGAGCCCTGGACCTACACAGTAGAGAGAGAGACTGACTCCCACGAGTTGGGCTCTGACCTCCACACATGTACCATGGGATATGCCTTCAACACATTAACACATACACACACACACACACACACAAATAAGTAAGTAAATAAATAAATACAATAAAAAGAAAAAAATTACAGAATAGACATCCTCCCTCTCCCTGTAGAAAAAGTAGGCGCTATTAAACATGTAATTGCATGTTCTCTGTAAAATCCCAAGAATATTTCTAATCAACACATGCCAAATGTTGCCTGTGGGTAAGGCAGTCTTGCTCCCTGGTTATGGTCCTTTACTAGTGGGTTAATGTTTATTCTCCAATGCTAAGAGTTGTTTAATTGCAAAAGAAAAAAGAAAAAAGGAGAAAACATGAGTGTGAAGAAGAAAAATTAACCTTGCTTCTGTTGGATTGAGGCTACCCTCCTGGTGGGCATGTTATCTTTCCTCTGTGTTTCATGCATCTGTCTCCTGCTGTCTGTCTGTCTGTCTGTCTATCTATCTATCTATCATCTATCCATATTTTATAAAGTCGACATCAAACCATCTTGTAACCTGATATTTATACTTCAGATTGCAAAACAGCTCTTGTCTTGCATTATTAAAATCTGAACAATGGTGATCCATTGCTGGAAATGACTTTTGGGAACCTTCTATTTTCAGAGCCCATTTGGAGGTGGGTTTATTCTTGTTTCTTCTGAGATACGCCTTGCTTTCGGCCCAGTGGAGTTGCCCATCTTCACTATCTGCTTTTGTCAGAGTTGGCTCTGGTGATCATTTAAACGTTTTAAGTATTAAGCCCACTTCCAAAGGCCATAAACCGTCACTTCTGAAAAGCAGCAAAAGGTCCCAGGCTCTTTAGGGAATCCCGTGGAGAGCTCCTGGCCACTGAGTCACCTCACGGATGTTGTCAGGCTGGACACTGGGCTCCACTCCCATGAGCAGGCTTGAGCTAGATCTGATGCCATGGCCCTGGTCTAAGTCCCTTCTCTCTTTGGTTTGAAGTCCCAGGAGGGGTGTTCTTGTTCTAACTGCTTAGGGCTTCCTCCCAGAGTTCCCGACTGCCTCGTCCTGGCTGGCTCCAGTGTTCGTCATCCCCCGTGTCCTTGATATGCCAGGGGCTGCTCTGGTACTTGTCTGCCGTGTCCTTGATTCTCCCCACAGCGAAACGCTCTTGTGACTTACATCCAGGTCAATCAATCACACCTCCTGCTGAGATCTCAATGGAGAACAGCCACCTGCCTTTGCCTCTTCCCTTAATTTGGCTATAGTAGGCACAGAGTTCACCACCTCTCTGAAGCCATTCGTGGGTGATAGGGCTTGAGCTCAGCAGGTGACACCTCATTCACACCTGTTCAACCTGTTCCTTGTGCTGCTTCTAACTCCAAGGTGTTCCTTCCCCTTCACCTCCCAAGTCCAAGCGCTGCATTGTAGAATTAGGGTTTTATGAAGCTAAACTACTCTAAAACTGCAGAAGAAGTGATACTATCCTCTCCAATGATAGAGGCTCATTCCTGTGCAGCTTCTTATGCACCAGATAAACCATCCCAGTGAATAAGAATGGTCAAAGAAGGCTTTGTGACATATGTGGGGTTTGCACTTGGATCCTGGAGAGTAGATCTCAGGCAGAAGCGTGCCAGACAGTGAGGATTTGAGAGAGTACTTTAGGAGTGAGACAAGATGATGAAGGTCTTATTCTGCTATCTCAAACTTTGACTCCCATCTGTCACACGGGGAACTTTAAAATCTCCTGGTGCTTGAAACCCCAAGTTGATGAGAGACAGGTATCAGTGTTTTTTTTTTTTTAATTTAATTTAATTTTTTAAAATTATTATTGTGTGTTTGGATGTGTGTGAAGTGTATATGTGGGCACACGTCAGCGGACAGTGTGTGGAGTCAGTGATCTTGTGTCTTTACACACTTTTCAGGGATTGAACTCAAGCCCCTAGGCTTGCAAGGCGAGTGACTTTACCCGCTAAGCCATCGCGTCAGCTCCGTCAGGGCCTAACTTTAGGGATCCCCATGTAACTCCTGCACACAGCAAAGTCTGGAAGCCATCTCTCTACTTTGATTTGTACAAGTACCTGAAGCACCACAGAAAGATATGCAAAGAAACAGTATTAAAAAGAAAATGACAGCCAGGTGGTGGTGGCACACGCCTTTACTCCCAGCACTCGGGAGGCAGAGGCGGGAGGATCTCAGTAAGTTCGAGGCCAGCCTGGTCTACAGAGTGAGTTCCAGGACAGCCAGGGCTGCACACAGAAAAACCCTGTCTAAAAAAAAAGAAAGAAGGAAAGAAGGAAAGAAAGAAAGGAAGGAAGGAGATAATGATGACATGGAAGAAGAATTAAAGTTGTCTGTGGACAAAGGGACTAATTCCAGTGGTGAGGGAGAATAGAAAGGGTATTGGATATCAGATTCATTATGTACTTGCATGAAAATAGCCTCGTGTAATCCTCATGAAATAACAAATTTTTTTTTAAAAAAAAGAAGAATGAAAGAAAAAACAGAATTCCTTCTCAAAAGATAACTAATTCTCTCATGGTCCATGGTTGAAAGAAAGAAAGAACAACAACAACAAAAAAAAAAAAAAAAAAACCAAGGGAAGAAAATTAGCCTGGAACAGTATTGTGTACTTTCCAGCTACTTGGAGGCTGAGGCAGGAGGATTCCTTGAGCCAGGAGTTCAAGTTCAGCCTTGGCCACAAAGCGATATGCCAGCTGATGAAATCCGAATCAAACCAACCAGACCAACCAAACCCAAAATGCTTAAAAGAGAAAAGGATTAGGAAGTAAGGAGGTAGGGGCTGTGGTGGGGGGGGGGCGATGAGGCAGAGCCAGGCGCTGATGTCAGTCGTGTAAAGCGTGCACCGGGAGCTGCTGTGGAGTTGCGAAGCTGTGTCTGATTTTTGACTCCGAGCTGGTAGCTAAAGCAAAAAGAAGCCTGAATAACTGTGTCGTCACAGGGTAGGAACTGGGTGAAGGAGGGTATCTCTCCTGAGGCGCTTTCTTCATCAAGGGGGCGGGGCGATGTTGGGCTGTGGACTGTACTTTCAACAGTGCCCCTATGATCACACAAACCGTTGGCTACATAACCCTTCACGCTGGCTGCAGTGGTCCCTCAAGGCCAGAATTCGCTGTGCAGGTCTCATGGGCTTTTTGAGGTCCTGATTTTTGTCTGTAGTTGATTTAGAAATCCTTCCAACCTCCTCACTTACCTTAACGAATCAGAGTTGTTGGCCTACAGCTGATGTGTTTGTGTTTTGTCTTTTTTGGGGTCACTTCCTATTCATGGTAATCAACATGTCAGCTCCTTCTCCACACCAGGGCCTCAGGGGTACAAAGGCATCTGATCTGGGCTCACTATTAGCTCAAGGTCATCGGCTGTGGCTTTGCACTCTGAGAGTGGGGTTGCCTGGGCTTAGCCACAGGGGGCATCTGCTGTCAGGCTCATTACTCCTGGGACTTGTCTATTGAATTGGGGGCCTGAGAGGGGTTATTTTGGGTGGTTTCACAGAGAGAGGAGTTCTTTCCCCTTTTCCCCTTCTTCCCCCACACCCAGGCAGTTGAGAAATGCTGATCCGACGAGGCCCATCTTTGCCTTGGAGCCAGAGCCTGTGAGCCTGCTGGCTCGCCCCTGCAGAGTTAGCTTTATTTGGCTAGTGGTCTCAAATGGGCCATCGGTCAGGTCAGGATGGGAATCAGCCTGACAGAGAGCCAGGAGGGCGGCCTCAACAAAGTGTGTGGCTGCTGGGACAGCCCCAGCAGGCATTCTCCACTTACCTGGTTGGGTCCTGGAGTGGTGCAGTGTATGCTCTTGGCTGCTGGCAAGAGGGATCTGAAGCTAGGTTTGGGGGGCTTTTATGCCATCTGTTCTATGCTCTTTTCTGTTTCTTGATGTCAGTTTTAGGATGTAGGTAAATTTGAATCCGGGCTGCAAAGTGATCTTTATGTATGGCTCGCTTGTGACTGCTAGTCTCTGTGGTCTGAGACACACACACAAGTACTAATTCTCAGTAACCTGGGATGTGAGGAGAAGTGTAAACCCATGTGGCAGGTAGTGACCCAGCTGCCCAAGAGGGCTCTGGCCTTGGGAGGATATCTGTGGGATCTCTTTCTCCATTTGCTGTCTTGGGGGTTTGAGGCTCTCTTGCTTTGCCTCCTCAGGCTTCTCCGAGGGCTCTGTAAGTGTGTGCAGAAGGGTGTGCAGGATGTGTTCACAGCTGCATGTTCTGTGGCCCTTAAGGCCTATATCTGTGGTGTCCATGTCTTCCTTCAGGGGGTTGCTTGGTTTGCCCAGCTGGTAGGGATCTGGGTGACCCTGCCCATGCGGCTTCTCTGTACCACACTAGAGTCTCTGACACATATCCCATTCACCCCGCTGTGTGAACGGGCTGCTAGGTGGCTGGTACAGGCAGGTGTGTGGGCAATTAGAGGTCTGGCTCCGGTACGGGGCATGGTGATGTTTGTCCAGCTGTGTGCCCATTCGTTCCTTATGGGCATGTGCCTGTGTGTGCACGTCTGCGTTTCCACCATCAGCTCCAAGGTTCACGTGAGAGTGCATATGCCCTTGTGTTTCTCACTGCCTGAGAGAGTCCATGCATCCCTGAACCTGGGCATCAGAATGGGGCTACAGGGCAGGAGGCCCGAATGTGCAGAGGTGGAGGTAGGAACACCCCAGGGGGAGACTGGGAAGGAGCAGAAGCCCCACAGGACCAGGAGCCTCAAGCCTACAAGGAGAAGGGAGGTGTCTCGGAGAAGGGAGGTGTCACGGAGCAGGAGTGAGCGCTACCCAGGTGGGTAAGTGAAGGGGCCATTCCTTGCCCCTAGAGCATGTCCCCAGCATTGGGGGACAGAACTCCTCTGGTCAGCAGGCTAGGCTTCGAGCCTCTTCTCTTCTCATCCCAGTCAGTCCCCTGTAGTTGCCCCTCTCTCTCCCCTCTGCGGAATAGGTGGTCCCTGGGGAAGGTTCAGGCAGAAAGACACAGGCAGCTTCTAGTCTTTGCCATTTATCCAAAGACAATATGGCTGTTCTAGGCTTCTCCACACCACCTGCCTCTCTTTGCACATCTGCCTACCCGCCCGTGTGCCTTGGCTCTTGGAGTAGCCGCTCTCCACTTCCGGTTTACCCTTCTGGTGTTATCTGTTTCTCTTCCAGTTTCTCGGGTTATTCACTCCCTCAAGACCACCATGAGGGCTGTCTTCTCTTACTCAGGGGCTTCTTCCACTGAGCAGTCTCTTCCCTCAGTACGTGAACACTCCTGTGCCCAAATCTCCCCGGTGTGCTGCGCTCTGCTGACCCCTTGCTCTCCCTGCAGTGGTCCCCAGCGCTGCGACTCTCATCATTGTGGTATGTGTGGGCTTCCTGGTGCTTATGGTCATCCTTGGCCTCGTGCGGATCCATTCCCTTCACCGCCGCGTCTCGGGACCGGGTGGACCCTCAGGAGCTTCTACTGACCCGAAAGACCCTGACCTCTTTTGGGATGACTCTGCTCTCACCATTATCGTGAACCCCATGGAGGTGAGTGGCCTCGAGGAACGAGGGAGGCACATTCACAGCAAATACCTCTGATGGGGGCCCAGACCCCAGGTGAAAGCTCTTGACATAGCTGCTGAGAACACTGGGAGGAAGGATGACACTGAGGAGGAGATAGGGACTCTGTGATGGTTCGAGCGTGCGTGCGTGCGTGCGTGCGTGCGTGCGTATGCATGCGTCTTCAAGGAGAGGATGTGGTTGTAGGCACGCTGTTGAGCTCTCTGTCTCTCTCCGTCTTTCTCCCTCCCTCCCTCCCCCCCCCCCTCGTTTTGTCCTCTGCAGTCCTACCAGAACCAGCAGGCTCGTGTGGCGGGGGTTGCTGGTGGCCAGCAAGAAGAAGAAGAGGACAGCAGCGACTCAGAGGCAGCTGACTCGCCCAGTAGCGATGAGAGACGCATCATTGAGAGCCCCCCACACCGCTACTGAGGTCCCAACCCTGCCTAGGGAGAGGCCTGCCCTGGGGAGACAGGCACCCAGGAAAGAAAGGGAGAAAGGCATTCCGAGAGAAGAGAGACCAAGGGAGAGAAAGAGCTCTCCACATGGAGTAGTCCTTCAGTCTCAGAACCCCAGCAGGCCCCATAGGGGTTGCCCTCCTCCAGCCTGCCCCTGCCTTGGGATGCCCTTCCCCTGGCATGTTCCTGAGGTGTTTGCCTCAGCTGGCTGCACTGCGAGAGTGGCTGGATGACTTGGCTGCCCTGTAGCCCAGCCATGGAGGCACACCCTGCCAGCCATGCACTGTTTTGGAGAGGGGGACAGACACAGCCATCATGGAGCAGGGGAATGCGAGATCGATGGGAGCCTGCTTTTGTGCCCTTCCCTATTCTGCCCTGTCCGTGGCGCCTTCCTTCTGTGGGCCTCCGCACTTCCCTTTGGATCCCCTCGCCTCTCCATTTCACTCTGGGGGTCCCTGTCCCACTCCCTTTTCTCAATCACCTTCCTCTCTTGGCCTCTTTTCCTCTCCTGGCTGAGCAGTCCCAAGGCCCTGCAGTCTTTGTCCCTTTCTCCGCTGCCCTGCTTGTGCCTAGGTTGTGGGGACGGAGGAGGAGCGGGGCCTGGGTGTATTATATATAGTGTATATTTTTTCAGTGTCGTCGTGAGCACAGCTCCTGCGTTTCTGTGTGCAGCTCACAGCCTTGTATGTGTGCGTGTGCGTGGCATTGTCATGTCCTGGGGTGAGGGTTAGGGGATGGGTGTGGCAAAGGAGGGGACACACCCTAGGGTTTTCAAATAAAACAACCAGAAAAAAGTTCTAGCCTGATGTCTACTACCTGGCTGACTCTATGTGGTTGTGGGCTCTCTGATCTCAGGGGCCGGTTGGGTCTCTGAGCAGGTTGGGGTGATGGGACAGGGCTGGCTCTGCTCTGGCTGTCATTGGGTGTCCTGACTGTGCAGAACCCTAGGTTGTCATGTCTCTGGGAAGGTAAGACGAGGCAGATGACTCACACTGTCTTCTCCCTCTGCATCCTAGAAAAGAACAGCTCAGAAGCATGGGCGGATGCCCAGTGCTCTCTGGAGACAGAGACTGTCAGCCCTCCCCATCACTCTCGACAGCCCACCCAGAGCACATCGGCTCCAGCTGGAAAGTCCGAGGGAGGACACTGGCAGCCCTGTTCTTTGCAACAAAGGGATCACATCCTGACGTGGCTGCTGAGTGGCCTTAGCTCCCCTTTCACACTGAACTGTTACCATGGCAGATTCTGGTGTGTCCTCGACCTTTTGGGACATCAGTCCTCTGGCCTTGGTTGTCCCTAGGCCCCAGGTGATAAAGGACAGAACTATATGGAGCCTGTGAAGAGGAAACTGCTACTGTAGATGCTACCCCTCCTGTATCATCCCTGCCCTGGGCAATACAAGGGAACCACACCTTCGTTCCTGTCTGAAGAGCAAGTGATTTAGAGCACTTGCTAGTTCTGAATGGCCCTTTGTAACATCTAGGGGTGGAGCTGGGACCTTGTAATCTTGATGTCAGTTCACCTCTGTTCCCACTAGGTTGGGTGCCCTGACCCAGCTCACACTTCCGGCTCTCAGCTGAATGCTGATGGCTCCACATGTACACCTCTCATCCAGACCTTTTTCCTTTCTGATATTTCCATATATCCATTGATGTGAATACCTGGGTACCCTATGCTTCAAACTTAGCCTTGTCCAAACCCTGTAGTCATGGTTACCTCTCCCTAGCCTTCCCGTGCAGTGTCCTAACCCAGAAATCTGCAGCCAGCCTCGGTTTCTTTCTCTCTCACCCATCCCCTTGTCCAAACAGTGAACGAACCTTGACATCACTTCTTCAGTTTTCCCAGACATACCTTGCTGCTGCTGCTATCATCACCCTGGTTTGCACCCTTTACCTTTGACTTGGTCTGCCTGAGAGCCACCTACCTGTCCCCAGCTCCTCTGTCTCTGGGTCTTAATGGCCATGCTATTGTCTTATTTGGAATCTTCCTTTCTGTCACTGGCTGGGTCCATCCTGGATACCCTGGCAGCCTCTTAGCCCTGCCCCCCTCCAGCTTCTTTGCCGCCACTACCCCTGCACACGTGAATGTAGGGCACATAAACCACTGGTTTTCCTGGAACTACCCTGCTCTTTCTTGCCTCTGTGCCCTTACATGAATTGTTTCTCCTGCCTAACATGTCTTTCCCACTTTGGATACCTAACAGTCTTACTCATTGTCGAAGACTCCATTCCAACATTGCCTCTTCTAAGGAATCTTCTGTGTTCAGATACCCTGTGGTCACACTTCCATGGTAGCATGTCCCGTGAGGCTGTAACACAAGTAGTTCTATCAAATAGATTCTCTCTATCCTCCACAACATGTGTGTAGGGTCAGGCACATACTAGGGGCTCAGAAAATGATGCGTGAAGTGGTGGATAGTCCCCAGACTCAGAGAAGGCTTTTTGGCAAGAGAAAGGAGAGGTGCCTTGGTGATCATTGGCCTGGGAGCCAGGGGGTGGAAGGTGGCCTAGAAAATGCCCTGCAGTGTGTCTTCTCACAGTGCTCTGCTTGGATGTCCAGCTGTTGTCAGTATCTGTGACAATACCACATGAGAAACAGCCTTCCAGCTGATCCTGTAGTCCTTCCCATGCAGAAGAGCAGAAGCCAGGCTATGCCACATGATAATTGGCTTTGGAGTCCCTTGTGTTGTGACTGAGGCTCAGGCCTTGGAATCTTCATTCACCTTCAGTTCATTCTTTGTAACTTCTATTCTGTCACATGCCTTGAATTCCTGCTCCTGGTCTCTTGATTGCCCTCTTACCCAGCCTCTCTCAATCTCCCTGCTTCTGTTTCTATGTCTTTGTCTATTTCTGCTCTAGCATGCGTGTGTGAGAGACAGACAGAGAGACAAAGACAGAAACAGGGACAGAGACAGAGAATAGAATTAGGCAAGATGGGAACTTCAGCGATCCAGGGAAAGGGCAGCAGGCAATAGTCCAAATGGGTCTTTATTTTCTTGCTCAAGATGTCTTGGAACATTCCCTAACCTCCCTTACAGAACCTGGCAAAAACTCCAGGATCTCAGTTTTGGCTGGCTTTTCAAGTTCACCTATTTCCAATTTAATTAGAAATAGCAAACACATTTCCCTCAACTTCACTCCATTTTTCCTCCCGCAGTGGGAGGCTCTTTCCCTCTTAAGTCCACTCTTGGCTGTAAAAATTAATTAGCTTAATCTATGATGAAGAGCTGAGTTCTTGGGAAGCTACACTGGAGAGGCAGAATGAACTGTGTCTTTCTTCATGTTACCAAATCAGAGCTCTGGAAACTGGCCTTTGCGTCATCAGGGTGGGTGGATGTAAGTTCAGTGGAGGTGTGCATAGTTCCACCTTGTAGCTTTTGAGCTGATCAGTAACACTTAGGAAATACCAACCCATTGGCCCTCACCTGGGGGGCTTTGTTGGGAAGGGTCAAGAACAATTTGGCTCCTATTCTTCCAGGAGCTGTGAAAGATCATGCTCCTCTCAGAGTTCAGCTTTTCAGGGACTCTCCAAAGTGGATTCACTAAAACTCCCAGACCAGTCACAATGGGGTTCCTCTGAGCTATACAACAGTTCCCTTAGATCCTTTAAACCCTTGGGTGTTTCCTGGGGATGTCTGTAAGCATGCCCTGTGAGGATGAACTGGTGCCCACACAGTTCCACTGTGCACGGTGGGTACCAGTTTCCTGAATCCACTGCATTCAGGAGCTTGTAGAGGCTCACAGCTCTCTCCCTCCAGCTGCCTCCTGAGAGGGAGGAAGGCAGGGGAAAGGGAGGGAGGTGTGAGGGTGCCGGGGTAAGCCCCTGGCGGCAGCAGGGGGGAGCTGTTTTATCTACCTCCATGGTCCTGGAGTTATCACCTCTTTTGCGACGTCATCCTGAGAATACTTAAAATACCCTTATCCTATAAGAAAAGACAGATGAAGCTCTAAATTTAGAGATGGTGGATGGAAGGAGGGGGGTGGAGACTCTGGCATCTATTGGAGCTGGCTCTGTCAGAGGAAGAGTAAGAAGCCCATGTCTCCTGGCTGCAGCTTCTAGTCCAGAAGGATAAGGGAGCCTCTGTTCTCAGCCTCTAAGACATGACCGCAGTTCCTCCAGCCCCTTCTCCTACCTCCCTCATTAGTTGGTATTTTTCTCCTTTTTCTGTGGATTGCAGTGTGGCTCTGGGGAAGAGGCTGTTAGCAAGTACAATAGCCACACTGGAGAGAGAATACCTTTGATTTGTTGCTAGGTTACTGGGAAGCATTTTCCCTCCTTCCATAACACCATGGAGAGGGAAAATGAGTCCAAAAGAAGGTGTAATAGTGACCACTTTCAGACAACAGTAGTGGGACTATACTTCCAGAGTACCAGGCTCAAGGTGGACCTGAGCTGTTCATGCCGCCTCCCCATGGAGCTGGCTCCTGGCTAGAACTGGCACAATGGCCTTCACTTCCTAAACTTCCTTGGTCCTACCTTTTCTCCTTTGGTAGATTGTCTCAGGCGTTTGCTAAGGCAATAGAGAGTTGACAAAGAGGCTGTTGACAGGTCAGCAGAGTCCGGTATAGACAGACAAAATGCCGAAGGCATACAGAGTCTGCGTGTTTGCTGAGCTCTATGGAGCGCAGTATCAGCCCATCTGCCCGAGACCAGAAAAGGCACCGGTGCAAAAGATGCCCAGTTGATATGAGTTGTGACGTGCTTCATCCGGAGGGCAGGAGAGGCAATTCCACCAGAAGAATGTTCTAAGAAGTCGCCAGTAAGGATGACCTTGACGGCGTGTAGCCCTGAGCTTCCCTCTGGGGCTGTCCAATCCAACAAGCGACATGCGTAGTTGTGTGTAGCTGTGCTGTGGTTGTGCTGCTGGATGCTCTTCCATGGCTTCTTTACCGAAAGCTTTGTCTTCACAGTGGCACCCGGTGAGAGGTCATGGAAGTTTTAAAAGACGGAGCCTAAATAGAGACCTGGTGAGAGGTTCATAGGTCCCTGGGGTTGCGCTGTCAAAGGGGAATGTGGGCCCCTGACCCCTTCCTTTTCCTGTTTGTTTCCTGGTCATGAGGTGGGCAGTTTGCTTTGCAAGGTGTTTCCTGTCATTGCTACTTGGCATGACAATGATGAAACAATGGGAGCAAAAAGCTCTTTATAATCATCTCAGGTATTATCTAGGCACCAGCAGATCCAGCGTCCGGTGAGGGCTCTCATCCTGGTTCGTAGATGACTGGTTCATATCTCTGTTCTCACTTGGAAGGTAGCAGCGAGGGTCAGGGCAAGAGGTCCTGTCCCTCCCTAGAGGTGTATAGCTTTAGTTCCCTTTCCCATTGCTGTGATAACACACCCTGACGAAAGCAACTTAGACAGAAATGTTTATTCGGCTCACAGTTTCAGGTCCGTCATGGCAGGTTCGTCACAGCAGCAGGGGCTCCTGGGAGCTGGACTCTTTGCTCTCACAGTCAAGAGCAAAGTGTGGTGAATTAACACACGCGTGTTAGTGCTCAGCTTGATTTTTTACATCCCAGAAACCCATAACCAGGGAATGGTCCTGTCCACGGTTAAGACGGGTCTTCCGCATCAATTAGTGTAGAGGACTACCTCCCAGGCGATTCTAGGTTTTTCTAAGATGACAAGACTGACCATCAGTGGCATTATTTGCACTTATGAAGTCTCGGTGCTACGATCTAATCATTTCCCCAAGGCTCCAGACTGGATTTTCAGTGTTTGAATGGGTAGACCCAGCGGGTTGTTCATAACAAACACTATTTATTTTTCACTTATTGTAGTGCTGGATATCAAACCTCGGGCCTTGTGCATGCCAGACAAGTGCTCTGCCACTGAGCTCCAGGTCTCTCAACTCCCCTCCCCCACTACTTTTTAAGCTGAATAACTCCAACTTCCATGAGAAGATCAAACTTCACTATTTAGTGGGACAAATTACTTAAAACCCCGAGAAGGTGTAGAATTTAGTATAGAGACAGTAAGGAAAAATCAGAGTATCTCCATATTAATTTGAAAATAAGTTAAAAAAATATGAATTTAGAATTAAATTAAACTTTGGGTTTTAAAGTTTTGAAATTTAATTAAAATAGAATTATATTACTTTCCTCCTTCTCTTTCCCACCTCTAACCCTTTCCATGTCTCCCTTCCTACTCCTTCTCTAATTGATGGTCCCTTTTTCTTTATTATTTCTATACACACACACACATTCATGCACAAATATGCATACGAATATATACAAATACAATCTATTGAGTCCATGCAGTATTGCTTGTATATATATGATATCAGGGCTAATCACTTGGTATTCCACAGGTGTCACCTGTGGAAGAGTTTCTCCTCCCTCTCTCCCTCTCCCTCTCCCTCTCCCTCTCTCCCCCTTTCCCCCTCCCCCTCCCCTCTCCCTCTCCCCCTCCCTCCCTCTCCCCTCCCCCCCTCCCTCCCCTCTTTCTCTCTCTCTCAGCATTCGTTTCTTGCCTCTAGTTCTTCATCTAGAAGTACGGTCCCATGAGATTTCATCCCAGCATGTATACTGGTGTTGTGATTGCTCATGTCTCACTCAGGCAACCGCTGTTGAGGTACTAAGGGGGAGGCTTCCTGGTCATTCTAGGGGACACAGTCTCACGGCAGAGGGACTGTCTTCCTGGCCCTCTGGCTCTTGTAACCTTTCCTCTCCTTTCACCGTGATGTTCTCTGAGCCTTAGGTTCAGGGGTTGCATCACAGATGTATCTGTTGGGGTTGGGCACTACACGGTTAGTTGTTCCCTGTACTTTGACCGGTTGTGGATTTCTGTACTGGCCTCCATCTGCTTAAAAGAGAAGCTTCTTTGATGAGAGGTGAGAGAGATACACTTCTCTGTGGGTGTAAGGTTGAGTGTTTAGAATGCAACATGATGCTCTGCAAAGTAATAAACAGTATTACAACTCTGGAGGTTTGAATGAGAATGACCTCTGTAGGCTCACATTTTTGAGTAGTTAATCCCAAGGTGGTGAACCTGTTTGGGAAGGATTAGGAGATGTGGCCTTGTTGGAGGAAGTGTGTCATGGGGGCGGCGGGGGGATATGTGTGTGGATTTGGGTTTTCAAAAGAGTTGCACCATTCCTAGTGCACATGCTTCTCTCTGCATCTGGCTTATGGATGACGATGTGATCTCTCTGCTGGCCCTGCTGCCATCATGGACTCCAATCCTCTGAAACCGTTAGCCAATCACATCCTTCCTTTTGTAATTTTGTAATTCTTGCTCATGTTTTGTCACAGAAATAGAAAAGTAACTAAAATGATAACATTTGATGAAATAGAAAAATCTTTTATACATTTAATACATTTTTATTTACGTGTGTGTGTGTGTGTGTGTGTGTGCGCGCACGTGTGTACATGCCATGGTAACTAATGTGTGAGTAGAGGTCAGTGAACAACTTACAGGAGTCGGTTCTTTCCATCCACCATGTGTGTACTGGGGATAACTAGATGGTCAGGCGTGGCAGCAAGCACCACACTCATAAATATGGTCTAAGACAGTTATGAAAGTTTTCCCAAACTTCTACACGGGAATGTTATGGTTCACACATGAACTCTCCCCAAAGGCCCACTTGGTCCCTAGCTGGTGCCATTGTTTTGGGACTTCTCAGGGTGGGGCTTGAGAGCTATGGGCTGTCTCTACTTCTAGCCTGAGCTCTCTGCTCTTGATCTGCTAGGATGCGACAGACTGCACCACAAACTCTGGTCACCAATGATGAAGTCCCAGCAACACGCTCCTGCCGTCATGAGCTCTGTCATGCTTCTCTCCCGTGATGGCTGTCCCCTTCCACCACGAGCCCAGACAGATCCTTCTTCCTTCAGGTTGCTCCTGTCAGTACTTGTCACAGCAACGAGGAAGGTAACGCATACAGGCGCCAGTTGTTAAGGGGATTCAAATCTGTTCAAATTGAGTTAAACATCAAAGAACAAGTAGAAGTGATTCTTAAAAACGCGACATTGAGTACAATTATACAAGGAATATCAAGGTGTATAAGTTGAATTTAGAGGCTTAAGTGAAATCAGATTTTCTACTTACAATTTCAATAAATTAAATATTAAAGTCTAGTCAACTGAAATAGTCTTTTCCACACATAGTACACATGAAAACATTCATGGTGTGTGTATGTGTGTGTGTGTATATAAGAGGTTCAAGAAATTCTAAGAGGTTGAGAGGAGCTGATTCAGAGACACACCGGAGGCTCAGCACATCATTTTGAGATAGTCCCTCAGAGCCGCGGTAGAGTCCATGGCAGAGCAAGTGTATGCAATCTGTGTCCTCTGGCCAGGACGTGACCATTGCCATTATGAAGCCAAGGGGTGTGGTGACCAACAGGTGGCCTTGGTAATTACATATACAGTGTTATCCACAGGTAGTCTCGTCTGTGGTAATTGTTTTTCCCTTGAGATAGATTCTCATGTAACATGGGGTAGTCTTTAACTCACTATGCATAGGTGAATGACCTTGAACTCTTGATCCTCTTGCTTTTACCTTCAAATTCTGGAACCAGAGGCGTACACCGCCTCCCCAGTTGAGTCCATTCACTACTCCCAGCTGTGGTAATCTAAATAATGTAAGAAGTACAAAACTGAACGGATGGGACTTCTCAGTGGGGCAGCTGCCCATGTCACCCACACTCCTGTACGTATCCTCAATATACTCATTTATTCATTGAGCAGAACCCGCTGGTATCTTTCTTTGGTGGGTTTGCTCCCTCCTTATTTGGAATGAATAGACATGTCTTTCATGTCTCCCCAGAAACAGCAATTCGATAGTGGGAGATTACAAGCCGTACCAAGCTCTTGGTGGGATAGTGCTTTCACTGGAGTTCAGCTCTGTAGTCACTGTCCATTTTGTGGCTCTTCCTGAGGGTGGGGGAATGTGAAAAATGTCCACTCATCCCAGACAGAGCACTGGCTACAGACAGAAGGAACGACTCCACCGGAGTCTACCTTGGTGAAGCAGTGAGTTTATTGGAGTTACTTCTAGGAGCATGGATGACTCAAAGGCAGCCTCATTCCTAAAAAGTCCAACCCAGCAGGAGCAAAGGACTCCTGCAGGCTGTGCCCCTGGGATCCCTGCACAACTTGGTGGTACTTCAGCAGGCAGGAGAGTCTTTTCTCTCTAGCAGGAGTACTGCTTGTATAACCTGGGGCCCAATCTTGTGAATTTTGTAACTATTGGAGATTCCAGATTCTGGGCTTCTCTCCTCCTTCTAGGAGGGAATGTTTTAACTCAGAGGAAATGGCTGCAATAGTGGTAGGACCTGACTCAGGGACCAGAAGGGCACACTGCTGAGAGACTATCCATGTATGTTGGACACGGAGCTGACCTATGCTGTCATTCATTAGCCAGTGGGCTGTGGACATTCAGCCACGTCAGCCTCTGAGAATGCTCTTGGGAGAGTTCAGTTTCATAGTCACCAGCATGTCCCCACACTGAGACCAATTTTCCCTCCATTCTTCTGAAGACATGGGTCGACTGTGGGCTTTGGCTGCGTATGCATGGCCTTTTACTTGCAATTCTGAAGTTCACAAACCTGAAAACCGAAGCCAGATTGTGTTTTAAGTAAACACCTTTAAAACAAGCGATTGAGTTTAATGCCCGAATTCACCTGTGGCAATGCCTTCCACGGACTGCCGTTGAGGCTGCGTCTGGTGGTGAGACTTCACCTTTGAGTAACGGACATACATGTTGCTGAAGAGTTATTAGCATGTTTGATTTTAGGTTTGCTGCATAACTAATACGCACTGAGATATATACTGCATTGCCTTATTTCCCCAGTTTCTGAATACTAAAGTATACTTGGTCCCAAGAGTTTCAGATAAGGGGTTGTGGATGTGAGGAAATGTAGGTTTAGATAGTCTTCTGGGAACACCATTGTGCTTGGGGCGATCGTGTTTTGAATTAGAGACCAAGGTGATCTCTATCTTGTGTCTCTGCTATTCTCAACATGAGACTTCCAAAGGTTGCTGTGCATTGGTTGCATTAAATTGGGAAGGGCCAGAATCAGAGGCTGGCACTTGGGAGGGTTTCAAAAGGAAGGCCCTGGAATAATGCTTACCATTCTTCTTATAATCCACTAGCTAAGACTAATACTACGGCCACTTTAACAGCAGAGGAAGCTGGGAACTGTAGTTCAGCTGCTTGAGCACGGTGAGGAGGGGTGGGTGTTCAGCAATCAGCCAGTTGTCTTGGTAACAGTTGATCCCTTTAGTCAGCAAATACCTATTCCAGTCTGCTTGCTGTGTAGAGATAGACACAGACCCCGTGCAGGCATGGCTTCCAGATCAACCTTCAGAGCTTCTGCATGCGACTCCACATGTGACTTCTCATGGTCTGGTGACCTATGACCTAAAGACAGACTGTCTGGCTTGTCGCTCTTTCCCCGGACCTTTGCTGTCATTTTCTTGTAGGTGAGCGTTTCTTTGCCCAACCCTTCTCCTGCCTGCCTGGCAGATGCTGGTCCTGAAGGGCTGCTAATAGTGTCAGAGTGCATTTCCTAGGCTCCTCGACTGGGACGATAGAGTTGATCTAAGTAAGTAGCCTCAGATTAAAAAAAAAAAAAAAGCCTTCTGTGATGATTTCCTCCTTTTTTATGCTACAGCCCTTTCCTCTTCTAAGTTTTTTAATGATTTTTTTTTATTTTCTTATTTTTTTCAAAGGACCATGCCTTTGATCATCTATTTAGTTTTGCCACACACCAGTTTTACAGACATGCATTAGGGGCCTTATTTATCACTTTGCCCTCTGTGAATGAGGTCCTGTTTATCTATCTCTGTGTTTATTTTGGCATGTGTGTTGTGTGCATGCTTAGGTATTTGTGTATATGTTTGCATTTGGGCGCGTGTACATGTGTGCGCACATGTGTGTGGAGACCAGAGTGTCCAATGCCTTTCTTTGGAGACAGGATCTCTCACTGAACCCAGAACTCACCGGTTTGGCTCCTGGCTTACTAACAGGCACTTCCTGGGCCAGGGCTCTGGGAGGCCGGTGACACCCAGCTCTCAGCATGGGGTCAGGCTCTAAAGTCAAGTACTTGTGCTTGCGTGCCAACGCTTTACAAACTGATTGCACATGAGCATTTATTTATTAAAAAAATCCAGTGCTGGAGAGACAGCTCAGGGGTTAAGAGCACTGACTGCTCTTCCAGAGGACCTGGGTTTGATTCCCAGCACCCACATTGTGACTCACAGCTACCATGTAACTGTAACTCCAGTTCCAGGGGATCTAATGCTCTCTTCTGGCGTCTGTGGGCACCAGACACACACAGACATCCCTGTAGGTGAAACACCTTTCCTCAAAAACACAAATACATAAAATAAAAAACTCATAAATACTGAGGGTATTCTGCTGTGTTCCTGCTTCCCTCCATTCTTCTGCTCCTCTCCATCCCTGTTTGTCCCGAGACATTTTCACTTCTAACTTCATTTTAGACACACACACACACACACACACACACACACACACACGCACATGATTTTATGTGGCTGAATAAAATATAGGAGCCACAAATGAAAGCACGCAGTATTTGTCTTCCCAAGACTGGCTTTGTACCCCTTTGCCTGCAAACCACCTAAGCATTCTTCTTTACGGCTGAAGAAGTTTGATTGTGTCCTTTGCCACATTTCCTCTGTTCCTCTGCTGCTGGACGCCTAGGTTGTCCCACAGATTAGCTGTTGTGAATAGTCCTAGCCTGATTCTTCAGCTGACAAAGATCCTTGGCACTGCACAGGGGTTAAAGCTCCTGCTTTGCTATCTGGATATTAACAGAAGGTATTGTGTTCACTGGGAACTGTACGTGGTAGCATGATGAAGTGTTTTTGTTCCTCACATGGTGCTTTTGGACCTGAATTTATTTTGTTTGAGGTTTATCCTGTCATCCTTTTTGTCTGGCTGTGCTTTCTCTTCTCTACTCTATCATTTTCAACATTTCAGAATGAGTTCATTTTAAATGCGTATTTTGTACATAGCATGAGGAGTGGTTTTGCTTTCTGACCTAAACTGATCATTTCTTTTAATTTGTGAATGAAGAGAGAGAGAGAGAGAGGGAGAGAGAGAGAAGTGAGAAAAGGGGGACTATTAAGGGAGAGGAAGGGGACCAGAAGGAGGGCAGGATAGACAGGAGAGGAGAATGAGATGACTAATCACAGTACATTATACATATGAGACTGTGAGGCACATTATCTATATGTAGAACACTGAAATTGTATGCTATTTTGTACAACTAATATACTAAATTAAAAAATAGCTGAGTGACTGATGTGATAGATATAAAGTGGGTATGACTTTTGACATATTATACCCTTTCTTTCTTTCTTTCTTTCTTTCTTTCTTTCTTTCTTTCTTTCTTTCTTTCTTTCTTTCTTTCTTTCTTTCCTTTTTTTTTCTCCCCAATACGGTTTCTCTGTTGTAACTCTGGCTGCCCTGGAATTCATTCTGTAGACCAAGCTGGCCTTGAACTCACAGAGAACCACCTGCCTCTGCCTCCCGAGTGCTGGGATTAAAGGCGTGTGCCACCACCACCCAGTGACATGTTATACTTTTAAACATCTTTTAATCTAGGGTGTGTGCACTCCACAGTACTCATAAGGCGGTTGGAGGACATTTCTCAGGAATGAGGAATTCTCATTTCTCAGGTTTTCTTCTTCCATATGTGGCTTCCAGGGACTGAATGCAGGTCATCAGGCTAGGTAGAAAGCACTTTTACCTGCTGAGCCATCTCAATGGACTGTACTTATTATTTTTTAAAATACAAGTGTACAAAATATATGGTAAAAGCTATGTATATTAAAATTTGTCTGTTTTCTTAGTTCCCTCTTCCCTCCACCCATCCCCCTCCCCGAGACAGAGCCTCACTCTGTAGCTCTGGCTGACCTAGACCTTGTTATGTAGTCTGGGCTGGCCTAGAATTTGTGGCAATCATCCTGCTTCAGTCTTCTAAGTGCTGAGATTACACGTGAACCACCATGCCTGACCGCACTTTTTAAAAAACAACTGTCCAGATATTATTGAGATGTTTCTATCATTCCATTCAGTCTTTCGGCAAGTCTTTCTGTGAATTACAGTGGTTAACAAGACCTGGCATATACGAGATGAAAACAAACCATGGAGCAGGGTGTCAGCCTTGGGTTTAGTGGAGCCTTTGTGTTAATTTAATGACTCTGAAGTTTTTACACATTCCTAAACCTTCTGGGAGGAAAAGTCATGCTGCATATCTTGCTCCAGGCCAATTCCTAAAGGAGGCATGGCTATTACTGGGGAGCAGTGCCATAATGGGGAGCAGATCTGTCTTTATAGATGAAGCCACACTCTTAGTTTACACCAGGCTTAATGGGTGCCCAAGATCAGTGGATAAAGGGAAAAAGATAATGGATGGTTGCTCTTGTCTTTCCATTAGGAGGTGTGGCACCACTGGCCTCCACATCCCGTAGGAATGAGTTATCTGATATCTGGTGGGACTGACATTGGGCAAGCCAGGGTTTTTAGATCAGGTGAAATGAATATATGAGAAGTGTGAGAACGCTCTCACATTTGCAGAGCAGTTGTGACATCTGGATGACTGCTGGCTCCTAGACCTCAGCGTTCTCCTGGGGGAGCTGTGCCGAGCCCTGCACTTACGGGTGGGATTGCGGCAGCAAGCTTGTCCCACAAACTAAACTGTGTCTCTATTTGACAACAAGAAACTGCAATGTGCACTTGACCTCAATCTTTCGTGCTTTCTTTCTCTGAATGAAGAACATAATTATCACTGCTTAAAAATCCAATAGTAATAAAGTAACTCCTTTTTTACTGTTCTGGTTGTGTGTGTGCAGAAACACTCGTAGGTGCACGTGTGTGCATGTGTGGAGGCCAGAGGACAACCTCAGGTATTATTTTTCAGATGGCGTCCACTTTTTTTTTCAAGACAGGGTCTCTCACTGGCCCGGAACTGGCTAGGGTGGCTGACCAGTGAGCCCCAGGGGTCAACTTCCCTCTCTCCCCAGCACTGTAATTACAAGTACTTGCTTTGCAAGTACAGGACCTGAATTTAATCCCCACAATCCTGTAAAAACAATAAAAGCTGGCTTCCTTTGTGTTGGAGAGGATGTGGAGCAAGGGCAACACTCCCACCCTGCTGGTGGGAGTGCAAACTTGCACAGCCACTGTGGAAATCAATATGGCGATTCCTCAGGTGGAAATCAACCTACCTCAAGACCCAGCTATGCCACTCCTGGGCATATTGCCCCAAGGACATTCCATCCTGCCACAAGGATTCTTACTCAACTACATTTACAGCAGCTTTATTCATAATAGCCAGAAATTGGAAACAACCTAGATGCCTCTCAGCTGAAAAAAGGATAAAGAAACTGTGGCACATTTATACAATAGAGTTCTACTCAGCTATTAAAAAATGACTACATGGATGTAGGCAAATGGAAGGAACTAGAAAAAAGACACCCTGAGTGAGGTAACTCAGTCCCAGGAAGACAAACACGGCATGTATTCACTCATATGCTGATATTAACTGCCAAACAAGGAACAAAGGCGCTGAGATCCACAGACTCAGATTGGCTATGCAATAAGGAGGGCCTAGGGGGGGACACAGGAATCTCCCTGGTAAAGGGGACACAGAACAGAAGATGCAGGAGGGATGGGGAATGATGGGAACCGGAAGACACCAGGAAGGTGGAGAGGGATGTAGGGAGAGGGAGAGGGAGAGAACATATGGAAAGATGATCAGAATTGAAGGACATTTAAGGGAAAATCGGGAGACTTAATGCAGTGGAAACTCACTGGAATCAATGAAGGAGATCCTAGCAAACACCTCTGGTAATGGGAGTCAAGGAGCCTAATCAGGCCATCTCCTGTAATGAGGCAAGACTTCCAGTGGTGGGACTGGGACACCATCCCAGCCACAAAAACTTCAACTAGGCCTATCCTCCCTGCAGGATCCACTGGAAAATGGAAGGGCAGAACACCAGGCTAAAGGAGGGAAACCATGACAGATGCTCCAGGGCAGGCCATGGAACTAGAATCTGGACAGTCAGGAGAGGACTTCTAATGTTATTTTTTTCTTCTCATAGATCAATGCCTATCCTAATTCTCAACAGAGAGGCTCCCTATGGCAGATGAAGGGAGCAGATGCAGAGATCCAGGGCCAAACAAAATGCAGACTTCAGGGAATCCCAAGAAGAAGTGGAGGAGGGATTGCTGGGACCAGAGGAGTAGATTACACCAGGAGAACGAACCCCATGGAGTCAACTGACCAGCACTCTTAGGGGCTCACAGAGCCTAGAGCAGCAGACATGGAACTTTCTGGGTCCCCCAAATATGTCTTGATTTGCCTGACCTGGTTTTCTTACAGAACTCACACAGACTGGAATAGGGCAACTGAACCCCTTGCCTGCGTTTGAGTACCTACCTTGTTCCCTACTGGGTTGCCTAGACCAACACTGAAGTAGGGAATTGTGTCTAACACTGTCCCATTTTGTTGTACCATGTTTAAGGAGTAACCTTGGGAAGATGGCTCTTTCTTTGGGAGAAGTGGGTGGGAGTGGGAGGATGGGGGAGTAGATATGAGCATAGGGAAGATGGGGGGCAGGTTGGGAAGAATGAAGGGAGGGGAGGAAGGATGTTGGAATGCAATACATGAGAGAAGAAAAATTCTAATAAATAATTTAAAAAAACTGGCTTCCTATCCGCTCAGCATCTTGGTGTGTGTGTGTGGGGGGAGGGGGGGGCGGGTATTTAAAGGGACTCTCTCTTCCCACGGCTCTGACTTTCATGAATTAGGAATGAGTGTACCTGTTCGGGTTTTCAACAGGCAACTTAGGTGCTAATAGTTTATAGCAATATTTAGGGGGGAAAAGAAGCACCCAGAGAATTTGAGGGTATTTTGAGACCAAGTACAACGTTTTCCCTCGGAGAAATGGTGAAAACCAATTGGTTGCTTTGGAAGTTGAGCCCCGAAGCGGCCTGTCCCGCTGGGAGAAGATTTGTATGGCGTTGTTCTTTCTTTCTAAAGTGGCTTGTTCCCAGGCAACATGGAAGAGTCCCATGCCACTCACCAGGCAATCCTGCTTGTCTCCGCACATGTTGAAGCATATTCAGACTTCTTGAGAATACATGTAAAGTGCTCGAGGGAGCATTGTTCGAGAATGTTATTACTGCTCTAGTGTCAGCTACTGTCCCTTCTACAGTCCTGCAGCAGATCAGGGCACCTGCACTGCAAAGTAAGGATGCTGGGAGACTCCAGGATGGCTAAAACAGGACGAATCCAGCTTGGTATCGCTGCCTCCATATTGGATCAGTCTCCACCTCTGCTCTCTTAACCTTTGGGCCAGACTTCTGCTCAACTCTGCACACAGTCATATGAACCACTTCAGAAAAGTCTTCTCTGGAACTGTAAGATTCATTTGGCTTAAATCTATCTAAGGTCTTCGCGTAGGTCAGTGGAGCTTTGTCTAAAAGTCTCTAGTCACCAGCTCTTTCTTGCCTATTGTGCCAGTCCCCTGTAAAACAGGATAACACACCTTAGTTCTTAGAGTGTCTTTGTTGGTCACACCGCCCATCTTTGATTTGATGGCTTTTTAAGTAAATCATTTTCCTTGGCCCAACGACCTGTACTTCATTCCTTGGTCTTTTTGATGGTAAGGTACCAGACATGGTTTGGTAGCAATACTTTAAAAATGCATCTTCTACTTCTTTGCTGGGGTTCTGTTATTTTGGGTGCTGGGAAATGAACTTGTGGCTTCACTTGTACTACCTCACATGCTCTGCCTCGGAGCTACATTCCCGCCTGGCTCTGGGCATTTTATTTGCTTCAGAGAGGTTTGTAATTGCTCAATGAAACATGTTAAATGAGTTATTTGATTAGCGTATAAATAAATAGGTTCCATCATGGTATTTTTCCTACATATATCATTATTATACTTTGTTCTTATTTGCCTCTACCCCCCCCATCTTCTCCATTTCCACATCTCCACTCCATCTCCTCTTGCTGATCCCTTTTCTCCCCCAAGTAGTTCCCTTGAGTGCTAATGAAGCTTTGTAAAAAATAATTGCCCTAAAATAATCTAATGCCTCTGTCATCTTGGAACTGGGCGTTTATGTTGATATGGTGCAGCTTGAGATGTTCTGAGTTTTCAGTATGGTGAGAGAGTTTTGACTGATACCTGAACTTTTTTTTTTTTTTTTTGCAATGTGCTAAGAGACTCTGGGTCTTATTTAAGTTTTCCACCTTAAAAAGACACCATTTGTATAGGGAAAGAGATGGCTGTCTCATTGCTGCCAATGATGAGGAAGCATAGGTTTCCCATTTGGTGTCCAATGACACCCAACGGGGTGAGGGCTTCTCACTGCTGGTTGGGCTAGGCAAGCCGCTATGGGTGCCTGGGGAGTCTCATTACTGGCTTGTGCGGATGGGAGTCCTGGGCCCCTACTCAGCTTTCTCTGGTGCTGGCCCACGGTGGATGGGTACTTTTAGAAAACCTACCGGATACATGATAGTCCACAGTTTTTATTTGACATTTGGCCTGCCAGAGTGGTCACTGTCTGGAAGTTTTGGCTTGGTTGTTAGGCTAGAAGAAACAACAGTTTTCTTCTGTCTATGCATGCTGGTTTTTCTAGGTTGGTGGCTTTTTTTTTACCCACCAAGTCTGGGAAATATGAGGCAAAAAGAAATCCTATCACTATTCTGTTTCCGGAGATTCTATGGTCCTTGGTCTGCCTATTCATTTATCCACCTTCCAGAGTCTTCTTACATTTGTTTTATACTTGTACGTGGATTTCAGCTATATGCATCAGAAGGAATAGAGAAAGTATGTTTACTTCATTCTCTCCAAAGCAGAAGCCTCCCAAACATGCTTTCTCTCTCTCTCTCTCTCTCACACACACACGCACACACACACACACACACACACACACTACTTGTCTATGCATGCTAAAGAGATTGGTGAAAAAAATCCTGGAAAGGATATAAGATAACTTATTTGGGGAAATAATCTCAAGAAACTTCCATTTCCTTTTCCCTTCTTCTTTCTACTCACAGAACCTTCCAGTTGGCTCCATTCTTAAAGCTTCTTCCTGTTAAAATTGCCATACTGGGGACAAGCTGCCAACACATGAACCATTGGTACTGGGAGATGGAGCCTGAGAATCTATGAGGTTGTGAGGATTCCGCCATCATCAGTGGGATCAGGATCTGTTGAAAGAGATCCCAGGGAGGTAGTTAGTAGTCGTTCACTGTTGTGGCAGCTACCAAGAACTACAAGGAGGCATATTTCATAATTGCAAACCCTTCAGGACCTCTGCAGAGGGAACCACCATCATGGCAAGAGCTATAGCATCTGAGCTCAGCTGTTTTATTGATTCAGAACTCCTCAGGTGTTCTACTGATAGCACGTGTCAATCATGAGCAATCAAACATCCCCCATGTAAACCCAACACCTGCAGACAATACAAAATGCAAAGACCTAGGCAGCCCCTCACCCGACAGTGCGCAAAACAATTATTTTATACATAACTAAAAATAAACTTCTACAACAATTCCTCTTTTCTGTATAAGACAGAAAAGTATCTTATCTCTACAACACAATTTAACACGACACCAGCAAGACTATTTATAGAAGGAGCAATCACGAGGGTTGCTAATCCACAGACCAAATGAAACCAAACATCTATCAAGCTTTGCACAATGTCTTTGGACAGCTGAAAAACATTATCAATGTCCAATTATCTGGAATTCACTCGCAATCTGGCTCCTCCAAAGGGCTTGGATCACTTTTCTGGCTCTGCCCTCTCTACTACACACAGCTTGACGTCCAAACTCTGACTGGCTCCATTACACTGATGCTGCTGTTCTTGGTGGTCATCCCATGGTACTGGCATCTCAAAAACTGCTGGGGTCCCTTGCTGCAACTGGGCTGCACTTTCACCAATAGCCTCTCTTGGGCGCTCTTCATGGTGCCAAGCCTCAACTCCTCTGCTTGACCCTTTCAATTTGGGCTTCAACTGCCACTGAGGATGCACGTTCACCAATGGCCTCTCCTGGGCTCTCTTCATGATGCCATGAAGCCTCAAGTTGCTTTCCATGATCCCTTCACACCTTCCAGGGCAACACTTACAGACTATGTTCAGCTACCAGCACGAGAGACAACTTAGTCTGGAAGACAGTTTCTGTCTGCTGTTCCTGAGGAAACACTGTCCAGAGTTTAAGATAGAATCTGGTTTGCAGGAAAAACAACTGGTAACCTTGTCTGCAGGAAGGGTTCCCTCATGGGATGGAGTTCTCATCACCACATCAGGTATGTCTTGTCAGGACCACCTCACCTCTCTGGTATCTAGACAGATCTGCAGAAAACAAAACAAAGCAAAACAGACTCTGTGAAGTCTGGAGTTTCTGTCTTGTTCTTCCTTATCTCTAGGTTGGATGCGGCTGGTGTGACGTCAGTGCCCCACACTGGTACACCATTTGTTGTAGTATACTGCTGTGGCAGCCCAGCAAGGAAGACAGGGAGGCATATTCATAGGTGGAATCTCTGCCAGACCTCAGCAGAGGGGACCGTCATCATGGCAGGCACCGTACTGGACAGTGGAACCCTGACCATGTAAGCTCAGGTGTTTCCAGAACGTCTCAAGTGTTCTACCGATAGCACATTCAGATCCTAAGCAATCAAATGTCTCCCACACAAACCCAACGCCTGCCTGCAGACAATACAAAATGCAGAGACCGATGCAGCGTCTCAGTCAACAGTGCAAAAAACAATTATTTTATACATAACTAAGAATAAACATCTACAGCAGTAGTTGGCCTCTTATCTCTTGTGGGAAGCAGAGACAAGGTGTTATGAGGAGGCAAGAACCTCATCAGATACTGAATCTGCAGGTGCTTTGAGCTTGTCTATAGTCACCGAGTCTTGGCGGAATGGACTACAACATGGGGTGAAGGGTGTGTGCATTACATTCTCCTCTGGGAGAACTGCCCAATGAACTGACAGAGGGTGGAGGTAGGTACTTTGACTCAAAACCTAGGTGTGTCGTGCTGGATACGCCTGGGAATTTATACACATTGCTACTTTGAGCAATTAAAGCAGAAAGAGATTCGCCCAGGTATGTCCAGAGGGGCTTGGCTTTGGAAATGGCTGTCTTAACATAGTACAACTTTGTTCTGTTGCCTCATTGTCTCTGTCTGCTAAGGCTGAGAGGGGTGATGGGCAATTGTAGTAACAGACCTTCTCAAATGTGCCTGCGTGAAGATTGGACCTTGATTTGCAATTTCTAGAGTATGGAGACTACTTGTATTACTCTGCCTCTGTCTAATTAAAGCCTGAAGAAACAGCGTGGATGTAAATCTGTGCCAGAGCACGTGTATGGCACAGCCAGACAGAGTCTTACTATGTAGCCCTGGATGTCCTGGGACTCACTGTGTAGACCAGGCTGGCCTTGAACTCAGAGTTCTGCCTGCTTCTGCCTCCTAAGCGCTGGGATTAAAGTTGTGCACTTCCATTTCCAGCTTGATCCTCGTTTTAACAAAACCACCACCACCACCACTACCACCACCACCACCACCACCACCACCAAGCCAAAGCCTTGCCCTCTAACACAAAACAATGTGGGCTAGAAAACATACAAAGGAATTATTCAAGTGAAACTGTGTAAATTATTGGCCCTTCAGTGACACAAAATAGGCTAGGTTGTAGCTTATGAGCTGAATTTCATTACTGGTTAGATAATCAGCCTCGAGATTCACAGCAGGGCCAGAGCCTGTCTCTGAAAAGTGTGTCTACAATTCCAGCACTCGTAGACCAGGAGTTCAAGGCCAGCTTGAATACATGGGAACTCTCAGAATGCCGCTCCCCACCAAAGCCAGATATGGCCAGCTCATGCCCATCATCCTAGCCCATGAGGCTGAGGCAGGAGGACTGCAGTAAGGAAGTTTGAGGCCAGCCTGGGGGACATAGGGAAAACAAAAACAAAATAAAAACAAAGCTAAAACAAAAAAAAAAAAAAAAAAAGGAAAGTATAATACAGCTTGGTGTTTAAGAGCTTGGACTCTGGAACCCTTCTATCTAGGTCAGAGGTCAGCAAAGCATGGCCTGGCCTGCTCCCTGAAAGCTAAGAGTGTTTTAGTGACTTTTTTAAATGACTGAAGTCAAGTCAAAAGGATGGTATGTCATGAACATTATATAAAACTGTAGCTTCAGAGCTCATAAGAACTTTGAATGGAACACAGCCATGCTTGTCCCTTGGCTCTATTGTGAAACTTCAGCATAGCAGAGCAGCTGCTGAGACAGTCTGTGTGGATCCAAATGTGTCCTCTGTTTGGCTGTCAGCAAAGTTTGATGGTACTGGCTTAGGTTCCAATCCCAGTTTTTAAAACTCCTATCATAGTCCTGGACAAGTCACAGCATTTCTGAGTCTCAGTTTTCTCATCTGTAAAATGGGGATGGCTTAATATTAATAGTTAGTATGTGGATTACATAAATCAATATTTGAAACGTGTTTAAAACCACACCAGGCATGTGGTAAATGTAATATATGTTTGAAAATTAGAGGATTTCAGTCTATTTTGAATCTGTTAAATATTAAAGAATATTTGCTTTTATTTATATAAAAATTATTTCTTTAATAGATAAAAATAAGATTTTAAAGTTGAACCTAGATGAACAAAATATGATTTCACACTTAGAATCTGATGAGTTAAATATTAAGCACCTGTGTAACTTATTTAGTCTTTTCCCAGCACCCCTGGGACTGTGGGCCAGGCTCTGTGAAGAAGTCTTTGGCCTGTATCAAAGCTCTCAAGGGTCTACAAGGAAGACTTCTGGGTCTCAGTTGATTAAAATGTCTAGTAAGCATAGGCAATGCTATTGGGCTTCCCCTCTGTGCGCTGCCCTACTTTCTCCATAAAAACCTGTTTCCTTCTGCAATAAACAGATTTGTACCACAAAGCATTAATCTCCAGAGTCTGTTTCTTGGGCTAGTGACTCTGTCCGTCATTCACCCCTTTGAAAACTCTGCACTCATGAAAAGTCCACACTTGAGTTATGCTCTCATTGATTAAAACGTGTGTGTGTGTGTATGTGTGTGTGTGTGTGTAGATCAGAAGACAACTCTAGGAGGAATCAGTTCTCTCTGCCACATTGTGGGACCAGGGGATAAACTTAGGCCATCAGGCCCGTGTGCAAACGCCTCTACTTGCTGAGACATCTTGCCAGTTTTTCTCGAATTGATTCTTACTTCCCAGATGCTTGATTTTTGGGTGAGTCTAATTTGTAAAACAGGGTTAGTAATATCTCTTTCATAGGAGTATTAGCAAGATTATGATTATTAAAAGTGCTAACGCTCACCAAGTGTTTAGTGCAACACTTGGGGTTTAACATGCATTTCATAAGTATCAGTTATTATCATAACTATTCTCCCAAGAGCTTGGGATACTGAATTACTGCTAATCGGTTACTAAACTTCTAGCAGAGCAGAAGGTTATGTGTGTGCTTTGAGTGCTACTGGGAGATGCGCTTCTATTTCCTTGATGTTCTGAAATTCAAAACGTCATACGCTTTCCTTAAACACTGCTTCCGCCAGAGATTCTCCTGTTTAAAGTGTTCATCTTACAAGAGGGCATCCTTTCCTCCTCGGTGTGGTTCAGTTTATTAGTTGCTAGGTTTTTTTCTTTACAATGTCCACCCGAGAACAGCGGAATCCCTAGAGCCAGGATTTGTGGTCAATCAGAGGATTGGGGTTAGGACCTCTGAAAGATATTGACAGTGTACTAAAGACAGAAACACTGCACAGTATTCTGCTTTGTTCAACCATTGTAGTTATAAGGGCTATTTCTATCTTACTAGGGATGAATTTCACAGCATGTATTCCCCAAGGAAGGCTACCTTTGATATCTTCGGGGCAGCTAAGAAACAAGCTTGCCCCAGGGCGCCACCTGCTGACTACCTGCCTCTTTTCCCCGCATCCGGGACCTGCTTTCCTAGTACTAATCCCATCCTAGCCGGTGTACCAGCACCCTTCCCCTTCCCCTTCCCCACGACGTCAGGGAGACCCTTGGTCTTGGACCTAGGTGAGACATAAGGTTTGTTTTCCAGTGATCTTGAGACTTGGTACTCAAGCCAGTTCTCTGGCAGATGGTGGAGCCCTAGGCTTAGGTTCATATTCCCTGATCAAAGGTATTTCTTGCCACGTTTTCCAAACTTGGAGCTGCGGAAATCAGGCCATCATGACCTTGACCAGTAGTGGTGTTGGAAGGAGAAGAGTGACTCACTGCATCGTGCCTATCCAATACCAGCTTGAGGTCTCAGAATGCACTGGACCCTATTTTAGTCACCAGAATTTGTCATCATCCAGCGCTATTTTCCTCATCACGCAGAGACGGTACAGGAACTGGGGACAGGCCTCTGTCTCCTTGGAGGCTGTGACGCTGTTCTGAAGGAGCACGTAGAAAGGCGGCCAGGCCTAGGAGACCAGAGCAGGTCACAGATTTGACCCCCCCTCTCCCCCGAAATCTCCCAGGCTCTGTTTGGGCAATTTAGAGGAGAAGGAGACCCAGGACAGAGAGCTGAACCTTCGATCCTGCAACCTTGGTTTTCCTCCAAAGTCAAGAAGCCTCTCCGAGCTCCATTCCTCTGAGTTTTCCACTAAATAAACCCCGGCGTCCTAAGGACTTACTAGGGCTCTTCTCCAAGCCGACTGTCCAGGACTTCCCCTTTAAGGCTCTCGGCTCCGCCCATCACGCTGCGCAGCGGCGCTGAGGCCCCGCCCCCTCACTCGCTTCCGTTGCGCTGGGCCGCAGCGCGCAGTCCGGGCCTCTTTAAGGCCGAGTCCCGCCCCCTGGCTCCCGCCCCCCTCCCTTCCCCCCAGCCCACCCTGGTCGCCCGGGCGGGTGGTGCGGAGCGGCCCGCGGCGGTGAGCACGGGAGCCTAGCGGGCGCGGGGCCGGACTCGGGGCCCGCGGCTTCCCGCCGCTGCGCCGGCCTCGCGGGGCGGGGGGCGCGGCTGGGACGGCGGGGCAGGGGGCGCGGGGCGCTGGGCCCGCAGCGGCGCGGCGGGGGGAGGGGCCCAGGTGACGCGGGCCGGCCCCGCAGCGCTCGTCGGACCCGGGCTGCCGCTCCCGGGGTACTGTCGGCGGCGTTCCCGCTCTCCCTTGCCCGGCCAGAGTCCCCGTCTAGTCGGGTGGAGGACGCGTTCCCCGTGCTCCCCTGGGGTCCAGGCCCGTTCGTAGGGCTGCTGTTGGCGGGTGATACGGTCCTGACAGCTGCGGGAGAAGCCCGAGCCGAAAGCCGCGGCTCGGAGCGGGGCGGCAGGAGGGCGCAGACTCCCCTTGGACGCCGGACGCAGCTCGGGGGTGGCCCGCGGCCGGCCGCCTGGCCCTGGAGGCCTGGCCCGTGTGGGGCCGTGGCGGGTCCACCTGCTCTAGACAGGCGCTGAGGCGTGGGCTGGGGAAGAGACTACTCCGGGACCACAGTTCTCATCCTCTGTCCGTCAGGGAAGCTGGTGGTCACCATGGCGATGCGGGAGCTGGTGGAGGGCGAATGTGGGGGTGCCAACCCACTCATGAAGCTGGCCACCCATTTCACCCAGGACAAGGCCCTTCGGCAGGAGGGACTGAGGCCTGGGCCCTGGCCCCCAGGAGCCTCGGCGGCGGAAACGGTGAGTGTTGTAGCACAGGAGAGCCGGGCTCCTGCTCCAGCGCAGCTGCTTTCTCTGTTACAAGCGATAGGGTAGCGCTGGAGTGAGCCCGGTGGTCGTCACACAGATGGGGACAACTATTATAGACAAAGAAACTGAGGCTCTGTGGAGGCTCTTGACTCGCCTCAGGTCACCTAAGCTGTAGAGTTAAGAGCTGGGTTGTCCTCTGTATGCCTTTGGTCTCCCTCACTTCAATACTGCCTCTTTTCTTTCCTGTCTTAGGTTTCCAAGCCTTTGGGAGTAGGCTCTGAAGATGAGGTAAATATAACAAGTTTCTTTTCTGTCTTTCCCCCTCACCCTCTTTTTTTTTTTTTTCCTGGCCCATGGTGATTTTTTTTTAACCTTTTAAATGGTCTACTCATACTTAAGTCTTTGATCTCTCTCCACCAAATGAGCTTTGTGTGCTAATGTTTTCTTCTACTTTTTTGAGTTTTTTTTTTTTGGGTTTCCAGATTTAAAGATAGAATTTTTTTTTCTTCTTTATTTATCTCCAGCTTCTGTTTTTCTTTTTATCTGACATCAGTACCGCCTTCCAGTGGGCCCTGCCCCTTGCTGAGGCCTCTTGATCCTAATGGTTCATTTCTCCATCTCTCTATAATAGTTGGTGGCAGAATTCCTGCAGGACCAGAATGTACCCCTTGTATCCCGTGCCCCTCAGACCTTCAAGATGGATGACCTCCTGGCAGAGATGCAGGAGATTGAACAGTCAAACTTTCGTCAGGCTCCTCAGAGAGGTGGGTTCAGGTTCTGGTGGGGGAGGGAGACCACTATTGTCTGTGCAAAGAGGCCAGAGGCCTTCCCTTCTTGGTTCTGCTGGCATCAGCAGACTGAGGTGCAGAGGAGACAAAGGAGGTATCATTTGGGAGTGCGTGTGGCGAAGGAATGACAGATGCTTGGTTTTTTTGTTTGTTTTTCTTTCTTAGTCTTCTTTTGTCTCTTTTAAGCCCCTGGTGTGGCAGACTTGGCCTTGTCTGAGAACTGGGCCCAGGAATTTCTTGCAGCTGGAGATGCTGTGGATGTAGCTCAGGATTATAATGAGACTGACTGGTCCCAAGAATTCATCGCTGAAGTTACAGGTGAGACTTGTGGGGAAATCAGCACTAGTTGTTACAGTGTTGAAAAGTTATGTGCTGGTGTCCTAATTCCTCTTAGGATAAAAGATGATTTTGGCTGCCAACGTCTTTTCTAGCTTCTTGATTCATTTCTGTATGACATTACATGTGACTTCTTGTAGGATTCATAGGGTATCAAAACATATTGAAGAAAAAACTGAGTTTGAGTAGAGAAGAGAGAGGGGCAGGAGAGAGAGAATGAATGAGAATATGAATGAGAGCTCAGAGAATATGGGTGAGAGCTTAGGTCATGAACTTGAGTGCCTTAGTCTAGTGGGGAGGAGCTAGAGCTTGGATGGATGGCCCAGAGAGAGAGAGAGAAATATTCACCATAGCACTGGGAAGTCTGGCATTCAGCCATCTTGAGTAGAATTGGGGCCTGGGAAGTTAAATTGTGGAGTTTAGAGGCTTGAAGTATAGCTAAGCCATCTGTGTATCTATAGATTCTCACCTGTAGCTTGAACAAACTGTGGATGGAAAATGTTCGGAAAAAAATATGTCTGTGCTAAAAGCATACTACTTTTTGAGTTTTTAGACAGGGTCTCTTGTAGACTAGGCTGTTCTCCAAATCTCTCTGTAACTGAGATCTTCCTGCCTTAGCCTCTTGAGTGCTGGGATTACAGGTATGAAGCACTGTGCCTGGCCATGTGTGTGTGTGTGTATTCATTACTTCCTAATTGATATAACTACTATATACATAACATTTATATTATGTTGGATGTTATAAGTTGTTTAGAGATGTGAAATAATGGGAGGGTTTGTGTGGGTTATATGCAGATATATCATCTCATATAAGAGTCTTGAATCTGCAAATTTTTTTGTCTATATGAGTTCCAGGAACCCTTCTCTTATGGATATTGAGGAATGACTAAATGTTCTTTGAGGACAAAGATCATCTATGATGATAAAATTAATATTAGCTTCTGTGTACTTACTGTGATCTGAGCTCTGTTAAGTGCATTAAATATGTTGTTTATTTAATTTCTACAAGAACCTGTGTTCTAGCTACTGTTTTAAGGATACTTTACAGATAAGAATACTGAGTTTTTTGAGGTAAAGAAACTTGTTTAAGGATAGAATATCTTCTATTTATTCTTAGGGATTTTCATACATGGAAACAATACATCTTGATCATATGTAAACCCAGCTCTTTGGAAGAACTCCCAACTCCTCCCTCTGCTCCTTCTAGATACCCCAAACCTGTCCTCCTTCCTCTTGTGTGTCTTCTCTCCCTCTTTGTTAATAACCCACTGAGTCTAGTTATGCTGCCAGTCAAAATGTCGGCTGATCTTGTGCAGGTGACATAGCTGAAATGCGTTCATGGGTGCAATGGGCATGTCATGTCACAGCACCCCTCCTCATCTTCTGGCTCCTACGTTCTTTCCACCCCCTCTTCTGAGATGCTCCCTAGGGAGGGGGTTGAGAGAGATGTCCCATTTAAGGTTCAGTGCCCAGTAGTCACTTGTTCTCGGCACTCTGACCGGTTCTGAGTCTCTGCCTTATCTGTTGACTACTATAGAGAGAAGCTTCTCTGGCCAAGGTTAAGGACAGCACTGAGCTACGGATGTGAGCACAAGTATTTTGAGGCAGTTTGACAACATACTGTTTTGATTTCTCTATAGGGTGTAGTTGGGATTTGACTCTGTGAACCGAGCTGTTATTATGTCCTGCCAGCCTGTACTTTATGCTCTTTCTTTCTTGGCCACACACGTAAGAGTCTCGGCCTAATATGTGTAATTGGGATAACCTCTGCTCACTGCCTCTCTGCGGGTTGAGTTCTCTCCAAAGCCTGTATGAGTGAGGGGAGGACAAAGAGGAAGGGCAGAGACTTCAGCCTTCCTCTTCTTGGTTGCTCACAGAGAAGCATTGTTTGCCTTTTTCCATGTTAAGAAATCCAAGAATGAGAAGAGATACAAATGGAGAAAGTTACATTGATTCTAGACTCTCAGGAGGTCCCATCATCCTGAATAGTGGCTCATGTTTTTTGAGATAATGGGACTTAGTTGGTTTCTCTTCTGACCATTTTTTATTCTCCTGAAGGTAGGGCTTCCTCCACACACAGGAGAACTCAGCAACAAGTATAAGATGTTATAGATCATTTCACCCAGATGCCCGTTCCTTAAGTAAGGTGGGAAGACAGTGTTCTAGGGTTTGCTGTTAGCACTAAGCACTCTGATGGACTGAGATTTGGAAAGGTTGTAAACCTCATTCAAAGAATGTCGGTTGGAGACACGATATCCAAACTCATGCCTGTTTGTACCTAAGTGCTATACTTCTCAAACTATTCTAAAATCTCAACTTTAGAATATTTTCAACTCTTCCCTGTGGAATTGTCTCAAGTCAAAATGTGAGCTCTACAGAGACCCTCTGCCGGACATAACCTTTCAGATTTCCATTCACACCTTAAGTAACACATCTTAGTACAGAAAGATTTCTGTTGGTATTGGTGGGCATTAGTCATTTTCCATAATTTAAAGCTAACGGACAAAAACACCAAACTGTCCATGCAACTAAGCACAATGTGAGATTCTGATTTTGTTATAATTAATTGCTTCCTGTCAGTGAAATCTTCCCTAACCCACAAATGAAAACAGCCTTAGAAAAACATGTTGGACCTGCTTTACCTGTTGGGTTGTCTTTGACGAGCTCTTCTGATTTGCACATTCTTTTGCAACTGTGCCTGCTACACAGAGGTCCAGATGTGGGTATCTAGGGCTGACCTGTGTGAAACTGGTCTCTGTAAATTAACCTGTTGTAATAGGCCTTTGGTAGTAGATGAATGACTTGAGATTTGGGAGAAAAAGCTAAAAGAAAATGATTTTCTAGGATGGGTGTTTTGCCTGCATGTATATCTGTGCATCACATGTATGCATTGCCTGCAGAGGTCAGAAAAGGGTGGTGAATTCCTCGGCACTGGAGTTTGAGACTGTTGTTAGCTGCCGAATGGGGCCTGTGAATTAAACCCAGGTCATTTGGAAGAACCCTTAAATAAGCCAGTGTCCCTAGCCACGGAGCCATCTCTGCAGCCCCAGAATTCATGTTTTAAATAGGTTTCTCTTAGTGTTTGTGGCTGATATGTCAGTGATATAAGTTAACTGTTGTTTTATGGATAAGTAGATTTGAAACAAAATATACTTTTTAAGGACTTATTAACTAATTAATTAGTTAATATTTGGTGTTTCTGAGACAAATCTCATTGTAGCCCTGATGTACCCTTTGTATACCAGCTGCCTTGAGTTTGTGGCTGTCTCTGCTGAGTTGGGATTACCGGCATGCATCCTTATGCTTGGCGGCTGCTTCTTCCTCTTCTTTTCCTCCTCTTCCTCCCCCTTCTTCATTTTTTTGAGAAAAGGTATGAATGTAGCCTGGGCTGGCTTCGAACTCACAATCATGCCTCTGTATCCCAAGTGCTAGGATTATTGGCATGCTTTGCAGATTCTTTTTATTTTATTTTTTTTAATTCCCATGTTTAATATTCTAGAATTATTCAAAAGGTACCTTGAAGCTCATCTTTTTATTTTAGTTGCTTTTTTATATGGAAAACTTAACAGTCTTACTGGTACTTGTGGGGGCGGGGCGGGGAGGAAAGAAAGAAAGAGAAAACGTACAGGAAGATTCTGTGTTACCGTCTCCCAGTTTCCCAGTGGTGATGAAGGGATCCACTTGGCTGCAGTTCTCAGAGCTCATTGGTTTTCTCCAGTTTTACATACCATGATCTGTGTGTGAGTAGTTTTTGAAACTTCGTCAGATGTGTAGATTTGCGTAAGCACCATCCCAGTCACCATACAAGACACCCTCCCTCTTTTTAGCCTATCATATTTCTTGATACAATCATATGCCCTGTTTTCTGGCTATTCTGCATCATGTACTTAGATCTGGAGACGACTCAGCCTTCAGGTGTTTTGAACTTGAATTGATTCAGTTGACATGGTATGTGTATTACTCAGGGTTCTCTAGAGGAACAGGAACTTATGGAATGAATCTATCTATCTAGAAGGGGGATTTATTTATTTATTAGAGTGGCTTACAGGTTTCAGCAATGACTGTCTACCAACAGGAAGTCTAAGGATCCAGTAGTTGTTTAGCTCATGAGGCTGGATGTCTCAGCTGGTCTTCTGTACGTGCCAGATCCCGCGTAAGTAGGCTTTAATGCCAGTGAAGGAATGGACTTGCCAGGGAGATGGAGAGCAAGCAGGCAAAGAGAGCAAGCTTCCTTCTTCCATGTCTTTTATATAGGCTACCAGCAGAGAAGGTATGGTCCAGATTAAAGGTGGCTCTTCCCACCTCAAAAGATCCGGATTAAAAGTGGCTCTGCTTGCTTCAAATAATTTAATTAAGAAAAAATAGCTCTCACAGGTGTACTCAGGTCCTGGGTTTTAGTTAATTCCAGATGTAGTCAAGTTGACAACCAAGAACAGCCTCCACAGTTTGTGAGGTTCATAGGGCAGCTATGAAATACAAACTTGTACCATTATAGGAAAAGTTGTAGAAGCAGTAACAGAAGGTGGTTGGTGATCGCTCTTCCTTGAATAGAGGAGGAAGAGCTATGGAATATAGGGAGTAACAGTCTGCCTGTGATACTCTATATAAAGTTTGCAGCTCCCGGGCAGTACTGATAGCAGCTCCCGTTTGTTACTGTGTCTTATTTTTGTAGAAACCCCTATGAGCTATCGGTTGTTATCTGTTTTCTAGATAAGGAAGTGGAAACTTAGAAGCTAAAATAAATACTCTGAAATACACAGTGAATAATATGTGGAGTTGGGGTTTGAATGTGGGTGACCCTAGCTCACTCTAGAACCTACATTCTTTTCTGCAGAACTCTCACTGATTAGGGCAGGGAGTTCTGAGCGTTTGATGTTTCAGCTTGTAGTAGATGTGCTTAGTGCAAATACACAGTGAGAAGTGTGATGTGAACATGAATGTGATACCTAGGTTGTTGGCTCTAGCTCTGCTTATTATATGTGACCTAAAGCAATCACTTCCTTTCCTTTGGCCTTAATTGTTTCAATTTCAAGCATGTCCAAATGGGTCTGATTTTCTGTAAGGATTTCTCAAAAAAGGTTGTGAAGCCAAATATTGTTTATTTGGTTATTTTACCTAACTCCTTTGTTTGGACAGGTTCCAGAAAATTCAGAACCTTGAGAGCAATGCGTATGACCCAGAGCCAAACTATGTTAGGTTGTTGTTATGAGGTGCTGGGGATTGAACTCACGACCTTGTGTAGTAGGCTAGTCAGGAATTTAACACTGATGTGCACTCCTAACCCTGAATTATAGTCATTTAAGGATGACATTTCTTACCTGTGTTTCCTTTCCCCCTAATATGTGGCGTGTATGTGGTAATGGTATGCTATGTGGTAAAGTCAGGTGCTTTAGATGTTTCCATTGTTTTTGTTGTTGATGAGAACATTCTACAGAAATGGTTTGTAACTTTTGGCCTCAGGATCACTAATGGCCGGAGTGAGGGTAAGGAGGAAATGGAGAGCAGCAGGAAGGACTGGTTACTTTTCAACAGGTCAGGACTAAGGAGCTGGGAGGTGTTATTGAAATCTGTTTTGATACTAAACATTTGTTTTTTAGTCTTCAAATGTAAACCACAGTCTAGTTAGGGTAAGGAGAAAAATGTTACAGGACCTGGAGAGCGGTACCTGTAGTTGTTGAGAGTCCTTGAAATTAAAACACAGGATCTATAAACCCGAACCATTGCCAACCATACTTTTTTATTATACTGATTATATATTACTTGTTCACAATTAGGTGTTTGTATTCTGAGACCTTGTTTTTTTTCTTTCAGATTTTGATGTTTTATCAGATTTTGAGATTGCTTTGTTGAAATTATTCAGTCTAAGTCTTAGTAAAGTGGAAGGTACATCAATATTAAGGGGATAAAGGTAGCTTCTCAATGTTAAAAGCAGTGACAGTCAGACCTTACAGTTGGGGGTTGGGTGACCTCTGGGATGTAGAGATGGAGACACAGAGTAGAAGGCCAGACCTAGGCTTGTGCCTTCTCTGCTCCCTTGGCAGCAGTAATCTGCTCACTGCTTGGTAGGACAAAGTTCATGAGGTTGAGAAACAGTTCACCAACCTCGTTTAGCCCTCATTTAGTGTTTGTTCCTATGTTCACGGTGCCCTTTGTCACTAGAGTTTCTAAGATAACTTTATAATTTGACTGAAAAAAAAATGGCCTCTAGAAATGAATCAAAGTAATAAAAGGGTCAGGAGTTGTAGCTCATGCCTATAATCCTAGCACTTGGGAGTTTTGACAGGAGATCTTGAGTTCAAGGCCAGCTTGGGCTACATAGTGAGACCCTGTCTTAAAAGACCCAAGCTCCAGCAACACAGTGACAAAAGCCAGAACAGTGTTTATGCTTAGGTGAGGGGCCTCAGGGTCCCTGTGAGGTGAGTGCAAGCATCCCTGACTCTCCTGGGTATTGTGTGTTTATATGCATTGGTCTCGCTGTGTGCCTAGATTTGGCACACACTTTATACTTTGTATAGTTCCAGTAAGAAAGCCCTGGTGCTTTTTCTTCTTTCTCAGGACTGTAGACTCCAAGAAAAAGGATTTACTTAGAAGGTTGGGGAAGGGGAAAGGAAGAAAGAAGAGGGGAAGTAGGAAAATAAAAGCAGGGGTGGCAGTGGCAGTCGGCAGTGGCAGTGGTGGCTGCCTGGCATGGTGGATCATGCCTTTTATCCCAGCTAGAGGATTTCTGTGAGTTTGAGGCCGGTTTGGTCTACATAGTGAGCTCCAGGGCAGCTAAGAGAGACATACATACATAGAGAGACATCTCAACACCCATCCCCCCAAAACAAAAACAAAGAGGGAGTTAATATGGTCAATACATATGGATGTATGAAAATAGCATATTGAAGTCCCTTACTTCATACAACTAATATGCACTAATAAAGATTAAAAAGAAAATTTATTTTATGTGTATTTTTTTCTTACATGTATCTGTGCACTGCTTGTGTGCTTGGTGCCCTTAAAGTCAGAAGAGGACTGGAACTAGTTACAGTCAGTTGTGAACCACTGTGTGGGTTCTGGGAGTTGACTTCTGGAAGAGGAGCCAGTACTCCTAACTGCTGAGCCATCCTCCACCCCACCTTTTTTGTAAAAGTTAGGCTCTTCTATAGCCTTCAACCTTCAAGCCTTCTGTTTTAGCCTTGGGAGTGTCAAATTCCTTCCTGATCCTCCTTACTAGGTCTCTTGTTCCCAGCTCTCTGTAAACTTCCATCTCAGCCCCCTTGGGGGCCCCTGAGGAGAATGTTGGGAATTCCTTAGAATTCTGTCTTTGAGGAGGGACCCTCGGAGATACATCAGGGTTCTGTTTGCTTTGCTTTGGTTAAATGGGTCAGTGGGTATGTATTACTTTCTCTTTTTCTGACCTTACACTGAAGCCTTGACGGGTTCCACAACTGCTCTTTGCAGACCCTTTGTCTGTATCCCCTGCCCGATGGGCCGAGGAGTATCTGGAGCAGTCTGAGGAGAAGCTGTGGTTGGGAGAACCGGAAGGAACATCTACCACCGATCGATGGTGAGTCCTATATCTTTCTTGGGTTGCCATGAAAAGAGTACAGTTTTGGGCAGTTTTCCCAGCCTCCTCCATCCATATTCTCACCGGCTTGCAGTTTTTCTTTTTCTACTTCCTTTATTAACATTTCCATTAGTGTTATTGGTATTTCAGTGTGTGTATATATGTGTGTGTGTGTGTGTGTGTGTGTGTGTGTGTGTGTTATTTCTATAAGATATAGGTAGTAATCCTAACTATTCCACCAGGGATTTGCAACTGTCTTAATGCACTCTGTTTCCTTGAGTGTGCTGTTTTTTTCTCCCTCCCTGCAGAGTTATGTTTGGGGGAGGAAAAAGTAAAAAGTCTTTGCCACTTTTGCTGAGATATCCTTCTTTAATTAACTTGGAGTTGTAGTTCCTCAAGGGGATAAGATTATTGTCTCCTTCCTCCCCAGAATTCTGTGTATGATGGGCCAGGATTAGGGCAGAGCATGGGCAACAGTGGTCTTTTTTTCTTGTCATAGGTATGATGAATATCATCCTGAGGAGGATCTGCAGCATACAGCCAGTGACTTTGTGTCCAAGGTGGACGACCCCAAATTGGCTAACTCTGAGGTGGGTCACATCCTGTTGCTGTGCTCAGCAGACTTGGGATTGAAGGCAGATCCTTCCTTCCCTCACCTCCTGTTCTGTAAAGAGTAAATGAGATTCTAGAATTGTCTTCTCTATGGAGAATGCAGACTTTGGATCCAGCTGCGTTTTCCCACTATCTCCTCATTCCTTTACCTACTCACCCTTTGTCTTTTCTGTGACTTCCCAACTCTGCAGAGACAGAAATCTCTTTGTGTTTTTGATCTCTGCTGTTTTCAGGGCCTTTAGCATTATTTTAATGCAGCTAGAGGTGTTCATAGGGAGGGGCGAGTGCAGGGTCTCCTTGGGCATGGTTGAGAGTGCACACCTGAAAGTCCTGTCCCAAGGTACCTATGTGTGTCTCTATGCCCCAGTTCCTGAAATTCGTGCGGCAGATTGGCGAGGGGCAGGTGTCCCTGGAGTCCTCTGCAGGGTCGGGCCGAGCTCAGGCAGAACAGTGGGCAGCAGAGTTTATACAGCAGCAGGTAGGATATTGTCATTCCCCCAGCCCACTTCAGACTGCTGCCTGAGGCCGGATCAGTGTACAGTGGGAAGTGGGTTTATTGACAGTTTGCCTTGTAGCATCTAGATCCTGAGTGGGTGGGGAAAGATTCTGAGAGTGTCCAGCTGGTGGTATTTAGCGGGCTTTCAGTCACTCTGTTAATGAGAAGAAGTTGATGGAGGTGGTGCTGAATATCCTTTGTCACAGGGCACATCAGAGGCTTGGGTTGATCAGTTCACAAGACCAGGAAACAACACGTCTGCTCTTGATGTGGAATTTGAACGGGCCAAGTCAGCTATAGAGGTGAGAGCAGCTGGTGTGAATATGGGTGTTCTAAGACCATGCCCTCCAATGGGAGAACACGGATTCATTAGCACCAGAGGCGATAGGCATCGTTCCATAGTGTGCTAGATCATCTGTGTCAGAGTTGTGTAAGTGTGGGATGAGTGCTTTTTGAAAATTACAAATTCTTGGATATCGTTCCAGATTCCTGTGTTAGAATCTGGGATAGGATCGGGGAATCTGGATTTTACAAAATCGTCTCTGATGATTGCTGAACACATAGAAATTTAAGGCCCATTGCTGTAGGGACTACATCCCAGCAGAGCAGGGGTGGGTGGGGTGGTCATGACGAATCTCCTCTCTCTACCTGCCTTCCCTTCCTTACAGTCTGATGTCGATTTCTGGGACAAGTTGCAGGCAGAGTTGGAGGAGATGGCGAAACGGGATGCTGAGGCACACCCCTGGCTTTCTGACTATGATGACCTCACATCTGCTTCCTATGACAAGGTAGGGGCCCTGGCTTTCCAGAATTTGAAGAGTTTCTACACTGAAGCTATTACTCATTTTGAGCCTTTTTCTATGAAAAGAAGTCTGATAACCCTGGCTCCTGCTGCCCTTCAGGGACTGAATGTGTACTTTGTTCTTGAGATTAAAAGGTTAGAAGAATACCTTTGTCAAATAATATAATGACATAATGCCCACTAGGGAGGCTTACACAGGATACATTAAGAACAGATGAAGTAGCTCCTCTTTGGAGGTTGCTGACTCTTGCTAGACCGTGGTAGTTGCAGTTGATAGATCATTCCTCTGTTTCCACACTGTGACATGTATATATTTTTTTTAGCTTGTGAGTTCAACCCTCCTCCCCTAATCCTGGGACCAAACCAGAGATGGTGCATGCTAGGAAGAACTGAGCTACACCCTTAGCTCTCATTTAAGTTCTACTTTCTTCTTGTAGAAACCAGGCTCTTGTCCAAATTCAGGATTTCAGAGAATTATATTGAATAACTTAAACAATAGGAAAGTTTCCCAGTAGTCTATGGTGAAAGATGGTTGAATTTTGCATGTAGTGTGTGCTTTTGACTTAGATGTTTGTGATTCTTCAATAGTTTCAATGTGTGGGTTGCAGGATCCTTGGGGATATGGCTGATAATTGAGCCTCTGGGCTGAAGCATGAGAGGGAAGTATAGTGGTTAGCCTACTGTGTAGGCTCAGCCAGGAAGACAAGGAGGCATATTCATATCTGCAAACTCTGCCAGACCTCAGCAGAGGGAACCACCATCTTGGCCAACACCAGACTCCATAGTGGAACCCCTAGCATCTTAGCTCAGGTGTTTTATTGGTTCAGAAATCCTGAGGTGCAGATCATAAGCAATCAAACATCCCCCACAGAAATCCAACACCTGCAAACAATACAAAACTCCAAGCCTATGCATTCCTTTTTCCAACAGTGCACAAAAACATTTATTTTTAAACACAACTAAAAATAAGTTTCCACAACAATTCCCCTTTTCTATATAAGAAAAAAAAATGCTTTATCTCTACAACACAATTTAACACTACATCAGCAAAACTATTTACAAGAGGAACAATCACAAGTTGCTAATGCACAGGACCAAATGAAACCAGATGTCTATTAAGCTTTTCACAATGTCTTTGGGGGGCAGAAAAACATCATCTATGTCCATTTCCAATACCTGGAATTCACTCATGATCTTCTGTGCTCCTCCAAAGAGCTTGGATCACATCTTTGGCTCTTCCCTCTGCAGCACCCATAGCTTCTCCTCCAGGTTCTGGCTTGCTCCCCTCCACTGCTGCTGCTGTTCTTGGTGGTCATCCCATGGTACTGGCATCTTCAGAATGCTTGTGTCTTCTGCTGCTGGGCTGCACTTTCACCAATAGCCTCTCCAGGGCTCTCTTCATGGTGCTAAGCCTCAACTTCTTTGTATGACCTCTTCAGTCTGGGCCTTCAACTACTAATGAGGCTGCACTTTTACCAATGGCCTCTCCTGGCCTCTCATAGAGCTAAGCCTCAGCTGCTTGCCAAAGACCCCTTCATGCCTAAAAACTAAAATACAAGTTTCAGAGTCCATGAATAAAATTTGATGGTGACATAGTCATGCTCATTGCATACATATTGTCCCTGGCTGCTTCTGCCCTCCTGTGGTAGAGTTGAGTAGTTGTAGTAGGACCTGTGAGGTGTGAAGTATTCATTGTCTGTCATTTACTGAGAAAACATGCCGCTATCCCCTGTAGTAACGTCTTTTTCTGCCTTCTGAATTTTTAATATGTCTCAACTATACTTCTGACACGTTTCCCTCAAATCTCTCTCCAGCAGTGTGTCTCATACTTAGAGCCCCCTGCAGGTGTCGGTTGTCCTTGGCCGTTGGTGACTTGTGGTTCAGAACTTAGTGCTTCTGATCCTTCTGATCCTGTGTGTAATAACCACACAGGACATCTTGTCTTTATTCTGTACAGTTTAATGCTAAGTTCTCCAGGTCTGTACTGTGTTTAAAACTGTGTTCACCAAACTCTGGTGTCCTGCATATGGTTTTCATTCTTTTTTTGTGGTGGTAACTGTTTACTTCCCCCAAAGGAATATTTTATTTGTCCAAAGTCATGTGGCTCACCAGTGACTTTGACCTTGCCTTGTTACCCCCCTTCTTCATGTCAAATGCCAGTTGGCAGAGCTTTTTAGGTGGCACCATAACTTTCTCAGCTGAGAACTCCCAGCTAGAAGAGAGCAGTGTTGTATAGAAGTATTCTTTGCCATCCAGATTTTGGGATCCAAGTTTTACTTAACATCTAGAAGCCCAATATAGTGGCTTGTGTCTGTAATGGCAGCACTTGGGAAGCTGATAACTGTGAGTTTGGGGCTACCTACGCTACATTGCAAGACCCTGCCTAAAAAGCAAACAAATGAACAAAAACAAAAGAAACAAACTTAGTTGTGGGGAATAAATGAAGCATTTCTGATGTTACCCAGTCAGCTCATGCGTCCCCATGAGCTGGGTAAGCCTTGCCTTGAAGGCAGGGCCTCTGGCTCTATATCACACTTCCCTTGTGCATCATCACACTGTGGTTGGAGAGTAAGATCTGCATCAGGGTTAGGACACTGAGGAGAACTTCCACTGTGATCAGCAAGTGCTGTTGCAAAGCCTGCTCTGTCCAGTGGAGAGAAATTGAAGATATGGAAAAGCAGGCCTGTGAAGACTTCCTAAAATAAGTTTAAACTCCCAGCATAGATACTCGGACTCACCCAGCTGCTCAGCTACTGTCAATAGGAGATGGCGACTGAGTTGGTACTCAGCTTTGCTTTGTCATGGATGATCTTCACAGTGCAGAGAATGTTTTACACTTGTGTGGAAGGAAGCCTTCACCTTCTCCACGTCTTGGCTGTCATTCTCCAGCCCTGCTGCCCTGACTATCTGGATTCCCTCTTAAGAGTTTCCCCCATTGATTCCCTTCCTTCTAGGGGTACCAGTTTGAGGAAGAGAATCCCCTGCGTGACCATCCTCAGCCTTTTGAAGAAGGGCTGCGTCGACTTGAGGAGGGAGACCTGCCCAATGCTGTGCTGCTCTTTGAGGCTGCTGTACAACAGGATTCTAAGCACATGGAAGTGAGTGGGGCCTTGTTCTGACGGCTTCTTCCAGTTTTGTGGGAGGGTCCAAAGATGGGTTTTGGTCTCTCTGGTTTTCGAGTGAGTGAGGTAATGAGTGGAGGAAGCAATGGAGGAGAAGATGCAGAGTCGGTGATGGCATCTGCCAACTTCCCTGCAGGCTTGGCAGTATCTGGGCACCACCCAGGCTGAGAACGAGCAAGAGCTTCTGGCTATCAGTGCCCTGCGGAGGTGAGTGTGCCGCTGTGAGTACAGGTAGGCCTCTGGAAATAGCCTTTAGCCTACTAGGCACCCAGAACCAGGTCCTTGCCTTTTTTTCTGGCCACCAACACACAAAAGAACCTGTGAGATTGTTCCAAGTCAACATAGCTCAGTAATGGCTAGAGGTGTGGGTGCGAAAGGCTTGGTTCTGATCCTTCACCAGCTTTGATTTTATTTGTGGGATCCTTATTGGTCTTTAGCTGCTTAAACTTTGCCCTTCTCAGATTGGGATCTTTAATATTAACTCAAAGGCCAGAGGGTTTTTTCTATGTTAAGCCGAGAGGACAGAGTGAGGCCTCCATGCTTGTCTTTCAAAACTTGGCTGTGGACTCCGGTGCTGAGGGCTGCTGGTGTCATTTGCAGATTCCAGTCTGCTGATCTTTGTCCCATCAGGTGTCTGGAGCTAAAGCCAGATAACCGGACAGCACTGATGGCGCTGGCTGTAAGCTTCACCAACGAGTCCCTGCAGCGACAGGCCTGTGAGACCCTGCGAGACTGGCTACGCTACTCACCTGCCTATGCCCATCTGGTGGCTCCTGGTGAAGAAGGGGCTAGTGGGGCAGGACTGGGTTCCAACAGGCGTGTTTTGGGATCTCTATTGTCTGAGTGAGTGTGTGGGGTTCCTGGGATGAGGAGGGTAATGAGAGTCTTAGTAAGAACATGACCTTGACTTGGAAAGTTTGGGTATGCTGAGATCCAACCGTTACTCAGGGTCAGCTTGAAGGAGGTCAGCACTCTACCATGAAGTGCAGTGATGAAACACAGTGGCTGTAAACTGGGATTTGGGAAGGAGATGACTGATATGTCAATGAATTCTGGAAATATGGTTGACTTTCTAAGGGGTTGCTTGGAGGCTAGGAATACAGAGAGATCATCTCCCCACCTCTGTGTTTTTTCTTCTCTTTACCCAGTTCCCTGTTTCTTGAAGTGAAAGAACTCTTCCTGGCAGCTGTGCGTCTGGACCCTACATCCATTGACCCTGATGTGCAGTGTGGCTTGGGGGTCCTCTTCAACCTGAGTGGGGAGTACGACAAGGCTGTGGACTGTTTCACGGCTGCCCTCGGTGTTCGTCCCAATGTGAGGCTTAGGGAAAGAAGAGAGAGTCGTTTGCACATGGGAGATTGCATTCTTGTGTCCAGGCCATGAAAGCCTTGGGAAGACGGGGAGAAGGAAGGGGGCAGGGGAGAACATATGGACGTGGGAGTCTGCATGGGATGACCCAGTGACCACACTGGGAGCTGCTAAGAGGAAGAGGATGGGTTAGTAACCTCATGGGTTAGCAACCAAACAGTAGGGAAGCTATTGTGGAGGTAGAGGTGGAGGACTGGGCAGAAGTGATCTAGATCCAGCTCATGTTCCTAGACCTCTCCATCCCTGTCTCAGGACTATTTGCTGTGGAACAAACTTGGAGCCACTCTGGCCAACGGGAACCAGAGTGAAGAAGCAGTGGCCGCATACCGCAGAGCCCTTGAACTACAGCCTGGGTATATCCGGTCTCGCTACAACCTCGGCATCAGCTGCATCAACCTTGGAGCTCACCGGTGAGTGTGGGTTCCATCGCGAGCAGATGAACCTTGTCTTTTCTGCTTTGGTGTCTGGTGTCGTGATCCTCCTTCCCCATGCCCCGTCTGCCTCATCCACTGTTGTTCTCATCATTTCTCATTCCTCCTCCCTACAGTGAGGCTGTGGAACACTTTCTGGAGGCCCTGAACATGCAGAGGAAGAGCCGGGGCCCTCGGGGTGAGGGGGGCGCCATGTCAGAGAACATCTGGAGTACCCTGCGATTGGCGTTATCTATGTTAGGCCAGAGTGATGCCTATGGGGCAGCCGATGCTCGGGACCTGTCTGCCCTCCTAGCTATGTTTGGCCTGCCCCAGTGACAGTGGGATGGGCTGCCCTGTGAGTGTCTGCCTGGAGGGGTCGTCGCTCTGGGTGTGACTCCCTCTCCTCCAACGGGCCTACCAAGGGGGTGGGCCGATGACCACAAGCGGTACGACCTCTCAGGAGCTGCCTCAATGTAGGGGTGCATAGTCTGTGTCCTAGGTCCTACATAATTGTAGGGAATGAGCTGTCTCTGTCCCTTGGTAATTCAAGGGATGTTTATCCAGCTACAGATCTCTTTCTGCTCATCATGCCCTTTCTTGGTGCTGCTTTTTTGGGTAGGACCCAATGACATAGGGAAATCGGTGTCATCAGCTACCATTTCTGATGGGGTCTACCACATTTGTAAGTCTCTCCTTGCCCTACTCTTAACTGGGAATTGGTACAAGTCCAGCTTCCTTGGGCAGTTGTGTTTAAGAGTTCTCCTGAGCATCTGTATAATGACTTGCCTGGGATGAATGTTAGGGGTTGGCCTGTTAACTGAAACGCTGATGTGGCTCCATAGAGCTGAGCTTGGGGCAGGTGCTCGTATTTCTGTCACTCATGGGAGTGAGCTTGGATTCTCTGTGGGTGGACACTGGAGCAGTGGATGCTCGTGTGGTTACCGTAGTGTCCTTGCCACTGCAGGTGGCGTGGGCTACGAGGAGGGGAGGCTCATTGGTGGAATGAGCCCAGAGTCGGAGGTGGGACAGTAGGTGGTGTGGTCAGTACTGTAGTTCCCTCTTCTCCTTGGAAGACTTTTGCAAGTAGGAACTGAACAAACTTGTAGCAGACTGGTTCAGAAGTTGCATTCTTGCCAAATTCCCAACAAAGGAAGGGTTCAGTGTTACCATAAGCCTTCTCGAAACATTTGTAGGGGATAGCATTGAAAAATCCCCGCCCCCGTATTACCTCCACAAGGTGAAGATCAAGAGATGCTGAGGGAGCAGCTGGATTCTCCTCCACACTCTTCTGTGTGGGGAGAAGCACAAACCCCACAAATGATTGCTAAACCTCTTGCCTTGTCTTCAGTAGCTAATGATCAGTTTTTTTTTTTGTTTTTTTTTTAAACTGCCATGGTCCCCAGGTTCCATCTTGAAATTTATTTTTCTTTGTATGCATATGTGTAAATGATTTAAAATAAAACTGTAAAATATTTGTATGAAGAATAAACTGAACTGATGTGGGTAGGATTCACTGCTGGCTGAAGTGGTGGGAGGCTGGTCTGTGTTTGGCAGACTGATGATCACTTTTCCTTCCCTGTCTTCTGTTAGTAGTAGGCACACTGACTTCTCACCTGTCTCCCCAGACTTAGTGCCAGCAACCTGCTGTGCTTCACTGCGTTCTAACGCTCGCTTTCCTTTCCCTCCCTCCCTCCCTCCCTCCCCTTACTTTTTGAAACATTTGTGTTACTGTTACAAAGGGAATTGTGAGGTGCTGTGTAATCTCAAGTCTGTTTCCCCAGTGCTATGGATCTCTGCTCTTGACTGGCATTTAATCAGAGGCACTGCACATGCTTGGCTGTGCAGGTCCACATGGTTCTGGGGTGGGGGGTGCCATTATCATAACCCACCTGAGTGGCAGACTGCAGTGTGCATTGTGAAATCCATATGGCTGTGGCCAGTGGACTTGCACAGGTGGCCACTTTTTATTCCAGGTCTCCTCTGGCTGCCCTTTATGTATCGCTTTGCCTGCCTGCTCACTGACCATTGATGGCCCTCAGGACTCTGTCTTTGGCTTGTGGGTATGACTGCCGTAGTATGCTGATGTCTCCACCCCAGGTCTCAGACACTTCATATACTATGTTTTGTCCCCAGTGTGAGGATATTTCCAGGCACTTTGGATTTAATAAGTTCAAACAAGAGTTTCTTTCCAAAACTCTTTTGTGTTCTTGAAAATCTGAGGAGAAAACAGTAGATCTGGTCCTCCCTTGCTACCCCACAAGAAGCCCTTAGCTGCCCAGTTCTACAGGATGGGCCTGCTCCGTAGCTCATGGAGGTTTTTAAGATTTTGGCCCTTACGTTTTTTTTCTTTTATTTTGGGCTCATCATCTTTTTTGGATTACCATGAAAGCTTATTTTTGCCATCTATTTGTTCCTCAGCACTGGAGCTACTGTTCCACAACGGGATGGTATGGTATCTGACCTCTGACTTTGCACAGTTGTGCACACACACCAGTTTGGTCCATGTCCACTAAATTAACAGTGTACACTGGAAGTGTGTGTTGAGAATCAAGGGCATGGAGGTAGTGATTCCGTTCTTCCATATTTGCAGAGGACGAGTGAGCTTCCTGGTCACTGAACTTTGTTCCTGAAGGAATGTGCCTTGAGTCAAAAGTACTTCTGGAAATTCTGAGAGCACACATAAGGGCTTATTTTCCCTCAGAACAAAGCCTTAGTATGAGCCATACTCGTTCACTCTGAGTGGAAGGGATAACCCCAGTCCTGGAAAGGGAGCCCCACAGCAGGTGAGTGCATGTGCACAGGGGAGCCTCAGCTCCAGGATCACATGCCAGTGTCTGGCAAGAGCGCTGTGCAAGGAAGCAGTGGCCTTGGAGTCCGAGGCTGCAGCTGGCCACAGCGCTTATGTGTAGGTGGTGAGGGGCTTGATGCTGAGTGCCAGGAGACAGCAGTGTGGTGAGGCTGACAGGATGTGTTTGGGGCCAGTGACCAGTGATTGCCTTGACCAAGGCTGGCTTTACAGAGGCCACAGGCATCCAGATGGGCTTCTTTCTAATACTAGGTGTGCTGCCTTTGTTGGTCATGTGTTCATTTGCATGGATAGGGAAGAAGAGTGGACCCCCTCTTCCCCTTCCTTCCCCTTTTAAAATGTCAGCGGAGCGCAAAAGACTCACTAAAATGAACAGAATTTCCTAATGAAATATGCAGTGAATAGCTGGATGTCGTATTTCTGTAATCACTGCTCGTGGCACTCAGGCAGAGGCAAGAGGATCACCGAAAGTGTAAGGACAGCCTGGTCTACATGGTGAGATCTTGGCCAGCCAGAGGTACATAGAATCTATTTAAAAAATCCAAAAACCAAAAAAAAAAAAAAAAGACACAGGGTTAAAACAGGAATATGAGAAAAATGCTCAAGGGAATAAAAGGACAAAGCAATAGCTGTAACAAGGTGTGCTGGCGCACCCTAAAATCCCCATACTTGGGAGACTGAGAGAGGAGAGTGACTGAGTCCAGCCTGGGCTACATAGTGAGACAACCAACCCAACACACCATAGAAACTCCAAAGGAGAACAGATGAATATGTAAATTAAGTGAGAAATAGAAACCTCCCCTAAGCGCAATTGATACCAAGTGCTATATAAGACCAGGGCGGCTGTGGTCCTCGGTACTGGGAAGAGCAGAGGCTCTGCGGAGGTTCTTAATGCATGGAGCAAGGTGTGCATGATTGCCATTAGATGTGATGACCAGGGGACTTTGATTGTGATGGATTATTAGACCATGATGTTTTTATGAGTGGAGAATCCTGTGAAGGAAGGAATTGCAGAAGGTAATGCCAGCCCTGATATCCAGAAAAGTGCTATGCTGTAGCATCAGGGCAGCCAATAAACACTTTGAAACCACCCACTCCCCACCCTATTTTGGCAGGGACAGGACCTTGCTGTAGAGTCTAGACCAGTCTCAGACTTGTATAATTGAGGCTGGTCTTGAACTCTCAGTCCTTCTGCTTCAGCCTTGTGGGTACCTGGCCACAGTGGCATTTTAGATCCCTTGAAGGTCTGGGCATTCCTCTCTACAGGTTTACTCTGGGATGTGGTCACTGGTTCTCTTATAGAAGATTTGCAGGTGCAGTACGCAGGTGAGCATGTAGAATCCCAGTGCTTGGGAGGCTAACACAGGAGGATCACAACTCTGAAGCCAGCTTGGCCTAGGTATTGAGATCCTGTGTCAAGATTAGAGCCATCATGGGGGCTGAGACCTCAGTTGGCAGAGTGTTTGTCTAAAGCATGCGCAAAGCCCTAGCTTCCACCCTAGCCCCTCATGAAAATCCAGGTGTGCCATCAGCCCGTAATTCCTGCATTTTAAAGATGGAGGCAGGAGGATCAGAAGTTTGGGGTCATCCTCAGGTTATGTGATGAGTTTGAAGCCAGGCTGGGATACAAAAAACTGAAAAGAAAAAAAAAAAAAAAAAAGCCAGTATGACCTTGCTTGTGAAGCCAGGAAGTAGACAAAGTCCTGGGCCAAGCATTTTCTCAACGAGCTTGTTTCTCCCTTTGTCTTTCCTGACTACTATGATCTATTGTTGATAACACCACTATTTCAATTCTCACACTGGAAGCACTGATCCCAACTCTCACATAGTCTCAGTCACTAAATTACATTGCTTAAAGTCAAATTTCATTGCTTAAAGTTATTTTGTAACATTTAGTAAACACCAAGAATACATTTATCAGTTGGACACAGTGGCATGTGCCTTTAACCCCAAGCACTCAGGACACAGTGGCAGGTGACTGTGAGTCTGAAGCCAGCCTGGTCTATAAAGAGAGTTTAGGGCCAGCTAGGCTGGGTGACATCATGAGACTCTGTCAAAAAAAAAAAAAAGGATAAATTTATTTAACCTATAATACACATCAATGAGGTTAAGTCAACAATGTTGTCAGCAGCATTATAGCTATGCTTCTCTTTTTATCTGTTTCCTTTTCCTCAGAATTACTATTAATTTATTAAATAAAAATTACATTTGTGTGTGTGTGCGTGTGTGTGGGGGGAGCATTTACATGTGGAGGTCGGAGGACAACTTGGGAAGTCAGTTCTTTCCTTCCGTCATGTGTCTTTTCTCAGTGAGCCATCTCGCTGGACCCACTACCCTAGTTTTTATCACACATGAATTCTTTCCTAAACAAGAACATGCTTAATTTTTGATGTATTTTGGAGAATTTCATACAATGTATTTTGATCATTTCCTCCCCGCCTCCAGCTCTTCCCAAATTCCCCAATGCCCTTATCTACGCAACTGTCAAGAAGCAGAGGGCCCCAGGTAAGACCGCCATTATTAGAGGCTTCCTCAATGTGACCCCATGAGGGAGAAGAGTCACACCCCAACACTTAGTGGCTCAACACGATGACTGATTGACATCTGCTCTCATGATGTTATGTGTTGGCAGTCCAGGTGGCCCTTCTGTTGTTCTACCCGGGAACAATTATTTGGCTGCTGGCAGGCGCTTAGTGATTGCAAGATGGTCTCAGTAGCGTGTCTGACTGCTGGCACGGTTGCCTTAGTTCTCGAGGCAGCTCATATTCCACAGCATCTTAGAGTGCAGAATGGGAAGGAGCAGGGGACTGCAAAGCTGCTTAAGACTCAGTCTCTGACTCTCCCAGTCTTACTTCTCCCATCTTTTATTGATCAAAGCAAAATTTTTATTTTATTATTAAAAAATTATTCTAGGGGTTGGAGAGATGGCTCAGTGGTTGAGTGCTTGCTGGGTGGGGCATGGTGTTGCATGCCTTTAATTCTAGCATCAGGGAGGCGAAGGCAGGTGCATTTCTGAGAGCTCAAGGCAAACCTGGTCTACATAGTGAGTTCCAAGTCAGCCAAGGCCACATAGTGAGACCTCGTCTCAGAAATCAAAAACCAAACAATACAAAAATGAATGTTCACTGCTCTTGCAGAAGACCTGAGTTTATTTCTCAGCACCCACGTAGTGGTTCACAACCAACTGTAACTCTGGTTCCAGAGGATCTGATATCCTCTTCTGACCTCTTTAGGCACGAGGCACATACACGGTACACATGCATACATGCAGGCAAAAATAATTTAAAATAAATATTAAATAAAATTAAATGAATTTAAAATTATTCTTATTATTATTTGTGTCTGAAAATATGTGTATGTGTGCATGTGTAAGCATGTGTGTATGCATGTGTAAGCACTGTGTGTGTGAGTGTGGGTAAGTGTGTGTGTGTGTGTGTGTGCATGAGGGGGAGAGGAGATAGAGAGAGGCTGTATGCATGCCATGGGGCATATATGGAAGTCAGGGAATAATTTTTGGTAATCAGCTCACTTCTTCCACAGTAGGCTCTAGGGAACAAACTCAGGTCATTAGGCTTGCGAGGCAAGTGCTTTTCCCTGCTGAGTCATCTTATTGGCCCCAAATTACTTATTTTATTTTGCAAACATGTAAGTCCAACTCAGAATCAAATGTATGAAGAAACCCCACCACACCTCTCTCTGGTTCCATCTCTTGATAAGAAGAAATGACACTTTGTAGAGAGATGTGGATAGTGGGGTGATTCATTGAGGGCAATAAGAGTGTTCTATTATCCTCTTAAAGATTTGTCCCAGCATTTATGTAGGATGCTCAGTGATCTTTCTTATGCCAACTAAAACTAATTCATTGCCATGCAGTCACTTCTGCCCTTTGCATTTAAATGTAAAGACAGGCAGACTATTCTAGGTCAGAATTTCCATCGGAGGATACTTATGGCTGGGTTTATTTGTGCAACTAATTTCTTTTCTTTGGAAATATTCTGCCTCTGCACACACCACTGCTGAACCAAGTACCTAGAACTCCATTGAGATCCTGAAAATATCTTAGATTCTCCACTCACAGCCTCAGCTGTTCGTAGAGGAAAATGCTCACTTGTTCAAATAGTAGATACAAGTCATTACATCGTGGACACCGGTCCCTTCCACCCCAGTGAGTGGTGGAGGTGGCGGAGGTGACACAGTTCCTGTCTCCACTTCCACCTGTCCCTGGGAGGGAGCACTGGTCAGGAGGTGGACGTTAGTTGTAATGTCTGCTGCTGCCTCAGAGGTGAATGGGAATGAAGTCCTGGACAGGAACAGATGTAGTCTCTACCTCATGGTGTTTTAGCCTCCTGAGCACTGCTGCTCTCTCTTTGCGAAACATTCATGCTGAGAAATGGAAGCAAGTAATGGGTGAATATGATCAATTTTCCCCACCAAGTTTTAGCCGGATAGAGAGGATCATTTGTATTGCTCCAATGAAACATTCTAACAAGTCATGATTCTTCAAGATGAACTCGAAGATTATACTAAAGTACAGAAAACCAGAGGCTTAGACACGGCTTGTTTCAGAATGATGAGACAGGACCTTGAGTACAAAAAGGTTGATTCCAGACCCAGAAACTGAAGGTTAGAACAAAACCCCTGATCTGGGACTGTCTAGTTCTACCCAAGATCATCACGCAGTAATTCACAACAACTAATGAGCTCTGTGGTTACAGCTCACAACAGAGAACTGAGACTAGACTGTCCCGGGCACTGTCAATGTACCAGGGACTGCTTCTCAGAAAAACCAACCCCAACCTTAGTCAGCAAGAATACAACTGTGGCTCCCCACTGCGTAGACGCTGCAGTTCAAGTCAGCTCAGGCCAGTCATTAACAAATGCACCAGAAGAGAAAAAGCCTTCTGAAGGAGAGCAGAGACAAACTGCTGGAAGAGCACCCTGAGTATGGGACAAAACTGAGTTCTGGTGAAATGGATTTAACCGGTACCGGAGCATCCAAAGAAAGAAAACGAAGGTTCACACACACTGAATAGGAAGGTACAGAAAAGCTTAAGAGTTGGAAGGGCAGTGGGGGTAGGGAGACGTGTCCTCTAAGAAATAGGACCGTAAGTGCAAAAACGAGAAAAAGAAACAGGCAAAGGCGGGCACGTGAGGCTATGGCTGAGCCCAGCCTATCCTCAATTGGTTCTCCTGAGCCTAAATTGAAAAAATAGTGCTGTACTTGGCTCCACGTGTCATGTTCATGTCTGTTCCCTTTGGGCACGGGCACTTTAACGTCTGACAGAGTATACACGCTCGCTTTCCAGAGTGGAAATCAAGGTGCCTCATTTTCTAAAGCATTGCTAGGATTTCTTGCATGTGATGTCATCAGTTTGCTGTGATGTTGGAATTATTTTCCCTTGGGAGGTCATTTATTTAAAATTGAAGGACTGGCAGACTTAGCAGAATCTATTTCTTGGTTGGGGTTTGTTTGCGTTTCCAGACACATATTTTTATGCTCGCTGTTTTCTCTGTGGAGCATTTAGAGTTCCTTTGTTAGATCTAACTTGCAGTGTGTTTTTCAGGTTGGAAAGCAAAATATGTAATAGTAACAATCATATCTTACAATAGTTTTAAAAGTAGAATATCTATTCTTGGTCATATACACTCTCCTCTCCTCTCCCATTGCCCCCAGGATCCCTAAGTCCTCCCTCCTACTCCCCAAAGTACCCCTAACATGGCCCTCTGCCCCTTTCATTCTCTCTCTCTCTCTTTCTCTCTCCATAGCCCACTGAGTTCAGTCAGTGCTGTTTGTCAGGATGCTAACTGGTCTTGATTACTTGATTTTGTGACCATAGCTACAGAGAGTCCATGTGCACAAAGGCTATGTCATGTCCCCAAGACAATGAATGTTTCAAGTGCTCTTCCCAACCCTTAGGCACTTAGATTTTTTTCAGCCCTCTGAGCCTTAGGGGTGGGGATTGATACTGATATTTCATTCAGGGCCGAGCGTCTCAATGGCTACTTATTCTCAATTCTTTGACCAGTTATACATCTCTGCATTACCCGCTGACCATGGCAGAGAGAAGCTTCTCTGGCCAAGGTTGAGGACAGCACTAATTTATGGACATGAGCACAAATGTTCAGGAGGTGTATGACAGCATGTCCATTAAGCAAAACAACAGTAGTAGATCCTTATAGGGCCTATGGCATCCAGACTCACGGGCTTTTGACCAGGTCTACAGTACCTGAATTCCTTCCTGTAGAACAGGCCTCAAAATTAATCCAAAAGCAGTTGGTTATCTCCGTAATCTCTGTGCCACTACTGTACCAGTGTGCACGTCTTGCCTAGCAGGTTGGCACTGTAGCGCGCAGGAATGGCTGCAGACACACTGTTCTTTCATAGCATCTTCCAGTCCTATTACATATATTTTTGAAAGTTTCAAAACATTTTCACGCAAAATAGTTTATATTCTGGAAATGTTTAGAATTAAGTTTTAATCTAAAAATTATCTCGGACAACAGATATTATGGGCAGCCTTGCATTTTAAAGAAGAAAAGAAAGAGTAAAAGTGAAATCAGAGAAAAATCCCACAGGTCTTTGTCATCTCTGGATAAAACACCCTAACAGCTAGGATTTCTGGTAGCCCACAGCATTTGTTCTAGTCTGACGCAGTCTCTGGTTGAAGTGTGCCAAGATATCAGGGAAACTGAATTCCAGAACTGGGAATAAGAATTCCCAATCTTTCCTGAGTAGCTAGAAAATGCAAATAAACTTTGTGTCTTGGGTTGACATTTCTTTTTAACTTGATAAAAATATTCAAATGGGGGCGGGGCTCATAAGAGCCCACTCAGGGTTATTAGAAGTTAATGCTTGTTGGGGAGAGAGTCATTTCCTTCAGTGGGGGAACCCCTGGTAAGTATCCGTGTGCTAGGAAATAACTGAACACACTGGGTCCCCCAAATCCAAAACAAACAACAAAAGACGTGAAAACAGGAGAGGGGCCTGTTGGGAAGAAGGGGGTTCACTAGGACTGGGGTGAGTAAGGTTACCTAGATTACACACATGTGAAACTGCCAAACAATAACAAAAATCTTAAAAATTGAAGAAAATAAAGTCACCCCAAGAGGAAGAGTACCTACTTCTCTTCAAAATTCGACCACAGAGGTTTCACTCTTCAAAACCTTTTTTGCTACTAGCACCTGGGAGCATCTAGTGGGCAGCACTAATTACCAGCATCATTCCCAACACACGCCTGAATGTTTTGTTGAGGCTCACTAGCCACCCAGACTAGTTTTTAACTCATGAGCTTCCTACCTTAACTCCCCTGACTGCTGGGATCACAAACACACCCCACAACTCCTGGATACTTTCTGATGATTGTCAAGTCAAAGTGTCCTAAGTCGTTCGGACTGTGTTAGAAGTAAGCATGTAGGCAACCTCCACCACTCAGAGAAGTGAGCATTAATACTCTCTTGGCCTGGAAGCCAGAGTGGCACATTTTGGTGGTGATGACATCATCATTCTCAGCCTCACCATCATCCTTACCACCACCACCACCACCACCACCACCACCACCATCATCAGCATCATCATCATCCTTACCACCACCACCACCATCACCACCACCACCATCATCAGCATCATCATCAGCATCATCAATCATAACCATCATTGCCCGCTTCTCACTCCTCACCTTAGTTAGCAAATTCGAGTCACATTTTAGTGTAAATGAGAATAGTCTCAGTTTCTTTGAGAATTATTCACCAGTAGAGTAGAAAACATGGATGTTGCCATAAGAGGAAGGAAAAAACCACTACAGGGGATACGTTTGGAATGGCCAACCCCAGATCAACAGCAGATGGCGCCAGAGGACCTTAGGATCAACTAAGACTTGCCGTCATCGTGATCACTGTCGGCTTTCTCTCCAAAAGATTCTCCTGGTATGAAGTTCTGGTTAACACAGGCTCCAGCGTGTAGCTGGCCATAGTGTATAGTTACTTCCTGCTTTTTGAGGTTATCGTGAATGGGAGTATGTTCAATGATATCTTTCTCAAATTGTTGTTGGTATATAGAAAGTCTACTGGTTTTTCTAAGTAGATTTTGTTGGTGGCTTCTAGAGTTTTCTGGTGATTTTTTGGAGTCTTTTATATATGACATATCATCTGTAAGTAGGAATAACTTGGTTTCTTTTCCTATTTGTATCTCTTTACTGTCTGATGTCAAGCGATGGTCTGGTGTAAGTTTCTGTGCTTCGTGTGGTCTTTCTGTGTTCACCCTCTGGCTTTAGTGAAGATGGGTTTGACAGGACACCATGCATTGTGTTACTAGCTCTTTGGGGAAGGATGGCTAATCTATATGTGTCCTTGGGGTGCCAGTCTTCCTGATGGAAATAGTCAGCTCTTGCGTTATCAGGTCTGACAGTCTGTGACTTTCGTAAGAGAACTTTTAATTTTAGTTATAGGCTCACAGGATAGTGAAACAAACAATACGAAGAGTACTTTATAAATGTATGCTGTTTCTCCCCCAGGGCTACATTGAATACAGCTGTGATATAACCCAAAATAGGGAGTTATCACTGGCCTGTGACTGTTCCAGACCTGATTCCATTGTCATGTTCTTTTAAACAGTCTTGTGTCTCTGTGTGCTTGCAGATGCACGCACACACCCCTCTCTCATTTAGACTCTGTCAACCATCTGGATCCAGATTCACCACTAAGCCCCACAGAAGAAACGCTACTCTTTTGTATTCAGACCTATCCCCTACTTTGCCCCACCCTCTCCCTGTCACTTCCAACTGAAAATTCATTCTCCACTCCCACAGTGCTGCTCTCAAGAATGTTGTATAAACAGAATTGCATCATATGCAACCATTCAAAATACTTTTTTTAGTTAAACATCTTAATATTGAGATTTAGATTCTTGTATGCACCTGTAGTTATTCCTTCTCATTTCTGCATAGTATTTCATTGTATGAAATGAAATTGCTAAGAATATTTGTGTACAATATTTTATGAATGTTGTTCCCCTACCCCAGCCTTGTTCCTCCTACTACAACATTTAGGAGAAGACAGGGCTCTGTGTGTCTCCCCAAGGAGTTTCTGGTCACTTCCCAAGTACCAAGCAAGGTCTTCTGACCCCAGAGGGAGAAGCACAGGCAGCCGTGTAGATCAACCACAGGCACGTTTCAGAGCCTGGTTAGTTTTGGAAAGAAACACAGTTTCTGCAAAGTTCAGTACCATCCACAGTTTCGGGCATCTGCAGAGGGTCTTGAAACATAGTACCTGGGTGTGAGTTGGGAAGCTGTGTCTTCAGCTACAGCGGGATAAACTTAGGAATCACTGAGTTGTGGAAATTAAATAACATACTCTGAAACAGTGAAGTTTAAGAAGAAATTAGGTGTTAAATTAGCAACTACTTAAAGATTAATGCAAATGCAACCACAGCATAGCAAAGCTTGTGGGATGCCATGAAAGCAGGGCCGAGAGGGATTTTAACTATTCATGTGTATATTAATAACCACCCCATCTCCATCTCAAATCAACAGTGTAACTTCAGGTTTTAGGTGACTAGGAAGTGAAGAGCCAGCTAGCATGGACAGAAATAGCTATAGAGCAAAGAAAAAGGCAGTATGAGTAGAGAATAGAAAAGCTGTGGGAAAATGAAACCATTTTTTTAAAGGCTCCACAAAATTGGTAGATCTCTAGCTAGATGAATGTGATGGTTCATCTTCATTGTCAACCTGACTGGGTTTGGAATCACCTAGGAGACACATTTCTGGGTGTGTCTGTGGGAGGTCTTTCTAGAGAGGTTTAACCCACGGTGGATGTGAGAACCGTTTCATGTGCTGGAGTCCCAGATTGAATGAAAAGGGGAAAAGGAAGTCGGCAGAGCACCAATATCCGGTTCCCTTTGTTGGCCGGCGTATTTTGGAGGTTCAGGACAGGAAATGAAATGAACGGGGGAGATAAAGAGCTTGGTCCTGTCTACCCCTTTGCTTTTTCTCTCTGCAGCCGCTTGCCAGGCCAAAGCCCTTCATCAGTCCCTGCCCTACTTTCTGCCATCCATTTAGGTCCATCGAGGCTCCAGTCAATTGCAAGAAAGGGCTCACAGGGATGCAGTCAGCTCCTTGGATGCTATTTCTTCCTGGTTGATTTTGGTTGTAGGCAGCTCAAGAGAGTCACCATTTTGATGTGAATAGGGAACCATGGCATAGAAAACAAACTATCCCAGTTAGGAAGACACATTTTGAGAATATAATACATCAAGTCATCTTTTTGCTTGTTTGTTTGCTTTTTTGAGATAGTGTCTCATTAGGTAGAACTGGTTAGCCTGAAACTTCCTATATAGACTAGGTTGGCTTTGAACACAGAGATCCTCCGGTCTCTGCTTTCAGGTACTAGGTGTGTGCCACCACTCCAGGTTGTTGTCACTTTTGAGCTGTTACATGAAGTGTAATCATAATTACAGATACACGCAGCTGAAATTCCCAACATCCAGTGCCCCTTCATCTCTGTGATGGGTCAGCGGTGGGCCCGATAGCTTAGGAAATTCTGTAGACATTAAATCTTTCAGAGAAATCTGAGATCACATGGCACACCCATCCTGCCGAGTGGGGATCAGCAAGGCCTCCTCTCCACTCTGTTTATCAGACACCAGCAAAGACGCAGGCTGTTTTCCTGTTCATCAATGCAGCCATTTCCACTTATAACTGCTGCGGCTTGTAAGAGGAAGGAAAAGCTTGCTACACCCAAAGAAATGACAGCGGTTGCCTTTGCATTCAGGAAAAGGCGATGCGCCTGTAGCGTCTGTGGCGCTACCTCTGCGCACTGTGTAACAGCAGGCCAGCCAGTGACTACTCACTACAGTTGGGATTACTTTCTGGCTGTGGACAGGTTCCTGTTCCGAACTGCAAACTCTGCTGTTTATATGCTAAAACTCTGCTTGTCATCCTGCCGAAAGTTTGGCCTGCTGGAGCAAAGTCCAGGCTAGATTCCAACAGGCAGAATACGCATATCCTGTTTAGTGTGGTCAGCTTGAGAATGGATACCTCAAATACTAGAATCAAGGAGAACTGTTGGCCAATCAGTGACTGGAGAAAGCGCAAACATTTCATCTGATTTTCTATCCACGGACAAAGCGTGAGATTAGGAGTACGACAAAGCTCTACTTTGCCTTTGTGGGAGGAAGAGCTTCATTGGCTTCCCCTCTGGTGACCTCTGTATATCCATGACAGGAAAGTCAGTCTGGAGAAGAGACAGGAGAAGCTTTCCAAAAGTTACAAAAGGAAAAAAAAAAAAAAAAAGAGGAAAAGGCTGGTATCTAGAGAAGACTGTGCACTAAGTGGTGGCCTCAGGGGGCAGAGGGGGGCAGGGAGCAGGGGCTATAGCAAGGTTAGGCTTGGGGATCCTCACACCCTGTCCCAGGCTGTATTCCTCATTTCCCTTTAACACCAAACATCCGTAAATGTGGACTGCCTAGTGTAGCTTTCCTGTGTAATACTTTGGAAGAGGAGGAGGCACCTTAGACAGAGTGGAGCTGAGTGAAGATGGAAGGGAGCGGTGAGTAGCAGGAAGTGGAAAGCAGAGCTCAAAAGAACACACAGGAAGTGGTACTGTGAACAGGCCCCAAAGCAGCTACAGATAGGATGGAGGGGGCCGGGAAGATAGTCCGCAAGGTGCCGTACACACAGGACTTGAGTTCAAATCCGGGTACCCGGCATGCATGCATGTGCCTTCCGACTGATTTCTCCATCTTCTTCTTTCTGTTATGTCTCTCAGAAGTTTTTCTAAGTTTTTGGATTAATTTGATTTTTTTTTTTTTCCCCAAGAAGGTGAAATCACACCTTCATCAATTCCCATGTGACCAAATCCAAGTTCCTGGAAAGTATCCAACAAAACGGGTTTTCTGTAAGAGAATAGTACATTCTTGGCAGCACATTTTTGGGCATGTCTGAGTGACTTCCTCTGAACTCATCTGGACCCAACACTTCCCTCTGTCTGAGCACAAGACGCTCGCCAGGATTTCGCAGGGAGAAGCGAGGACAAAGGGACAAAGGCGAGCGCTTGTGGCTCCGTTGCCGGTGCTGTGAGATCACACCTCTAGCTGTACGCCGAGAGTTTCAACTACAGAGCACTGCTGAGTAGAACCAAAGTGTTTATTATTGGAGAACTTATGTAAAAAAGGAACGCAGTGTGTCGCCGTCCTAGCTGCACACCGCTACGGTGGTCTCTGAACCCCCGGCTGGGCCCGCAGGGTGGCTTGCTTCAGTACAGGCACACTGTCTCCTCCAGTGAGATCTTGGAGTCTTTGATCTCAGCGCAGGTAATTTCAATGTCGTCTTCATCCTCGTCCTCCAGGAGTTTCTCATTTCCCTGGTCTTCGTCTTCTGAGCAACGGGGGAAAAAAAAAAACCAGAAATAGCAAATTTAGGGCCTCATTATATTTAATAAGATCAAACTGCCAGATTGTCTCATGGAGCCATAGACTCACAGGCAAGGTAAAAAGAAGCATGCCTAGGCGACTGGCATGAAGTCTACACAACATTAAACACACAGGAAAGCACACACCATGCCTAAGGGGGCCCCCTGATATAGAGGATATTCCAGTTCCGCCTTGAAAACTGTAACTTTGGAACAAGGGATCCCACACTTTTCCCTGCATTGCACACTAGGCCTGCTTTGGATCTTAAAGAACCATGGAGTGATTGCCCCACTCCAAAGCCTTTATGAAAACCCACACTTCTCAGAGCACTCCTAATATATTGTAACTATAGATCATCAAAATTTGAGCGGGTTGGTATCCGTGGTGACTTTTAAACTTTGTTACTTTGTTTCTCTTTCATCTCAGACTAGCTCAAAATATATTTTCATAATCTGTGTGACTGCTGTAACCGGGAACACAAAGCTGTAGCACTGTAAAAATGTGTGTCTGTAAGCGTAGGGGTGAGCCCACCACCGACCCCAGTGTCTTTGCATCCTCTCCCAGGTCACCTGGGAGTAACAGACGTGGTGTGGGAAGGTCATCCTGGTTGAAAAAGGAAGTGATGAACCCACTCAAATCTTGTCTTCAAAGGAAAGATTGCCATTTAATAGCTCAAATGTATCTTCCCAGTAACAGAAGCCACTGCTAGAGACAGACCTCCCTCCCTTTTACTTGTCTTCGGCATGTGGAAGCCCAAGGCAAAGTTAAAAGGGAGATTCTATTGTGCAAAACCAGTTAGGATTTTCAGCATTGACTGCAGAGCAGTGGACCAAGCACTGGGTGCTACGCAGCCACGGACTCCCACTCCCTTGATAGCAACCTTGGGCAAACCTAGATTATCCGCTCCACAGACATGAAGCTCTGGAAGAATTGTGGGCCCAGTCAACCCTTCATGTCTGTAAATGTATGCTAGGCCACTGGTCTTTTGTTCACTAAGAGTAGACAAGGATCGTAGGTGAGAAGCAAGGAGATGGGGTAGACCTGTTCCTAGGAATCAGGTTAGGGCCATTCTGAAGGTAGCAGTGAGCCCTTGTGTGGCCTGGAGGAAGTTCTGTGTTATCTACTTGGTGGGGCTGTACAAACTCTACAGTCCCTTCAAATACAGTCCCAGAGCCTTACAGTTGAAAGCATTCTAGGTAATTGGTGAATGTATCAGCTTCAAAATCTTATTACATTACCCACTTCAAAATGTTCTGCAGCTGCCAAAGTTTCAGCAAAAGTGTATTTTCCCATTGTCTGCTTCTAGTTTTTCAACATTTTTTTGTTGTTGTTGAAACATGTAGTTTGAGAAGTACTGTCATGGTATCTAAATCTTAACATACATCTGAAACTATTAGAGCAGCTGTGGACGGGCACATAAGGCTGTCACACAGGTGTCAGAGCAAATAAAGAGTCTACAGTAGACAAACCATAATTCTGTTTCTTTCAGATTGGCCCCCTCCAAGGACAGACTTCTCTCAGATGACTAAGACCACAGTTTCTCAAAGCTCACGTTCCCTTGGTTTCTCTCCACAGAAAATCACGTTCTTCCCTCACATCGGGAACATGGATGTTCCCAAGAGCAGATGACTTTCTGCACTTCATAGGAGGTCTCCCCACCAACTTTGTCATCACATTGCTCGGTGTACGGTGGCAGCTGTAGACAGAGCCATCTGCCAGGAGAGGAGCATTCTGAAGACAGACACAGACAGTGGCGTGCACATCTGTGCAGAGTAGAAAAGGGCTGGAGCAGGATCTCAACCTTGACATTTTTTTTCCCTTTTGTAAAATAAAGATGCAATGTGACTCCTGGGGCTCACACAGAATCTTCAGAGTGAGGACGTAGCCAAGGTTCTGAAGTGGGGCCCAGGAGTGCAGTGTACAGATACTGCACACAGGATATTGAAAGGGTATGATTACAGATAACAGGGTGAGGGGCCCTGCCTGATCCCTGCTCTTTCTCTTCCTTCTCTCACGGCTCCTATGGGTAACATACACATGTGCTCATGACCGAGACAAAGGCTGAGTGAAGAAAATCAGTATTCTGAAACGTCTTTAAGTAGACCCTCCCCTGAAGTCTCTTGGGGGAATCCCTCAGACAATCAGATCCCCCCACCTCATGGTTCATGGGTATCCCCAAATTCTTGGCTTGGCCTTAGCCTCAGTTCAGTCCTCATCTACCTTAGTTCTTGGTCCTGTGACCCCACTGACCTTACTGCTGTCATAAATGACAGCATGTTTCCTTGGCATTTCTAATCCAAAGTTATGCTGCCTGGGAGTTTGGGGGACAAGTGTCCAGAAAATACAGTGAGGACAGGATATAGATTCAATATCCCAAACAAGTGGCACCCCGCCCACTGCCCACAGCTTCCAGCATTCCAGGCTCCTGGTGTGTGTGTTTTTTTTTTTTAGAGCTACCTTCTTGGCCCTTTGTTTTCTTTCTGCATTGATGAATCATCAGGAGAAGGAGAAAAAGAAGGAAGCAAGGTCCCAGGCTGAAACCAAGGATACTTGCCACAAAGAAGATCCCAGGCCCGGGGTTTGAATGGACTTCTGGAAGGAACATATTTTGAATATGGGAATGACAAGGAGGATCCTGCTTGTCAAGGATGACAAGGATGTCTACAGCTGCCTGTGGGTGTTCAGGATGATGAAGTCACAGCTTCAGGCACAATGGGAGATTGTGAGCGTCTGGTAGCCTCCTTGGGGGAAATAGGTCACTGGGCCTTAGAAGGCTGAATTCGTTCCTGGCACCTTCTCTCCATTTCCCTGATCACCATGAGACAAACAGCTCTCCTTAGTGATGCCCCCTGCCATGCTATTTCTGCCTTGCCACAAGCATAACCGCAGTGAGACCAGCCGACTGTGAGCTGAAGCCTCGGAGTCCACGAGCCCAAACAAACCTTTGCTCTCTTAACTTGTTCATCCCAGGTGCTTAGTCACGTCCAGCAGTTCAGGCTTCCATTTCACCCAGTACCAAAATACGTTTGCTCCAGGCAAGCATGTTTGAAGGGACGTCTTGGCACTCCTCTCATACATTAAGCCTGCCAAAATATCACAAAAGGCGACCACAACAGAAATGTTTACTAGTGCTTGCTCTGCAAACATGTAGACTTGGCTTTTAATCCCTAGAATCCATATAATGAGCCAGCATGATTTCTCATGCCCGTGACCCTAGCACAGGGAGGCAGGGACAAATAGATTCTGAAAGTTGTTGACCAGGCAGCCTGGCTGAAACGGTGAGCTTCCAGTAAGTGATAGGACCTGTCTCAAGGCAGGATGGTAGAGAACGATAGAAGACGAGTCTTCTCTGACTTTCTCTGACCTCCACATGTGTGTACAAAGGGCCATGCGGTTGTACACTTACAAGCATGTACCACGCACACACTACACATCTACCACACAGACACACATAACAGAGACACATAGACACATATACCACACAGACACACAGACACAGACACACACAGACACACACACACACGGCCCCACACAGTCCAGAATCAAGGTGTCAGTAAGTCACATACCCTCTCGATGTTTAGAGAAGGATACTTCCCGCTCTCCCCAGCTTCCGGTACTGTCCAGTAATTCTGGGCTAGTTTTGGCTCGTAGAAACATTATCCCGTTTCCACCTCCCTCTTCACACGCTGTCTTCCCCGTGCAGAACTTGCCTTTACACAGCGCTCCCCCCTCTATGACTGTGTCTAAATCTCCTCTTCTTGTAAGACTGAGATTCATTGGATGATGGTCCACCCTTATCCATTATGACCTCATTTTTACATCTTTGAAGATGCTGTTTCTAAATAAGGCCACAATCTGTGGTTCCAGGTGACAAGGATTTAGTTCATGTTTGAGGCTGCCAGTAGGTAATTCTCACTTACAGGGCTTCGATCCTTAGCCCCGATGTCTCCACTAACAAGACCGTCTCACTACAGCATCTCGATCGTCTGTCTCACCATAATGCTAGCACGGGGCTGCAGACGGAACTCCTTGCTGGTTCACTGAACCTTCTCGAGCAGGGTGCTCTCATTCCCAAGACAGTCAGCCTCCTCAGATAGCCAGAGTAGAAATATGCACACAGGACAGAAAGTACAAAAGACAAGCCACATATCCAGTCATCCATAAATTTTCACGAAATCATAAATCTTGGAAGCATCATAAATTATATAATCTACGTGAATTATGTTCAATTCTTTTTTTTTTTTTTGATTCCTAGTACAACCGGCACTGGGGACATTGGCTCTGCAGCGATCCATGCTTAGGGTGAGAGTGTTCTCAGAAAACTGTCACTGGGGTGTACAGATTCATCCTGAATGTGGGCAGTACTATTTCATGGGACAGGGCCCCAGACTTAATAAAAAGAGAAAACGTACAAGTCTGGCTTAGCATGGGCATATCCCTTCTCTGCCTCCGAGTCAGCAAGCACTACAGACAGAGCCGTTCCTTCTTCCGTGCCCTCCCCACTGAGATAGACTCTGTTCCTCTGAACTGTGAGCTACAATAAACCCTTCTCTAAAGTTGCTCCTTTGTCAGATGTTTGGTGACCAGGATGAAAGAGACGAACACACAACACCGCACAAATGATCTAAAACAAAGGCCCAGACCCAGTATTTTGAAATGCCAGAAATAGTCACCTGGTATTCTTTTTACTGTAACAGAAACAGCTCTTTCCTGGAAAGCAGGCTCCAGGTGGAGATTTGAGAGCAGGCAGTTGACCGAGGAATACTCAGTTCTCAGGGAACTGAAGACGACAGACTGGACAGAGGATGAGAGGGACCAAAATGCAGTCACAAGGGCTCTGTTGGCTTCACAGGCAGCTCTGGACTGTGAGTGGTGCTTCACAGCTGTGCAGACAGAGGCGGCGGGTCTTTATACCCACAGAAAGAGCTGTTGGACCAGGGCCGTCCCAAGCACAGGAACACCCACCACTGCTGTTAGCATTTGGGTGTCTTTGTTTCACTACAACACCCTCTGATTTGCTTGCTTTGTGATTTAAGTATACACTGTCTGTTGAGCTCTGGGAGCTCCTCCTCCTCCTCCTTCTCCTCCTCCTCTTTCTCCTCCTCCTCCTTCTTCCCTCCTCCCTCTCCTCCTCCTTTTGTCATTTACTTCTCTCATACAATACAAACTGACCACAGCCCCCTCTCCCTCCACTCTTCCCAGCTCCCCTCTTCCTCCCCACCTACTTCCCCTCTACCTGAGATCTGCCCCCACCTCTGTACTTCTTAGACAAGAGCAGGCCTCCCAGGGTTATAATTGCACAGGGCATAACCAGGTGTAACAGGACCGGGCACAAGCCTCCGCATCCAGGCTGGAAGAGGCAACCCAGCAGGAGGAAAAGGGTCTCAAGGGCAGATAACACGTCAGAGGTCTGCCCCCACTCCAACTTTTAGGTGTTCCAGGAGGACACCAAGCCAAATGACATTAAAATATATATAGGAAACCTAGCACAGAGCCATGCAGGCTCTACGATGGTCACTTCAGTCTCTGTGGCCCTATGAGATCTGGTCAGTTGACTCCGTGGGCTGTGTTCTCCTGGTGACCTTGACCTCTCTGGCTCCCTTCTTCCCCTCTTCTGTCAGGTTTCCTGAGCTCTGCCCGGTGCTTGGGCTTGGGTCTTTGCCTCTGTTCCTATCAGTTGCTGGAGGGAGCCTCTCTGATGACCTTTGGGCTAGGCATCAATCCAAGATCTCCTACATATCCAGTCTCTGGTTCCTGGCTATCCCTGCAGAGTCAGGCATGGCCCCCATTCTTAGTGTGGGGTTCTGCCCCTCCATTGCCCCAGCACATCCTAAAGGGAGGACAGATTGTAGGTCAAAGGTTTTGTGGCTGGGTTAGTGTCTCAGTCCCACCATTGGAAGACTTGCCTTGGTTCCAGAAGATGGCCAGTTCAGGTTCCACATCCCCCATTACTAGGGGTCCTTGCTAGGGTCAACCTCTTAGATTCCAAGGGGTTTCCACTGCACTAGGTTTCCAGGTCACACCCCAAAATGACTTCCATTCTGGTCATATCTCTCTCTCCCTCCCTCTCTCCCTCTCTCTCCTCTCCCTCCCTCTCTCCCCCCATCTCTCTGTATTCTTTCCTTCCATATCTCTCCCCCAACCTGACTCTACCTGTTCCCATTCCCATCTTCTTCCAGGCCACCTGTAACCTCTGTTCTGTTTACCCCACCGGGTCTTTTCTTGTCACGTAATCTCATAGTCTCTCTGGGTCTCTGGATTGGAGTATGATTACTCTTTACTTAACTGCTAATATCCACTTATAAGTGAGCACATAACATGTTTGTCTTTCTGGGTCTGGGTTACATCGCTCAAGACGATTTTTTTTTCTAGTTCCATCTATTTGCCTGGAAATTTCATGTCATTTTTTAGTAGCTGAGTAATACTCTCTTGTATAGATGTACCACATTTTCTTAATCTACTCTTTGGTTGGGGGGCATCTAGCTGTTTCCAGATGCCCCCTATTATGACTAAAGCTGCTATAAACATTTTTGAGTAAGTGTCCTTGTGGTAGGATGGAGTGTCCTTTGGTTATATGCCCCAAAGTGGTATAGTTGGGTCTTGAGTGAGGTCAACTTCCTGAGGACTCACCATATTGATTTCCAGTGGGTATACAAGTTTGCACTCTCACCGGCAATGAAAGAGCGCTTCCCTGGCTCCACATCCTCACCAGCAGAGCTGTCACTGTGTCATTGAGCTTAGCCGTTCTGACAGGTGTAAGGTGGAAGCTCAAAGTAGTTTTGATTTGCATTTCCCTGATGGCTAAGGATGTCGAACATTTCTTTGTTTCTCAGCTATTTGAGATTCCTCTATTGCGACTTCTCTGTTTAGTTCTGTATCCCAGTTTTAAATTGGATTATTTGTTTTGTTAATGTCTAATTTCTTGATATATTTTGGATATTAGCCCTCTATCAGATATGGAGTTGGTGAAAATCTTTTCCCATTTTGTAGACTGCCATTTTGTCCTATTCACAGTAGCCTTTGCCTTGCAGAAGCTTTTCAGTTTTATGAGGTCCCATTTACTAATCTGGACCTTAGTGCCTGAGCTATTGGTGTTCTGTTCAGAAAGTTGCCTCCTGTGCCAATGGATTCAAGGCTATTCCCTACTTTCTCTTCTACCAGGTTCAGTGTATCTAGTTTTATGTTGATTTCTTTGATCCACTTGGGCTTGAGTACAGGGTGATCAGTATGGATCTATGTACATTCTTCCACATGCAGACATCCAGTTAGAACAGCGTCATGTGTTGAAAATGCTTTTTTTCCCCAGTGTGTATTTCTGGCTTGTTTATAGAAAATCAGGTGTCCATAGGTATGTGGATTTATGTCTGGATTTTTGATTCAATTCAATTGATCAACCTGTCTGTTTTTATGCCACTACCACGCAATTTTTATTATCGTAGCTCTGAAATCAGATCTATACAACTTGAAATCAGGGATGGTGATACCTCCGTGATATTGTTGAGGATTGCTTTAGCTATCCTGGGTTTTTTGTATTTCCATATGAAGCTGAATTTTGATTGTCTTTTCAAGGTCTGTAAATAATTGTGTTGGGATTTTGATGGGGATTGCACTACATCTATAGATTGCCGTAAGATGGCAAGGTAAGATGGCCATTTTTACTATGTTAATCCTACTGATTCATGAGCATGGGAGAGCTTTCCATCTCCTAAGATGTTCTTCAATTTATTTCTTCAAAGACTTGAAGTTTTTCTTAGAAAAGTCTTTCACTTGCTTGGTTAGAGTCACTCCAAGATATTGTATATTATTTGTGGCTATTGGGAAGGGTGCTGTTTCCCCGACTTCCTCCTCAGTCCGTGTGTTGCCTATATAAGGAGGGCTACTGATATTTTGAATTAATCGTGCATCCAGCCACTTTGCTGAAGCTGTTTAGCTGTAGGAGTTCCCTGGTAGAATTTTTGGTGTCACTTACATATATTCTTTCACTATCTTCAAATAACAGTATTTTGGCTTCTTCCCTTCTAATTTGTATCCCCTTCTGTTGTCTTATTGCTCTAGCTAGAACTTCAAGTACTATATTGAATAGGTATGAAGAGAGTGGGCAGCCTTGTCTTGTTCCTGATTTTAATGGAACTGCTTTGAGTTTCTCTTTACTTGATGTCGGCTGTGGGCTTGCTGTAAATTGCCCTTGTTACTTTTAGGCATGACCCTTGTATCCCTAATCTCTCCAAGACTCTTCTCATGAAGGGATGTTGGATTTTGTCAAAAACTTTTTCAACATCTGATGAGATGATCATGTGTTTTTTTCTTTCATTTTGTTTTTATGGTGGATTACACTGACTGTTTTTTGTATGTGGAACCACTTCTGCATCTCTGGAATGAAGCCTACTTGATCATGGTGGATGATATTTTTGATATGTTCTTGGATTTGGTTTGCGAGTATTTTTTTGCATAGTTTTGCACCTACATTCATAGGGAAAATGGTCTGTAATTCTCTCTTTTTTTGTTGGATCTTTGTGTGGTTTTGGGTATCAGAGTGACTGTGGCTTGTAAAATGAGTGTGACAATGTTTCTTTCTTTCTTTTTTATTCTCGAGACAGGGTTTCCCTGTTGTAACTCTGGCTGTCCTGGAACTCACTCTGTAGACCAGGCTGGCCTTGAACTCACAGAGGCCCAACTGCCTCTGCCTCTGAGGTGCTGATTCAGATTATAGGGAAATTATCTTTTTGATATACAGAGTAAATAGAGACAATTTCTGATGAGAGGAAACAGCAGAGCTGTGGTTGGCAGACCTGTCTTAAAAGAGGGCTGAATGAAGTTACTCAAAGGAAAGGAGATGGAGCAAAAGGACACTGGGAGCATCTGCAGTGAAGAGGGAAATAGCACGGGCCAATGAGGAGGCACGGGGAGCAGACTGCCATGGTTCTCTTGAGTTTTTAAAGATTGTGTTTGCCAGTTGGACCAAAAATATAATGCTTTTTGATATGGTTCTCAATCTATGTAGGGGCATATTTAAACAACTGTTTCATAAATAATCTCAAGGAGAAAGCTTCCCCGTGCTGTATAGTTTTATGTCAACTTGACACAACCTAGAGTCATTTGCAGAGAAAGGGCCTTAATTGCTAACTGCTCCCGCCTGATTGGCCTGTGTACAAGCCTGTGGTACATTTCTTAATTATTGATTGATGTGAGATGGCCTGGCTCATTGTAGGTGGTGCCACCCCTGAGCTGGTGGTCCTGAGTTCTACAAGAAAGCTGAATGAGCAAGCCTTGAAGAGCAAGCCAGTAAGCAGCATCCCTCCATGGCTACATCAGCTGCTGCCTCCAGGTTCATGCCCTGACTTTCCTGGTTGATGGAATAGAAATTATAAGCTGTGTTGCTTTCGGTCACAGTGTTTATTACAGCAACAGAACCCTAACTAAGACACTGTACATTCCACTAACGGACACAAAGGAACTTGACTCTGTGAACCATCTTGCTAGTTCAGATTGCTGAACAATGTTTGGGAAAGCTGTAGGAAAGATGTCAAAGGGGAAATAGAAGAAATAAAAAGAGAATGGACAGAAAACGAATAGTTAAGAGTGGGAATCAAGCCCCAACATGATTGATGTTATAAAAGATTTGCTGATAGATTTGCTTAGGAGAGCGGAGAGATATTGAAGAGAGAGTTCATTTTGGTTTTTTACTGATGACAAAATTATTTGTGTGTCCCTTAAAGTTTAAAAACCTCACCAAACGGGATCCTACCCTGGGACTGGGCTGTTGCTGGGTTGGGCCGTCTTCTATTCTCACCCCTGGCTGCCCACAGCCCTGCCTGTCTTTCTTCGGAACCTTACCTGACTGTATTCCCCGGTAGGACAATTTCCTTTGGATTGCTAGGCCACCCTAAACTCCATCTCCCTTCTGAAGAAACCTACACCAACCAAATTGCCAGGTATGGCCCTCTACAGGCCTTTTGCCTCTACAGGCAGAGCGAGCACTAACCCTCCCACTTTCCCAGACGCTCAGACTTGTTATGTAGTTAAAGCATGACTTTGAACTTCTGAACTTTCTGTCTTCATCTTCCAAGGGCTGAGATTATAAGCCTATACCATCATAAATAAAGCAGAAGTCTATAGTAGATAAAGATGTTTCCAAGATATGGGAATGGAGATTATAGTGTGTGTACTAAAAAATTGTCATGGGACTGGGGAGGTGGCTCAGTGGATAAAGCACTTGCTGCTCAAGTATGAGGTTAGGAATTTAAATCTCTAGAACCTACATAAAGGCTGGGCAGTTGTGGTGGCCACATGTAGTTCCAGCACTCAGGAGACAGAGACAGGGGCAAGCTGGCCAGCTAGAGTAGTTAGAATTGCAAGCCTTGGCAAGCCCTGGGTGAGCAAGAGACCTTATAGCAAATAAAGTGGAATATGATCAAGGAAGACACCCAACATCAACATCTGTCCTTCGCATGCACATATACACACAAGCACGCATACTCAACCACCCATCTGAAAACAAACATACAAATGCTAAACAAATGTCACCAATCCAATCTTTTCCCCTTGATACTACCCAGACTATTGACATCCCTTAGGCCTGCCTTGTCACTCTGATTCTGATTGCTATTCTGCAGCCGGGTCCCCAGGATGAAGAGGAGGAAGAGAAGGGCTCTAAGAGTAGCTTAGAAATACCAGGTAAAGAGATGTCGGGGACAGGGTATGAGGCTGAACTGTCACCGAGGGGGCAAACATGGCCCGAGTCTTTTGGAGGCTCATCAGCCCAGGTGAGCTAGCTTAGAGTCCTTAAGACCATGAATGTACTTGATCAGGTCCTATGGGCATTTCTGAAGCTGGAGATGTTACAGACCAGACAGCATCTGAGAGTCTGGTTCTAATGCATTTCAAGTGCACGCTGGGGAGCCTCGAGAACCCCACAGTGGTTGCATCTTCAAAGGCTCATGGCTGCTTTCACACTGGATTACTAGAACTATTGCAATTTTGCCAGAAATGTGTAGATTCCATAGTATGGGTCTCTGAACCTTTGATATGTTACCTATCACAAGTCTTGGAGCAGAGATCATTTACTCCTTAGGGAGTGGGAAGCTGCTGTCCTTTAAGTTAGAGGAAAGAAAAGAGAGGGGAGGGAGGAGAGGAGGAGAGGGGAGGGAGGAGAGGAGGAGGGACAGAGGGGAAGAGAAATGAGGTCACTGTACTACGTTGATCTGAAGAGTCATAGCCACTGTTACCAGCACGGTTATCTTCCAGATGTCAGGAGGTCAGAACATGAACTGTCCAGAGCTGGAGCAGAGGGCAGAGTTGCAGCTGGGAAATGGTTTGGACACAGGCATGCTCTTTCAGACCTCTACCTTGCTGGTGTTGTTGCTTATCAGACACCTCATGTCCTGTCCTTCGCCTGCATGCAGTTGCTCTGCTTCCCAGGGCACTGCTGCCCAGCACACAGAAAGGACTGTGTCCCCACCCCTTCCCTGCACCCCCCTGCACCTTATCTGAACAGATGCTTCTATTTCCTGGGATGTACTCAGCCTCCCCTGGGGTATCCACTGCTGAGACACAGCCCAGCTACTGACACACCATCTCAGTCTCTGCCTGCTCCCAGGAGTCACGACACACTGTGCTCCTGGTGACTTGGTGTCAAACCTCCAGTCTCCCCAAGTACTCGTCTCTTCTCCCATGCTGGAGGTTCTCTTCCTGAAGAGGCAACACATCTTGCTTCTGCCAGGCATGAGGGAAAAGGTCCTGGGAGCTTATGCTATGCGGGCTTCTGATACTTGTCAGGCTGAAGCAAAAGGACACCTCTGGGGTCTCGTTCCTGTAGGAGCAGACAGCAGGGAAGTGCTGGGTCTGTGGCAGCTGGGGGGAGGGTCTTGCCTCATATTGGACTAAGGTTGTAGGGTAGATGGAGAGAAAAGTTGACTGAGTTATTTGACAAGCTGTGCACCTGGACACTCACCGGAGCACATTCCTCATCAGCAGCTGAAATTACACAGCGATTTCCATTCTCCGCATTTCCACACCCAACACAAGTACATGTATGTTCTCTCTGTCTGTCTGTCTGTCTCTCTCTCTTTCACACACACACACACACACACACTCACACACACACACACTCTCACACACACACACCCACACACACACACTCACACACTCACACACTCACACACACACACACACATACACACACACACACTCACACCCACACCCACCCACACACTCACACAGACACACTCACACACACTCACACACATGTAAGCTCCACTAAAGAGATGGACCCTGTCTCTCCTTGTCTGTCTCGTTCATTCTCCTGATGTAGTCAAGGGTTGTCGGGCAGTTGTGTCTCGTCAGCAACCACGTGTGGAGAACCTGTTAGGAATAAGGTCTTGATGGACACTTGTTTGGCTAGATGAGCACAACCTACTAAAAGATCTTTAAATTTTTGCTGATTGCTAGGACAGTAAATGATATTTAAATCAATACCTATGATTTGTGGAAATAAATATGGAGCATTAAAAACTTATAGCTTAACCTTTAAATTTTTCATTTGATTTTTTAAAAATTTATATATATGAGTGTCTTGCCTGCATGTATATAAATGGGGTTACGGATGCTTGTGAGCCACCATGTGGGCGCTGGAATTGAACTGAGGTTCTCTGCAAGAGCAGCAAAGTGCTCTAAACCACCGAGTCATCCAGACCCTCAACAATTTTTAGTGGAAAGTTATAGAACAGTTCAACAAGAACTCTTCCTAGTCTATAAAAGGAATTGAACAGCCAGTGATCAGAAACGGATAAATGGGCGTGAATTAGCAGGTAAGATGGAAATACCTGTGTAAGATTGAAACACACAGGGAAAATAATGTATAACATACAGAGTGATACAGGATAAATTGTAACTCAAAGCAATTCCAATGAATAAAAAGGAACACAGAGAAGCCAGATGCAATTGCAGTTCTTGTGACAAAATGCCAGAAGTGGTGCGTACTCGCCACACGGACCGCATTCACCCTCCTGCCAGGTGCAGATAGATGACAGGACCACCTCAATGGGGTAGTCGCTTTTTGGACCAGCGACCCTCGGCCATCAGTGTTTCGGCGCCCATAGGGAAATGAGAAGGAAGGTGGCGGGAGAGACAGAAGAGAGTAAGCAGTTGCCTTTGGAAGGCAGGATATCAGGCAGCCCCTCGCATATCATCCGAGGTAAAGCTAGGTAAAGAGCACAGGCCTGCCTATAGCCTTGCCCCATTCCAGTTCCCGCTGTGCTTTCTCAGCATAGCTGGAGATGTGATCTTTGTTTCCTGCTCTGGCTGTGGGCTGTCATGCCTCCCTTGCCACTGTGAACTATAAGCTAAAATAAATCCTGCATGTCACGGTGTTTTATTACGGCAACGAAAGCGGCTAACACGAGCACCCCTCTGGTTCAACCTTTGGGCTAGCATTAGCTAGACTGAGACCTCCTATGTACAGGCTAGCCAGCCCTGCCTGGCTATCACAATCACCCATTGTGCTTGAAGCAGTGACTTCACCACCCTGAGGTACCCTACCAGAACCAGTAAGGGACAAGGCAGCCCATGTCCTTCTCATACTTGAGACATGTTCTTTTCAGGAAACCATTCCAGTCCTGTTCCAGGGATCTTTTTTGTGGCTGGGGTCTTCGGTTTCATCGTAGGACATTGCATTTTCCTTTTCCTCATTATCCTGGCGATTCATCGGTGCAGAAAGAAAAGAGCGTTCCAAGGTAGAGAACAGCAGGATGCTGGGATGCGGAGAGCTCTAGGCTGTGGGTGGGAAGAACCAGTTGATGTGGGAGAGTGAATCTGCATCCTGTCTTCCCTACATTTTCTGACAGTGACATTTGTTCTCCAGACTCTCAGCCTCGGCTGCTTTGGATTAGAAGTGTCAAGAAACACGGTGTCATGGCAACAGTATATTTGGGGCCAGAAGTAGAACATGAGGTCAGGAACAAGGCAATGACTGGGGCAGGAATTTTAGGGTTGTCCAGAAGGTATGAGGAGGGTGGGGACCTGATGGTCTGCTGTCTGCGAGGAGACAAGAGAGCTAAGGGAGAACCTGTCAAGGCATTTCAGGATGTGATTTTTCTCATCCAGCCTTTGTCTCAGTCATGGCCACATCTGAATATTATTTCTGTGCAGCTGCAAGTGAGGATGACCATGATGGTCATGAGAAAGTGGGGAGAGAGAGTTGGCATCAGGCGGAGGTCCCTTGACCTCCCTGGTGTGCTTACTCTTCTGTCTCCTCCATCATGTGGGGAGATTCTCAGTGGGTGCACAGAATCTGCACAGGGCATCCTGCATCCCACATTAGAGCTGTGTCCACATTCTGGAGATCTTAGAGATCTCTATGAACCTGGAAGACATCAAGTTCTCTCTGTTTTCTGGAAGAAAACACTTCAAGGTAGAGTTTCTGCTCTGAACTGTATCTAACACTCGCATATGGGAACTTCTATATTCCTGTCTGTCCTTGGCCTGCTCCTTGTTTGATGACTCGGTGGCTAAGCTGTGACTGTATGCTGAGCAGTGTGATGGCAAAATTGAATCTGGAGATGTGTTAGGAAGTGTGGGTAAATGGCTCTTGAAACAGGCATGGCTTCATGTGGAGCAGGCACTGAAGGGAACTCCGCTTTGGAAAGCTACAATTTCAGTCCTAGGAGAGGGATGGTGCAGCTTCGGGGAGGTGACTAAGAAGAATGACCTTTCACCCAACTGCTTTAAACTCTACTTTTTGTCCTGACAACTCTGTGACAGCCTTGTGATACACACACGAAGCGATCTAGGAAGTTCAGATGGGTATTTGTGTCTAAATAATGCGAAAGTGTTTCTCAAATCAGTGTATCAGCTTGGTGGGAAAAAAATGTAATACTAAAGGGTAGCAGACAATGAAAAAAATGTCACTTTTTGAAAGATGTTGAGATCTGATGAATACTTGACTTGAAGGAGGTAATACGTTCAAATGTTGAAGCTGACGTGTCTAACAATTACCCAGATGCCTTTGGTGACAAAATCTGGGGTTGTCAGTACTTGAAGACACCAGAGGTTTACATAGCCAAATATCTCTATGCACATAAAGTATATAAAAGGAGGTGACACTAAAGTTTCTCTGGGTTATGTCAATTTAGATCCATAACGACCCTATTTTGATCCCCATGGGAAATCCCATCACTGCCGTGTCTGTGAAGTGGATACGTTGGCCATCTCCAGGGTACTATCATGGCGATGGGACTCAAGTGGCAGCATAAGATACTGAGCCCCCTTTCTAGGCATCTTTAGGTCTTATATTTATAATCTGTCCCTGTTTCCAAAATCATTAAGACTCTATAGATGGATTAATCCATTGATGAAGTCAGAGTACTCATGACCATTCACCTCTCCTCTGAAGACTTTGTGAAGATATTTAAAGCCCACATCTTAACATGCATTTATTTAAGGACTTCTAGGGCAAGCTAGGATTATCCCCATGGGTTGATGGGAAGTCAGGTTCAAAGACTAGACGGCAACAGATACATTTCTGTCACCAGTTTCCCAGGATTTTGCCATGGAAAAGCAAGGTATTTCCAGTTCTGTTCTCTGATCCTATATTCCTGTTAGTGTGGACAGACTGAGAAACATCTCTTTACAGAGTTCCTTGGTTGCCACCAACCTCTAGGACAGACGTTCCTGAGAAGGCAATCTGAGATCATTTTCACAAGATAAGGAATTTTTTTTGCAGCTTGCCCGTGGTTCAGATAGACTCCTCTAGAAGGTTTCTATTGTCTTGGGTCATAACTATAATGAGACCCTAAACTTTCTATTTCTGATTGTTTTTCATATTGCTCAGAGGAAGATTTGGTGAAGGAGAGACTCCTAAATCTGGAAGAGGAGGCTGGAAATCTGGTTGCCGAGCTCAGAAAGCCTGGGTTATCTCTGAAGGGACGATTGTCAGTTCTGAAACTATCTGGACTATGGTCCAAGCTAAAGGTTCAGAAACTACTACAGTGGTGATTAGCTATGTCAAGGCTGCATTGTGTCCTCTTTCTGCACAAACTATCCCATAATAAATACCTGTGCCCTCCTCACTAGTCTGTGTAATAGAAAAACCTTTGTGATCATCTAATGACTTCAGTAAGACTGATGTCATAGAATCCGTGAAGCAGCCCCTTGACACATGTGTGTACTTGCTCCTCTTAGGTGACGCTGGTGGGGGAGATACTGGGCCCCGCGCCAGAGCTGAGGTTTCTTTTCTAACAGGCAACCTCACAGCGAAGATCATCAAACAGCCTAGAAATGTTCTATGATGATCACAACACCGTTTCTCCCGTGACTTTGGCCTCTCTCTCGGTGACTCTGGAAGACAGTGACATGAGGCAGATTTAGGTTGACAGCTCTCTGAGAAAAATATAAGTAAAGCCAAAGTATTTGAAATATAAAAACCCTGACGTTGGGATAGTTGGGAGATGCAGAAGTTGGTTGGAAACAGAATGTTTTCAAGCTCTTAATTTTTAAATTTTGGCTACGGGGGAATGAATAGATCTCAGTTTGCTTCTAAGCCTAAGTAAGTCTTTCAGTGGTGGCATCACTGGGGCACAGCATTTCAAATGTACTCACGAACCCCTGCTCGGTGAGACCTATCTTGCACGTTCTCAACCACACTATTTTATTTCATTTTGCTGATCAATCAATGCACTATCGCTATGCTGATGACTCAACGCCGGGTCTCATACGAGCCGCCTAATCCCGCTACTACTGAATGGCAGACAGGCTTCCGCTTTATAGTGATGTTTTACAATGCAATAAAAGCAGACGGGTTTTAGTTGGTAAAACAACTTTAGGTTGCTTGTCTTGACTTCCTCTGGTCGTAAGAGGAGATCAGAAACTCCCCCTCCTTTGGTCGGCAAAAGGCAGTGCCTGAAGTGAACCACAGTCTGCTGGGTTAATCTACAAGGGTGCAGAATGGTTTTGTTCACTCAAAGTGTCGCATCTATGACAAAGGTGGGAGAGTCCTCTTGGCTCCTCTCCTTGGAGGTGCTCATGCAGGACGTCGTGGAAAACAGCTGTGAATGAGGATACGTGAACCGTCCTCCATTTCCACCATTGCTGTCTCCTCCATCTTGGAATTACTTGTCTGAAGAAATGAAGTGCTTTTCTAGGGGACGGGGGAGATACAGGAAGGACAAACGGCAATGGGTGAGCATGAAGGTCTTGCTTGTATCTCCACGCTCTACCCTCGTGCGTGTCCATCAGTGAGAGAGGAAGGAAATGAGGTGGCTATTTTCTATCTGTGGTGTGGTCAGTGGGGTCATACACTGTAGAGAGCAGGATCTGGCTTGCTGAGGATCTGAAGTCTCCGGGAAAAGCCATTAGAGTTTATGTATCACGAGGCATAGTCATAGCTTCTGTAGACAGCATGGCTCTTGGATGGGTCTGGATCTCCCAACCATGACTTCTGTGCGTCTTTGTTGAACTCTCAGTCACAATGCTTTTTTATGGAGTCTCTACTCCATTTAATCTAGTATGTGGTCATTTTGCTGTTTTCTTCTTCAAAATCACTCTTAAGAGCGCTTGCCGTCTACTCGACAGCCTACTCCTATTTGGGTTAAAGGGAAGGTAAGAAGGATTAGAGCCTGGGGCAAGATGGAAATAGAACGTTTACCAGAATGCACTAGCCCACAGCCATTCTCTGCCAGCCCTTCCACGGGAGGGAATCTCTTTGTGTCTCTCCCATTTTGCCCCGTGACTCTCTACCTTCCTGTCCCAACTTTTTTCTTTTGTATCGGTTGAAAGGCTTTCATTTCTGCCTTCTACAAACTGACCTTCCTGTCGCAGGAATAGAGAGGTGACAGGAGAGTAAGCCAATGAAGCCCCCCACCCTCAACGAGGAAAAGTAAAACTTTGTCCACTTCAGATCTTATGTTTTCTTCATGGTCAGGAAATCTGAGACGTTTTATGCTCCCTACAGTCTCTGGCAACTCTGGCGCCCCTGATTCTCATCTATGCTGCAGCTTGTCCATTGGCTGACCCCACCAAACAGGATCTGAATATCCCGCCTATTATTAGGGGTGTAGGTCAACCTTGTGTTTTGGATGAAAGGGCAATGACCTAATTTCAGCATAGAACCTTTACAGAGTTTTGTTACAGAAGTAAGTCACTCTGGGTTGTATGTGCAAATAGAAGCCTTGTTCACTGGGCAGTTTCATTGTCAGGAATATAAACCCAGTTATAATAATTGCATGACATCAGCTTTCACTTCTGTTACATATAGTCCATGCACAGCGTCTCCCTGAATACAAAGCAAGTGCGTGTTTTCAATTTCCACATAGTAAATTTTTCTTTCCTGGTACAAATCACTGTGATTACAAGTGGGTTTACTGATGAATAGAAAAATAGCCTGAACCTGTGGTGACAGCTGGTAAACTGTAACAAAAAGGCCCTCGTTGATCTCTACTTGGTAGAGAGTTGTGGTATGTTAGGGTCATCTTAGATTGCTTGGGAAGATCTACTGTGTCTGCAGAATTCCTCTAGTTAGAATGATCACCACTGATCCATCACAGAAATAAAGGGACATTTAATTTTAGAATTTGAAACCAACTCATTCATCGATAATATCTAATGAAATTGGGCTCCCAAATGACAATTGCTTTTTATCGTTTCCAAGATACATCTGCATAAAGTAGTTTGTTTTCTATGCTTCAGCCCCTTCTTCCTGCAAGAGCATGGAAGTAACAGAGACGGCTCAGTCTCGAATGAAGTCTGGAAGAATAGCAATGACAGTTGGAATCAACACATGAGCCCCACTGGAGTGAACGTTTTCCTTGAGTGGACTGACACTTAAGCTGACCGGGAGCCTGGACAGCGACGAGTGTGGCGGGGGTCGGCAAGTGGGAAGAAGCTGCACTGGAGAAATCTAACCTGTATACGGGACAAGTTCTGAAATGCAACCATTCTCCAGTTCCTTCTGCAGCTTGTTCCAAAGCCACAAAAGACTGTGGCCGCCACCCCAGCTACTTACTGCGCCCACGAGTCTTCATAGAAGTAAAGATATTACGAGGCTGAGAAGTTAAACAATACATTTAAAAGTGGCTTAGACATAATTAAAAAACAAATTATTGAGTTGGAAAGTTATCTTCCCAGGAAGGCAGGAGAAAAGGGTAGATGAGGGAACCACACCAAGAGATAATGAAAACCCGCTCCAGATTGACTTTGTCAACCTGGATCAGACATCGGGGTGTCCAATAACAGTGGGTTCATTCCCAACATATTTAAGTCCAGTACAATTTGCAAACAAGTTTCCAGGTGTCATACAATACCAGGTGCACAAGGAAGTGTAATTACGTTGAAACGCAACTCAGGGTAGGTGCCATTTCCTAAGAAGATGTGCTCCAGAGATAGGCTATCTGTGCTAGCTTAAGGGCCTAAGGGCCTGGGCCTGGTCCAGGCCATACAGACAGTGTAGAGGTCATTTGGACTATTAGCCACTCCTGGTCCTGGTTGTGGGAGCTTGGGGAACCTTTGTCTCTTAGGGCCATTTAGACTATTAGGTATGTCTGGTCCTGGTTGTAGGAGCTGAAGATAATGGTCTAGAATCTGGAAACATAATTCTGAATCAGGGTGAGGCCTGTCCCTACAGATAGTGAAAAGGTCACCAGGTCATTAACAACACCCACTCTCAGCTTTCTGGGTAGAAAGGAGACGTTTGATTTTATTTCCTCCACTGAGGAGACAATCCTGCGTGGTTGACATTCCTGGCTCTCTTGGTGTTTCTCTATGAGTACAGGACCCCGTGCCCCCTTCAGACAGAGGTAGAAATACCACTGATGCTCTAAAGGATGTCAGGATTCCAGGAGGAGAGAAACAGCCACAGGGTAAAAATAAAAGAAGAGCTCATAGAAATAAGTAAATAACAGTATTCTTATAAGGTCTTGATTTGAAAGAGCTGTTGATTGCTATTCAACTAAGACAAATCAGAAGAATCTTGTCTAGGCACATCAGAGGGAAAATGGAAATGCACCGAAGCAAAATTTCTACAAGTGGCACATCATCTATCAGGTGACCGTGAACTTCCAGCAACAGTATTTATGAGGAGATAACCAAGTAATATTATAAGAGAGTTCTAATGACCAGAACTTTGAATTGAAACTTATATACACTGGAAAATACCATTCCTAAGTAAGGATAATACTGTATTAATTAAATAAATCCACAACTCTATGAAATATATGACAGCACTCCTAAGATACGGAGAGTGAAATTAGTTCCACAAGGAACACACACATAAAAGAATCTGTATAAATATGTACAAGAAATGTGTGTAACAGAATTACAGTTTTATAGATACCAATCTCAGTAAAACACAGGTCTAGATTTTGTAGTGGAGTTCACAAAAGTTTCAAGGAGTAAACCCTATTTTACATAAAAAGGAAAACAGCAAACTACAGTAGAAGGAGAAGTCTCGGCTTATTTGGTCTTGGCGGGTCTTGGTTCTCTGAGCAGGTCGGTTTCATCTTGCTTCTCCAGGATCCTGTCACAGCGTACCTGTGGTTCTCTCTCCTAACCTTGTATCTCTGTACAATCAGCAATAGTGCCCCCATTTTTTTCTAATTCTGGTAATTGGCAACTTCTCTCTTTCTTTTAGACTCGCATCTAGCTAACATCCTCTCAGCTCCGTTATCTTTTCTTTCTTTTCCTAGTTGCTGTTCTCCTCTCTGCTGCTCAGCTGCCGTTTGTGCGCCCTTACGCGAGCCCCCATTTTAGTTGGTTCTTTAGATCTCAGTTAGCAAAGCTGTGAAGTTACACTGTGGATTTCAGGTCTTTCCTGGTTCTTAATCTACACACTGATAGCTATACCCTCCTCCCCAAGCATGGCTTTCATCACACCCCATGTGGCATGCACTGGTCGCAGTATCATCAATCTCTTAATTTCCTAATTTAACTTATTTCTTCTTTGATCCCTGGGTTAGGAGTGTGCTAGTTAATTTTGATGAATCTGTGGATGTTTGACTTGTGCTCCCCAATGACTTCTAACTCCATCCTACTGCTGCTGGGAAAATACTGTTGTCTCACTCACCTACAGATCCCGTATTCCAGGGGCCTCCGTGAATGACCGGTTTTATTGATAGTACCGAATCCTATGGACAGCGCGTTCCTTTGAAGCAGCTGAGCTCTGAAACATACGCTGGCTGATTTTTGGAGGCTGCCTTGTGCCACTCCCCCCACGGGCAGCACAGGTTGTGGGTTCCTTGGGCTGAGATGGCTTCAATCACCCAGTCCAGATGAGGGGTTTTTGCCTAAACATTTAACAGGAGCAAACACGCCTTCGTTTTGGAAGCAAGAGGAAGGCTTGTTTTGTTTTTGCCTCCCCTTGGAAGCAAGGGACATTTTGCCCGTTCCTCGTCCGTTAGCCAGCCTGTGACATTTGGCTGCTGTAGGAGAAATGGACAAAGGCACTGAGAAAGGCTTTGTACCATACCAGGTAGGGTTACAGCCTAGTCTTTTGACTTCTCCCCACGTTCTTTTGAGAAATTTTGCCATTGGCCAGGGAGCATGTTGTGGGGATGTTCAAAGCACTCATGACATGACAGTTCTGTTGTGCTCAGAAGGGAGACATCACTCTCATCTTGGAAAATGAAGTGTTTTCTCCCCATTGACTCATGTCACAAGGGAAATATTCCTATTCTTTGAAGGAACACACCTTCCTGGTGTACACCAAGGCAGGAATGACAGGAATTCCAGGAAAGAACACAAAATCTTTGAGAGGTATATCTTCTTTCTTGATCTGATTCTCAAATTTAAATGTTAATCTCCTAAGACTAATGTTAAGAAATCTAAAGCAATGTATTGGCTCTTCCTTATGTGTTCCAATGGGATAAGACATACTTCCTGAATATATAGTACAGTATGTTACCTTCTTGATTGGCCTGGCTAGCCAATTTGGTGTTTTGGGTTTCCTAAAGAAAGGCTATAGTAGAGCTGCAGAGATGGCTCAGCAGTTAAGAGCACTAGCTACTCTTCCAGAGGTCCTGAGTTCAATCCCCAGCACCTGCATGGTGGTTCGCAACCATTTATAACGGGATCTGGTGCCCTCTTCTGGTATGCAGGTGCACATGCAGACAAATAAAAAAAATTAAAAAAGCTATGGTTAGGATCTCCACACCGTGTAAAAGCTGTGTGAAGTGGTACAGGATTACAGCTCTAGGGTTAGTGTTTGATGTGTGTGTGTGTGTGTGTGTGTGTGTGTGCGCGCGCGCGCACACAATTGCTAGCCTGCCAATCTAGCTGAAATGGTGACTTTCATTGATTCTGTCTCAGAAAAATGAGATGGAGAGTAATTTCTGGCTTCACATGTGCACACATGGGGATCATACCTACACATGTACACACACTAAAATAAATCTGTGGTGGAAGGAAAACCACCCTTGCTCTTGTCACAGATAAGATAAAGCTTGGCCAATCCGCACTGAGATCTCCATCACTCCCATTGTCTTCGAAGCTGTGATGTCATTGCTGTGGTCACCTAGGAGGCAAAGGAGCTGAGGCAGAGAATTCTATGTCTTCCCTCGAGTCCCAATGGCAGAGATTGAAGCAGGAGTCAGTCTGTTCCCAAATGGTGTTCCTTGGCTCTATGCGGTGTTTGCTATGCTCTTTGTATTTTTCCTTTTTGTCATGTTCTCGCCATTTTTGCTTGAGCTAGACCAACACATGAAGAAATGTAAGTTCCAGGGGTGCTTAAGAAAAGAGAGGAACTTTAGCGAGAGGATGTGGGTATGGACACAGGTGGGAACACCTGCAATGCTGTGGGAAACAAGAACCACTGTTGTTTTCTGTGTTCCAAGGTCCACTGCCCACTGTCTTAGAAATTATAATCATATGATAGAAAAACTTAGAGGGCTCTGATCCCAGCTGAGCTTAGAGATCTATGACGCATATACTTGCAGAGCAGGAGGAAGTATCTTAAGCCCTGACTTAATCGGCTTGTGTACCCCAGTATAAAGACGTGGAGAGTCCTCGGGACTCTCCTGTGCTGTGTGTGTGGGTTTCTCCCTCAGACTCTGACCTCGGGTGCTTACTCTGTGCTGTGCGTGTGGGTTTCTCCAGTGGACTCTGACCTCAAGTGCTCTTAGTCTTGTTCAGATGCCGATACTCTCTGCGCAATTCTGTGAATAAGGATAAAGAGAATAATGGGATGAAGATCAGCCATCTGGGAAGGCCAAGTAAGTGTCGTCTGTCCTTCACCTCTGGGAACCAGTCAGTCCCATGTCTATGGTTAATTAAGGGAATTCCACAGCCTCTATGATCTGTGCATATCTTCTTCTCCTGCAAAGTCTGAATGCAGGGCTCTGCAGCTTTTCTCTAGGCAATATTTTTTTGTTTTCTGTTTTTAAAGTAGTTTTGGTTCTGAATTCTAACTCTTGCGTTGGTTGAAAGTTTGTTTTGTTATTTATGCTTGTGATGTTTCTCTTCCCCATGATGAAAGGCAGCTCCTCTGCAGAAAGTGACAGTACGTTTCCTTACCTGACGGGGATGGGTGAAGGACTTTTGTAAAGATACGTCATCAGATAGAAAGCCCTAGGAAAGAGAGTTCATCTTTTCCTGGGTGGTGTCTTCATGATCTGTTGATTAAATTCACGCAAATGCCAGTGACATTTCCTCCTTGTACCAGGGATCGAACCCAGGGCTTTACCCTGGCTAACTGTGCAAATCACTACGGAGTTATATCCTGAAGACTGTGTGTATTATGGGATTTGCGTCTTCCATGAGGGTCTCCTCCTTACCACTTTGTGACTCTTGTAACCTCACAGAGGGGGAACCCATGAGATTCTAAATTTCCCTATGGCCACCACGTCATTGATTCTTGTATGTATGCTCTGTAGATACTCTGCCCACGTTTCTCTCACATAAAGTGGAAATGTCTTCAAAACATATTACTTTGCTTGGGAATAAGCAAAACAGGTTGAAATTAAGTTTCCATATGAGCAAATAATTAAGTCTGGATTTTTTTTGTCTCTAAACTTGAGAAGAATACTACTGTTTATTTGCGTTTTTCACATTCCCAAACATAACCAAAATATGTTCGGTGTAGACAGCCCGACTATCTAACCCCAGTGCGCCATTAGCGAAAGCATAAAATTATAACGGATATACCTAACATTGCATTTGGCTAGGTCAAAGGAATTACCTGAGAGTGCACGTGAAGTCATCAGCTCCCAGTCTCTTGTTACAAAGGCTCCCACCACCTCAGCTCACTCTCCATCTCCCCCTGCTATTGTTCCAGGGCCCCTGGCTTGCTCTGGGGCTCAAAGCCAGCAAAGTGAGCATTTCAAAGAAGACAAATAGGTGACTCTGTCTGAAGCTTTGTGTTCCAGCAATGAGTGAGTGATATTTTTCATAAGGCAGGCACAGAAGCCAACTTAATGTCTAGGGCCTTCTGCAGATGAGCAAGGGATGAAGCATCAACTACAGCCGTTCTTTCCAAAAACTCAGAGACAGAGTGAGCTTCTGTTCCCTACTCTATAGCTTTGAAAATGTTTCTGAGACTTCTTGGTATCCTCAAGGGCTGGCTAATCCTGGGCTCAGTGGGCTATGCCTACCTTTCCCTAATTCTCAGTTCTAATAAGCTAACCTATTATGAACACATTTATGAGATTTGAAAGTTAGTTCTTTGAATGGTCAGCTATATTTTGAGCTAATACTATATATAAACCAAAGTATGGGGATTCTGAGGAGTTGCTAAGATGTGGACATTTTGGTGACATCATCTTACGATGCATTATCTCATTCATATAAAATAATTTCTCTTATGTCATTCCTTGGGTCACATGGGCAAGAATTATCCCCATATTTCTTTTAAAAAACATTTATTTTTATGCATTTGGCTGTTTCGCTTACACGCATGTACTGCGTGTATGCAGTGCCCACAGAGGCCAGAAGAAGGCGTCAGATCCCCTGGAACTGGACTTGGAGAGGGTTGTTTGCCAAGTGCTGGGAATCAACTCTGGGTCCCCAGCTAAAGCACCCAGCGCTTTTAGCCACCAAACATCCTTCCAGAGCCACTCCAGATTTTCTTATAAGATCATAAAATCTTAGTGCTAAAAGGGCTAAAGCTGACACAACGTTGGCTACAATATGTTTGATTCTCAGGTGAGAAAACTGTAGCAATAGAATGAAATGTGAGGCTCTTTGGTAAGGGACGGCACTGAGAACTTATGTAAAAGCACCTACACAGGGACAATTCATAAAGAGACCATCTAGGTATTTTGGACCATATTTTGCGAGTCAGAAAAAAAAAAAACCATAAACTCAAAGAGGAATAAATATTTTGATTGTGTTTTTTTTTTTTTTTTTTTGGTTTTAGGTTTATTCGAAACAGGGTTTCTCTGTTGTAGCTCTGGCTGTCCTGGAACTCACTCTGTAGACCAGGCTGGCCTCGAACTCACAGAGATCCACCTGCCTCTGCTTCCCAAGTGTTGGGATTAAAGGCGTGTGCCATCACTGCCCAGCCTGAAGTATTTTAGCTCAATAAGTTCAAAATTATTTAAGTAATCTTTAGAATCTGAGAGATCTCCAGGATAAAGCAGACTCATAGACATCATGTTTCCTTGCTTCTGTTCCCTGAGGCCAGAACTCACTTTGACTGGGGAGACTACATTTTCTGTTTGTTCTTTGTTTAATTACTTCCGTTGCTAATGTCCCACAAATAATTTTCCAGTAATTTTGTTCCAAGATTTGATTTTGATTTGATTTTTCTGCCTGGGATTTTACTTCCCCCATTGAACAAGAAGCTCAGAGAGCTTTGTTGCAAAGCTTTTTCTTAGGCACTGCCACGGTAGCAGTAATCTTTGTGCTTTGAGTGTAAACACCTTGGGCAGAAATAAATACAAAAGTCATGTATGAAAGTTCCTGGAGACGAGGTGTGACAAGCCTTGGGAGCAGGCAGAGACTGTGTGGGTAGATAATCATCCATCAGTGGGTCTCCACTGGTCACCTTAGCAAAGGCTGATTTGAAAGCAAGAAGTAGGATTGTTGTACGCTTTGAAAAATGGTGCTGAGGCTGAGCTGCCTTGTGGCTGTGGGCTGACAACTCCGACAAAAGCGACTACAACAGTTTCTAATGTAAATAAGAAAACTTGGGGCTGGTGTGATGGCTCTGCAGGTCAAAGCCCTCGGAACTACAAGCCTGACATCCTGGAACCCATGTAAAGGTAGAAGAAAACCAAATCCACTAAGATGTCCTTTGACTTTCACATGTGTGCTGTTACACACATGTGCCTGGGGAGGACAAGAAGAAAAAGAAAAAAAGAAGAAGAGGAAAAGGAGGAGGAGGAGGAGGAGGAGGAAGAGGAAGAAGGAGAGGAGGAGGAGGGGGAAGGAGGAAGAAGAGGAAGTGAAAGAAGAGGAGGAGGAAGACGAGGAGGAGGAGGAAGAAGAAGAAATAAGGAGTTTATTGATCTGAATTCTTGGGAAAAAGTTACCTGGATTTGTGTAGGAGACAATGGATATGCTATTGCGTGGATGGAGGTTCAAACTATGAGCAAGGCTGAGATCTTGTACTAAGTGATGATGCTTAACCCCTGGGCGGTTTTCCAACTCTATACGTGGTGGCGATGTTCAGTGCAGCACTGTGCCTCAGCGTAGAAAACAGCCATACCCCTATCCACATATATGACTAGGGAGACATTACTTCAGTCAGTGGGACACATGTTTCTGATATGAATAAGCACCCAAACAGAGAATACAAGAGCTTTTATGAAGGGTGTAGAACTTCTTTTCAGGAATATTTGCTCCTTCCTGTATCTCTTTAGGAACACATAATATTCTGGATGGGCTTTTCCTGATTCCTGTTAAGTTCAGATATTCTAGTGATTGTAAACATCCAAAGGGCGCCCCCCCCCCACTTCCTCCATCAAGGCCACACCTCTTAAACCTTCCTAATCCTTGCCACCAGCAGGGTGGGGGGACGGGGCGTTGTCATTCAAGTCACTACACCCCATCAGTATCATTGTGAGCGAAGCTGTGACTCCGCCATCACAGTGAGGAGTGGCACTGGATCAGTGCCAGAGCTGGGGAAAAGCATCCTCAGAGCCAACATCATCTTGCCCGAGTTTAAATCAGACAGCAATGTGCGCTTAAGTGTGGCCTCCTGGCTGTATGCACCTTACTTACAACTTTCCTTTTCACTACCCTTTTCTCGTTTTTTTTTTTCCGTGTTCACTCGGGTTAGTAAAACATGTGAAGAAATACCTCTATGTGAAACCTAAGGGAACATATCTGGGCAATTAAAATGTAAGGGCTTTTGAAAATATGCCTTTTACTACATGAGGTGGGAAAACCTTTCCTCAATGAATTTTAAGGTCTTTTATTGACTTTTGGCTAAGGGTCCTTATAAATTATACTCATGACAGAAGTGTCTGGGGAGACACAAGCCGGGACCAGGACAGGAAGTTTATTTCTGGTATGTGTATGGACAGTTAAACACTTGGGGGTCCTGGATGAGCTGAAGCTAATGCCCCAGTGTAAGGTATTCTTGGTTAAGTTTCCTTCCACAAAAGACTGGCCTATGAAAAGGTAGTCATAACTAGAAATTTTGAGCTGACTACATATTTGAACTTGAGAACATTTTATTAACTCAAAGGAAAAATAATGGCCGTCATATCCTTGCCTAACTAGAGAAAATGGTGGTTTTATTAATAGAAAACCAGAATGTTTCCTTCAATGGTATCATGGAATAAGTGTGAGGAGATACTGTAATTGGAGGGCTTAAGCAAAAGACCTCAAAATTCACATCAGGTTGCAGTAACTCTCAGTCAGTTGTACAAAGGCCTCCACTAGCTCAGTTCATTCTTTACTTTCTTTCCTTGATGATGCTGTTAAGGTCCTTGTTTGCTCCTAGAGCCCAGAGTCAGAGGTGTGAGGGATGGCATTAGAAGATCATGTAAGTGGCTTTTTGTCTCAACTGCCTAGTCCAGTGATGAACAAAGGGCATGCCTCTTATGAAGAGTAAAGAGACTCCAGTCTGATATCTATGGCAGTGCTGGATAGGTTTTTGTCAACTTGACTCAAGCTGAAGTCATCATCACAGAGGAGAGAACTTCAGTTAAGAAAAGATCTGGATGTAGGCAAGCCTGTAGGGCATTTTCTTAATTAGTGATTGATATTGGAGGGCCCCAGCCCATTGTGGATGGGGCCAGCCCTGGGCTCTTGATCCTGGGTTCTATAACAAACAAACAAACAGGCTGAGCAAGCCATAAGAAGCAAGCCAGTAAGCAGCACCCCTTGATAGCCTTGGCATCAGCTCCTGCCTCCAGGTTCCTGCCCTGTGTGAGTTCCTGTCCTGACGTCCTGGAGGATGAACAGTGTTGTGAAAGTAATAAACCCTTTTCTCCACAAGTTGCTTGCTCATGGTGTTTTATCTCTGCAATAGTAACCCAAACTAAGACAGTGACCTTCTATAAATGAGAGAGGAAGGTGAAGTGGGTTACAGCTGTTGTTGTCAAGAGTTCAGAAGCTGAATGGACTTTTCCATCTTTTGAAAGCTGACTCTCCATGTGATGAAGTTTGGTGAATCAGTTTAGACACTAAAATATTTGCATTTTTGTGACATGTCGTACTTGATGGCCATTGGCTTTATTCTTAAGATTTACTTTATGTTTGTGTGTGCATGTGCGTGCCTATGTGTGTACATGTAAATAGACATGGGTGCTCGTGGAAGCCAGAAGAGGGCATCAGATCCCTTGGAGCTGGAGTTACAGGTGGTCGTGAGTTTCTGTTTTGGGCACTGGGTACAAAACACTGGTCCTTTGGAAGAGCAGTGAGTGCTCTTAAGAACTGAGCCACCTTTCTCCAGGCCCTGCGTTTAATAATTTAGACTCTCCTCTTTCTCCTTTTCCTTCATCTCCTCTTTATCCTACTCCTCCTCTGACTCATCTTCCTCCTCCTCTTCCTTTTTCTTTGAGACTGATTCTCACTGTGTGGACCAGGCTGGCCTTGAACTACAGAGATCTTTCTGCCCCTGCCTCCTGAGTTCTTAGATTAAAGGTGTGCATCATCCTCTCCACCTGGCTGGAATGCGTTTTCTTTTTTAATGAGTATGTAATTTCAATGAATTGCATATCAGATGTGAGAGGAATGTATTCGAGGGTTTTTTACTTTCTCTTTCTCCTTGCTTTCTCTGCTCTGTTCTCCTCCTCCTCCTCCTCCTCCTCCTCCTTCTTCTTCTCTCTATCTCTCTCTCCTCTCATAAAAGCATAAAGTTAAGGACAGCAGGAAATATAAGCTCTAACTTTTAAGTTATCAAATTTTATAGCTTTCTCTTTGTTAAGATGGGAGTGATTCAACTGGGGGAACTATTATTGCTCTGACTTGGGGGATAAGCTACCAGGGCTGAGATTATCCACATGGGAACCTGGTGAAATCTGGAGAGGGTCTCGTAGAAGGACAGCCTGCCATTTGTCAGTAACTGACCTGGGACTGTGACTTCCTCTACATTTCTGCTAAAGCAATCCTATTTGAATGCTTTGAAGCAAAATTCTCTATTTTCCACCTTCATTACTTCTGGCTCCATTACAACCGTATCTGGCAGTAATCTTTTGTGATGTTTACCAGACAGCAGGATACTGCTAACATTTTATTCTAATATGTTTTGAGGTATTTACTGATATTTGGAAATGTTTGCTGTCAGAGTCCCTTGAAACTTTATTTTCCCCACAATGGGTTCTGTCTTTTTGCTGCATTCAGCAGTGAGTCGTATGTCCCTGTGTTTCAGGATGCCTTCTGTCGGCCCCTGGGAGAGACGCTTCAAGAAGAGAGGCAGCTGCGGCAAGAGAAGACAGCTCAGTTCTGGTGGAGACGGTGGGAGAAAGGACCCAGGAGATCTGCCCAGTGACGCTAGTTTGAGGGTGACCACATCTGTGAGATGTCCTGATACCCTGTCTTAAGAAGATGTCTTATAACACCCTTAATGTTTATACTAAAATGAAAATGATAATAAAGATTTTGGACATCTCAAAAAGTATTGCTATCAGTTCTTTGTTGAATATCTGTCCTTTTCATCCCATCAAATCAAACCCCAATAACACTTTTGCTATGAACATGAAGTCTTATGTGAATGGTCCTGGTTATTTATGTCCCCTAAAACAGTACTTAGTTTCAAGAAGATACCTGAGTTCAACATAGAAGGCCTGCTTGGGAGAAATGAGAGAAGTAGTTTTCTAGCCAGGATTCTCACATCGTCTTGCAGTGCAGAGTTGTGAACTTACCACCCCATCTCATCTGGTCCTCTAAGCGATCTGTACTTTCTCTTCCTGAACTCAAGTTGTACTACAGAGCTATAGTTAAAAGCAGAGTTGCATGCTATTGGCATAAAAACATTTTGATCAGTTGAAGTGAATCAAAGATCTAGAAGACATAAATCCACATACTTATAGATACCTGATCTTTGATAAAGAAACCAGAAATACACACTGGAAAAAAGACAGTATCTTCAAAAATGATGCTGGTCAAACTGGATATCTGCATGTAGAAGAAAGCAAATAGACCCATATTTCTCATGCTGCACAAAACTCAAGTCCAAGAGGATGAAAGACCTCAACATAAAACCAGATATACTGAACCTGATAGAAGAGGAAGTGGGGAATAGCCTTGAATGCGTTGGCACAGGAGACAACTTCCTGAACAGAGAACACTGATGGTGCAGGCTCTCAGATCAACAATTAATAAAGGGACCTCATGAAATTGAAAATCTTTCTGTAAGGCAAAAGATATGGTCAATAAGACAAAACAGCAGCATACAGAATGGGAAGATTTTTTCAGCAACTCCACTTCTGATAGAGGGCTAAGATCCAAAATATATAAAGAACTCAAGAAACTAGACATCAACAAACCAAATAATTCAATCAAAATGGGGAACAGATCTAAGCAAAGGATTCTCAAAAGAGGAATCTCCAATGGCTGAGATATGCTGAAATGTTCAACATCCTTAGCCATTAGCAAATTTGTGGTGAGCCCTTCAGACTCTGGGCCTAGACTCTGCTGTGAGCCTTTAGCTAATATTGCCTAATTCCTTTATTGGGAGATCTTCTGAGCAAAACTGAGTCATGAAAATATTAATAACTGCCCGAGAGCGGCTTGTTTCAGGGGAGCCAAAGTCCTCTGAAGGAATGTTCCTTCTCTGGCTAAACATTCACCTCCATCCGGAGAAGCTATTGTCCTAGGCAAGCACCTAGCTTCACCCAGGAAAGCAATTGTTCTAGGCAGGCTCCTAGCTTCACCCAGGAAAGCCATTGTTCTAGGCAGGCTCCTAGCTTCACCCAGAAAAGCTATTTCCCTGAGCAAACATCTAGCTTCCCTGAGACAGGTTATCTCCCAGGATAAAAACATCCTTCTCTGGCAGTAAGAAGGAAGTTCTGAGGTTTAGGTTTAACTCAGAGAACGGGATCATTAACCTTGTAACTGCTGCAGCTGCACGTAGCCCCCTGATGAAAGAGGTATAAGAATTGAGAGAAAAATTAAATCTTAGCTCCGTTCCATCTGAGCTCAATGATACTGTGTGTGTCTGGTCTATTTCTTTTCCATTGCGTCTCTTTTCCCCTCTCCTCATAAAGCCCTTCAGTCCCACTCTCCATCCAGGTACTTTCTGACTTGCCAGGCCGGCCCTGGCACAAATTAAAACTACTCAGATTCCATCTTATATCTGTCAGAATGGCTAAGATCAATGACACAAATGACAGCTCATGCTAGTGAGGTTGTAGAGCCAGGGGAACACTCCTTCATTGCTGGTGGGAGTGCAAACTTGTATAGCCACTATGGAAATCAATATGGCGACTCCTCAGGTAATTAGAACTCAACCTACTTAAAGACCCAGCCATTCCAATCCTGGCTATATACTCAAAGGAGGTTCCTTCCTACCAGAAGGACACTTGTTCAATTATGTTCATAGCAGCTTTATTAATAATAGCCAGAAATTGGAAACAACCTAGATGCTCCTCAACTGAAGAATTGATAAAGAAATTGTGGTGCATTTACACAATGAAGTACTAATCAGCTATTAAAAAAATGACTACATAAATTTTGCGGGCAAACGGATGGAACTAGAAAAAAATCATCTTGAGTGGGGTAACCCAGACCCAGAAAGACAAACATTATATGTACTCACTCATATGTGGTTATTAACTGTTAAGCAAAGGACAAAGGAACTGCAATCCACAGACCCAGAGAGACTAAGCATCAAGGAGGGCTCAGTTGGGACACGGATCTCCTTGATAAAGGGGGAATGAAATAGTTGATGCAGGTGGGCTAGGGGAGGACAGGAATGGGAGGAGAATAGGTACGGGGAGAAGGATGGAGGGAGAGAATATATGGAGAGACAACTGGAATTGGAGGACATTAAGGGACGTGGATCTGGAAACTCACTGGAGTCCTCGATGGAGACCTTAGGGGAGGACCTCTAGCAATGGGGGATGGGGGAGCCTGAATGGGCCATCTCCTGTGACATGCAAGGCTCCCAGTGGAGGGACTGGGATACCACCCCAGCCACAAAACCTTCGCCCTATAACCCATCCTCTGTACAGGTTCCACTGGAACAATGGAAAGGCAGAACCCCATGCCAAAGGAGAGAACCCATGCCTGATTCTGCAGGGTAGGCCAGGAACTAGAGACTGGATAACCAGGAGAAAATTCCTAATGATATCCTGTTCTGCTCATAGATGGATACCTAGTCTGGTCTCCATCAGTGAGGCTTCCACACGCAGCTGATGGGAACAGATACAGAGGCCCAAGAGCCAAACATAGTGCAGAGCTCCAGAAAACTCCCAGAGGAGGGGAGAAGGGATTTTGGGTACCAGAGGGGTTGGAGACATCAGGAGATCAAGCCCCACAGAGTCAATGGACCAGCACACTTGGGTTCCTTCAGAGCCTGAAGCAGCAGACAAATAACCTGCAGAGTCTCCTCGATGTGTCACATGGTTATCTGGCTTGGTGTTCTTGCAGAGAACCTACAGGCTAGAGTGTATGTAGGGATTCTTTGATGCCTTTGTCTGGTCTTAGGACTCATTTCCTCCTGCTGGGTTACCTAGTCTGCCCTCAATGTAGGGACTAGTGCCCAGCCTTGTCCCATCTGGTTGTGCCTTGTTTGCACAGTAACCCTGGGAGGACTGCTCTCTTCTACAGAAATTATGATAGTTGGACGTGACTTACATGGTGAGTGAAATATAGGCAGAATTATACACGAATTCTATGGCAAAGGTTTATTTGGTAAGGGAGGGAGGAGGTGAGTCCCAGACAAAGGGGGGAGAGAAAGAGACATTGTGGTTATCTGGGAAGAAGGAAGGCAGAAGGCCAGAACAGAGCAAAAGAGAGGAGAGAGAGAGAGAAGAGAGAGAGAGAGAGAGAGAGAGAGAGGGAGAGAGAGAGAGAGGGAGAGAGAGAAGAGGAGAAAGGAGAGAGAGAGAGAGAGAAGAGGAGAGAGAAGAGAGAGAGAAGAGGAGAGAGAGAAGAGAAGAAGAGAGAGAAGAGAGAGACAGAGAGAGAAGAGGAGAGAGAAGAGAGAGAAGAGGAGAGAGAGAAGAGGAGAGAGAGAAGAGAGAGAGAGAGAAGAGGAGAGAGAAGAGAGAGAAGAGAAGAAGAGAGAGAAGAGAGACAGAGAGAGAGAGAAGAGGAGAAGAGAGAGAAGAGAGAGGCAGAGAGAAGAGGAGAGAGAAGAGAGAGAGAAGAGGAGAGAGAGAAGAGAGAGAGAGAAGAGAAGAAGAGAGAGAAGAGAGAGAGAAGAAGAGAGAGAAGAGAGAGACAGAGAGAGAAGAGGTGAAGAGAGAGAAGAGAGAGAGAGAGAAGAGAGAGAATAGAAGAGAGAGAGAGAGAAGAGGAGAAGAGAGAGAAGAGAGAGAGAGAAGAGAGAAGAGAGAGAGAATAGAAGAGAGAGAAGAGGAGAGAGAGAAGAGAAGAGAGAGAAGAGAGAGAGAGAAGAGGAGAGAGAGAAGAGAGGAAGAGAGAGAAGAGAGAGAGAAGAGGAGAGAGAAGAGAGAGAGAAGAGGAGAGAGAAGAGGAGAGAGAAGAGAGAGAGAGAGAGGATGCCAGGCTTGTTATAGGGGGTTGTATGGCACACGCTGGTCCAGGTGCTTGCAGGTGATGCCAAGAGGCGGTCCCACAAGGCAGGTAAATGAGAACTGGATATGACCTACATGGCGAGTCTCAGGAGAGGGGGGAGGATGTAGACACACAGAACTTCCACATTCTACAAATCTTGTGGTTACACTGAAGTATGTGAGTCATACAGAGAAGGCGCACTTGCTTAATTATAATGTTTCCTCAGCAGCTGGCACAGGGTGCTTGAGCTGCTTTATGGCTACTGGTTAAATATTTCACAACAAATGGAAGTAATTAAAAACAAAATACTAAACTGGACGAGAGAGTACGTATTCAAAGCAGTCAGGCTTTACTAGATCTCTTCATAGAAAACACCCCCCACACCCCCTCACTGGGGAGAGACAGGACACCGACCTTCAATTGGTCCCACGTGAAGCTGTTGTAGCTTGGAGATATAACCCATTCATATCCCCTTTTGCATTTTAAAACTGCAGATCCCAGGGAAGAACTCCAGGCTTCTCTTCTCTGTGCACTCCGGAGGCTGAGTTTATGTGTGTCCTAGTTCTCTGTTGCTGTGATTAACACAATAATGATAAGACAATCAGGGAGGGACGGGTTCATTTCATTTTACAACTCCCGGGTCACAGACTCTCATTGGGGCAGGAACCTGGAGGCAAGAGCTGAAGCAGGGGTCAGGAAGAGAAGCTTCTTACTAGCTTATTCTCAGTGGCTTTCTCAGCTTGCTCTCTTATACAACCCATGGCCTCAGATCCAGGCTAGCGGTGGTTCTGACAGGTTGTCAGGACTGTGTGAAATCTCTTTCTGGTGACACGTTCCTCCTTCAGCCAGCACCAGGATTCTAGCCCTTTCTTTCCCCAGCACAAGACTCCTGTGGAAATGTCAATGTCTTTAGAGCCATTGTTCAATATAGTCTGAGAGCATAAAGGAGGGACACCTCTGTCTCTTTAGAATAGCTTCATTTCAGCCAAAATTCTCATGCTGGGAAAGTTTGTTTCTTGTAAAAAGATTTAACACTATCCTGACAGCTTTTTCAGATTATCTTGCTGTAAAGGAATTATTAAGTCCAGTGACGTACTAACAAAGACACATGAGACATCTCTAATGGTACAAATCAGACAGACCCGAGGAGAGCTCCCAGCACGCCATCTTCCAGCTCCAACTGCTCTCACCTGGGCAGTTTATTATCTTAAAGCTCTCCTTGCTCTCTGAACAGACTGTTTGCATGATCAAAGACATACAATGGTTCACTCCTCCCAAACCTTTGGCTACTGGGGTGTGTCCATGTCTGTAGTGGGGTGTCACCGCAGCAAAAAGGGCCAGGCTCCACCCATCTGATCTATGTCCATGTTTTATAGTGGGGTAACTACAGAACAATAGGAGAAGCCAGGCCACACCTAATGTTACCTCTGGTGTGGTGGAGCATCCAAATAACCTCCTTATCAGCAACTATTTACACTGGGCTCAGAGGGAGCAGCTCTCATTTACATGAGAAAATAGGCTTGTTCAGCCCTAGAAATCACATCCTGCCAGGCTTTCAGGCAGCCAGTGCAATGGATTTTCAGTGAATATAGTATCTGGAGATATATTCAAATATACCACAACACCTTGCGGGAGAGAAGGGGACCCAGAAAATGATGATGGGTGGAGCCACACCTTGACCAGATTTTGTGGCTGTCTGGGATAGTTTAATTAAAATTTTAGGCATATTTTATCCCTCTATCTTTGGTACATACTCGCCCCTCCCCCCTAGTTTTCCTGTATTTTTCCCTCCACACTTTCCTTTGTTCATTTATTTACTCCTGTACTTAGTAAGAGATATGTAGCAGGTCTGAAGCTTTGTCTGGCAACAGAGAAAGGAATAATGAGTTCTTCCCCAGTTCTGCCAAGAAACTGACTGTATTAGCCAACAAAGTGATGCCTGACATTGGCCATGGTCAGTCAGCCGTGGCTGATTGAGTTCCTGATTGTTTGAGAAAACTACCTGCTTTCCTCAGCCCCCATTGCCACCTCCCCCATCTTCTCCCCATCTTAGTAGTCTGTTCTCAGCTCTGCATCCAGTAGACCTTACCCTACACACGTGAGAGGAGAGTTAGAGGAGACAGGCAGAGGCGATGTACAAGCAAAGTGAGTGAAGATGCAATCTCAGAGCCACTTGGAGACGCCAAGGAAGCAGGACCTGATGGAGAAAACTCATGTTTCAGAAAGGTGACTTTGGAAACTGTTAGGGGCAGACAGAAGGAGACTCCCGAGAAATCTCCAGGACTAGAGATGGATGCAAGAGCAGGGGGTTTATTTCCAACATGTTGGGGTCTGCTCCCACAGATGCCTCAAGCGAGGCAGGTGGGAGTGACAATTAGCACATTCTGAGTGTGATTTATATATGTTTTTCAAAGGCAGAGCATAGCAACAGATCATCAGGCGTGAGTCTATAGTGATGTGAGTATTAACCTTGAAGCTGATTGGTGCTGGCATATAGCAAGGTCGCAGGCACTAGAAAATGTAAACGTAGGGTCTTAGTCAATGTGGGTGGGGGGAGATCCTTAGCCCAGGCCATTAGTCAGAGGTCTGTATCTTGTTTGTCTTAGAAATTGTTTTTCTTACAGAAATTGTTTGTCTTACTTCAGTTTTGGGAACTGTTCTGAGTCACATTGCCCCTGACTTGGGCCTACACAGTTTTGGTGTCTCTAGAAGCCTGACTAAAGTTTGGCTGCTTTGGTCTTGTCCTTTCAAAACAAATGGAAAGAGTAACACGTAGGGATTCATAAAGGTAATTTCCTTTTTCTTTACACAAGTTTTACAGAAATTCGAATGGGTAAATGTATACAGGATATTTGAAAATAACATTGCCCCTGGAAAATGTCCTAATTGTAACAGACTGTGTTAATTGGACTTTTATTTGTATTTTATAGGCTAGATGAAGTTAAAGTGAAACCAAATATGCTTAATTCCTGATGATGAAAACAGAATCCCCCAAGGAGCTGTGAAGCCAGTAGACCAACCTCGCCTTTGCTGTGTGGGGGAGAGTCAGAGGCGTTAACTGTCCTTGCTAGGCTGGGCTGCTTCGGTGGACGTGTAATTCTTTTCAGATAGTTTGAAATGAAATTCACCCCAGACTCTTTTTTAAGAATGAGTGTCCTAAATGTCCTGTTTTATTGACTCTGTTACATCATTACCATATCTGATTACTGGATTTTCTATTACATCAGAACCGACATTGCTATAATCATGGCTGCTACAATCACTATCACACCCACACGTATTGTACTTAGACAAAAGGAGCTTCAGTTTTCTATGAAAATTTTCACAATATGAAGACAGGCCCAGATAAGCATGTAGCTGAATGTTCCATGTTTATGGGATTTCATGAGATTCTTTGAAAATAAATGTTTAAAACAGTGGTTTTCAACCTTCTTAATGCTGTGACCCTATAACACAGTTCCTCATGTTGTGGTGATCCCCAATCACAAAATTGCTTTTGTTGCTCCTTTGTAACTGTAATTTTGCTACTATTATGTCATAATGTAAGTATCTGATATGCAGTTGGTCTTAGGTGACCCTTATGAAAGGGTTATTTGACCCCCAAAGGGTTCACAACCCACAGGTTGATAGCTGCTGGTTTAAAATGATTTACTTTATTTATTTATGTGTGTATGCATGTATTTATGTATGCACATACCTGTGTGCAGTTTCTCATGGAGGCAAGATCCCTTAGAACTGGAATTATAAGCATGAGTGGTAAGAGTTGACATTGTTTAAATATCTACACTGCCCAAAATGACTTTCAGAGCCAATGAAATATCTTTACAAAGAATCACAGTGTTGTTTTTCATGGAAAAGAAATAATATGGAAAGATGAAAGAGTATATATGGCAAAAATAGCTGGGAATGTAACTTGCCTGGCATGTATAGAGCAGAATGTGTGTGTACACACACACACACACACACACACACACACACACACATACACACACACACATACACACACACACATACACACACACACACATACACACACACACATACACACACACACATACACACACACATACACATACACACACATACACACACATACACATACACACACACACATACACACACACACACATACACACACACACATACACACACATACACACACATACATACACACACACACATACACACACACATACACACACACATACACATACACACACATACACATGCACATACACACATACATATACACATACACACACACATACACACACATACACACACACATACACACACATACACACACATACACATACACACACACACATACACACACATACACACACATACACACACACACACACACACACACTGAGAAAAGAAAGAAAGATGGCAGCCGTGACATTATGGCGCTGTCATAAGTCTGGAGACACTGGCCAATGGAATGGAGAACAAAACCCAAGAAAGAAATCACTTATGATATTGACAGAGACAAAGATTTCTTTTAAAAAGATTTTATTTTACTTTTAACCGTGTGTGTGTGTGTGTGTGTGTGTGTACCCATTAAGGCCAGAAAAGGCACTGGACCCCCTGGAGCTGCAGGTACAGGCAATTGTGAGATGATCAAAATGGATGCTGGGAACTGAACTTTGGTCCTCTGCAAGAGCAGTACTTGCTCTTAACTGCTGAGTTATCTCTCCATCCTTTAGACAAAGGATGTGACTTTAAAATCATAGTTCACAAAAACAGAATAAATAAATGGGATAACATCAAACTACAAATATTTTGCACTGAAAGAAAAATAATGGAACGAATACACAAAATACAGATTGGAAAAGTTATTTGTGAAATGCATATCTGGTAATACTCAAAATATGTAAGGTGCTAAAACAATTCTATATCAAGAAAATAAATAACCTAATAGAAAATAAGCCAAGCACCTAAATATCCACTGCTCAAAGAGAGAGGGGGAGAGGGACAGACATTTCCAGGAGCTAAATGATGTGGACAATCATGGAAATGAAAATGTAAAACATAATGAGCTGTGAACTTACACCTACTAGAAGGGCTGTTAACAGAAGCAAAAGCAGCTCTGACATTTCTAGAAGACAAATTCTCATAGCAAACGCTCTGACCCTCTGGCTCTCACAGTCTTTCTGGGCCCTCTTCTGCTGTGATCCCTGAGGCACAGGTGCAGGAATTGTGGTATAAATGCATCAGTTGGGACTGGGCACCAACAGCCACTTGTTCTCTGTATTTTGAGCAACTACACACACGAGGACACATCAGTGTGACTGCCTACACAGGACCTGAACAAAGATGACACCAATAGACAAGGTAACATGGAAGTGGGAAATCTCATGGTGCCTCAACCCTGGACAAAGAACTAAGGCAGCCAAGGAATACTGAAAGCTGGAAAAATAGTCTTCTCCCAGGAAAAGTCCCAAATTGGCTATCCAATACCAAATGTTCAGCTCCGAAATCATATGCAAAGTAACTTTATATGGATGGAGCAGGTTATATTTACATATTGAGGAATACACACACACACACACACACACACACACACACACATGCACACAGATGGGGGCAACAATTAGAGACATAGAGGTCATGAATTTGAGGGACAGTAAGGAGGACACCATGGGAAGGGCTGGAGGGAGGATAGGGAAGGGGGAAAATGATGTAATTATATTTTAATTTTAAAAATAAAAAAATATTAAAAAGAAAAAACAAAAGCAAACAAACCAAAGCAGAACAAGTGTTGGTGAATATGTAGGGAAAGGATCTGTTCCCGAGAATGTAAATTAATGTGGCCTTTATGGAAAAATGTACAGAGCTTCCTCAGAACCTTGGAATGGCTGTTTGATTTCACAGTTCCTCTTCTGGTTTAGTATGACCAAGAGATTGCTTCACATCCATGGTCCCTGCAGCATTATGCACAACAACCAAGATTCAGAAGCGCCTGACTGGATAAAAAAATGTGATCTTTATTCACAGTGCAATACAGTTCAGTCTTCAAAAGGAACGGGATCCTTTCGTTTGCAATATGGATGACTCTAGAGGATATTACACAGTAGATGAAATAAACCTGGCAAGAAAAGACATCACATCAGTCTCATGGAAATGTGGTATGTAAAAAAAAAATGAACTCAGAAGAATGATGGTTACCAGTGTCTTTAAGATATGCTGGGAGGTTTCCTAGTTAGGGCTACTAGTGCTGAGATGAAAAACCATGACAAACAGCAAGTTAGGGAGGAAAAGGCTTTGGCTCATACTAAGGAAGTCAGGACAAATGTTGTGGAAGTTTATTTTCAGTTATGTATAAAATAATTGTTTTATGCACTGTTGCATGAGGTCTTGGTCTTGGCATTTTATATTGTCTGCAGGTGTAGGATTTATGTGGGGGATGTTTGATTGCTAAGATATGCATGTGCTATCAGTAGAACACCTGAGGAGTTCTGGATCAATAAAAACTCCTGAGCTCAGATGCTCAGGGTTCCACTCTACAGTATGGCATTGGCCAGGATAGTGGTGCTGGAAGGATTTGAACAAATGAACAGGCCCCCTTGTCTTCCTTGCTTAGCCATCATAGCAATGTGCAACTACAGGACAGGAATCCAAACAGGGCATGAACCTGGAGGCAGGAGCTGCTTCAGAGACTGTAGAGGGGTGCTGCTTATTGACTAGCTTCCCATGGCTATTTCAGCTTGCTTTTTAATAGAACCCAGGAGCATCAGCCCAGGGGCAGCTCTACCCACAATGGGCTGGGCTCTCCTCCATCAGTCACTTTGGACAGTCATGACCCATGAATGCAGAAAAAGTCATGAAGCCAGCACAGCTGTTTGACACAGTCTAGCAAAGCTGAGCTGAATGGTGCTCTGTCATAGGATCCCCCACTTCTGATCTCTATGTGTTGCAATAGGGAATGCTTCACACTGATTCATTTATGTTTTTACCTGAGAAATTTATTTCCGAGTCTCTTTAGGAAAGTCCTTATTACAGACCCTTCTTCTTTCAGGGAATTATTCAGGAATCTTCCTTAAGCCTTGAGTATTGTGATAAACACAAAGCACTAGAAATTTCTTTATGAAGTTATGGCTCCTTGGTGCATTTACCCTTGAAAAAACTCAGGACTGAGGTAATCAAAGCATTGCTTACTTGAAAAAAGCTGTTAGGCCCCAGCAGGCCAGAAATAGTGGCCTCCTCTTACATATGCTCAGAGTTTACTGGATATGTAGCTTATGAGATGGGGGGGGCATATGTGACATGCCACAGAGAAAAAAGAAACTTAGTAACAAAGTTAGATTGGCTAAAACAATCTTTACCTTATATAGTAATATGACATAAAAGGATAAAAAATTGGACATAAGGATTTGCCATTTATAATAAGACCAGGTTTTATGTGAGGTCATTTAACTCAGAAACAAAAGGAATTCTCCTATACAAATAGATTTTTTAGAGCCCATAAAAGCAAGTTAATTGTAGAAGCTTTTAGGCCTAAGAAAACTAACTTATAAGTAACACTTTAAATCAACAAAGTTTTATTATACATGCTTCAATGCTTGGAGACTTACGTAAACTGGCTTAGATATTTATGAAATGACATGATTTGTATCCTCTTGGAAACCATGAGTTTGTCTTTGTCTTGTGAAATCTGTATAAAGAAACACCCTGACTGGCAGTCAGAGTTATCAGTCAGAGCTGCTGCAGTCAGAGCTGCAGAGCTGCAAGATCATGCCAGCTGGGCTCTGACTCATCCTTCCTTTGGCTATTCCTTATCTCCTCTCTGAGCCCTGTCAATTGCTGGGGCTGGCTCCTGGTAAATCACTAATTAGGAAAATAGCTTGCAGCTGGATCTTATGGAGGTATTTTCTCCAACTGAGGTTTTCTCCTATGAGATAATGCTAGTGTGTTTCAAGTAAACATAAAACTATCCAGTACAGGATGTCAGCAAAAAAGTTATAGAATTTCAGTCAGCTAAGAGGAATAAATTCAGGCTGGGCAGTGGTGCTGCATGCCTTTAATCTCAGCACTCAAGAGGTGGGGGCAGGCCTTTGTGAGTTCAAGGCCAGCCTGGTCTACAGAGTGAGTTCCAGGACAGCCAGAGTTACAACAGAGAAACCCTGTGTTGAAAACACACACACACACACACACACACACACACAAATAAATTCAAATATTGTTCAACATGTGTCTGTTTATAACAATACACTGAGCCTTGAAAATGGCTGAGAAGTAGTTTTTCACATGTTCTCAGGACAGAGAAGCACATACAAAGAAGTATATACTAACTAGCTTGATTATGTATGACTTGTCTATGTATGCCTATTTCAAATCATTGTATTTTCATGAAAAATAAATGTTTTATTTAAAATATAATTAATTTAAAAAGTAAATGATATAAAAGAGTGGGACATTCAACAGATTTATAGATGCTTAGTATTGAATTGATTTAAATAGTGTTTATGTTAATATTTATCATTATATTCATGTTAATACTGCCATGTTTTTAGTAATACATGAGCTTACTTTATAGTAATTATACTTATACAGAAATCTTATAGTTTATGAATAATTTTAACTTCTGTGATACTCTCCTGGGGACTAAGAAGCTGAGTCCTTTTCCTTACCAGACACTTGTATGCATTTCATGTCAGTGAGCAGAATTATGGCAACCAAAAAGATTGATCATAGTACAGCCTATTTTTCATTTTTTATTAATTAAAATTTTGGACATACCATATTGGATTTGATACATTGTGATTACACAAATCCCCAGCCTGCTCTTATCTCCCTCCTGCTCCCTCTGAACCTCTTTTCTACTAGTCCCCCTCCTACCCTCTCTCCTCTTTCCTCTGTTTTCTTTCTTTTTTAGTATTTCGAGACAGGGTTTCTCTGTTGTAACCCTGGCTGTCCTGGAACTCACTCTGTAGACCAGGCTGGCCTCGAAATCACCGAGATCTGCCTGCCTCTGCCTCCCAAGCACTGGGATACAAGGCGTGCGCCACCACCACCACCCGGCTGTTTTCTTTTGTTTTAAATGTTTTTTGAAGGCACCACACAAGCAGTCACAGATGCTGTGTGATCATGATAATAAGACCATGCCATGACTCTTTATTTAAAAAAAAATCCATAGTGAAAATGAACTTCTGCTATTTGGTTACAAGAATATTATTACTTATAAACTCAACTAGAAGGAAGTGTATGATATTTGAAAATTAGTGCATCAAATGAAAAGACACGATATTATATTCATGATACTCTAAAAAAGTCAGAAAATTCAGCCAGAAATTTATAAAAAGCAAGACCAAATTGTTAAACCAGGCATGGTAGCTCTCTCTTTTAATCCTAGCACTTGGGAGGCAGAGGAAAGCAGATATCTGTGAGTTCTAGGCTAGCCTGTTCTACATAGCCAGTTCCAGGCCAGTCAGGGCTACATAGTGAGACCCTGTCTCAAGCAAGCAAGCAAGCAAGCAAGCAAGGAAGCAAGGAAGCAAAGAAGCAATCAAACAAACAAACAGGTAAAGTCAAATCAGTAACAATATTGTTTATTTAATTCCTTTGAAGGTCTTCCATCTCTATTAAGTGGTCACATTCACAAATATGGTTTCTGTATCCAGGACACGAAGGATGGTATGAAGATGCAGCTGTGCTCATCTGTGCAGGGACTGGGTTCTTGCTCTGTTCAGCTGGCTGTCATGTCAAGGTCTCTTAGATGCCAACCTAAACCATAAGTAGGGAAAGGTCAATTCTGCCTTTACATAAAAGAATGCATCATATCATACCATACATATCCAAACTCACGGAAAAAAAAATTACTACCTTTGCTGAGCTGAGAATTAAATGCAAAGAGTTTTGAGCTTTAGTGTGTGTGAAAATCAGTTTTGTTCCATGGCATAGACAGTACAATCAAGAGATGAGATTCAAATGGTTGGGCACAGTGATGCTCACCTGTGAGCCCAGAAATCAGAAAAAAGAAAAGAAAAGAAAGAAAAGAAAAGAAAGAAGAGTAAAAAAGAAAGAAAAAGATGCCATTAAAAAAAGTCACACCCCTGTGATCCTGCATTTCCCACACAGTGGTTGCTGTTTGAGACGGAGCTGTCATGTCGGGAAATGCTATATACTTTGAGCTGAAGGTCAGAAGTTATTCAGAATCCTAGTCTACACTGTGGTTAGATTGCAAATATTTCTATTTACACAGAAATATATCCTGCCATTGATATAAACATTTTATTTAATGTTGTGAATAACATGATCGTGTAAGCAGACTCTTGTTAACATTTGTGGGTGATTGCTCTTTTTAGAATTAAGCCAGAGGTTTCCCAGCCATTGAACTGTCAGTTGACATTTGCATTAGATTTATTTATGCATTTGTATTTATTTATTTATAGCCATTAGTAACAGCAATGTGAAAAAGTCAGCCTCTGACAAAGGCCTTGCCATTTGTATGGATGGAATCCTCTAAGGTACGCTGGTTGGGTCAACAGATTTGTGGAGTTCTTGGCTATTTTACTGCCATTTTAACGAGGGTCAGTAGATTGCTTTCTCTCGAGGCCACTGTGCCTCTTCTAGCATCAGTGATGTAAACTGGCCTCTTTCTCTTAATTTTTATCAGTAATAGGTTGTTGATGCTGTTTTAAAGGTTTGATAGTCTGATTCATACGAAGTGAGATCGCATTACAAACTATAACTTGAATTCTCGAGATAAAATTTGAACATTAACATTTTCTATCTATTTTATTGCTCTGTTTACTTCTTATTAGTAGCTGTGTCAGCACTCACTATGTGGGTGTGTGCGTGTGGGTGCACCTGTGTGTGGAAACCCAAGACCGATGTCAAGCGTCCTCCAGGGTTGCTCTCCATCTTAACGTTTTCTGAGGCCTGGTCTCTCACTGAAACTGAAGCTGGTGGATTTGGCTAGGCTAGTTAGCCAGTGAGCCTCAGGGGTTCACCTGTCTCCTGTAGGGCTGGGATTACAGGAGCACACCACCACGCCTGACTTTTTACATGGATTCTGGGGTCTGAGCTCACATCGTGTGGCAAGCACTTTACCTACTGAGCCATCTTCCCAGCGACTTCGGATTTTTATTTTAATTAATTTTATGAAAAATACCTTTATGTAGATTTGCTCAACTGTTCCTTAGACATTATAAGCACATACGTGTATATGTATATGTGTATATATATATATATATATATATATATGTATATATGGTATGTATGATGTATATAGATACACATTAACACTAATCACTGTTCATGAAATGTGGAAACTTTAAGAACTCCATGCATACACACACATATATAATTAATTTCTTATATTTTTTAGACATTAACACTCCACTTCCTAAGTACTTGTCTTTCTTTTCACCGTAGCGCTGGTGGTTAAACTTAGGACCTGATATACACCAGGCCGGTGCTCTCGCCCTAAGCTGCACCTCAGCCCAATACTTTACATTGTATAGAGCTTTGAGAGTTCCATTTTCTACTTTTTATATTCATTTGTATTTCTCACAGATCATGTATAATATTTCTACAAAAATATATTCCTCAGTTACTTACTTAAAAAGCAGAAAAACATACACATAAACTTCTTCAACCATCTTTAAAAAAATGTATAGCTTAACAAACTTTCCTGCCACTGGCTAGGTGGTGGTTGTGTACACCTTTAGTCCCAGCACTGGGGAGGCAGAGGCAGGCGGATCTCTGTGAGTTGGAGGCCAGCCTGGTCTACAGTGAGTTCCAGGACAGCCAGGGTTACAACAGAGAAGCCCTGTCTCGAAAAGCCAAAGACCCAAATGAAACCAAAATAAAACAAAAAGCAAAAGACTTTCTTGCCTTTTCACTTTTTATAATTTTTGCTGAACTTCCTTCACGGAAGACAAATGTAAAACGTGACTCCAAACATGCCTTGCCTAAGCACAGATATAAATGTGTATAATGCATGCATTTGAGTAGAAATCTGTTTCCTCACGGTGTCGCTACCATCTTTGCCTCCATGGTGGTACCCATTACACCCTTTGCCTGGAATGGTCCATATTTCAACCCTGATTCTGGTTTAACTTCAATATCACATCTTCTTATAATCTCCGTAAACTATTTTCTGCCATTTGTAGTATCTTGCATAATCTTTACCGTAGAATGAGTTATGCAAATGTTATCATTGTTCTTGATAAGTGCATGCACACACACGCGCACACACGCGCACACACGCGCACACACTCTTAGCAATGTTTGAGTCATATTTACAAAGAGCTGATATATATATCTGAACACAGACACATATTTATAAACATACACATGTATTCATAGATATCTGGAAACATGTATATGTGTTCTTTTCTTTCTAATACAAGAGGAATTGTCAGTCGCAAAAGGAATGTACTTATTTTGAACAATGATGAATAAATTCTCACTCACCTCTATGGATGATAAATTAGCATTTTCCTTTTCAGTGTGCCTCAGAATGGCCTCCTTTTTTTTATTCCAGGAATAGGAAGATATTTAGACAGAGATGTTAGTCCACCAGCATTTCAGTCATATGAATTACTGGAATTTTCTGGAAGGAAGAGGGTAATTACTGGGAATATATATCAGCCCTCCCTCCAAGCGTCTGAGAACTCTTTAAACTGTTTAAACTCTTTAAGCATCTAAAAATCTGCCCAGAATTAGGGAGGCAAAAGGTGTGAGTGCCATTCCTGTTCCTTAAATATGCGACTGACATGGGAACAGCAACAGATTGAAGAACCGAGGCAAGTTCCTCCCAGAAGGTCAAGGTTCCTTCTTGGAGGGAGGACAATGGATACTGGGGCATCTCTTCTAGAATGGAAGATAAGGCTGGTCCTGGGGGCAGCGATGCTGTCTCATTGGATGGAGTACGGAAAGCTTGGACTTTTAGACTTTCAGAAAAATATACTATAAATCAAATTCAAGGACATTTATGACGGGAAACGGGAGTGGATAAAACTTTGAAGGAAAGACAAGTGAGAGGATGCAAAGAAGATGGGCGGGGTGAGTGGACGTAGGCGCGCAGTGGCGATCACACTGCGCTGTGGGCAGAGTTCCTACGTGAGACGATGGGAACGCTCACTTGCTTCGGTTTAGTAACTTTTATAGTGTCTGTGTTTTTTTTTTCATAACTTCATGTTGTAGACCTTGAGTGTACACAGCCAAGTTACTTTTTAAAAAGAGAAAGAAAAGAAAATTTACGTAATCATTCTAGGAGTCTTTCAGAAAATGGATTTCTGTTTCAGTTTCGAAATGAGGTCCAAGTCATGGAACGCTGCGGGGTCGTGCACCCCCTTCGGGGGCTGGCCTCTTAGGCTAGATACAGTCTTCCTCGCGGTTGCAATTTATATTCCCTAAAAATAATTTTCAGCTCACAGCTGCTTTTCCTGAAGTCTTGGTTGTGAGCCTACCGTAAATGGCTGGACCATCCCTCCTGCCTCGCCTTTCTTCTGTCTAAGGACCACACGCTTTCTATTCCAGGGTTCCAGAACCTTTTCAACTATTAACTGAAGTAGGATGCTCAGCCTCAATTGTAGGCACTTGTCTGAAACTCTAGGCCTAGATTCTTACACAATCCACTGACCTGAAGACTTCAGCAGGTCCAGATCATCTGTCTTCGAATTCATCTCCTGGTATTGAACATGGTGGACCAAAATCTCTCCTCTCGAGGAAACTGACAACAGAGGTCCCGGGGGTTTGGATGAGTAGGTACCCATAAAACCGTCCCTCCTTAGTCTGAGCCTTTCACCAGCAATTTAAACACTCTCCATCTTAACCTATGCTGCTGTCTTGTATGAGACAGACACAACCGGCTCTACTGTCATGATGTGACAACCTATTTTCCTACCCCGGAAGCCAACATTCCTCTGTGGTTGACTGAAAGAGCATCTCCTACCCTCTCCATTCTTACTATAAAGCCCTTTCTATCTTTCACTCAGCTATTCCACAGTGTGATTCCTGTTGAGAATGTGGTCCCGCTCCAACCTTTCATGCAAGCTCTTGCTGAAAGTTCTTTCTGAAGTACGGCTTGACCGATTCACTTCCCTACTCTAGTGACCAGACATACGAGGGTTTCATAACTTGTCCCTTCCCCCTACATGGGCCATTTAACTATTCCAATTAAACATATAGAATGCAGAGCACATTATGATAGCTAGAGCTTTTTTTATTTCTGAGGAAATTTTGCTCCTGATATTCTGAGAAACTCTCCAAATCTCTTATAGCTTCCTGCTTTCTGGTCACTTCATACTTGAGTAATTTTTATTTAGTTTTAATTATTCCAAGAACCCTCTTTACACTGTGGATATGTTGGAGAGATTGTAATTTGGCTCAGACCTGTAAACTGCTGTGTTTGTCTTCGCTTCAGAGTCCACAAGAGGATCGCGGTGACAAGGGCCAATAGAATGGCCCCAAAGATCAAGAGCACAATGAGGGTCAAGTGACCTAAGGAGAGGTAAATATTGAGAAAGATGTTAAATTCTCAGCTGCGCTTTCTTGGCCAGATACGGGAGCCCTGAAGTAAAGCTCCAGTCCTCAGAACTCCTTCTACCCCAAAGTCTTCCAGCAAGAAGGATTCTAAATAATACAGTCCCATGTTTGTAAACTGGTCCTATGTTCATAAATTCCACGATATACCTGTGCCATGCTGTGTTTCTTCTGGATGCTTTTCTACAGGAGAAAAAGAGAAAGAGACTCAGTTCTGGGGGCCACGAATAAAGCATATATCAATATTTTCTTGTATGAGCCTTCACTGCCTTTTAAACAAATGAACTACAATTTCCCACCTAAAGCTTGGGTCTCCCAGTTGCTCTTCTCCTGCACACAGGTACATAGGTTATATGTCTGTCTGCTGTGATAGGCACTGTGTCATAATAAATGTTTTCATCATTACTTTAGATAGAAACACCACAACTGTCTTCCCATCAGACCCCTTTGTTGCCAGATCAAGCATTCATACAACACACTTTAATGCCTGACTCATTTTTGCTATCATAAAGTCTGGCTCAATCCAGGTTGTTGACACTTACTCGGGAGGCACTGTACGGAAGCATCTTCCTTATGCCCACAGTCACTGTGACTCCACGGTCTAGCAGGACAATCCCACAGGGAAGACTCGTTTCCTGTGCACTTCATTTCATTGAGCCATATGGGCCCAGTTCCTGGACCAAATGCTGCTTCTTTTAGAGCCTTCACAGCTTGACCACAGCCCAACTGCTTACATGCAACCTGAGCATCATCGAGATCCCAGGAGTCATCACACACTGTCCCCCAGGAACCTTTGTGCCAGACCTCTACACGTCCAGAACAATGTGCGTGTCCTTCCTTCAGTCTTATTTTGTCTGAAAACAAGCAAGCAAACAAACAAACAAACAAATAAACAAGACATATGGGTTATTCCTGAGGAATGAAAGCTGGAAAGCTATAGGAGAACAGAGAGATTTGATTGCTTTAAAAACTATTTAATGTGCACTGGTCTGGGGTTGGAGAGATAGCTCAGCAGTTAGAGCACTGACTGCTCTTCTAGAAGTCATGAGTTCAATTCCCAGCAACCCTGTGGTGGCTCACAACCATCTATAATGGGGTCTGAAGGCCTCTTCTGGCCTGCAGGTGTACATGCAGATAGAGCACTCAATAAAATACTGTACATTGGTCAATGTGCAGAGAGCAACAGACATGCATGAGACATCTGTATTACATTCTTTTCTTCTGAGGCTCATTCATCATCTTGGGAGGAGAGGTGGAAAGACTGTAAGAACCAGAGCTTGGGAAAGACCGAGGCCAACCAGCGTTATCTGGGCATGGCAGGACCACTGCATTAATAGCAACTGCGGTTGCTTCAGAGAATCAGGCTATCAGCACTCCAGCGTGGTGTGGGAGGAGATGATGAGCCCCGCTCTCACTGAGAAACCATTGACAGCTGATGGTTCTCTGGAGCTGGTGAGTCAGTTCCCTTTAGGGATGTGCTCCCTGGTGGGTTGACCATGCTTGTGCAGATGGCCCTCCGCCCATCAGTATGTACAGCAGGTTGGACTCAGTGGGTTATGAAACAAAAAAAGAGGACAGGGAGTTGAGAGGGGAGTTAGGGGTTGGATCTGAGAGGACTGGAGGAGGAGTGGGGGAGGGTGAATATGACTAAAATATATTGTATGCATGTATGAAGCTCTCAAAGAATTAATAAAATGTGTAAAAAAAGAATGTGAATTTTAAAAAATTACATTGCTCATAGAATTTCTCTTTTATAAAAATTGTATGTTCTTTCATCAAACTGGATATATTCCATCAAAGCTTGACACATGGGACTGCATGTGACAGAAAGCTTCTATACAGCAAAGGGCGCCATTATTGTGGTGAGAATGCGGCATGCAGCACAGGAAGCAATCTGTACCAGCTATAGATCGGATGGGGGCTAGATAATATGCAGAGAACTCAGAAAACAAGATGTCAAGAAAACGAACCACCCAATTAAAAAATAGGGCAAGGTACCAAATAGTGAGCCCTCAAAAACTGAAATGCAAATAGATGAGAAAAAACGTTCAACACGCCAAGCCATCAGGGAAATGTAAATAAAAACTACATTAGGATTTCATCTTACCCCAGTCAGAACAGCTAAAATAAAACACAAAACAATTGACAACAAATGCTGTGTGGATTTGGGGAAAGGGGGACACCTATTCGCTGCTGGTGGGAGGGCAAACTGGTGGAGCTACTATGGAAACCAGTGTGGAAATCCCTCAAAAGGCTAGAAATGCATCTACCAGATGGTATAGCTACACCACGTTTGGGCATATGCCCAAAGGACCCTTAAACCTTATTACAGAGATCCTTGGTCATTCATGCTCATTGCTACTATATTAATAATAACCAGGAAAAGGAAACAACCTTTATGTCCACCAGTTGGTGAACAGAAAATGAAGATGTGGTACATTTACTCACTGGAATATCTCCAGCTCCAGAGAAATGAAATTATGAAATTCACAGGCAAATTGGTGAAGCTGCAAACAAGCATCCTCTGTGAGGTAACCCAGACCCAGGCAGGCAGATGCCACATGTTTTGTCTCATATGTGGACTAGCTTTGAACCTTTAGACATGTGTATTTCATTTGGAATCCATGTAGAGGTCAGGAAACTAAAAAGGGACCACGGGCGAGGGGAGATACTCATGAGTGGGGAGATAGACTGCGATGATACAGAGGTAGAAAAGGGACTAGTGGAAAAGGAAGGGTTAAATGGGATGGCAGATGGGAGGACAGGGTAGAGGGAAGAGTGCGGGGAGGGATAACTAAGACTAAAGGCCTTTTGAGAGCTGTCTGGAAACCTACTACTGTGGAAGCTTTCTAAAATCTACACACTTAAAAAATGAGTTTAAGTGGAGTCACACTACAGCGAGGAGACAACGCCCCTACTGGAGGCTCAAGCTAACAATCAAACCCCAGTCCCAGGAATGGGTTATCTCTTTCTGCGTGTTGGTCAGTGGGAGCCTATAGATTCCCACACACTACAGGATATTGCCATTACTCTTGGTTACTCTCCAGAATTTCATGGTAAGACCCTCCTGCTGAAGATATCACCTATTTAAGTCATGGGACATGGAGAAATGAAGCTGGTACTGACCTAGTTGACCTATTTCATCTCCGCTGGCTAGATTTCATAATGCTGGAAGGTGCTAAAAAGGTTATGTCTGGAGTGCAGGACGTTCTTGAGGTGTCTCTCGGTGCTACCGTGTCCTGTGATTGAAGTCAGTGGGACGACCTAATCCACGCAGGATGACAAAGACCCCAGACCCTTCAGGAATGAAGGCAGGGGTCGCTCCTCAGAAAAGAGCCAAGACCTTCTGAGGTGCTTGCCCAGGGTGTAGGAAATATAGAATGGGTAGTAGAGGAAAGTAGTCAGAAATACCAGCCGAGGCCATGTGACCAGTTGCAGAAATGAGGATTATAACTGATACGAGTGTCTTTGTTGTATTTTGTTAAGAATGTGTTTGTACAGACATTTGTGTTTACTCTCCTCAATTTCTTTATCTTATAATGGAACATCCATTAAGAGAGCAACAGTGGTTATCATATTTAAGCCTGAGATGCTAAAAGAATGTCACTGGGGCACACTGGCACCTATTCTAAATGTACACTGTTGTATACATTTGTATGTATGAGGGATAGTTTTATCATGTGAGGCATAATTATGACCTGGTTATTGTTTTCATTTGGAAGTTAAGCGTGACATAAAGAGATACAATTGTGTGTCAAGGGGTAGACTTGTGATGGTTATCCTTGGTTGTCAGCTTGACCACATCTGGAATTAACTAAAACCCAAATGGCTGCGCACACCTGTGAGGGATTTGTTTTCTCAATCATTTGAATTGGGAAGACCCAGCGGAGGATAGAGGCGAGTGTGCAACCCACCCCTCGCTCGGGAGCCATCGGCAGCTGATAGCTTCTGGGAGAGGGAAGGTCGTTGTTCTTAAGGGTATGAACCAAGGTTAGACCAAGCTCCAAGGTAGGGCCCACACCCAGGAGTATTTGGGCAGCACAGACTGGACTCGAGGGGTTAGAAGACGAAAGAGGACAAGGAACTAGGAATGTCGAGGAGTGGGGGCGGATCTGATAGGAGTTGAGGGAGAGGGGTGAATACGACCAAAATGCAGTGTATGAAGTTCCCAAAGAATTACAAAGCATATTATTTAAAAAGAGTCATACTGTGACTCAAGAAACTGCAAGCGAACAGAGTCAACGGTACTATCGTAAAAAGTTAAATTTTCTCACATGGACAAAATCTATGTGGGATGGAAACATCCGTCTCACAACTTGAGAAGATCCATAATGAAAAAATAGTTCAGGACTGACCATTCTGGGTTTTTTTCTTATATCAAGATAGCAAGATAACAATTGGAAGAAGTGTGGGGAAAGGAAAGCAGGCCTTCCAGTAACCCCATCTTAATCATGTGCTCTCTGCTCCTTTGCTTTCTTGGAGCACACTGACGTGAAAGTCTGGAATAATGATTACTGATCTTGTGTTTGTATACACACATGCACCATATAGCAATTACATAGAATCAACTATATTGACCCGAAGTTTTACCTGGAAATTACCTATCCCCGCTTAATGAGACCTAACAAATCAAGCCAGGGTGTGAGCAGGGAAGTCTCATGTTTTCTCAGAACTTGACAGAGGAGTGGAAGGATGGAAATTTCCTATCGATGGTGGATACTCACTGTCACAGATGATCCAGGCCTCCTCGGAGGAGCTGGCCTGTCTCTGATTCCATGGAGATGAGGGACACTGCCACAAGGTGTCGACTCCGTTTGGACACTGTACATCATCGATCCACATGAGCCTGGATGGCGTCGTGTCTGAAGACGTAGGTTTCACGGTCCCATTTTCTGCACAGCCCAGCTGACGGCACACCACGCCCACAGTGGTTGGAGACATATTGCTTCTGCCAATACTGCCCCACATACCATTGTAAAACACTTCCAGGCGACCTGCACAGGGCTCTCCGTGGGCTTCATTGATCAGCCTCAGAGACGTGAACTCTGAGGGAAAAGAAGGATTGGTGCTTTCACAACTTCTCTGAAGAAAAAACACTTTTTCTAGTGTAAGAAAGGTTGTAACATAGATACAATGTGTCAACTCCTAGTATTTAATTAGTAACTTCTGGACAAACCAGTAGAGCTTAGTAAAATACAGTATTAATTTTTATACATCTTCTGGCTTTCTAATCTGGAGCTTTCTACTCGGGGATCTTTTTTGAATACTGTCAGTGTTTTAAAATGTTTGTGAGATTCAATCAAAGCCTCCAAGTTCGTGTCACTTATATTATTTGGCTTTTCTCCCTAAATTACTGTAATTTTAATCTGAGGAGTCTTATTCCATTCCTATTTGTTTAATTGACATGTAAACTATGTATTTCAGGAATATGGTGTGAAGGCTCAATTCCTGTCCATTCTGTTCTATGACTAAGCTAGGTCTTAGGTGCACACATCATTTTTTTTTTTTTTTTAAGAGACAGGGTTTCTCTGTTGTAACTCTGGCTGTCCTGGAACTCACTCTGTAGACCAGGCTGGCCTCGAACTCACAGAGATCCACTTGCCTCTGCCTCCTGAGTGCTGGGATTAAAGGCACGCGCCACCACCACCTGAGCCACACATCATCTTAAAACACAGTATGGTCTGGCGTTTGGGGCAATGTCTTTGATACTTAACATTTAATGAGACACAGATGCTCAAAATCTATGTTTTGCGTGCATCATCTTAAGATGAAACATTTCCTCTTTTTTGACATATCACTTTCCTGTATCACTGCTCTCCAGCAGATGCGTGTCATTAAATACATACTCTCAAGGGCTCATTGCTTCTGATGTAGAATTAGTTCGTTTCACTACTTAACTGACCCATTCTGCCGTGTTCCTCAACACATTGCATCTGGGGGCATTTTTTTCTGGTTCATGAAAGTCTCTGAAGCTCTTTATGTATTGCAAGAGCAATAGCCTCTTTATGATAACTTTTGCCCACTGGCAAATAAAACTCACTTACCTGCTTTTAAGATTTATTTACATATGGTAATCATCTCTTTTTCTTTGTAAGCATTATATAGAATTGATTTATTTTTTATTGTTTTAGTCTGTCTTATTCATGTTGTAACTATCAAGTGACTCATTGAATCAAATATCCAGCTCTACACGTATTTACAAAAGCACTTCACTGTTAACATTTTTGTGATATCCAGGCCTGTTTCTGTATTTTGCTCTTTACAGTATACTAGTCAATACATGAGGTCGTACCAACATATCGAGCAGATGCTTTGGGGCTCCTGACTCTGGAAATAATTGAACAGACTACTGGGGAATAATTCAGGTTGATATTCGCTACAGTTTGCTCCTTAGTCATTTTAAATGTAACTGTGGCCAGGTGTTCTGTGCAGAGCTTACCTGAGCAGATAACGCCCGCGTCTTCCTTGTGCCTGCAGTTATGGTGCCCCCAGCCATGTGAATGGCACTGCCAAATATGGGATTCCTTCCCACTGCAGTTGATATCATCCAGCCAGATACTCCCTGTTCCTTCCCGAAAGTAAGCGGAACCGGTGGCATTAATAGCCACACCGCAGTCTAGCTGCTTGCACACCACGTTGGCGTCAAGCAGATCCCAGCTGTCATCGCAGATGGTGCCCCAGGAGCCCTCATGATAGACCTCTACTCTCCCAGCACAGCGACCACCTCCATCTACCAAACGAAGCTGACCGCTTTCTGGAAAGAGAAATGAAGATCGTGGTGGAGCGTGTTTTCAAGGATTGAGATCATTTTCATAGACTGATCACTGGTTCTCACCTATGCAAGGAACATCGCTTTTTTCTGGAATGGTAGAGCTTGTGGTTTGGACCGAAGATGGTGAACTACACGGCGACAGTGTGTGGGATTGGTTTCCTGAAACACCAAATATTCAGGCGTATAAGATATAAAAAGTTTGAGGGAAGAATGAAGGTTGGAGGGAGAGTTCTGCAGATGAGTTGAGAACAGACATAGCTTTAGAAAGAGGAAGGAGAATGTCAGTGGGCCACTGAGAAAGGGGGAGGGGTCACCCAGAAATGAAGCAGGAGCTTGAGAAAGCTTAGCATACAGCAAGCACTAGACAGTAATGAGGTTGGTGAGAATTAAGTTCACTTGCTCGCTAATAAGACAAATGAAGTTACTCTTCTGGCATAAGTCTCATGACCCTTCAGATGGACCATTTCCTTTCTTTTTGCTCCCTCCTTGCCTTTTGCCTGTCTGAGTCTAAAGCACAGCACCACGGAGATGCTCATCTTTGGCTCTGCCCTTCAGTCTCTCACCTGAGCATATTACAGAAGCCACCTGCCCTTCGGAACACTGAGGTGCACCCAGAGCAGTCATGAGGCAATCCCCTATATGCTGCTCGGTCCCAGTGCAGTGGAACATGTGCCTCCAGACCTGACCAGCTCCTTTCCCAAAATGTGCTCCTCCTGGAGTGGAAAGGGCAACCCCACAGTTATGCTGCTGACATAAGACATGGGCATCTTCGATGTCCCAGTGGGAGTTGCAGAGGGGCCTCCAGGCTCCAAGAACATTGAGCTCCACTCTTCCCTCACAGGAAGACTTGCCATCTGCCAGGCGGATGTCTGTGTATCCTGAAAGGAGAAGGGGCTTTAGAAAAGACATCCATGACTCCCTAACCCTCTCTTCTTCACAACACAGGAGCAAACTGACAACGTTTTCTGCGCCTTACGTGAGCAGACTATGCTGACATCTCTGCTGTGGCTACAGGTTCCGTCTGGAGGGGGTGCCACTGAGCACAGTGAAAGATGGGACTCATTCCCGTTACACTGGAGTTCTTCATTCCAGATCTGTCCACTTCCTTCTCCAAAATGTGCTCCCCCTAGGATAGAGACGACTGTTCCACACTGTAATTCTCTGCACACCACACTGGCAGCTTCCAGAGACAAGTCAAAATCACAGACGGTGCCCCATTTGTCGCCATGTTTCACTTCGAGCCGGCCGGAGCACGGAATTTCTCCTCCCACCAGGTTGGGTGTCCTGTGGCCTGAAAAAAAATATTTTGGTGAGAGTAATGATTCACATTTTTACTCATGATGGGACTAGCAGCCAGGCTTCTCCATGATTTTCCACCCTGCACCTCCTGGATGTTCTGACTAGACTGAGCACAGCAAATTGTGGATCTCACATTTCCCATTGAGCTTATCCCTCTAAGAAAATTCCAGAGGCTTGGTTTTTGGAAGAAAACCAAGAGTAGACCCTCTCTTTCCTTCTAGAATTTCACTTGTATTTATTCATAATACAGTTTGTTCCCTGTCTCTGTCAGTCCACACCACTCGCTGTAGTCTGAAGTCTATACCAGCTTTATCAACAACTGCACATAGATTTTCAACATATTTCCATTTTGCACACTGAATGAACACCAGACTTTTAAAAGAACCCACTACACTTGACATCTGTGACTTTCCTGCCCTCTTTCCATTCTTTTCTGACAGGGCTTTATCATAATGTTTCATGGACAAATATGCTCTGCCTCTCACCACAAAACACTCTATGCTCTGTCTACTCCGCCACCAGGAAGGGCAGCACTACATGAGGCTGTGAGACCTCATGTGTAGGGGAGTGCTTTGCCAAGAAGTTTTTGTACTGTGCAGCCTTCCTTATGGTTACATGCCTCTTGGACTTCTGGGAACAGCTTGGGAGGGCTATTTAAGAGAGTGCGTCAGTTGGAAAAGTCAGAGTTAATGGCAAGGGACAGAAGAGTTAGAGTTAGTGTCAGTTAGGTAAGGACAGAGGAGTTAGTTCTAGAGGATAAAGATGGAAAGGCAGGCAAGAACTAGGTACAGATACAGACAGAGGCAGAGGACGTGGACTGAAAAGCATGTTAAGGACAGTTAATGGGACAGAAGTTGTTAGATGTTAGTCCAGTTCTCCCAGTTTAGACAGATTAAAACAGCCAGAAAGGGCTGTAAAGAATTCTTCCTTCTTTAGTTGTCTAACCTTTTAAAACTAAAGATTTTTTTTAAAGTTACAAATTAGGAATTTGTCTCAATAACAGCCAACAGACTGGGGGGGGGGGGGTGTGGAGCTGGGGAAGAGATCCAGGAGGCAGAGTTCCAGTACCAGTGTAAAAAAGTAACAGTTACAATTGGCCCCCAAACAAAGAAGGCTTAAGAGCGCAGATCCAAGTGTTAGAAAACAGTTATATTTTAAGAAAACATTTATACTCGTGTCTCCAGGATCAAGAGAGAAAACAAACCTGTATGTCATCCAGTGTATCTGGGCTTCAGAATGTACAGAAAAGAGATACAAGTAGCAAGAAAGGGAACTCAGATTGGGATGTGCCCCATGTCAGGCAGAAGGGCATGGCCACCAAGACAAGCGAGGGCTTCCTTTAACACCCAATAACCATTTGAGCCTCTTGAGAACACAAGCTACTCCAAAATTACTTCTTTTAAAAAACAGAAGCACATCTGATGTAGGATCTTCACAGACGCCTGTGCGAACCTTTGGCACGGTACGGATAGACAGCCCTTCAATCCTTGCAGAGCTCACACTCTCTGTGTTGTCCTCAGATCGTATGTCTTTCACCTGATACTAAATTATCTCTGAAAATGTTCCAGATATGACTATATTCTGCACCAGAGACACAAATACAATGGCTTAGCATGCCAAAATTTTACCATTAAAGTGAATTACTATCCAAATATGAGATGAAGAACCCATTGATTTCTAAATGCAGATGAAGTCAAAGCAAACGGTGCCTATAAACAAATAATCGGTGACTTTTGAATTGGAAAGTCCTTAACTTCTTGGTAAGTGAGCGTAACTCCCTCTCCTAAGGTGTCATTGGCTGGTATGTACATGGTCCTCTTGGACAGCCCTAAATCTTTAAGTCAAGGCCATTTCTGAGATCAAGCCAAACTAGGTCTCTTGTAATTTCTGGCTTATTCAGAGACAGAAATAAAACACAGAGAAAAGCAAAACCAAACCAAAAGTGTTTTCTTTCTTGGTAAAAACATGTTATACATTTGAAAAAAAAATCCTTTCTGTACACATTTTCTACATTCCCCAATCCTAAAACATTCTAAGTCTGAAGGGGGAAAATATTTCACCCAAACAAGTGACTTGGAGAATCAATATTTTCAGCCTTGATTTTGTGAATCTATAAACACAAATTCGTCCACAGAACAGGTTGCCCTTCTTTAGATCACTTATTCTGTATATATGGTCAAAAACCCGAAGACTTAGCTTTTTAAGGGAATTTTCTTCCCGAGAAACGTATGACTACATTGATTTTTATATAAGAGCTCTTAAAAAAATTTTGTGTGTGATCTGGTTCTTTTGATGAACAAGTTTTCATCTGCCAAAGTAACTACATCAGTGTTTATTCTTTCTCTAAAAAACCTGAATGAAGAGCAAGTGTACAAGCTAATTAGCACTTCCTCCTTTTGTTCAGTAACAGACAAAGGGCATGATATGCATAAAGAAGGGTAGATAGTTGTCATTTGAAACATCCTGAGTGCCTTGTCCCTCGGCTGAGTAAGTCATAAAATGCAGCCAAAGCAGAAGATGAAAGTGGTTCTCCGTAACAAAAACGTCAAACCTATCAGCAGAAGGGTTGTCTGCTTTCATTCAGCCTTAAGGTTTCAAATGGCCTTAAGCCAGAGACCAACACCGAACAGGCAGAGACTGGCACCAGTGCTTATCAACGTTTGTAAAGGTATCTTTTGATATCAGATTAAGACTCAGCTTTTTTACGTGTGCTGTCGATCTGAACTTAAGGTCCTTGTGGGTGTGTGGTAAGTGCTTTACATACTGAGCCACCTCCCTAGGCCCCAGTACATTTTTAATTGAAGGCCTTTTCACAATGTATCAATATATTATGTATGAGTAATACAGACACAATGATATGTGTCAAATACATTACTCCTTTCAGAAAATAGTGCAATCAGATTTATTTTTAAAGTAAATCCCAATTCTATAATTAGGACAAGCAATGTACTTGATTCATAAGATTTAAATAAAGAGCATAAAAAGTGAACCATGATTATGATATCGATTGTATTTTTGGAATTAAGCTGCTTCTTAACAAATAAATTGAAACTCTTACCTGAGCAGGTAACTTGGGCTTCGTCAAAGTGATCACAGGAAAGACCACCCCACTGCCAGTTTCTGCAGTGCCAAAGAGAAGTTTCATTTCCGCTACAAGTGCCAGGAAAGAGCCATGTGTCTGTCACCTTAACTTTGGAGTAGATTTTAGAATGTGTTTGCAGTGCAGATCCACACCCCAGCTGTCTACAAACCACATCGGCATCTGTCAGTGACCAGCCTCTGCTACACACCTTCCCTGTCAGCTTCTGAATTTCGACCTCAACAGTCCCAGCACAACGACTGCCTCCACCTACGAGTCTCAGTTCCAGATCGGATCCGTCTGCAGAGGAAACAAGCAGAGACTGAAAGAACCTGGGGAGGGTAGCTCATGAAAGACAGTGTACTCCCCCTTTTCCCAGATACCAAGACAGTGGGAACAAGACAGTGGGAACTGACTTACCTAATTCCTGTTTGCTTGCTTCTTACTTTGTTGCTTGACATTCCTGAGGCTTGAACCTAGGCCCTTATAGAAACTAGACAAGGACTGTATGCCTGCCTCATGCCTCTTTATACTTTTGCTTTAAATTTTGAGATGGAGTGTCACTAAATTGCTCAGGATGTATTTGAATTTGCCACCTCTGCTCTAGCTCTCTCCTGACTGGCTTGGATCACAGACCTGAGCCACCATACCCAATTTTGGTTTACCTATTTTTTGAGGCTTTAATAAACAAACATAGACTGTGAATTCTACTCTAAATGGTACATAGTTCTAAGGACTAAAAATTCTAATTACATGCACACACACTCCCCCCCCCCCCCATTCGTCATAGTTCCTTAAAATGCTAACTCTCTGAGCTCCTCATAGATTTAGAATTTGAGGTGTGATTCTACACAGTACCCCGAATAATACAGAAAATGGAGACAAGTATCCTTCCTATGAAGAATGTATCAGATCTGTGAAGGAATTCCCAACAATGAATTAATAACTATTTCTACTACTCTCAACTCACACCCATTCCTTCTTTGATTTGCTTTTTTTTTGTTCTAACTTACCAGAACATGTCACACCAGCATCTTCTTTGTGATTACAGTAATGTTTTCCCCACTCCTGGTGTTTACAGTCCCAAAGAAGGGATTCATTCCCTTTGCAGGAAACATTGTCAAGCAAAATTGATCCAGATCCCTCACTAGCATTGACTCGACCGATGGCGGTGACGGCAGTCGGACATCCCAGCTGCTTGCACACTACAGCAGCATCGTGATCATCCCAGCTATCGTCACACACAGTCCCCCATTCTCCTTGGAATCTCACTTCTAATCTTCCTGAGCATCTGGACGCTCCATCCGCCAATCTCAGGCTCAGATCTGCTCCCTCTGTAACAGAAACAAACAGCGAATCAGTGAAAAGGAAGCGAGAGCTGGGTGGTAGTTGGCACATGCACTTAATCCCAGCATTCGGGAGGCAGAGGCCGGTGGATCTCTGTGAGTTCAAAACCAGCCCGGTCTACAGAGTGAGCTCTGGGACAGCTAGGGCTACATAGAGAAATCCTGTCTCAAAAAAAAAAAAAAGAAAAAGAAAAAGAAAAAGAAAAATCAAAACCAAACCAAACCACCACCACCACCAACAACAACAACAAAAAAATGGAAGAAAGAAAGAAAGAAAGAAAGAAAGAAAGAAAGAGATATGAGAATAAGGTGACTAAAAATAGCTCTAGCTGAGATGAGTAAAGAAAGGGGTAGAGACATGAATTAGGTAGTCATTCTATAGTGCCATTGAGAGTCACTACAGGTAGATGGAGGGGTGAGCGAAGCAGGAAGGACTTTTTAGCACACAGTAGTTACTCTGGGAAGCATCTCAGAGATCTGTCCAGAGTCAGTTTTGTCCTTGTTCGGTCACCAAAACTGGTGTCAGAATTGTTTACTATGTCTTGTTAAAATATATTTGCACGTATGTAGGTTTTTTTACCTCTTACTCCAGTTTGTGTAAATACCAACATCCTCTTTCACTGTTAACTACATGATCTGTCCACACTACCCAGTTTACGCTGTGCACTGGGCCCTTTCGTCCCTGTGATGGTTTGAATGAGAATGTCCCGTACAGGCTCAGGTGTTTGAACACTCGGTCCCCAGTTGGTGGCGCTCTTTGAGAGGCTTAGGAGGTGTGGCCTTGCTGAAGGAGGTGTGACGCTGGAGGGTCAGGCTTTTAGGTTTTGGAAAGCATCCTAGTTCACACTCTGCTTTCTGCTTGCATTTTAAGATGTGAGCACCTAGTTCACGGCTCTAGTCACCATGTCTGCCTGTTGTCATGGTGATTAAATCCTATCCCTCTGGACCCTTAAGTCCAAATACCCCATTCCTTCTTTAAGTTGCCTTGATCATGGTGTTTTACCACAGCGATGGAAAAGTAACTAGTAGAATACTTTCTTAGTTTAGAGGCAGAGCAGAGGGGAAAGGCCTGGTGTACTCCTCTCACCTTCCCCAGTCAATACCCCGTGAAGAACCCTCCTTGATTCTGAAGAGCATCCTGTGATAAGCACAAGCCCACAGCCTGGGGAGAGTCACCAGGCAGAAGCAGTACCTGCTCATGGAGAGCCCAAGCCTTGGTGAGGTACTGGTGGGAAACACAATATTGAGACACTTTTGTTTTTTATTATTTAATTCCATGGGTTTGAGCTAAAGTTTGGGAAGGAGCTGGCTAATGTGACTTGAAAGGAGACTTGCTAGATAGAGAATGACAGAGAGTGGTTTGCTTTTAAAGCAATCTCAGAAAGACAAATAGAGAATGTTATTTCAGCTGTAGTTCATAGATTTTTACATAGATCTGTAAAATTATATATTTGTGATATTTCTATATTTGTCTGTCTATCTATCTATCTATCTCTCTATTTATCTATCTATCTGTCTGTCTGTCTATCTACCTACCTACCTACCTATCCACTCATGTAGAAATGACATGAAAGTAGAAATAAAACAGTCTAAAAGGACAGAGAGTATTAACAGGAGGGAGAAAGACAAGGAAAGGATGAGGATTTGTGAGGAGAAAATGTGCTCAGCATATAATATTCACATGTAAAAAAGCTTTAAAAAATTTGCTACTGACCCCTTTATCCACTCTACCCCTCCACTCTTCACCCCTTCCTTCTTCAATCTTCTTTTCACCCCTCCACCTCAGCACTGCCCCTTTCTCCTTTTCTTCCACCTTCAACCCTCATTAAACTTTCCCTAAACACTCTTTCTCCTTATGACGGAACTAAATTTCATTATTCAGCATTTTTCATGTGACTATTTTAATTATTTATTTTAAAAATTTAGCGTGTTTACGTGTGTGCTTGAGCATATGTATACGCATCATGTTTGTGCATTGTCCTTGGCGATGAGAAGGGACCAGAGCCTGTGGAACTGGGGTTACAGGCAGTTGAGGGTGCTGACAACGGAACCTCAGTCCTCTGCAAGAGCAGCAAGGACTCTCAACCAATGAGCTCTCTCCAGGGCCTCCCTCACTACCTACAACTCTCTCAACTTCCTGATTTCAGTTAGTGAACCCACAAATGTTGGAACTGGAACCCCAAATGAGACAGCAATGAGGTGACACAGGCTGACTGGCCATCATCACAATCCCAAGGACTCGGGCTTACAGGTCTGGTACCTTTCCCTTTCGTCTGACATGGAGGACAGAACATCTGGAGCCGTCCTTACCTAAGCAAATCACTGCAACGTCTTCAGCGTGGTCACAGTTGTGCTCTCCCCATCCTCGGTGTTTGCAGTCCCAGAGAGCTGACTCATTTCCATAGCATGCCAGATCGTCGAGCCAGATTGGTCCAGAACCTGCTCCGAATTTAGCTGAGCCGGAGAAACTAATGGCACTTCCACATCCAAGTTGTTTGCAGATCACAGAAGCGTGATCTCTGCTGAAGTTGTCATCGCACACTGTTCCCCACTTTCCCTGGAACTTCACCTCGACCCTTCCTAAGCACTTTTTGGCCCCGTTCACCAGCCTCATCTCCAAATTGGAGCCATCTAGAGAAAAGGCCACCGTTAGGAAGTGAAATCCATTCGTAAGCAGTTAATTATTTAGGGTCCCTGGACACTTTGGAATTTGATGCCACTTTAAAAAACAATGTTTGGCTTTTAGGTACTACTCATCTCCTCCACACATTGGGGAATTTTGGCCTGTTAAAATCCATCCAATGAACAAAAAGGCTTTCCCTCTACATCTGCTTTCCATGGAAATTGTATTATAGATCAAAATATTCTTTAATACTGAAAAGATCAATATGAATCATTATTTACTCAAAAAAAATCAGAAAAAAAAAGAAACTGGCCTTCTAATCAAGTTGTTGAAAATGAGAAGATGGTGATTTATTGAATGCTTTGAGTCCCTTATTTTAAACTCTCCTTAATGAAGGAGCTCTGAGAATAAATAACTGATGCTGACTTCGAAGTTAGGAAATGGGAAAAAGCAAAGATCAGAATGCCTAAAGAAACACAGCAGCTTGCGAAAACACTCCGTGCTATCAGGTTCTTAAAAATTACCGGAAAATTATTTATTTCAATTCTCTGAATCAAAGCTCGCTTTCTCCCAAGGAATTCACTATCATTTTCAGCAAGAAAGGAGGTTTTGTTTTTGTTGCTTTTGTTTTTCTTTACAATGAAGTGTGTTCTCCATGCCATGAGTTTCTGTGAGAAGCAGAACGCTTGGGCTCAACTCTGGGGACAGCGGTGAAGGTGCCGTTGGATAAAATGTTTAGAAGCAATCTCTTGAATAAGAAATGCACTTTCATGGGCTCTGAATTCCAGCTAAAGACCTTGACTTAACAACGCTTGTTTTCATTATGGGCAATTAGTAAGAATAATCTATAGTAATAAGAATCACAATCAGAGAACACATCCTCTAAGTGCATCGCATGGAACACTATATGCCTTCATTATTAGCCAACTCCATGGCCCAGCCCTGAGACCCAGTAACGACATAGCAGCGACCACCTAGAGAGATGGTGAAGCCAAGACGTGAGTTGCCAGGTCTTGGAAGTTGAGGGAGTGGCCGGGCACCAGTTTTCTGTTGATTGGTGCACCATTGTCTCCCAAGAGGTGGAAAGCTCTGCAGACTAAGCAGGAATTAGAGGGAAGGATCTCTCAAATACAGGGAGCACATCCCTATGAAGCTAGCGAGTCCTCAAGTGCCTATCGGTTCTTTTTCTTTTATTGGGTTCTGGTTGCACCTCTGGGTTTGTAAATTTCAAAAAGCAAGCTTAATTTCACTTTTAATTATGTAGGAAACTAAGAGCAAGGAGTGCCACACTGATGTCATAGCTGAGTGTCAGTGCTGTATACAGTACTATGTTAAGAGCCTGGAAAGATTTCTTATGATTTCAACATTTGTTGTCAATGCTGCTGCTGCTGTCGTCTATTTCCTACCATAAAGATTAATAATAAAATAAACGAGGGGAGGGAAGATGAAGATGGCCGAGTCTATACAGTAAATGAGAGATGGGGACCCTTGAAGAAATCAATCTTTTTATCACCTAGACAGTGTGCAAAGAGCTTTGTGTGCGTCTTGCTGTTGAGTTATCAGAAGCATAGAAGGATCAAATGATTTGCATGAAATCGTAATATTAGTGGATGATTGTGCTAGGATTCGAACCAGAATTTTTCCAGGAGACAGAGATTGAATGGCGTCAGAAACACGTGCATGGGATTTGCTATGGCGTAGGCAAGCCTTACCTGAGCAGGTCACTCCAACGTCTTGCTGGTGGGAACAGTTATGCTTTCCCCATCCCTCATGTTTGCAGTCCCAAAGAGCTGACTCGTTCCCTGTGCATGACACCTTATCCATCCAGATGTCCCCAGAGCCTGCACTGGAGTTAGCCCATCCAAGAGCCTTGATGGAAGTGGGGCATCCCAGCTGCTGGCAAACCACAGAGACCTCTTTCATGCTCCAGCCGTTGCTACACACCGTTCCCCACTTCCCCTGGACCCTGAGCTCCACTCTTCCAGTACAATTGTTTTCACCTCCAGTTAGTCTCAGTTCCTTTTCCATTCCTCCTGCAACAAGTTATCACAGCGGTCAAAAGGAGTCAAGAGAACATTCTGTTTTTTTTTTTTTTTTTAAGATTACTTACATAAGACTCAGAGTCAGAGGCGAGCCCCATCCCGACTCCATAGGAGAATGCTATCTCATAGTGTCCAGACAGAATTGTTAATACCACAGGCTTGAAACAAAACGAACAAAGCTGGGAAAGTGAAGCAGAATAGTACTATGTGGGATTTTAATTGTATGGCTGTGTGGCTGGGTATCCTTAACAGTGGTCATTGTACTGTCTAAAATAAGATACGCAGAGCGTTACAGGAGGCACTACACATGTTTCTTCCTATCATAAATTCAATAGAAATAAAGTTGATGGTGTGGGGGATAGAAAACCAGTTGAAGGGAATTAAATACCCATTTCACAGATTTATGTGAAATTGGACGGAATTTTACATGAAGTTAGTTGAAATCTACTAAAATCAGCTTTTCAAATGGAAACAGAGAGGGTTGTTTCCTTATTATCTTCTATCACAAGACAACCCTTTCCCTGCTCTCCTTCCCCTCGGATGCTCTCAGCTGCTTGTTTGCTGTTATTTTGTCTTTAACGGAAGAACCCGGAGAGCCTACTAGCTTTGCTTCCTGCAATACAGTTTTTAAAAAGTACAGTTTAGGTTTTGACTTTATTAAAGTGTTCCTGAAATTCCCTTTCGTTCCAATAACTCTGAGATTTCTTCTCTTCTCTTCCAGTCTTGCCCTACAGTGCTTCCAATCTTTATATAACATGGAATTGTTCTGTGAGAGGGAACGTCATGCTAATATTTTGATGTCTCCCGCTTAGGATATTATTGCGTGTTTTTAATATCTGGCTCTTTAATTCCACGGAGCATGGATTTTTAGACGCTACTTAGCATACAGGTGAGTTCATATCAGAATGGGCTAAGGCCATAAGGAAGCTTTGACAAAATACTCACCAGGAGAATTAATGACAGCAGAGGCATTGATAAGTGAGACCATGACCACAGTCAAGGGACCTAAATAGACAAACCTTTTCCAACCTGTGGAGCAAGGACAGAAGGGAAGCTTACTAACAAGGGATTTTGGAGAAGAAAGAGTTCAGAGTTTGGGGTCTGACAAAGACCAACCCAATAAAGAGAAAAAAAAAAAGAAAAAAAAAAGTGCCTTCCTTCAATGTGGAAGGCAAACAGGAAAGATACAGACCCAGATCACAGCGTCAGTGGAGTGGCTTTAGAATGCATCTTTAAAGTAGCTTAAAAGATACATCTGCTCATACGCAGCCGAGGAGTGGGGATTTGTGGGAACACTGGGTGTGGAAGCAAATTTCAAAGGCAGGTCTTTAACCTGCACGGTTGAAAGAGGCGGCGATGAACCCAGATGTGGCGCGCTCTGGGCACACTGCAGGACAGGCTTCCGAGCTCGCTGTCCTCTTCTCAGCATCAGCCAGTCATGCCCCTGCCTCCACGTGAGATGGTAAGTTTCACGAGAGAATGGGCTGCATTTCTCATGCTCGTGAGTGTTCCACCACTCGCACCTGCTAAATGGCATTCTCGACGGCGTGAGAAGCCACCTACTCCTATACCCCGAGTGCCCAGATGTTAATCTTGTCATCTCCACACACAGCAGAAAGGATGCTCAGTGCTGTCACAGCTCTCAGCTCTGTAGTGACTGCAAGTCAGCACTCATGTAAGAGTGTGGAATGATTTTAGCAGGTCCGTGTACATCACCGAGTAGACTTTTGCACTCGGTTGGTTTCCCAAATGTCCTGTTGGGAAGCAACCTCCAATCGGTATCGACTCCTACGCTTTATCTTTCCTACCAACCCTTGTTTCCACACCCAGCACAGTCCTGCTTGCTTCAGGTTCTGACTTGATTTCACCTCAGCAGCTTTATAAAATCACCATGAACACTGCTTCCTTCTTTACGATTTCAGTTTGGGAATCTATAGTCAACGAAGAGCACTTCCATAGGACCCGGATGCCCTTTCCCGTTCCTTGCTTTCCTATTCCAACCACATCCATTTGCTGTCAGAACATCTCTAAACTCCACAAAAGGATAACAAACAAGACACTATAAATGAGACTCTATTACCAGGAGATCCAGCGTCTTCAAGAAACATTCTGAGTCTGCCCTTTCCGAAGTTTGATGGTTTCTGTGGATCCTGGGTCTTCCTGTACTATTGTCTGGAAATGTTCTCTGTAGAAAGTGGATGACCACGGATGAAAATAATCATCTCGCTCTTAAGAATGCAAAGACTCCAGAATGAGGGAGGAGCCAACCCCAAAGAAGAAGTTTTTTTTTTCTTCACCCTCCTCCCTCTCCTACTACCGGACACGAAACAACCAAAGGAAAATTTAACACTTTCTATAGATTTACAAAAACTAGGGAGTGTATTCCTTCACACATTGCTCTTGTTGACTGAATATTTTAATTGATTATTTGATGAAGTCTTACTTAGCTTATATGTCTTTGCCTGCTTGTATGCATATGTACCACCTGGGTGCAGGTACTGACAGAGTCCAGGAGAGGATGTTGGAGTCCCTGGAACTGGAGTTACAGGAGGTGGTGAGCCACCATGCAGGGGCTGGGAACAGAACCTGGTCCTCTGCAAGCAGCTAAGCCATCTCTCCAGAACCCATTTTTAATTTTTAAAGTTTATTTTAATCCCCTCCCCCGCCCAATGATGGAGCTCTAACACGGAGCCTTGTAGACAACAGGCAAGTGTTTACTATTGAGTTATTTCTCCGGCCTTGAGTTACACACACACAAATAGTAATGGTGACACAGTTAAACTATGTGAAAATACTAAAACACACAACACTCAGTGTTTTGTCATTATTTACACTTGACATTACTTCCAGCGCTAAACATGTGCTTGCAGCACGTAGCAGCCTTTACACTTCCCATCTAATGGATGGATGGATGGAACTCACCAACGGATTGGCCATGAGTAGTAATGGCTTCACAAAGAAAGAGTCAAGGACAAACAGTATAGCATTCAGACCGGCCTGGGACTCACTACATAGCCCAGGCTGACCTTGAACTTGAGGCAATTCTTCAGCCTCAGCTTCTCCAATGCTGAGACTACAGGCAGGAGCTACTGTGCCCAGCTTTACATTAATAAATTTTACTTACAAATTTAAATTAGTTGAAACTGCTGACCTCTACCCATTTCCCAAAATGTCCCCAATAAAGGACAAAACTAAAGAAGTTGGACATTTTGCAACCCTTGGGACCACCATCTTGGCACTGGAGACCCTGACCAGTAAGTGGTCTGCCCTAATCTCTCCATTATTGTAAACCACTAAGCCACTACCTAAATGTTTCCCTTCATGGTAAAATCTTGAAGTCTCTTACTTCAAAGATGCAAAAAACATGAATGACAACCATATGAATCTCCACTAATACTAAAGCCAAAGCAAAAGGCCTTGCCAAGACATCTTACTCCCTGCTGAACTATAGAAATTATTCAAGTCACACGTTTTACTGAGAATAGCCCAGGCTGGATCTTTAGAAGAGGGATTTAGTAGAACTTTCATATCTCATGAGAGTTTCTAACTGGTTGAACTGGATGGCATCTCTTCCCACTCCCTTTTGAATTCTAGCACAGTGAATAAGTCGCTAGAACTCTATCTGGTCCTAGGCTTTAGCCTGTACTTTATACATTTTCAATCTTACACCTTATCCCGTAAGAGCTGGTAACCACACTGAAGGCATACTCCTCTGAGATTGACTGACCACAGATTGCTCTCCAGAATCCTCAACAGCTTTTTTGATATGCATCTAATTTGAGCATAAACTACAATGAACATCCAGGTACATCTGTGTCCCATTCTGGTGACAGTTCCAGCTGGTATGTGTCTTTCCTTGGCTTATGATTTAGAGGCCCACATCAGATTGAGTTGGTTCCCTCTTGAAAGTGACACCGTAGCCCCGCATCCCAGATGGCATCGCACTGGTACCAGATTTCACTATCAGGTGATGACAGTTCCTTAGACAACATGGCTCCAGCCAAAGGCATCATCCTTTTATGACATCTTTTATGCCAGAGATGACTTTACTCAGATACTAAAGCTGGTACCCAGCGACAATCTCTCCTAACAAGCCTGTTGGATACAAGACATCTTTTCTTTTCTTCCTTTGATAGTAAAATTCTTCTACATTTTGTAATCCTGTTTATTTAGTTTCCTGAACATACTTCTTCTCCTTTTCCTCCATCTCTACCTCCTCTTCCTTCTTCTTTGATGTTTTACTTATTTATTTCTTCCTTCATATAATACATTCTGAGCCCCTCCCCTTCACTCCTCCCAGCTTCCCCCATCTCCCTTCTCCCACAGATCTACCCCCAGTTCCCACCCCTCCCCTTAATCCCAACCCCATATTCTCCTCAGAAAGAAGTAGTTCTCACAGGGTTGCTGCTCAAGCAGGGCATAACAAGATGGAACAAGGCCAGGCACTGGTGCCTACATCAAGAGTGGACTAGACAACCCAGCAGGAACAAAGGGTCCTGAGGGCAGGTAACAGGGTCAGAGATCCCCACACTCCAACTTGTAGGAGTTTTGCAGGAACACAAATCCAGATAACCATAAGATACATTTAGGGTACCCTGCAGGTTCCATGTCTGCCTTCTCGGGCTCTGTGAGTCCCTAAGAGTGCTGGTCAGTTGACTCCATGGAGTTCGTTCTCCTGGTGTACTTGACCCCTCTGGTGCCCTCAGTCCCTCCTTCCTTTCTTCTGTGAGGTTCCCTGAGCTCTGCACGATGTGTGGCCCTGGGCCTCTGCATCTGCTCCCATCAGCTGCTGGAGGAAGCTTCTCTGATGAAGATTGGGTTAGGCACCGATCTATGAGCAGACAGGATATCATTAGAAATCATCTCCGGGCAGGCATAGTGTTCTGCCTAGGCACACTTCTTATTCTCTGATAAAACATATCCCTTATGTTGCCACACTTTAAGGAAATTTGAGTTTATTAAAAATTAGTGGAGATTATGGATTTCACATCAATCATGCCCTGACTCCTGGGATGAGTCTCAGGCTGACCCAGTTTCCCTTCAGCTTCCTACCATGACCACCACAATCATGCTTTTACCTTGCTCAAACACACCACCTCATCATAATGAATACATTTCCTTCAAATAATGACCCAAGCTACATGTCCACATAGCTAGCTATACAATTTTCCCTGTTGTCTCCTTTGCATGTTTACGTTACTGAAATCATACCTCAGTTCACACTGTTCACATTAGGATCTCTCATAGTTGGCAATCCACCAGGAACTCGCCAATTCGTATCAACCCAAGGGCTCTGAGCTAACGAATAGTGTTTAGTCATATCAACAGAGCTTCCCACAGCCATACAAGTTAGCAACCTTGCCATAAGCACAGGAGTCTTTGTTTCATTGACAGCACAACTACCAGCTGGCACCTGGTGTCCTTTCAGGTTGTATTCAAAGGCCAAGAATGTGTTATTTTTAATGCAACAAAGATACAACTAGTCTAAATAGTAACAGTTAACGGATTGATCATTGCTCCTTTACTAGCTGTGGAGAGATGGGTTTATGTTATCCAGGATACCTCATACTATGTGTATATTGACCTAAACAAATACAGCAATAGCCATGAGACGTAAGTCAAACAAAGATTCTTGTTAATCAAAATCTTCCATTAGAATCTCTGAAATTCAGTGGTACCTCATTTATCCTTGTGTCTACTGCCCACAGAGTGGGGTACTTGGTTGGAAACAGCATACGCCTAATAAGACTTCTTTTTATTACTACTATCAAAGTTGGCCTCAAGTGACTAAACTAAGATGTCTCACCTGCCTTAAACATTGGCCGGACCCATGTAACAAATTTTACCTGAATTAGTATCATTGAAATTGAGGCGTCATGAGATGAATTTCATTGAATGTTCAGTAACTTTTCCTTTTCTTGACACATTAATGAGTGTGTCAATTAGGACACATTAGTCCTGCCTCTGATCACAGCACAGTAGGCAGACACAGGGATAAGCTGGTATCCAGATTGGTCAAACCAGTGAAGTCAAGAAGTGACTCTGCCTCAAGGTGTAGAGTGATTGAGGAAAACACCCAACAAATACCAGCCTTAGGTGTCCAACGTGAATGAATGTGTGTACACGTGCACCTGCATGCCCATGTGCCCATGCACATGTGAATATGCACACATACCCCACACATATGTGCAAAATGAAAACAAATTAAATTTAATAAAAATGAAGAAAGAAATAACTGTAAAAGAGTGACTGCAGCAGAATGACAGAGCAGGAGTTCTCTGGTTTCTTCTAGATTGACAGAAATATGCCCTGACTTACCAGAGGCAAGATCACCCCTAAATATCCCACCACTTTGGATTCAAGCTTTGATGCTTCTTCAGCCAGCAAGATGAATGATTCTCTTTGAATCATTCCACAAGCCAAGTGGAACTATCTGGAGTTTGTTTCTATAGTGGCGTCCTGTTGTGGAAGTTTATTTTTGGTTATGTATAAAATAATTGTTTTGTGCACTGTTGGGTGAGGGTCTGCCTAGATATTGGCATTTTGTATTGTCTGCAGGTGTTGGATGTACATGGGGGATGTTTGATTGCTAATGATCTACATGTGCCATCAGTAGAATACCTGAGGAGTTCTGTATCAATAAAAACACCTGAGTTCAGATGCCATTGTCCAGATGTTCCATTGTCCAGTATGGTGCCAGTCAGGATACTGGGTCCCTCTAATGAGGTCTGGCAGCGTTTGCACCTATGAAAAATGTCTCTGTGTCTTCTTAGCTGAGCTGCCACAGCAGTGTACTGCTACAAATGGCACCCAACATGCAGCAGTGACACCATGCCAGCTATATCCAACAGAGACAGGGAAGAAGAAAAAGAAACTCCAGACCTCACAGAGTCTGCTTTGTTTTGTGCAAACCTGTCCAGATACTGGTGAGATGAGGCAGTCCTGACAAGACACACCTACTATGGTGATGAGAACTCCACCCCATGAGGGAACCCTTCTTGCAGACAAGGTGACTGGTTATTTTTCCTGCAAACCAGACTCTATCTTAAAATCTGGGAAGTGTTTCCTCAGGGTCAGCACAGAGAAGTGGTCTTCCAGAATTGGCTGAGGCTGTATCTTGTGCTGATAGCCAAATCTGGTATTTTAAGAGCCACCCAGGTGGTGCTTGTTTTGAAGACATGAAGGGGTCATGGAGAAGAACTGAGGCTTGGCACTATGAGCGGCCAGAAGAGGCCATTGGTAAAGGTACAGGCTCAGTGGCAGCTGAAGGCCCAGATTGAAGGGCTCATGTAAAGAAATTGAGGCTTGGCACTATAAAGAGAGCCCAGGAGAGGTTATTGGTAAAAATGCAGCTTAGTTGCAGCAGAAGACTCCAGCATTCTGAAGATGCCAGTACCATGGGACAACCACAAAGAGCAGCAGCAGTGGTGGAGGGGAGCCAGCCAGAGCCTGGAGAACAATCTGTGTGTGCTGCAGAGGGCATAAACAGAGAAGTGATTCAAGTCTTTGGAGGAGCCCAGAAGCTCGTGAATGAACTCCAGATAATTGGACATTGATAATATTTTTCTGCTGTCCAAAGACATTGTGAAAAGTTTGATAGATGTTTGGTTTCATTTGGTCCTGTGCATTAGCAACCCTCATGATTGTTTTTCTTGTAAATTGTGTTGTAGAGATAAAGCAACTTTTTTTATTAGCTTATACAGAAAAGGGGAAATGTTGTAGGAGTTTATTTTTAGTTATATATAAAATAATTGTTTTGTACACTGTAGGCAAAGGGCTGCCTAGATCTTGGTGTTCTGTATTGTCTGCAGGTGTTGGATTTATGTGGGGGGATGTTTGATTGCTGATGATCTGCACATGCTATCAGTAGAACAGTTGAGGAGTTCTGAATCAATAAAAACACCTGAGTTCAGATGCTTGGGATTCCACTGTCCAGTATGGTGCTGGCCAGGATAATGATTCCCTTTACTGAGGTCTGGCAGGGTTTGCACCTATGAAAAATGCTCCCCCATCATTCTGAGATATTTCTCAGTTGCCAGGAAGTATTGCAAATATGGGTAGGCCCACCAGGATTCAATTACAAATGAAGAACGCAGGTGAGGCTCACAGCAACAAATGTGCAAACCTTGGTGTCAACTGGAGTATCCCAAGCTAAAAGCCTGCTATGGTGCTTCTTTGAATGCAGTGGTCACAGACTACTTAGGATTTGAGACAGGTTTCTGTGGAAGGATGGTCATGGAAAAAGCCAGGTCATGTAGTATGGAATAAATATTTACTCATTTCATATTCAAACATTCTTATATGACCATAACAATAAAGAACACTCAGAAAAGCAAGATGTCCCCAAGAATAGGGTGACAGGGACTAGCATAAAAGTTTTGATCAGGCTGACAATTCAAATTTAGCTGCTTGTGCAAAGTTCAGGGAGCTTCAAGAAATCCAAAAAACTCAGAAATTTATCAGAGAAATTTAATAGAGGCTGCTATAATTTTCAAAAGTCAAACACGGCAGGATGATGGTGGCACACACCTTTCATCCCAGGACTCAGGAGGCAGAGGCAGGTGATCTCTGTGAGTTCCGGGCCAGCATGGTCTACAGAGTGAGTTCCAGGACAGCCAAAATTACAACAGGGAAACCCTCTCTGGAAAAAACAAACAAACAAACAAACAAACAAACAAACAAACAAAAAAGTCCAACAGATCCTAACTCACAATGTCTATACCTCAGCTTCTTGAGTGATGGGATTGTTTCACACCCAGCTCAGTGCTTCTTTGTTTCTTTTTTTAGTTAAGCTCTACCAATTACTGCATCAACAATCCCTGTAGCCCTCTAGCTCTCTGCTTAGCTGCAGTTCAAAGAGAACACGTAGACCTGGTTGTCCCACGTGGTAGAACGTCAGAGCTCCTTTGTTTCAACTTCATCAAACTTATTTCTTAGCCATTTTTGAAATGGCTTCATCCCTGAATCTAATTTCCCCACGGAACACACCCCAGGGCAATGTCTTCAGCCTTAGTTAATTCAATATTGACTTTTAGCTCAAATTTTTTTCCTTTAATATTCTAGCATGTTAAGTTTAAGTACAGACTTTATATTTGCAAATTCAGCTATTTATACGGAATGTATAAAGTGTGGATGTTAACATTTATAATATATGCTTATTACATATAAACTGTTGGTTATTGTCTGCTTACTGATACGGAATTGGCTTTGATTCCCGAACTCTCTGATGTTTGCCCTATTCTAGTAACTGGACTTCTGCTTTGCTCATGTGGCTTATGACAAAGGCTTTGTCAAGAACCAATTCCAGGAATCGTTCCGCCATACGATCTGCTTAGATTTCACATGCTGTCTTAATTCTCTCTCCGTATCAGTGCCCGCTTCAAGACCAGAGACCCTACCTCCCAACAATTGTTTACAGTTAAAGAGCATTAAGTGACAAGGAAGATGCCGAAATAAACATGATACGCCGTGGTGAAAATTCTTTCAACGGGAACTGTGGCCACCGTATGGGAAAGTGCAAGTATTTAAAAGTAGACATAATGTCACCAACTAAGCAGCTCGTGTAGAGTTCAGTGGCCAATGAGGTGTGGTAGAGATGAGGATTTATACTCGATGGCTGCACCAATGCTGAATTATTATAGGAAATACATTATTAAATAAATAAAATACACGCATGTGTCAAGAATGACCAATATGTTGTACCCGCTAAATTATAATTGATTCAATTATGTGCACTTGAAATATAAGAACAGAAAATATGTGGATAATGAAAATATATTGTTAAAATAAAGTTATGGCGCTTAGCGGAGAGTCCAGACGTTGAAATTCCCAATGCTCTTTATTAATCACAAACCATGTCAAATCTCAGGGAATCCCATACCCGGGAGGCTAAGCAGAGACTTCATTTCTTTTTCCCCATCTCCCCTGCTTCTCCTCAGCCCTTATTTAACTTTTTTCCCTAGCCCCCTCTCCACATCCAGGCCTTCATTACAATACAATAGTACCTTAGCATACTCGGCTAGGGGTGATCAGAGTCTTCTTTGATCACCCGCCTGCAGTTCTTTCATGTCATGGGTCACCTTCAACTGTAAACAGTTAGTTCTATCTGTGGAGATCCCAGCAGGGCTAGCACAAGGGTGTGAATAGGTAGGAAGCAAGGCCTGCATCTGCTGCAAGGCATCTGGCTTCCCAGCTACAAGGGATCAAAGCCCTTTTGCAAACCAAAACAGCACACAGGAGTAAAATATCCCACAACAATATATATCCTGAAAGTATAAAGCACCAGTTAGTGGTTATTCATCATTATTGATGAAGAGATGAGAGAATTCAAGAATTTATAAAGAACAACTGAGCTGTCATTAGCTATGGTAAGGGACCTTGGAGTGGTGGCAAACCTGAAGGGAAAGAAATGAGTCTAAATTAGGCATGTGGTAGCCAGGTGTGGTGGAGCACACCTTTAATCCCAGTACTCAGGAGTCAGAGGCAAGAAGATTTCTGTGAGTTCAAGGCTAGCCTGGTTTACATAGTGAGTTCAAAGATGGGCCAGGGCTGCATCAAGAGACTCTGTCTCAAAAAACTAAAACAAAAAAATTGGGCACATGAGAGTTGGAAGTCTGTTTGAGTCACCCAACAGGAATCAGTGAGCGACTCTCTCATTTGCTCCCATCCACCTGTTGAATGAGAGTGTCCCAGCAATTCCCCTTCCTGTGGTCCCTTGGAAGCACCCTTCCTCACCTCTGTGCAGTGTAGCCAATACTCTGCTTCTGGCATTCCACATATTGTGCCTTGCAGACTTCCTTTGCGTCTCACTTGACCCGAGTACCTGAACCTTTGAACCCAGCTCTCCTCCTCATCAAGGTTTTCTCAGAGAGGGGCTATCTTAACAAGAGGGCGCTAGACACAGCTTTGCTAATAGCCACAGTTCAAAGGGGTTTCTTGTGTGACACAAACCTGTCTAGGGCTCAGAGAGCCATGTGTTTGCCTGCCAGGATGGAGACATGTTTAATGTAAGGATACTATAGGCATCCATGACCTTAAGATGAGGGCCTTAGTAGGGTATCACTAGAGTTTAGAGACACTCTCCTGAAGAAGATCCAGCCCCAAATTCAAGAAAATAAGTAGAAACAAATGCATGACAGCGGTCAGAGTGTTGGATGATCTTGATATATGGAGTAAAATCCAGACAGGAAAATCTTTAGAATTTGTGAGTTTGGTAAGAACAGCTCTGCAATTGATTTTAAAATCCATTTCCTACGAATTACGTGTAAACGACATGGTAGAGACTGAGGTGGAGAGAGCTGAATGGCAGAATCGAAGGCACAGGCGGGGACCCAGTTCACTGAAGAGAGGAGCAGTGCGAAGGAGGAGGATGGCGGCGTGTCTAGCTTCTCTCTCACACAACTTCCCATCATCGTGCAACAATTCATCGTTCTAACTCACTCCTGTTATACTGAAGTCTTGATGAGAAATGGCTGCTTCCTATTTTCTAACTCATCAGCATTTTTTCTAGATGGGATCTCCACCTTCAGGCTTTCTATATCTTCAGAATATTCTAACAGGAATGTTGTGGATGGCAAGCTGTTGTACTCGTAACTGACCACTGCAGTTTCCAGGAACAGAGACAGCAAGGGTTTGAGTAAAGAGTAAAGTTGGAGTAAAGGGCAAGTTAGGGTTTCTTGGAAGGAAGTGGGATGTGTCTTAAAGCAACGGTTAGCCTGTTTCAAATTAGAAATTTAAGATAAGGAAAAATAATCATTTCTTAAACCGTCTTTTTATTTATTCCTTGACAAATGTAAACAAGGGATCTTGATCGTATCTATTCCTAACTGCCCCACCCGATGCTGCCAAGAATCCCCAACACAGCCCTTCCCCCTTCACAACCTCCCCTTATCCTTTCCTTTCCTTTCCTTTCCTTTCCTTTCCTTTCCTTTCCTTTCCTTTCCTTTCCTTTCCCTTTCTTTTTTGTTAACCCACTGAGTCTAATTAGTATTGTCTGTTGGAATGTCGATTGACCTTGTTGGCTTGATCTTGTGAAGGTTACCATAGCTACAATGAGATCATGCATGTGAGGGTCATATTGTGAGGGCTGGTGATTTGAACTCAGGTCCTCATGCTTCTGCAGGAACTGCCCTTGTCCGCTGAGCCACTGCCCCAGCCTTCTGTGTTTTCTTTGAGATGAGGCACATAGCCCAGGCTAGCTTGAACTGTCTGTAGAGCCTAGGAAAATCTTGACTTCTTGATCCGCCTGCCTCCAAATCTGGAATCCTGGGGTTACAGGCATGAACTTGTTACTTTATCTCTATGAAAACATAATTTTAATCATTTTGAGTGGAATTACTTTCAAGTAGTGAAACTCTCATCTAAACCTGAGTTTATTTATTTAAAATATTAGATGTTATTCAATTTTGTTAATATTTAATCATATTTACAATGTAATTGATATATTATTTAAAATATAGTTCAAATATTACTTTTTATGTGTAAGAATAAAATATGTACGTTGAGATGGTAATTTGACATACATATAAAGCTATCTGAATTATGACAGATTATAGGAAAAAAAAACTAATGAACCAATTCCAAAGCCAATAAATACTTCAGATATATTAACCTGTAAGATCATTAATATATATTAATAATTTGACAGATATTTATTTATTAAATACATAGTTAAAAACCCATGAAACTCTCAAAAGTTAGGCAAAAGGGCACATGATTTTTAAAAAAGGATATAGGCATAAACTATAAAGGAAGGTAAGGTTCTGCCGTGAACATCCCTAAGGAGAGCTGCAAAGGATGGAAGCACAATACACATCTTTAATATGAGCCCCAGAAGTTTTATAATTATTATTATAACAAAAATTATACAAAACTAACACCCATTCAACATAGGAATAGTTTCTAGGCTGATAATTAATATTAAGTTCTGAATAAATTTTTAGTTAATAAAAGAATACGTGTTAATTTCCAAATCTTTATTTTAAAGGTATTTTATATATATATATCCCCTCGTTTGGAATCTTGCTCTAAGGTATGGTCCAAACGTGTACAAAGGGTGAAATTTCCTTTATGGTTGTATTCATCCATTCTTCTTTCAGATCAGCTAATTCATGCCCGCAACTGTGAGATACAAACTGTGACCCTGGGCTGCCCAAGACGACTGTGGAGAAGCGGCCACATCAAGGGTGTCAGCCTCCTGATGCTGGAGGCCACACAGCAGGAGATGAGACCCCATGTGACTCTGGAGCGCGTTAGTGTCCCACCACCTCCTGAAGCTCCCCTAGCTTTCTTGTGTGCAGGGAAGGTAGGAAGAAACTCAGGCGAGAAAGAAAGAAAGGCGGGGCAGACAGGGAGATGGCCCCGGGTGTGTGTGTGTCACACACACGCCTGTGGAACTGTCTGTGAAATAAAATCTTCAGAGCACTTCACCGCCCCCACCGCCCACAACAACAACAAAACACCGGAGTTTGAACGTGCGAAGAAAACATAGCTCCAGGAGCAAAGATTCCATTGCACATATAGAAAGCATGGGCGGTGGGAAGGAGGCTCCTGTGGGACTCGGGCCAACCTGTCGGTCGGTCCTTGCGGAGGACCTCTTCTTCACTCAGGGGTGTGTGGCACGTGTTTCTGAGCCCTCCTTTAACCTCGTCGGCCACCTTGTTAGATTTCTCATAAGGTGCTTCCTGTAGATCGGAACACTGAGGATAAAGTAGGCTGTCTTCCTGAGTATGCGATGTAGAAGAATGAGCATCGAAAGCATGCCGTTCTGATTTCAGCACCATTTTCATTTCCGCTTAAACACGCCATGTCAGCACTAGAAAACTGTGTCTAAAGATACTTGGAACTTCATCGAGGAGGAGGCAAATTGCACGATGCATTTCTGTGTTGAAGAACACATACCCAGACAGAGGCTAGAAACTTTCCACTAGACCGAATAAGTCAGGAAGAAGGGAAAATCCATGTTCGGAGCAATATTGAGATCCATGAAGCACGAGTACAAATGGGCAGAGGTACCTGGGCGGGGCTGAGAGGTCACTACAGCTTTCATTACTGCCTGTGCTTTAGGAGAAACGATGTGGCTGTGGGGGTGCAGGCTGGACAGCTCCCCAACTTCCTTGTCTTCAGGTGTCAGCAGTGGGACTGGGAGATGGCTGCTCAATGGGAAGAAGCCCTGTTTTGGGGAACATTTTCTCTTATTTTCTATAGAGAAAAGAACAACAAGCACATTTAGTCTTACACTGACTTCCCAAAGAGGCACATGAGCTTCATGTACATCCTTAAATTTCTTCTTTATATTTTGTCAGCACAGAGATGAGTGTTTTCGCAGAGATTTTTTTTTAAAGGAATATAATGTTCTTCCTCTTTTATAAAGCAGCTGAGATTTGCAAAACCCAGGAATAACACATCCAGTTACTTGCTGAAAAGCTCAGCATTTTTTCTTTACTCATAATAAAAGTACAAAATGTTCACAGCACAGATTGTGCTCATGTGTTTACTACTAAGCGTGTAAGCTGAAGATATTTAAGAATTCATTCACAGGTATAGAATTCTAAGAAAACAACTGGGCATGTGTTAAAATATAAATATGTACGGTTTTTTTTTATAACAGTGAAAAATTTAAATTTAAAACAAGTACTTATCAAAAAAAATTTTCCCCATAAAATTTAGGGTAGTCATTCAATGGGATACTATCAAAAATATGTGAAAGGGGTTAGGGAAGAGGGGGAAGAGGGAGAAAGATGTAGTCATATTCTAATTTAAAAATGTATTTTAAAATGTAGGTATTAATTTTTTTCAAGGATACCGTGGACTTGCTGATCCAGAAATTGCCTAACACTTATGTTCAGAGACCCTCAGGAGGGTGTTCAGTAAAGCTAAGATCCAGGGTGCTGCTCACTACAGACCTGCCAGAGCATGGCCACCTAGAGGTTCAGGGTCTTAGATAACCATCGGCACAGAGAGTAAAGAGGACACAGATGCTCCAACATTTAGACAAGGCTGGAACAGGTTCACGACCTGCCTTTGCTTAGTACATGTAGCTCTCATCCCTCATCAAGGAAGCTTCTCTTTGCAGCAGACAGAGACCGTCAGAGAAAACCACAACTGGTCAAAACCACGGGGAACAACTGCCCATCTGTGCCCAGGCCCTGTGGATACATTGACAACACAACTCTTACTCCTAAGGCTCAGGGAACATTGTGGAAGAGGAAGCAGAAAGAGCCAGAGGACCAGGAAGTAAGAGAGTATCTCCTAGAAAAGACAGGGAAGCTACACTCCCAATACTGCAACAATATGGGTTCCTCAGCAAGACCTGAAAAATCTCAACACAGTGACAAAATCAACAGCTGGACTGATGTGGAAGGGAGAACTCTCACTGGCCTCACCTCTAGACAGAGAACTACAGGCACCTACTGAGAGAGGGAGAATTCATCTTCCCAGGGATGAGCCCATTAACTGTCTATCCCTGGTCAGCCCTGAAATCACGCACATACAGGCAACACTAGCTGGACTCAGCGGTTTGTAAATGTATGCATGCACATGTAATAAAGAAAAAGAGGGTGTGATCTTGGGAGGAAATAAAGGGAGATATGGAAGGGGGCGAAGGGAGAGGACACAGAGGGTTGGAGGGAGGAAAGGGAAGAGGTCAATGGTATAGCTACACTTTAATTATAATAGAAGAATCATTAAGAACAGTGAGCCACACATGTAAGGAGTGTGCTCATTCCCTCATAGTCCATTGCTTGAACCTGTCAGATACACGGTCGATGAGAGAACTGCACTCCTGGCGATCATCACACCTATTAGAATGAGGATTTTCATTGCAGATATTTAACACCGGCGTTTGGTGCACGACACTGCTCTTTATTAAGCTCAAAATAAAGATTTATTGTCAAACCAACCAACTAAACAAATAAACAAACAAAAAAAAATGGACCGTGTGGTGTGTATGGTTCAGTGACCGAGCTCTTGCCTAGCGTGCAGAAGGTCCTGAGTTTGATCTTGGGTACTGAAAAAATGAGATGGCATCTCCATGTATTGAATAGAAAATCCATGTTATTTCATAATTAAAACAGGTTACAAAAATTATGATCATCCAAATAGCTACAATATCGTACATAAAACGCTTAAAGCACCCGTACAAATGAAGAAAGGCAATTGTGCAGGTTTTAAAAAGTTTGAAATGATAAAATAGGAACTGAAGTTTATTTCATGAGTGGCCTTTACTATGCATTTTATTTTTATGTTAAAAGCAAAACAAAAAAAAAATCTTCTCAACTTAGCTTGTGACCCCTTCAGTACTGGGGTCCGTTTACTTGGTTATTATCAGATACTTAGAGAATATCCAGTCAATGGAATTCTCTGGAATCAACTTCATAATTTTACACGTGATCAAAACCCATAACCTAAATCAGTAACTGCACTCAAGTGCGGGTTTATTTTCTCTTTTTAAATAAAAATTGAAGTTGTAGTATAGTTACATCATTTTCCCCTTCCATTTCCTCCCTCCAGCCCCTCCCATCTACCTCCTCCCCTGCTCTCTTTCAAATTCATGGCCACTTTATATATATATATTCCTAAATGCATAAGTATAACTGGCTCAGTCTGTATGATATTGCTTGATTGTACGTACACGCTTTCAGGGCTGACCATTGGTATTGGATAACCAACTGGTAGTGCTCTTCCCTGGAGAGGACTGTTATCCCCACTATTAGCATTCCTTAGTTGCCTGTTGTTATGTGCCTTTGGTTGAGGCCTTGAGAGTTTTCTCCCCACTCATGTTATCATGTCTATTGGTGTCACTCTTCTTTAGGTCATATTTAGGCAGCCAGGTGAGACGTCATGTGTGTAGCTTCTGACCTTTCTAGTAGTCACAATCTCACATCAAACTTGCCTTTCCTCTGGCTCATATAATAGTTTTTTCCCCTTTTCTATAATGATCCCTGAACCTTAGGTACAGGTGTTATAGATGAATACCTTGGGAATGGGCTGCATATCTCTGCATCTTGATTGGTTATGGTTTTCTGTAATGGTCTCTGTTTCAAAGAGAGTGTCCTTGATGAGGGGTAAGGACTATACCTATCTGTGGGTATAAAGGCAAATATTTAGAATGCAGTTAGTAGTTATGACGGTTGAAGGTTGTCTTGAAAGATCCCTGACATCACTAGCCCAGGGTAGTTGGCTAGGTTTCCAGTACCATGCATGATTTCCCTCTTGTTAAGCTTTAAATCCAATTAGGAAGCCGTTGGTTACTGCCAAGGTATGTGTGCCACTACTGCATCCTGACATGTCGGTCATTGTTGTTTATAGGTGTCATAGCTAAGTAGGACTGTTGGTTGCTTCCCTCCTTTGGGAGTTTACATGGTGCTTTCTGGTACCATGAAAGCTAGTTTTCAGGGAGGAGATTTTCAGGTCAGATTAAGCTCAGTGGGCCTCTGATCCCTGTGTCTGAAGCGCATGGTGTCTTAAGCAATAGGTACTTTACTTCTACCTATAGGGGTGGGGGCAACCAAGGACAATAGGAATAGCCTATAATGGTTTGGAAGTCTCTTGGTCAGCCCTAATCAGTAACTCAAAGGAGAGCTTCCTCGTATGACATGGGTTTAGTTTTTGATGGCACTGTGTGTGGATAGTTCAAGACATAGATAATCAGCTCCACACTGAGCTAAATCTAAAATCACGAAAATAATGGTTATTCAGAAACAGAGAGGAAAGATGTCAGTCGTTGCACTGGTTGGGTTTTTATTAACTTGACACAAACCTAGACATACATATCTGGGAAGAAGAAATCTCAATTAAGAGATTGGCTCTATCAGCTTGCCCTGTAGTCAAGTCTGTGGAGGCATTGTTTTGATTAATTATTGATGTAGGAAAGTCTGTCTCACTGCTGGTTGTACCGTTCCTGGGCAGATATAAGAAAGCAGGCTGAGCAGTCCACAGTGAGCAAGTCAGTAAGCAGCACTCACTCCTCCATGGCTTCTGTCTCGGTTCCTGCCTCTAGGTTCCCGTCATGAGCTCCTGCCCTGACTTCCCTTCATGATGGACTGAGTACTGCGATCTGAAACAAACCCTCTCCTCCCCAAGTTGGTTTTGGTGGTGGTGTTTATCTCAGCAATGGAAAGCAAACTAAGATGGTCATAGATGTGGCAGGGTTAGAGTCCTGGAAAAGAGCCCAGGAGAACCTCTGGGTGACATGACAGCCCAGTTCTAGTGAAAACCCAAGCATTTTGAGGATGTCAGTACCATGGGCAATTGCCAAGGACAGCAGCCTTTGTGGAGTGGGGCAGCCTGAGCCATTGTGAGGCGGGACATCATGGTGGAGCTCACATGGCAGTGCAAAGTACCTCACTTCCTAGTGGGCAGAGATGGAAAGGGGATTCCAACGAAACGTGTCTTTGCAGGGTATTGCTCTGGTGACCTGCTTCCTCCAACAACACATTTCCCAAATCTCCTAGAACACTCTTGTAGGACCAAGGATTGTACACACAAGCCTGTGGCAGAACATTTTGTATTGAAATTGTAACAACGAACTTGAGGCCTTGCAGTCTCTAACTGCATTATAGCACAGTAGTATTCAAATAGTATATTATTGTCATAAAACATACATATATATGTATATGTACACACACACACACACATGAAACAAAACAAAGAGAACCCCCCAAATCCAAGTGCGTATGACAAAAAGTGCATATGATATGTGTGTATGTGTAGGATGCATGTGCTCACATGTATGATATATGCACTTGGATATGTGTGCACATTAGTATGTGTGCATGTGTGTGCCACAGTGCATATGGAAATCAGAGGGCAACCTCAGATGTTGGTCCTCACCTTCTACCTTAACAAGTTCTCTTCTTTGCTGGCTTTTGTGTGTGCCAGGATAGTGATCCTGAGATCTTCTGGGGGGGGGATTCTCTTTTCTCCACTTCCCATGATGCCATAGGAACATTGGAGATACAAGTGTTTGCTACTGCACACCAGATTTTACGAGTGCCCTAGGGATTTCAACTCAGGTTTTCATACTTTTATGGCGAAGAACTAGGGAGATGGCTCAGTGGAGCTAGTTCCCCTCAGCCGATCTTAGACAAGGATGGCAAAGACACTATGGAGAAAAGATAGACTCTGTAATAAATAGCATTGGGAGAACTGGCTGTCAACATAGAAAAGAATGAGACAAGATCTTCACCGTGCTCCATGCACAAGAATGAACGCAAAATGGGCTAAAGACCTAAATGTACAGCGGGGTTATGTGGTGGGTCTAATTTTAACTTGGTGAGAACTCTCCACACTGATTTCTAGAGTGGCTGTACAAGCTTTTGCTCCATCAGTGGTGAGTGAGAGCTCCCCTTCCCCAGCCTCGTCTTTGACAAAGGCGATCATCCCATCTAGGATAACATGCTGAGTGAAATTTTCTTGATATACTTGGGAGAAATTCCTAGTGAAGCTAGTCAGATCAGAAAGAAACTATTGGATGATGTCACTTGCACGTAGAATCTCAATAAAAACACCACCATAGACATTATAAATGTAGTTACTAGAGATAAGATAGGGGTGTGGAAAGGGAGAGATGGTATTTAAAAGACACAAAGTTTTTGTTATTTGCAGCACATCATCGTGGAGACCCAACGAACAGGACGAATACTACACGTTAGTACTGTATGGTATGGATTTTAGTTTGTTCTTTAATTTTTAGTTTTTACTACAAGTAAGAAATGAGATGAGATATGGTAGCTAATTTACTTGGCTGTAGTCATCATTTCACTGTGTGTATGGAGAGCAAGATCTTGTGTTACATACCTTCAATATATACAGTTTTTCAAAAGCTACCTGGACTTCCCAGGTCAGCTCAGTACTTTTAAGGACACACGCTGCTCCACAAGTCATCAGGACACCTCCCCTGAGAAGGAGATAATGCACACAGATGCGAATGTTGTTTTAGCAGAGTGACACAGTCAGCCTCTCCCCTTCACACCAGATATCATCTGTGTCGCTTGTTCTTGTGATGGGAGACGACGGGAACTGGGAATTGGGAAATTAAGCAAAACCTGGATACAACAAATGTCCACTTACTTGAGTTTTTGTCTGTGCTCATTGCTCGGGTCTTTGACTCAAATCATTTTAGTTACCGTCCTAAGGATTAGAGAATTACCTAAAATGTGTGTTGTCTCCATACACTTATCCAGTTGAATATTTGGATTCGTGTTTTGTCATCCTAAATAGGTGCCCAGATACTGTAACCTTTAATGAGATATAGACAAATGTGGGAAGTAAAGTGACATAACAGTAATGCAAGCTTTGTGAAGTTAGAAAACACTGAACATAAAAACCAATATAGCAAAACCAAAATATTCATTACAGAAACACAAAAAAAACAATTGACAGTACAGGGAAACAAGTTTATAAAGGGAGTAAAACTTGAGAACTTTAATTACACCTTTAAAGAGAACAGAAATGTCTGGGGGAGGCACAGATCAATAATATAGCCTAAGAAATGAGGTCCTCCATAAATATAAATGACAGTAAATGGGATAAAATAAGAAGTTGAACGTGTACTAAAATAGAAGTTTTCAAAGGTGGAAAAACACATTAAATATGTGGACCGAAAAGGAACCTTATACTTTGGGGAATAAATGATGAATATTTAATTCATATAAATTTATTTTTTAATATTTTTAACTTATAAATTAATTCTTACAAAACACATAAAATTCAGATATCCTTTGAGTATAGTGGGAAATCTTTGGAAAGAAGACACTCACGAATTTAGGGAACAGACAACCTGCTATCTATCAGAATATCAGAAAGTACACTGGTCTCAGGCTTGCTCTCTGCACTAGGCGGTGATGAGTACAGAGTCGTGGGTTGCACCATGAAAACGCTTCTGACCCGAGCCTCTACTCAACCTGTCTGTCACGTACAAGAACCGTACAACAGCCAGATGTGTAAACTCTCGGAGCACGCACAGCCACATGATGCCCAGCGTTATTTCATAATGAATTCGGGGAACAGGGAAGACAGCTAGGGGAGGTAAGAGAAGGGGAAACGTGCGTCAGCTATTCCGAGCAAATCCTGTTGGAGTCAGCAAGACCCAAGGCAAGAGGAGAAATGCTGAGATACTGTTTAGGAGAATCTGCGGTTGAATTCTTCACCTCTTCCTTCCCCAGGCTTCCCTCTCTGACCACTGTCTCTCCCTTAGCGAGGGAAGGAGACTTGAAGGGGAAGTTCGCTGTGACCTCTTCCTAAACAGGGCAAGGACGTGAATACGGAACTCCAGTTTAGACGGTGGAGGATTCCCGGATTTGGGGAAGGCTCTTGTGATCCAGAAGCTGTGACTCTGGGATCAGGGGCTCATATTCTGGCTCCGGCCATACTGTACAATAGTATTCACTCGAACTTACTTATTGTTGGTCCTTCTGTGAACATGGGGCACAAAAAAGGAAGGACGGATTGAATTCAGGGGGATGTAGGGTCGGATGCAGCCCGTCAGTGTTCCAAATTCTTTCCTATACACAATGTAAAAATATATGTTAAGCCTTCAAATGTGAGCGTTGAAGCAAAAAGTCACTCGATATTATTTCTAAATAGTTACTGATTTATCGTTTGTTTTTAATTTAAAATATGAGACATACACTTCCAGCTGTCTGCATGCCATAGATGGTGGTTCTTCTTATAAGGCAGGCCACTGGTATAGTTCCGAGATCTTGTCTAGTTTCAGTATCTCCATCTGCATGAGTGAGTGTGTGTGTGAGACACATACACGCATACACGCATACACACACACACACACATGCACACACACATACACACACACACATATGCACAGACATATACACACACATATACACAGACATATATACACACACATATACACAGACATATATATATACACTCATACACACACACACATAAACACACACATGCACAGAGAAAGAGAGAGAGGCAGAGAGAGAGAGAGACAGAGACAGATAAATAGAGAGAGAGAGAGAGGAAGAGAGGGAGAGGAAGAGGGAGGGAGGACATGTACAGCTATGCAGAGACAGCTCCCTTGATTACTAGAATTCAGCCTTTAACAAGCATGGATTTGTAACTGTCTTCTCTCCAGGATTCTGCTCCTTCCCCTCTTTCCCCTGTGCCCTCTATGTCACTCTCTCTGTTTCTTATGTGAGGAGCTCTCTCATCTTGTGTACCACTCCCAATTTCTCTTAAAACAAGTCACGCTCTCATTCTTTGCAATTTGTTTGTCTTGTTTACCTATTATTTAATTCTCCCAGACCCACGTGAGAAGTGTCACATGAACTCGCCAGGGAAGCCAGAGTCTCTCTTCCTCTGTTCCTCTGTGTCTCGGTACAAGATAGAGAAACGAGTTGGCCTCACCTGATGTTGGCACTCCTCCACATCATTCCTGCCTTGCAGAAACTCAGGTAAAGTTATGTGGGGGAAGTCACTATAAAATCCTTAGTGGACTTTCCGAGACACAAGAGATTTCTTCTGGGAGTCTGCATTTCAGGAGAGGCAGTGCTTCGTAAGTAAGGTGCAGATGCGGCTGTTGTCATGGAATGGTCTGGGAGAGGGTGAACTGGAAATGAGTATGAGCTGCCATTAACGTCCTTCAGGTTTATTCTAGACACACCGGGTAGGTATGCTGTGTTGAAAATAGGTCTTTGGTCAAACTGTAAAATATGATAGAGCCAATTCTCCAGGAGAAGGGTTCAAAATCAACCTCTGCAGCATCAATAATGAAAAAAAAATATAGATCCTGAAAATGTAGGAAGCTTTTTTTTTTTTTAATATCTATTTTTACCAGTTTTCTTGTTTTCCCATTCTAGTGAAGTTTTGGTTTCTAAAATAAACATTTTGGCATAATCTGTAGTTGTACACCAACTGTGTGGGCTCACAAGGAAGACATAGAGGCATATTCACAGATGCAAACCCTGCCAGACCTCAGCAGAGAGGACCATTAGCATGGCAAGCGCCATCCTGGACAGGGGAACCCTGAGCGTCTGAGCTCAGGGGTTTTAATTGACCCCTAAGCTCCGCAGGTGTTCTATTGATAGCACATGCAGATCATGAAGAATCAAACCAACACCCGCAGACAATACAAATGCCAAGGCCTAGGGATCTTTTTCCCAAAGAGTGCACCAAACAGCCAAAAATAAACTTCTGCATCACGAATCCCTTACGTTTCCCACTAAAATCACTTTCTAAGTTTTTTATTTTTTCTAGTAATAGTTATTACAGCCACATTTTCTTATATTTTGCTTATTTTAGCAAATGCAATGGTGTATGTTCAGCATTTTCTCTTCTCATTAACATATTAACTATGCCTAATAATGGGTATGACAGTGGCTTTTCCCTACACACATTTAATCCACTTTGATCATGTGCATCCACTGCACTGCATCTCTAATTCCCCCTTCTCACTTCTCAGATCCCCTTTCATTTCCTCAATGGTTGCCCTTCTGCTTTCATATCTTTCCCCCCCTTGGATTCTACACATGAGAAAAACTCAGACGATGCCTGCCTTTCTGATTCTGGCTTCTTTTGCTCGACACGGTGACCTCCAGTTCTATCTATTTCCCTGAAAAATGACATGATTTCATCCTTCTTGGTGGCCAAATGTTGTTGTGCTGTATATGCAGCACACTTTCTCTACCCATTTATCAGGCACATGGGCTGACTCCATATCGTGACTGGTCATAAATGATGTTGCAAAAGGGATACATGTTTATTTCTATCATTTGATGGTATTGGTTCCTTCTACTATGTATGGGGGGAGCGGTATCATGAGATCACATGGTAGTTCCAATTCTATATTTCCAGGAAAGGGACACTTCTATTCATTCACTCTTTCCCCTGTGTCCTCAGGGCTGCCATTCAGGATTTCAAGGTGGTGTGGCCACAGCAAGTGTCATGCCTTCAAAACGCCTCAAAACCAGGAAGCAAGAGGGACAGACAGGGTCGAAGTGCAGTTGTGATCCGGCTTTTCACTATTCCACCAGCCAAGGTCGCCTGATGCAGCGAGGTGAGCGTCACTGCTACCTTCAGAGATGTTCAGTTACGCAGATATTTCTTCATATTATGATGTTTTTAGGGTATCACTTATTTTTGCCGGCAAAATATGAATGTTTTATAATATTTCAGTTGTGCAGAGGAAAACTGGAAAAAATGTATCCTTTCTCCTCTTGGACAATAGGTGGGGGGAAATCATTCCACTAATTCAATATGTATTCTTCCATGCACCTGTCTTTGATTAAGAATATGCTCATGAGTAGAAACTGGGTGCCAGATTTCAGCCAGCAATCTATAATCTACAGCCTTAGAATTTCTGACCTTTGAGTTGGGTGGTTGGCTCATGTATGCCTGTACCAAGTAGATGCATAATTATCAGTTATTTGGTCAGAACAGCCCTTCTTGAATCCTGGGAATGGAATATATCATGATTTCCACACTGCTTAAAAGGTCAGAATGGCCACTTTCCATGGTCTCTTGAAACACTTAGCATGTGCCTTCTTTTGAGTTATAGACAATATTTATGTTAGAAGTTGCTCAAGTTTTGGAACCTAATATGTGCTGGCTAGCTTTTTGCCAACTTGACATAAGCTAAGGCTCATCTGAGAGTAGGGAGCCACCACAAGATCAACCTGTAGGCAAGCCTGTGAGGCATTTTCTTGGTTAATGATTGATGTGGGAGGTCCTAGCCCATTGTGGGCGGTGCTGCCCCAAGGCAGGTGGTCCTGGGGTATAGAAGAAAACAGACTGAGCAAGCCATGGGAAGGAAGCAGAATTCCTTCATGGCCTCTGCTTCAGTTCCTGCCTCCAGGTTGCTGCCTTGAGCTCCTGCACTGGCTTACCTCGGTGGATTGTGACCCAGGATACACTGTAAAGGAATGCTTTGGCCAAGAAGTTTGTGGTGTAAAGCCCCTGCCTCTTATGATGACATGCCACTTGGACCACTTGGGCTTCTGGGAACATCTTGGAGGGAGGTATTTAAGAGAGGCAGTTGGAACAGCAGTTGGAAGAGACAGGGCAAGAAAAAACTGATGATAGGTAAGCAGGCAGAAATAAGGCTCAGATAAAGTGGACTAACTGGGGTTTTAAAAGTTACAACTTAGATCTTCTCAGTAATTGCCGTTCAGGGAGAAGCTGAACCAGTGGAGTTCTGTTCAGTTACCAGTAAAAGAGTAACATAACAGTTAGCAACTTTTGAGAGCCCAGACCCAAAGGGCAGAAAACAGCCACACCCACACCCATAGCCCTTGTTTAAAGAAAAGCCTTTTACAATACACAAGCTAAATAAACCCTTTCCTACACGAGTTGCTTTGGGTCATGGTTTGGTCACAGCAATGGAAACTCAATAAGAGGTAAATCTACTTCCAGAAGCTTTTGTCGAGACACAAGTCATTAAAAACCATATACTGTGAGCCTCCTCCTTGTCTACAACAGAAACTTAGATCAAGTAGCTTGACACACAAAGTTGGCAGAGCTCCCAGAACAGAAGAGCTTCTAAAGGAAAAGCACCCAGGAGCAAGGATCTGGTGCTTCCAAAGCATTCCCCCTTCTGTTTCCTCCAAATTCCTGCCTGGCCTTTGCTGCGGAGAATCACTGCACAGTTGAAAGATCAAAGGTTATTGTTTATTGGGAAGAATATGTTTTGTTTCCCTATGGGTGGATATACTTAATACTAATGAATTATATGTTTCAGAAACAGAAGAGGTGAATTTGAGTGAGTTTACCAAAAAGAAATTTAAGGCAGTGAATCTGCCTTCTACACTGTGCTTATCACTAGTTAATGTGTACGTGAATCAAATTGCACCAACCTAAAAAGAACAAAAATTAGATAAAACAACAGCAATAAGAAAAAAGTACAGGGGCTGGAGAGATGGCTCAGCAGTTAAGAGCACTGGCTGCTCTTCTAGAGGACCCTGGTTCAAGTCCCAGCACCCACATCAGCTCACAACTGTCTGTAACTCCTGTACCAGGGGATCTGACATCATCACACAGACACTCATGCAAGGAAAACACCAATGTACATAAAATATAAATAAAATAAAGTAAAATAAAATATTTTTAAAAAACAAAAGAAGTACAGGAAAGTCTTTCCACACAGCAGGGACTTTGGACTCAGGCCAGCTGCCTGCATCCAGATGAAGAGAGTACATTGAGGATAAAGACTCCCATTAGCCACCTGTTGTGTGGCTACTAATGTGGCCAGGGAGAGGGAAGCAAGAAAGAACACAGCATCGGGACACAGTGCTGCTCCTGAGCGCTTGGACACCAGAGGAAGCAATGATACTAGAGAGTCAGTATGAAACATCAATGTCGTGAAAATAGAAATAGGTTATGTACAGACACACACAAATGGACAACTGAGATTATTTGAAGGTTTTTCAAAAGATGTTGTTCTCAATATAAATGCAAACTCTTTTCAGTTTCTTTTAAACAAATTCACATTTAATGAAGCCCAGGACAATACTTAGAATTATTAGTACTACTATTTTATTTTCCGTGGGTTTTATTTTTAGTAAGGAAGAGGCAGCATGTAAAGACTCCCAGGAACAGAGACACTGTTAGGGAATAAGATGTGCATGAGATAGCCAAAGAACGAGAACGGATTGTGCTCTTGTATAACAACAGGCTAAAGCTGGAATGAGACAGAATACAAATATAGATTCAATGACATCATATATTCATGTCTACACGTGTATGCATACATACAGGGATTTAACACGTAAGAACAATGCTTTAAGTAAGTACGGATTATAGATTTGTATAGTCTGAAAGCTTAAGAAGTGCTTTAAAAATAACGGAATCTGGCCCATACTTGATATTTCTGTCTGCATTGTAAACCTCACAGAAGCTGTGTAAATAAATGTCAATGTGAACCCTACTCCAGGGCCAGAAAAAATATAACATAATAAAAACAAAAAGCAGAATTGAAGGTGATGGGCAAACGTCAGGGTCTGCTTTCTCCCTCACTTATAAAGGAGCAAACTCATGGAGAGGGGAAGCAGGTGATTTCCACAATGTGTGATGGTCGTCAGCCACTGACAGAGTCCCACAGTGGGCTACTAAAAAGACCCATCTATAGTTTTCCTATTAGCATGGCCTTTTCAATACGTCCTCCAGCCGGTCACAGACATCCTTACGCATAAAGTCGTTCACTTCTGTGGTGTAGCAGAAAAAATTTCACTGGTCCATGTTTTCATAAGACTTTAAATTTTTAGTTGTTTTTTGATTTGTATTATTGCCTGGTCCAGAGAAAAAAAAAAGTAACTAAAAGTGTCGTAGGAGAGGATCCTTTCCGCACCCCCGTCCCTTCTGTTGGTGACTGGCGATTCTTCACTTGGCCCTTCAATCATATTTGGTGCTTTATTCTCTGCCTCTGTCTCATGTGGCCATCAGCCCCGACTCAGATTGTGTCTCTTCTTGTGTGTGTGTGCGTGCGTGCATGCGCGTCACAGCATGTGGGTGGAGGCCAGAAGATAACTTTGGGTGTTGATCTTCACCTTGTTTGAGATAAAGTTGGTTTTCTTTTGTGGTTGCCATGGCACACACCAGTCTAGTCGGTCCTCTCGCTTTTGGAGAGTCTTCCCATCTCGGCCCCCCTTCTTATAGCAGAGGTAATGACGTTACAGATGCAAGCTATCACACTCAGCTTCCTGTGGGTGCCAAGGATTCTAATATAGTTCTCAGACTTGTGGAGTAAGTGGTTTGGCCACTGAATCATCTTCCCTTCCCTCTTCTACTGGTATCTAAGAATACCAGTAATGATGGATGAAGGGTAATGAGAGGTATGAGGAAATTCCCAGAGAACTTAATATAAATAAAAGGACTAAAATGAACCCCATCTGAAGTCCTTTCTGCTGTATCCGTTAACCTTTTAGCTCTGATATGGTTCTGTGGAGACGAGTGGATCCTCTTCTCTGAGACATCATACTTGAGGTCAGCACCACTCACATCGGACCAGATGCCTTGAGAACAGTGAGTTTGATAATAGGAGGGACGCCTGCCCTCGTCTAGAATGACTGAGTAGTAGTTAACAAGGAAAGAAGGAAGGAAGGAAAGGATAGAATGAAGGAAGGAAATCATTCTGAGGTCATTTTGCATTTTTCTCTGTGTTAGATGCTGTTTCGGTCAAGACAACCGATGGTAAATAATATGCAATAATAGGGAGTCACTGTATAAAGTTGTATTTTCATGAGAAGTAAAGTGTTACTTTAATCATGGCATTGTTTCAGTACACCTACTGTGGTGGCTCAGCATGACAAAGAGGCATATTTCATACGTGCAAACTCTGTCAGACCTCAGCAACGGGAACCACCAATGCCATACTGAACAGTGGAACCCCGAGTGTCTGAGTTCAGGTGTTTTTATTGATTCAGAACTCCTCAGGTGTTCTACTGATGGCACCTGCAGATAATGACCAATCAAACACCCCCCACATAAATCCAACACTTGCAGACAATATAAAATGCCAAGACCTAGGCAGACCTTCACCCAATAGTTCACAAAATAATATTTAAGACACAACTGAAAATAAACTTCTACAACAATTCCTCTTTGCTGTATAAGACAAAAAAAATTGCTTTATCTCTACAGCATAATTTAACACTCTACCAGCAAAACTATTTACAAGAGGAACAATCCTAGCAACAGAGGTTGCTAGGATGCCAGGATTAAATAAAAACCAAACATCTATCAAGTTTTTTGCAATGTCTTTGGGCAGCAGAAAAGTATTACCAATATCCAGTTACTTGGAATTCACTCATGATCTTGTGGGCTCCTCCAATGGGCTTGGGTCACTTCTCTGCTCTGCCCTCTGTAGCACACACAATTTGTGCCCCAGGCTCCAGCTGGTTTCACTCCACTGTTGCTGCTCTTGGTGGTTGTCCCTTGGCACTGGCATCTTGAGAATGCTGGGGTCCCTTGCTGAACCGAGCTGCTCCTTCACCAATAGCCTCTCCTGGGCTCTCTTCATGGTGCCAAGCCTCAACTTCTTTACATGAGCCCTTCAATCTGGGCCTTCACCTGAGGCTGCACCTTCACCAGTGGCCTCTCCTGGCCTCTCACAGGGCCAAGCCTTAGTTGCTCACCAAAGAACCCTTCATGCCTTCAAAACCAGCTAGTACCAAGTTCAGCTACCAGTATGAGATATGACCTCAGCCAGTTCTGGAAGACAGCTTCTCGGTGTTGACTCTGAGGAAATACTTTCCAGATTTTAAGATAGAGTCTGGTTTGCAGGAAAAACAACTTGTAACTTTGTCTGTAGGAAGGTTTCCCTCATCAGGAAGAGTTCTCATCATCATAGTAGATGTATCTTGTTAGGACATGTATCATGTGGCTTGAAAAGGAGCACCCGAGATAGTGGTCCTAAGGCCATACTCCATACTAGGGCTCACTCTCAGAATGCACTTCAAATGCTCTACAACCACAATTTTCAGGATAGAATTTTCTAGTAAGATAAACTCATCCAAGCACGGTGTCCCACTGTGAGTTACATTAAGACACTCAGAGATGTAAGACTGGAATTTTTAATGAGAGCCCGCACCTGTTGTCCGTGTTAAACTCATAAGGTCTTCTTCAGTGCTGTGGATGGAAGCTGGGTCCTCAGATGCTAGGAAAGCCCTCTGAAGTATGCTACATACCCAGAGCCTTGCTCAAATATTCCTTTTGATTGCATCCTTTTGGATTTTTGAGGCAATACCTCACTGTATAGTTTAGACACCCTTTAACTCATGACCCATCTGTCTCAGACTCTTAAGTTCTGGGATACAGACATGCATCACCATACCCAGTCTTCCAGAGATTATATTCATAAGGAGTTGTAGTGGGACTCTTGCCACTGTGACTTGCCGTGGTGACTTGTTCCACAGGCTGAGGCGTTGACTTCAAAAGAAGGAGGTCTCCTGGAGTGGGTCGTGGAAATCGTGCCCAAGGAATATTTAGCCATAATTTTGGCAACTATTTCATCTGTTCTTTCACAGGATGTTCCTGATAGCCTACGCTGATACCCCATGCAGATCGTTAAGCCGGGAATTACATGAGAAAATATCCCCTGAGATGCAGTCACTAGCCGTGATCTCGTCTCCGGAGTAACCAGTGCTTCATTTCATAAATCATTTATAAAACAGTGTAATGACACATAAAAGTATGATTTCAGCAATCAGATCTTATAAGACTATGCGTGTGTTGTCTTCGGCATCTAAGAAAGCAAGCTTCAAATAGAAAAGGATTAAAAGAGTTTAAACTTATACCTTAAAGATCAAAGATTAAAATTTTATAGAGATTTAAGTACTAGATATTGGATAACAACTGATTACAAGAGATTATTAACTTGTTCTTGGAAATGCACCATTAACTTTGGGTGATTTTGTGCTTTGCCTGTGCCAAGTACCGGTGATTACTTCCTTAGACATATCTTCAAAGAGTTGTAATACCTGTTTTAATATGTATAACCATTCCTGCCTGAGAGCAGCAAAATACACTCAGATTCAAACTGCCTCTGTGTCTGTTTTCTGTTTGTCACCGCCGAATCCTTACCCACCTAGTCTTCAAGGACCCTCGTCCCAGGGACCCCCATACCCGGCTGGGGTGGTCCGTGGCAGACACTTTGCCAAGAAGTCTTTTGTACTGTGTAGCCTTCCTTCTGGTTACATGCCACTTGGATTTCTGGGAACAGCTTAGGAGCCCTATTTAAGAGAGTGTTGTCTGTTGGAACTGGCAGTTAGTGGCAGTGGAGGTTGGTAGGAAGGCAGGCAGGAACTAGGCTCAAAAAAAGCACAGTTGCTGGATGGGAAGGCAGCTACCAGGTTCAGCAGAGGACAGTTGCTGGGAAGGAAGGCGGTCGCCAGGCTGAGACAAGGGACAGCTGATGGGAAAGCACGTTAGAAGACAGTTAATGGGATAGAGGTTGCTAGATGTTAGTCCAGTTCTCTAGGCTTCAAACAGATAAGAGGCTGTGAAGAAATCTTCCTTTCTCTTTTCTCCTCCCTAACTTTTTAGAGCTAGAAGGTTAAAAAAAGTTGCAGGTTAGGAATCGGTCTCAATGGCAGTCAGGTAAGAGAACCAGCAGGCAGAGTTCAGTCGTGAGTGAAAAGGTAACAGTTACAATTGGCTCCCAAAAAAACAGAGCCGCAGAGCTCAGATACAGCGTTAGAGAAAAGCTACAGTGGGTGGGAAGGCAGCCACCAGGCTGAGACGGAAAACAATGGCAAGCAGTAAATCTGAGCATTTATTGTATTTCTCTGGGATACGGTATCCCAATTAAATCACTTCATTATTTCTTTCATTAGTAAGTAAGAAGTGTGCACCTTAGCTTTTAGTTCATCACAAATGCAGTCTTCCTGAGACGGTAGGGAATGATTGTGACAGTTGACTTAAGCCTAAGTCTCACACCGCTCTTTTTTGCAAGCTGTGGGTAAGGGGTTCACCACAAGGCAGCAGTTTTGAACAACCTATTTAACAATGTGAGTGCTGGTGCATTTCCCCTCTCAGTCTCTAAATCTTGGGGGTGTGACGAGTTCTAAGCATCTCTCCCTACTCTGTCCCCAATAACTGAAACATGATGTATGGAGCTGAATGCATATGAATGTCTTTTAAAAAGCTGTTCCCGCTGAAGCACGAAAATGTCTCACGTATTCACATTTTCTCTATTAGCCCGGAGTCTGATGTAAAACACAGAAGATATGTAAAGAGAATGCTGATTAGGTTGGTCAGACGTAATGATTAGGAAAGATAATTAGACCTTCTGATCTCCAAACATTCTACTCTTTCTTATCTATTAAAGATAAATGAAAAATATGTACCCATAAATGCCTTATAAAAATATCTGTTGCAACCTAGAGAGACTATGCAACAAGGAGGGCCCCAGTGGGGACACGTGGATCTCCCTAAAAAGGAGAAGTAGAACAGATGTTGCAGGTGGACTGGGGCAGGACGGGAATGGTAACAGGAGGGATCAGGTTGGGGGAAAGAGTGGAGGGAAAGAATACTGGGAGAGACAATCAGAATTGGGGGACATCTCCAGGATGATCTTGAGACCTAGTGCAGTGAAAACTCTCTGGAGTCTATGAGGGTGACCCTAGCTAGAACGCCTAGAAACAGGAGATAGGGAGCCTGAACTGGCCATCTCCTGTAACCAGTAAAGGTGGGGCAATGGAGGGGCAGAACCCCAGGCCAAGGGAGGGAGCCTTTGACCCCGCAGGGCTGGCCAGGAACCTGAGACTGGATACTCCAGAGATGATTCCTAACGATATTCTGCTGTGCTCATAGATCGGCGCCTAGCTCAAGCGGTATTAGAGAGGATTTCTCCAGGAGCTGACAGGAGCAGATGCAGAGGCCCACAGCAAAGCATTAAGTGGAGCTCAGGGAACTCTGTGGGAGAGGGGGAAGAGGGGAGGGATTGCAGGGACCAGGAGGATTGAGGACACCAGGAGAACACACCCCACAGAGTCAACTGACCAGTACTCTTAGGGGGGTCACAGAGCCTAAAGCAGCAGACATGGTGCCTGCATGGGTCTGCACTAGGTCCCATACATATATCTTAGGGTTTTCTGGCTTGGTGTTCTCTCTGAGCCTTTTACCTGCCCTTGGACCCTTTTCCTCCTACTGGGTGGCCTCATCCAGCCTTGATGTAGGGGCTTGAGCCTGGCCTTGTTCTACCTTTTGAAGTCCTGTTCAGTTGATAACCCTGGGAGGCCTGCTTTTTTTCTAAGGGGAAGCAGGAAAGGGGGTAGGGTTTGGGTCTGGGGGAGAGGGAAAATGGGGGCAGCTGGGAGGAGTAGCAGGAGGTGAGGCTGGGGTTGGGATGTACTGTACAAGAGAAAAATAAATTTAAAAAAATTTTAAGTTTAAAAAATATTTTTTGCACAATGACATTGGCATAAATGTGGCATGAAATTGGTGGGAGCAACTAACCACTTTCTGATTGCTAACTGAGCATAGTATTAAACTGCCTTTTAATACTTTATACCCATAGACCAGCGCGTACCTCAGCCCTCATCAGATAAGCGTTTCTCTGCAGCAGATGGCCATCAGTGCAGAGACCGGTTAAAGTGAAGAAAACGAGAGACCGTGCAGTGCTCAACCCTCAATGGGACGTGTGTATCACACCCAGGGCTCAGGCATCATCGCGGGGAAGGGGCGGAGAGGTTCTAGGAGGCAAAAGTCGTGGCGGGCTGCTGCAAAATAGTGTTTTCTGGACATGACTGTGCCACGGTACACATAAACCCCAGCGGCTGCGACGGCACAGGGCCCAGTCAGATGGGTGGCGCCGGGATCAGCCACCCCAGCTGCGCACCTAGCGTAGGCTGCTGCTGGCTGCTGGAAGGGACAGTAAGGTGTATTTTTTTTTTTTTAAATTCTTGCCTCTGATAGGCTGCCTGTGTCTCAGTGGGTGGTCTTATACTCAGGCACTGTTGACAGCACTAAGTGAACTGGGTGGAGAGTACACCAGGCTGGGGAGTGACGCGGGAGGATACGGAGCATTTGGAAGGAGAGGATGGTGGGTGGATTTGATCAAAACATGTTATAGTTAGGTATAAAATTCTCAAACAATAAAATCTTAAAAACCCCCAAAATACTTATAGCAGCTTTTCAGAAAAAGAAATTTCAATGTGTTTTCAATTTAATTTTCAGTAGCAAACATATGTACATAGAGTGGTAAAATGGCTCATTCGGCATTTTATTTTAAACCTTCTGTTTGTTTTCTAATTGTTACCGTTGGTGGTTGCTCTTCCTTTCCTCTGTTTTGAGATGGCGTCTTTTTGTGTAACCCAGCTGTCCCTGAACACACCCCTCCTTCATCACCTTCGAAAACACTGGGGTAGAGGGACACCACTGTGTCCAGTTTATAAAATTGCTCCTTTTTATTTTATAATTGTCCAAAGAATAATTTATCCCCATTTGTGGAGTGTGAAGACCTGACATCGAATTATTTTGTGACACTGTATCACAGGCAGGAAACTTCAAACTTGGTGTGAAAACAAGAACATACGAGTTTCTTGCAAGGATACCCAAAGAGAAGGAGCTGGAAGGAAGACAGCTTTTTAGCATCTGCTGACCGGTGTGGAAGGGTTTTCTTCTGCATGCCAGATAATCTCACAGCAAATACCAGCTAGCTGTCCTAAATCAGACCATTTCTGAAAAATGTCTGCCTTGAAATTGCCTCAGATCCAGGGGTGGAGGGCTCAGTTTACAAAGCTCTTCCATTTCTTCTAATCGAAAGCCCGGAGTAGTGCACTATGCTTACTGCTGACCAGCTGTGAAGCAGCTCCCACAAGTCAGGCCGGCTCATTACCTGTTTTATCAGTCTTGCTTGTGATGTTTCTCAGGGAAGCACCTGTGTGTAGTTGATCTTGTTAGTGAGGTCAAAAATTCCTGGGTGTCAGCCAATGAAAAATGCAAACCAGGTCCTGCAGGTGAGGGACTTCTTGCCTGCCGCATTTCATTTAACCTTCTGTCTTTCTCTATTGGCACCTCCACTGTTTGGTGTCTGATCAACCCACAGACAATGCCTCTGACCCTGTGGATCTGATAGCTGACTTAAGCAGGTTGCTGAATGCAGATTCTAGATGAAGGGGTTCCGGGGGGATAAAAAGAAGTTGTTACAGCCTCAGCCGACTCTAGTTGAACTGAGTTCATCTTCAGGGGAAAAAAATTTTAAAGATAAAGAATATTTGAAGCAGCTGCACTTAGTCACTTTCCTTATTTCTTGCTAAATGGCCAGATTCTCCTTATTTCCTCAATGGAGTCCAGCCCAGGGCTTTGTGCATGCTAGGCAAGCACGCTACTATCACCAACCACCCCTTACCACTTTCTGACTGTAGGTCCTTGCTATTTAATCTTATTCCTCAAGATCTCAGAACATGCCATCTTTGTGAGATGGTTAATTAATTCTAAGCATTTTTATATAAATGGTTGATATCAATTCTGGCATTCATGCTAAATGTTTTACTGTGTTCTGTTTTCTCACACACTAGTTGTTTGTTTATATTTACCACCTACCAAAATGCAACTTTTTGTCCTTCATAATAGAGAATACTGAAAGCAGGCAAAAAAAATGTGAATAACTCTTTAGACAGTAAATTATTTCTTGTTTCATTTTGTGGTTTTGGCACTGGAGACAGACTCCAGGGCCTGTATCAGTTAGGCAAACCCAACCCAGCACCTTTCCAGGCTGTTTCCAAGATTTTGTTGGGTAGGAAGCAGTAATCCTTATTTTGTTGTTTGAAGTTTGTTTTCAGTTGTGTTTAAAATTGATTGCTTTGTCCACTGTTGGGTGAGGGCCTGCCTAGGTCTCGGCATTTTTGTATTGTCTGCAGGTGTTGGCTTTATGTTGGAAGATGTTTGATTGTTCGTTACCTGCACATGTTATCAGTAGAACACCCAAGGAGTTCTGTAGCAATAAAAACATCTGAGCTCAGATGCTCTGGGTTCCACTGTCAAGCATGGCACCTGCCATCATGGTGGTTCCCTTTGGAAGGGTTTACACCAATGATTATGCCTCCTTGTCTTCTTTGCTGAGCTGCCCAGTAGGTGTACTACTACATTATTCTTCAGATATTTTGTCCCCACTACAAGGCAGTGCTGACCGGAGTACTTTATCTAATGCCTTGTCAACTATTCCTGCTCCGGGTGATCTCTAAGAACTGTACTTTCTTTGGTGTAAAATAATGAGCACACTGTAATAGAAAAGAAAAAGAAAATGTAAACCTGAATACTCCTTCTATCACATAATACGAGCAGAGTGACTTTGTGGCTCCTCTGTTCAGAAGGCCAGCCCCTTGGCTAGACTTCCAGAAAGGGTGTACAGAAGAAACTGCCAGTCAGCATATCCTTCACAGTCTGGGACAGCTGGTTCACAGTCTCAGCAGACTCGGCCAGAGCTGCCCCAGCCTCATGCCCAGGAGTGTCATGCATGGCAAGGTTCCATGGCCAAGCACAAAGGGAGCTCTGTAGCAGCCACAGGCCTCTTGTCTCTTCCAGTTCAAACCTTGATACATAAATCATTGAACTACTTCAATATGGGTTTTGTATTTTTTACATACTAATCACTGATGTTTTGGTTTATTTCATAGAAACCCATGAAAGAAAGAAACCGGAGTTTTTCATACCCCTGTTGCCAAGTTCCTTCTACACGTTATTTATACACAAGGAGAACAGGTTTGCCATTGTTTTGATAACGATTCTAGATTTTGTAGGCAGGAAGTACTGCGTGTTAGAATTTGCTAAGTTGTGTTGTTCTCCAGTGATTCCCCCTGGCTTCTGGATTTAAGCATCAGCCCCTCATCGGCTGGCTGAGTAGGTAGACACCAAGTTTGGGAAAAGTAATATTTTCCTCATTCTGTATAAAACCATATTTTATTTGGATAACATAGGTTCCAGAGAATATAGGCCTGAACATAAGTGATTCCTTCGTCCTTAAACTGCTTGGGTAGGAAAAGTGTTTTGGAAGTTCAGTGTTGGTTGTCTAGGCATGGAGCATCACCTCCAACTTCTGTAGAATTCCTGGAGTGCAGAGGCAGAAGTAGGTGACACCACTGTCCCCTCATCCCAAGTCAGCAAATGTTTACACCCTATCCCAGATACCGGAAACAAAGTAAAAAGCAACTAGGTCTCTTGCATTGAGGTGATGGGCAGGGGCCTGTGCCACACCACTGTGCTTTCAGAGAAGGGATAGGGTGGTCCTTTAAAAAGGGGGGAGTGAGCAGTACTAGACAGGCTAGGGAATAGATCAAAACTATCTAAAGATAAGGGAAGAAGAAGAAGAAGAAGAAGAAGAAGAAGAAGAAGAAGAAGAAGAAGAAGAAGAAGAAGAAGAAGAGGAAGAAGAAGAGAGAAAGACAGAGAGGGGGGGGGAGAAAGAGAGAATGAGACTGTATAGGGGTCCAGAAGGTAGGAGGCTAAGGCGATGCTCTGCAGTCTTATAACCAGAGCAAGCGGAGCCCTTTCTCTATAGAGGAGTAGTGGATATAAACAGAGCCCAAAGGAGTCTGGAATGGTGTATCTAAAACTTCATTTTTCTGTAGGAAACCCTGAACCCTAGAAAGGACAAAGTCCCTTGCTGGGTTTCACTGGAGACAGGCTAGAATGGAAGAAAGGATTGCTTGGGTTTAATTCACGAGATCCCAACAAAGCTGTGCTATCAGCCGAACAATCAAGTCCTCTCGGCCGCAAGCTCTTCTCTTTTAAAACAAGGTTTCATGTAGCTAGGGCTGATCCAGAACTCACTCCATATCCAAGGATGACCTTGAACTTACGGTTCTCTAGCCTGCACCTCTGAGTGCTGGGATTACAGACATGGCCCCAATGCCTGGTTTATGCAGTGCTGGACATCAAACCCAGGGCCTGGTGCGTGCTAAGCAAGCACTCTACAGCCGCATTCCGCTCCAGCCCTACACTTCAACTTCTGAGTCTGTAAAATAATAGTCACACTTAAAGTATTTATCTAATGTCATGGCTACATATATCTGTTTCCCTCCCATCTACCATCGACGAGATGTACTGTTGCTCTCACCTCAGTTTATGGATAAAACAGAAGCACATTCGAGTTTCCTCTGTGCCCTTCTGCATTTTAAATTCACTTCCCTTCTCTGAGCAACCTTCTTCTCTTCCAAATTAACGTTCTGTACAATGGTCTCCATGTGCCAAGCAGACATCTGGCACTAAAGAGAGAAACACACACGCCACACTAGAAGTAAACATCCCAGTGTGTCTTCTCCACAGAAACTCTGCAAGCCGGTGAAGGTCTCTGTTCTGTGTGTGCAGTTTACAGAGTCACAACTGGAATTAGAGCAGCCTGTGCAGGCAGCACAATCAGAGGTGGCAGCAGCGGCAGTACTCCCCACGGAAGGATGAAGGGGGACACGTGGTGCGTGGTTGCCTTTCATCCAAACGCAAAACGCAATAGCTTTCATTCATAGGAAAATCCCTTTAGCAGCAGATATTCAAGTTTATAGAAATCCTGTTTCTTAGAGTCAGATTCTATCCAGTTTGTGGTACATGGAGAGACAGGAAGTACTCTTTTAAGAGGAACAGACTTTAAAGGAATAAAGCAGATTTAACTGAAAAAATGTATTTCCTACCAGCTAATCGGTATGAGATCCTGAAACTCCTAGGATTGGTCTTTTGGGGCCTATGTCGAGTGTAACTTTGGCATATGTATATGGACTTTACGTATACAGTATGCAACTCTGTGCATATGTTACAGGACAGGACACCTCAGATGAGGCCGTGGGCACAGGCTTGGAGGGGCCGCAGCCTGCAACCGCTAGGCTCTGACTTAGAGGCTCATGTGGAGGGCTAGAGTATGGAGTGTGCCCCCCAAAAGCAGGGCCTGCACATCCACGAGGCCTGGGAAAGTCAGAGAGCAGACTTAGAAAGTCTCCCCGGGGCTAAGAGAACAGTTTCTGACAAACAGAAGTGGAATATGATGTCGTGATGTGCTGCGCCTTGGGCCGGGCTCCCAGAGGAGCCTCCCTGTTGCTGCCAACTGATGCAAGCCTCGCTGCCCTCGGGGCCGCCCCTTCCCTGTTACTGAGAAAACTTTTAATTGCTTTGTTATCTCACTCTCACTTTCTCTCCTTTCCTATTGCTAATGGAAATAATAACCTGTAAAGTCTGTGCCCTGTGGCTCTCCACCTGCCTCCAATTAGAATAAAAACTTTGACAAATATGTTTGGAATATTCCAAAGCTCTCAGGGAGGCTGCCTTTAGCAGGCAGAAGCCTCTGGAGGGCTCTGAGAGGGGAATTCAGCCTCTTCCCCAGCTGGGGTCCCGTCAGGTGATGCCCTAAGTTTCAGGTCCTTGCCTGGAGGCCCTTGCTGAGCAGGGTCAGGAGGTCACAGAGTACCAGGGAAAGCCAGAAACTTTCCCAAACCAAGGACTCATTCAGAAAGTCCAGTCAGGCTGCGGTCAGTCAGTAGAAAAATCAAAACTAAACTATACTAGGCACGTGCTGCTTGGACTGTTGGCTGTAAGCGGTTAGTGACTTGCTCTGGAAGCACATACAAGTACAATCATCAGTTGTCTTCCTCTGAACAAGAACAAAGTCCATTTTCTCTCTATCAACCGAAGTATGAACTAAAGGGTAAACTTATTGATGAGTCCTAGCAGGTTTCTACCTAAAACTAGCAAAACTCTCTAGTCAAAACCAGGGCCAAAGAGACACCTGCTTAGATGTTAGTTGGCAGCAACTGACATTTGTTCTGTAGAACAATGCACACTTATTTACCCATAAACACATCTCTCTTTTACTCTTCTATTTGTCTTATGCAGAAGACAGGTGGACCATGAACGACAGTTTATTACTATAAACTTGATTAAATAGTGACTCCAGTTGTGGCTGTTGTACCAGATGTGGTTTTCTTACTTGATCATAGATTAACAAACTTCCTGGTACCACCGTATACAGCTGTTGATCCAGTTTTTATAGTACCCGTCCATAAGGACCACAAAGCAATAATGCTTTCAGCTGATAAAGTCAATAGTATTCCTCTACTGTTCTACCTCAAGAGTATGTCAATTGTCTGCTCGTGTTATAACTTAGTTCATAGAGGTCTTGGTAGTCTGTCTCTTCCACAAGTTGTCACACTAGTATGTCGTGTTGATGATGTGATGTCGATTGGAGCAAGCGAGCAGGAGAAAGCAATCTCTCCAGCCTTGCTGGTAAAGCAGGAAATGGGGAAACAAATCTATTCCAATCCCAGAGGTCTTCTGTCTCAGGAAATCATTTAGGAGTCCTGCAGTGTGGGGCTCACAAGACACGCTGTTGCACCCAGGACCTCCTACCAGCAAGAAAGAAGCACAACACATAGAGATCCCACTTGGATTTTGGAGACAGCACATTCCTCACATGAACGTGTTGCTCTGGTGAACATACCAAGTGCCTCAGAAAGCTACCAGCTTTGAGTGGGGCCTGGAACGGGGTGAGACTCTTCCTATCTGGGGTGTTGAACAGATTGCTGTGATCCTTGGACCATATGATCCAGGGGACATAATGGGCTTGAGGTGGAAGTGGCAGGTAGGGATGTATCTGGAGCCTTTGGCCAACCTCTTCTTTATGGTTCCTTTCATTATGTCCTGTAGACATGCCAAAGCGTGTGTTTTCATTTTCATCCAATTCTAGGACTTAGAACAGAGGGAGCACATGCAAAGTCATCCTCCTACAAGACCTTATTTTTGGCAAAGAGGCCAGTAATGCACATTAGAGAAAAGACAGCATCCTCAACAAATGGTGTTGGTCAGACTGAACAGCTACACGTAAAATAACAAAACTCGATCCTAATCGCTCACCCTGTACAAAATCCAACTTCAAACAAATCTAGGACCTCAACATAAGTCCTGATAAGCTGAATGTAATAGAAGAGAGAGTAAGAAATATGCTTGAACTCCTTGGCTTAGGAGAAGACTTTCTGAACAGGACTCTGACAGTGCAGGCATTAAAACTAATGCTTTTAAAAAGATTTATCTTTTTGAGATTTTTCTTATTAAAAAAATTTTCATATAATATATTTTGATCATTTTCCTTCCCCCAGCTCCTCTTAGTTCTTTCCTACCTCCCTGACCTCTTAACCTCACTCTCTCTCAAAAACAAACAAATGAAAAATGAAATTCAAAGCACATAATGAAACAGTAAGGCAAGAAGTACCCAAACAAAGCAAACTGAAACAAAAAGTGCCCCCCTCCTAAAAAATTATGGAGTTTATTTTCTATCGGCCAACTACTCCTGTGCGCCTGCCCTGGACTGTGGTCAACAGACATTCCATTGGACAAAATTGCTTTTCCCTTTGCAACTGTAAATAGCTTCTTTATTAGGGGTCGGGCCTGAGTGTCCGCTTCTTTCCTTCAATGCTGGGACCCTGTCTGGCTTGAACCTGTATAGACCTGTCCATGCTGCCACAGTTTCTGTGAGTTCCTGTTCCAGTCCTGTTTTATCTGGAAAACACTGTTTTCCTTTGCTGTCTTCCATCTGGCCCTTACAATCTTTCTGCTTCCTCTTCCACATGGATTCCTGGGCCTCGAGGAGAGGGATTTGTTGATGGCATTCTATTTAGGACTGGGTGGATGGGACTGACGCACAGCTTGTAGAGACTGTTCAAATGGACTCCTGCTCAGGCCGGCAGAGCCCCTGTTCAGAGGACATTTCCAGAAGAAAAAATAAAACAAACAAACAAACCCGAAACATGGGAGTGGTCGCAGCTATCCTTCATCCAGTCTTAGAAACCTAAGCAGGGGACAGGCCCTGGACCATCCAGCGCGCACTTACAACAATAATTGGGTGGATTTCCCTGAAGAAACATTGCGTGCTTGCGGCTGGGCAAAACTGAAGGAAGGGCTGACACCTACTGGTGATGGAGCAGAAACTCAACCCACCATCAATTTGTGTACATTCCCTGGAACATTGCAGACCCCACAAATCTTCTCTCCAGGGTTTATCTGCAGCCACAAACTATACCTCCCCGCCAGGTTTTCCTGTGTACTTGCTGCTGTTCTTCCAAAGCACAAACCACATATTTCCTCTCATTTTCATCCTTTCTCTTCCCCATCCTCTCCTCTTATTATTTGTCAACTCTAAGTTTCCACAGTCTTACTAATCTTTAAACTCTGTGAGTTCTAACGATATCCTAATCTCCTTCTATCTACTTTTGCAGCCCTGGTTATTTGAGTTATCCCAATGCCAATTGGCGCCATGACTCAGCCCACTTCCTATTAGTGGAGGAGGAGGAGAGGGGGAAGGAGGAGGGGGAGAAGAGGGGGAGGAGGGGAAAGGGGAGGGAAGGAGGAGGAGGAAGAAGAAGATTAGGAGATGTTGAGAGGGTGGGAGGGAATATATCTGGGAACATGTGGGAAAGTTGAAGGGTGGAAACTGATCTAGATGAGGTCATATTTCATTGTATACATGTATGACGTTCTAAAAAATTACAAAAAGAATTCATTACTGTGGAATTGGTGTTTTATGAAGGCGTCATACTGTCTTTATTTTTCACATTTCCCTGTACATTAGGTCTTTTACATGTGGGATCATTTAATTAGTTGGATTTTTTTTAATCTGCTGTGTTGTTTCAGAAGATGGATTTTCAACGTCCCAGTGGGATTAAGCTGTGCACAGATTAAGTTTCACTCTTGCCCTGTTGACAGAGCTGCAAGTCGGTAGTTACACTCCTAATCCACCTGCTAAGACACCAGCACTACTCCGAGAGCAGAATGTTAAATGCAGAAGAGACCACAGCTGCTGGCTAAGTCCTCCACTAAGTCCTATTAGACCCACTCGTAAGTGCCCGGGTACGGAGACATGGGAAATCTACTCCTGGCCATGTCCTCAATAAAAAGTGATTTCTCTCCTCAATAACTATCCACTGCTAATAGCTAATCAGTATCACTGACATGGTGTGTGAGTCCTTGAGATCATCTACCTCATCTATGTCAAGATTTTGACTGACTTGATGTTAACGAATTATTATATTCGGCCATGTGTTAATAATGACACATGAGATGTGATTAAGAGTACAAGCAGACAGTCCTCGTGGGAGCTGACACCATGCCATGTTCCAGCACCAAACTCATGTCCCATCAGTTTATTATCTTAAAAGCTCCTCCTAGCTCTCTCTTAGCACCATTATAGATCAAAAGGGTTCGTGACTGGCATGGTGCGTACATTTCTCTTTTGAGAGTGAGCAGAATACCTTCCTGTACCAAAAGACTCGAGGACATGGGGTAAAGGTTCTATGTAGGCATCTCTCCATGTTCAATGGGTTGTGGAGGTGTTTTCTTCAGCAGTGGCACCTCACTGTCAGTTTCTAAAGAAGAACCTATTGTCTTGGCAATAGCCTGGGTTGTTTAGGGATCTGAAGAACCAGCCAGACTCCAATTTGTTCCTGGAAGCCATTTTGACCTAATTTTAGCTAAGTTAAGTATCTGTTTACCGTAAAACCTGAGTCCCTGTTTCTCAGAGCTGGGCTGTGCCACACCCCGTAACCTTGACATGTTCTGTACCAAGTGCTACACGAAGATTTCCTTATCTGCTTTGTAAAATCCTAACTGCCTGGTTTTGTTTCTGTAACCACACTTGCTTGAAAAGATCCTCCATCTTGGGTTTTGCTCTAGAAAAATGGTTTGGAAAACTGGCTCAAGGCTGGTCTCATGAGCCTTGCCTTAAGGGAAGATGGCCACTGATTCAGCTCTAATGTGTACCTGAATAAAACTTGCTTTAATTTGGCCATAGTTTAGGTTGGGGGTCTTTCTCCTTATATCTATGGGATTAACAGATTCCCATGGGCCAACAACCCGATTATATGTAACCCAATCCCTGTACCGAATGCTTCATTTGGTGACAAGGGATGGCCAGTTGGGACTCGCTATTATTTGGCAGTTTATTTAAGTCTCCTTCATATGTGTCTACATTTTAGGAATTTTCTTCAGTATTAAGTTTCCATACCACCCCTCAGATTCCCTCAACTCCTTATCCCCTCCTCCTCCCCACTTGATCCTCCTGAGAGGGTACAGATAGATCCTGTAGGAAAGGGAATTAGAACAGATGATTATGGAGGGATGGGGAGCAGAAGCCGAAGAATTATCTGAGTTTTGGATAGACTGAGTTGTCTATCAGTCGGGAAACTGATGAAGAGAATGTGGCAAAAACACCCAGAATGTGTCACAAGAAAAAATGAATTGTGTCACATTTGGGGAAATCACTGCTACTGGACATGACCATACGAAACAAATCAAATTAGATTCTAAGAGACAGATATTGCCTGTTTTATCTTGGTTATACATCCTAGATTTTGTATAGAAATGCAAATTCATGTATGTATACAACATGATAGTAGTCGTGAATCTGTCTAGGGGGACCAAGAAGATTAAAGAGAGGGGGTGGAACATAAACACAGGGAGAGGAGTATGGGGGAGCGCGTTCAAAGTACAGTATGGATGCATATGAAAATGTCTCTGCGAAGCTCGCTACTCTATCCAATGAACGTGTGCCAGTAGAACAAAGCGAGAGCTAAGTCTTCTAAATCTGCTGGTGTACTAATGGAGGAAGGGCTGACCACCCAAACTATCCACCATCAAGAGAAAAAATGCATGCATTATAATCTTCCAGAGTGCCTTCTAGAATGAGTACCAAGGAAACTATAAAACTGAAAATTACATGCTTTATTTTAAAAAAAAATGACTTCAGGAAGATGTAGAAAAATTACATCTGGGAAAATATAAATACCCGTTCTTACGACTAATCCAGGTGGCCACTGGAAGCAAATACAACCAATCACAGTGACAAATAGTACTAGGTGCAGTAGTGACCGCTTCCAGCTTCCAGAACTCACTGGCAAAATCCTACAGATACTCGCCTCCTCTTTCACAGACTCCATTTAATTCATGGTGCTGTTTTCTGGATTATGCTACAATTATCAACGATACAAAGGTCATTTGGGAGGAATGGAGCACGGTTTTTCTTAATATACTCTCTTGGAAAACCATGGCATGGCTTTTCTTGGACATCACAGGTTCGTGTTAACGATGTAGCGTCTTCAGCCACAAGAGGACACCATTGCTTCGAGAACAAAACCTGACACTATGAACAATAGGAAGTGTCTTTGCTGTATCTGCAGTGTGTCCTCTTCCTCATCATTTCTGCTTTGTCAGTCATGTGGTGTTCATGTTGTGGTAACATTGAGCGGACACCATGTATTCTGAAAGTACCGGGCCAAAGTTAAGAATTAGTTTGGTACATGAAATTTAGATTCCCCAGTTCTCTCACCCTTAGACAGGTAGGAAACACGACAAAACAAAATGAGACAGAAGAGCTCGCTCCCAGTTACAGCCTGGTGATCATGTGAGGGGAATCTGACCTCTAGTACAAGTGCTCTCGTTATTTAAGGAAAGGAAGTCTGAGTTAATAACAGTAAAATAGCGTTCTCTGTTAGTATTGCAATATTTCAAATGAGCAATAATTTCCCAAACCAGGAAAGATCATGAAAGTTAGGTGTAAACATACAGTGAATAAATGAGCATAAATCGACACTTCGTGTTTGCGAATTAACGGTGGCATCGGCGCCAGTTGAGCTGGTTAACCTGTATTTTGAAGGATCGTTTTACGAAGATGAAGTACCGTCATACGCCGACATTTTAAAAAAGTGTTTCTTGTAGAAATGTGCCAAAGAGCAACCGCAGCACTCCGCTTGCGCAGCTACACGGAGCAGTAGGGTTATGTCAACAGAAGCATGTCTTTTCTAAAAAACAAATCATTTTCTAACAAGTTTTTTAAAAGTCAATACCCACCACATGGTCGGTAGAATTAGCAGCCTTGCATTTAATCTTGGCTTTGTATGTTTAACCCAAGAGAGTGAGACATTGGATTCATTTTTCTCTCGCTTTGTTCTCTTAACAACAGAGGGATCAATACAGAAAATGTGGCATGTATATTCACAGCGGACTTTGCTCAGCCATGAGGAAATGAAGTTAGGGTGTTTGTAGGAACACGGATGCACCTAGAGATAATCATAAGTGAGTTAAGTCAGTCTAGGGGGACATATGTGTTTTCTCTCACTTGTGGTTCCTAGATTTTATACAGACACACAGAATCATGTGTGTGTATATATGATATGACAGTAGAATCAAATCTGGCCAGGAGAGCTAGAGGACTAAAGGGAGGGGAGGGGTGAGAACAAGGGATGAGGATTTAGGGGAGAATATGCTTAACATGGAATATATACTTATATAAAGATGTTTTAAAAATACAAAAGATACATTGGCCCCTGTCTCTAACTCAGTGCTAAGCAGCAACAGGAATGCAGAGGCCAAGGGCCTTGTACTTGACCTCCAAGTGAGATTCATAGACTTTCCCACTACATTAGAAGCTGACTCTGAAACAACCAATTTATATTTTACCAAACATCTTTATTAGGTCTGCAGATAGTATCAAGAGACTTGGATGCTGAAGTTATAGATAATTTGATGCTTCTTCTCTCCGATAAAATATAAAATAGAATTTAAGAGACAATTAAGAATAGCATAATACTATTTACTATTGTACCCTGTAATATAGCAGATAGAGACTAAGGGAGACAAAATGCTGAATGATAATGCCAGAGAAAAGTTTTGAAATAGAGAACATTAGCCTATATATTGAGGAAGCTCAGAAAATCCTAGACAGGATAAAAAAAAAACAAAAACCCTACGTTTATATCATTATGAAATTGTAGGATTTCCCCAAAGAGTATAAATGACAGTCTGATTATTCATCATGTCATTGTAAGTTAAAACAAAATGAAGTAGTATTTTATAATCTCAATGTGACAAAGTTAAAAGTGAGACAGTGTCTAAGTAATTTGTACAGATTCCAGCTTTTAGACACTGCGTTGAAGCCCAGTTATTTAAATGTAATTTAGAAGATAATTTAGTAATTCTTGATGAATCAATATTCCTTGCTACAATGATATTTATATGCTGAAATTCTAGATAATCTGTATGCATATATACCAGTAGACTACCTAGGAATAGAAGAAACTTCATTTGCAATAGGAAAAACGGTAAAGGTCCTACTATCTACCATGAACAGAATTCGGTGCTTATTGACATAATTTTACATAGCGAGATTCGATATTCAGCAGCAGAAAGGACTGATACGGCTCATTATAGGCCACCACACACGCAAATTCTTAAAGCAGGCTTAGGAAATGCAGCAAGTCACAGAATACACACAATATGCCATATTTATGTAAGACTGAAACTGGCAACGTTTAGCATCTATGATTTGGAAATAGAAATCTATATTTAAGACAGACCAAGGAAGTTAACACAAAGCTTACAATGAGATTTCCTTTTGGAGAACTGCAATGAAGGGAACATGCTTAAAGAGAGGAAACAGGTGACTTCCACTATTCTAGTATTTCCTAAGAGAAGTGGTCCAGAAGATTGTTTATGTAACGAAAAGTTTCTAAAGAGTTTATGACATTATTCCCAAATTTATTTATAAGTCATAATCAAGTAATATATTTGTATAGTTTTGCCAGGCAGTGGTGGTGCAGGCCTTTAATCCCAGCACTTGGGAGACAGAGGCAGGTGGATCTCTTTGAATTTGAGGCCAGCCTGGTCTAAAGAGTAGGTTCCAGGACAGCCAGGGCTACATAGGGGAACCCTGTCTACTACTCCCCCCCCCCAAAATTAAATTTGTATAGTTTTTTAGAGATTTCTGGGTGGTGGTTAGTCTTCATTAACCATGCAGCGACTGCCACAGTGTGCCCATTTACAACACACTTAAATGTCTGAACATTTTGGTGGAAACATATATGTGATGAACAGTTACTTAGTCATTCAGATAAGCTCCTTCCAGAGTGTAAGATTCCTGCTGTCCACCTGGAACTGCTCCTGAAGCATTCGCTTCCTGCTGCCAGTGCTGTGCTTGGCTTGCAACATGATACCAGTTCAAGGGAGACCCAGCTCTGGCGAGCAGGGATTTCTTTACATTAGCATTTGTCAATCTTTCTTCCAGCTTTTCAGACCAGAGTGTCTTCCTCTTTAGAGTGAGAAGTCCCCTCAAATGTGCAAATGACATAGTTTCACACACTTTTTGACACAAATGTTTCCATGCCCATCTACTTTATACATGTCAGAACAGATTCTAATAGAATCCTTTCTGCTATTTTTAAGGCCACATAGAAGCAACTCAGTCCAATATGGCCTGAGTTTTAAGAAAGTGGAAGATGAGCAGTAATTGAGAACCAAAAGAGTCTAAGAATATCTTAAATTTTACTTGATATTACACTGGTACCACGTCCAATATTCCGATGTGCAAACATCCTCTTGAGTTAAAAAACTATGAATGACATGTAGGGAAATCTTGTTCTAAAGGATAAACAAAACCACTTTGGTCATGTAGCAATTTCTGAGCATCTATTTTGTTGACCATGGCTGCCACCCTTGAGCAGTGACTCTTCCCACTGTTGAAAGCTCCAACTTGAGTTTCAGAAATCGAGCGTGATGAGTGTGCTCATGTGCTCCTTGCATAATCTGACAATCACGTGTAAAAAGATTTCTTGGCTAGATAACAGCAAATATCTGAAAAGCTACACGAGCCAGGATGCTTGAATCCACAATTCTCCATGTCCTTTTAAATCACTGGCCTTAAGCTTCATCTCTTGGTCCATACCTACCTTTAGACACATTCCCTCCTTGAAAATAGAATTCAGCTACCGTAAATGGTATCATATCAGTTTTCCCTACGTGAAGATGTGAAAGACAATATGAAATCCCCAAGTGTACTAGGAGACATCACTCTCCATGGATGCTGTGTCCTCTCTCAGCTGACCACTTGTCCATTGATGTGGTAGATATCCCCAGGACAAGATGTTTCCCCTGGGGCTTCGCCTATGCTTTCATCCATGCAACTTCACCCAAGCACGAAACACTCTCGAGTCTCGAAAAATTACATCCTATATTGTCTCGTTTGTGAGACCCTTCAGAAGGGAGAAGCAGGGTCTATAAGCTTCCTACACAAGAACTCATAATTACTCTAAAATTAATTTGTATCAAATATCAGGAGATTTCAAAATATCGAATATTACACGAATCTTGTGTGGGACTAACAGAAAGAAGACACATTTGAAAGCATCTGTTACTTTTTTCCACACAAATGATTTTATTTAATTCTCACACTCATCTTTTTCAAGTCCTGTTACGTGATGCTGAAAAATGAGAAAACTGTGATTTAAAGAAACATAGGCACACGGAGAGTCACAGCTAGCTGGCAACTCTCTAACCCAGTGATTCCCCACCTTCCTAATGCTGCACTTTAGGGCAGTTAAATGTTAAAGTGCATTAAGTGCACCTAATGCTCTCATGTTGCGGTGACCCCCAAGCATAGATTACTTTCGTTGCTACTTCACAACTAATTTTGCTACTGTTATGAATCATAATGCAAATATCTCATAGGCAGATGGGCTTAGGCGACCTGACCCCTGTGAAAGGGTCCTTTTACCCCTACAGGGGTGTGGGGGGGGTGACCTACAGGTTGAGAACCGCTGAGCTAACCCCTGGTGGCTTTGTTCACTGTAACTATTTGTCTCCAAGGATGACAGAGATGGCTCTGTCATTTGGTTAGAGAGGAGTTGCCATTGCTTAGGGAAATGCGCTGACTTCATACCACTCTTTTGAACGTTTATTTCTACGTGGTTTGTCTCATACTAATCACAGTACATCCCTTTGTCTTAAGGAGGAAGTTATTTAAATAACCTTTTTCTTGAATTGCCACCTGATCTCAGTAGGATCACATAACACTTGGGAAGAAATATACAGGCCAATAAGCCAGCGCTGGAGGCCAGAATTGCAAAAGTTTCCACAGCCACCATAGTTTTGCCTTTGGTGCTCAGGTAAGTGGGTATGAAAGAAATCCACACACTGCAGAAGACTAGCATGCTGAACGTGATTGTTTTTGCCTCATTGAAGCTCTCGGGCAGCCTCCTCGCCAGAAAAGCAATAAGCAAGCTCAGACCCGCCAGAAAGCCCAAGTACCCCAGAACACAGTAGAAGGCAAGGGTAGAGCCCTCGTTACACCAAAGAATGATTTGCCCAAACTCCGACTGCATGTCAACGTCCGGGAAAGGAGGAGAGGTTCCCATCCAGACTGCGCAGATGCACACTTGAATGAGGGACCCACTGCAGACTATAACGTTTGAGAGTCGAGTCACCATCCATGTTTGTAGTGCGCTTCCTGGTTTGATGGTTTTGAAGGCCACGACCACAATGAAGGTCTTTGCTAAGATAGCAGAAAGAGCCACAGAAAATACAACCCCAAAAGTCATTTGTCTCAAGATACAGGTGACTGCTCTAGGTTGGCCAATGAATATTAATGAGCAAAAGAAACAGAGCATCAGAGAAATGAGAAGAATGTAGCTGAGATTTCTGTTGTTTGCTCTGACAACGGGTGTGTCCCGATAGCGGATAAATAATCCTAAAATCATAGCTGAGAAGGCAGATAAACTAACGGCCAGCGAGACCAAAACAGCTCCCAGTGTATCTTCATGGGACAAAAATGTCATAATTTTAGGGAGACACTGGTTTCTCTGATTATCTGCATAGTGATCTTCAGGACAGCTGATGCACTGATCCATATCTGAAAGAGAGACAGATTGATTTATTACATTGCACCAGTCACTCCTCAAGTGTATGCGTGGGAAGTATATCTTGAGCAGAGCCATCTCTGAATTCTGAAGAAAATGCCCCTGGTTACGTCATTCTCTGAATCGATGAATAAGTTAGGTTTTCTTTCATAAGAGAAAAATACATACACACTTGAATCCATAAATATACAGAAAGTGAGTGGAATTGGACAATATGTGAGAGGCAGAAATATGGAAATGGTGTTGAGGGGAAATCAGAAAATATGGAAATTATATTTGTTTACACATGAAAGGAAAACACACTTTGAAGCCTTTGGGGTTCTTTCTTGTATCTTCTCTTTCAGTTTTTTTGTTTTTATTGCTTGAGAATTTCATACATGCATGTAATGTGTTTTGATCAAATCCACCACCCATCCCTTCCCCCTCCAATTCCTTCTCTTACCCTTCCCCCCCGAATTCCCCCGCCCCCCACAACTTCACTTGATCTTTTTCTTTTTTCTTTCTTTCTTTTTTTTTTTTTAACCCCCCAGAGTTCACTTGATGAGGCCTGTATGCGCATGTGTGGAGACCGGCTACCAGAACAGGACAGCCTATCAGGGGCCACCGATCTGAAGAACACTGACTCTCTAGGGGTGGGCCTTCATGAGCTCCTCCCCCACCCATGCTGGGATTTTACCTGGCTTCAGTGCGTTCCTGTGCCCAAGGGCCCTGCCTTATCTGACAGGTCCTGCTTCCCTGCAGATCTCCCCCTCTTTCTGCAACCTTTCTGCCTGGTCTTCCACGATGATCCGATGATCCCCGGGGGGGATCTCTGGTGTGATCCTGGGAAGCTTAGAAAGTGAAACTTCCTAGTGTCTGCTGACATCTGTTTAGAAACTGTGGCATTTTCTTCTGTTCCTTTGATTTTGATTTTACCAAAAGACGTATCGTTGTTTTAGAAATACTACTGAAGGCAATACATTTAGAGGTGAATATGTTTTCTTTTGATAAAAAAAAAAAAAAATGCTCGTTTTTGGTGAGTTCCTTAAAATCCATGATTGAATTCTGATTAGGAGTCTATTAAAGTAAAAGTAATTTTACTTAATTTTCAATGTATGTCTGTTACATACATTAATGTTGAGTTTCGTATTTTATAGAAAATTTTAGTAATTTTCTTCATGTAGTGTTTTTTTTTTTTAAATAAAAGATACAGATGGAGGTTAGTGTTTGAATATTTAAAAACATGCAGTGAAATGGGAAGTCTTATTCACTAAACTGAGACTGCTTAGTTTAAAGAACACTCGAATGGAACTCATATTTAGTTAGAAAAAATAATTACAGGGAGGCACAGTGTCACACACTGTAATCTCAGCACGCAGGGGACAGACACAGGAGGATCCCTGACAGCTTGGTCTACAGAGTACCTCCCAGGCCAGATAGAGCTTCCCAGTGAGGCCTTATCTCAAAAGAGAGGAAAGAAGAAAGGAAGGAAGGAAGGGGAAGGAAATAAAACAATTACATACTCAACTGTGAGTTTATATGTCACAATTTTTTTTCTAAAAATACCAGTAAGACATTGGTCATTCTATACTGTTAATTTCTCTTCCCAAGAGTGGTTCGAGATAGTTATTTTCAGCGATATACATAAGCTGTTTTCAGGTGATAATTTCTTTATGGTCATTACCGAGAGTTAATGTGCTTGGTTGCCAGCTCTGCTCACTCTCCCTTTCAATTTTTAAGAATCTATCCTTTAACATAAGCAGCTAGGTATTGGCAATTTGAAGAAAAATGGTACACAGGAAATAAAACGGGCTGGAATGCTACAAGAGCATAGATGATATTCTAAAAAGCACATCAAGACGTCTTAGCAGCCGCTGAGAAGCCAGTGGGCCATAGAACCCAGTCGGAATCTATTTTAAAAGGTGGATGGTGAGCTCTGGTCAAATTTAGTCCAAAACATTTCATAACGGCAATTGCATGATGCGTGAATGCAGCCGAGGGTAGATCACACGCCTAGCAAACCTGACGCTTTAGGTTCAACTCCCAAACTGTGCTAAATGCATGGTGACGGGCGGGGGGCGGGGTGTATTTTTCTCAGAATTGCTCAGTACCATGGGGTCATATCACCCAATTAAACCCCTGATCAGCAGTAAGTATAAACTTATACACTTGCGAACTATTTTGTAAAAATCTTTTTAGGCATAGCACAAAAATTATTGTTCCAGATTATGAAAAGCCTAAGTATTGAAGCACAGGATGATGTTATCCTTGGTAGCTGTTCAGACTGTGGAGTCAAAAAGGTTCAGTTGTAAGTACTCGTTAACACCGAGTCTCATGCTGATGGATCAGAAAAGGCTGGCATCCAGTGGAGAGGAAAAGCCTGCCACTATTGTATTAGGTAAAACTACAGGCACTTTAAGACGATGCTATCCCTAGAAAGTACGGAGGTGGATATACTTGCTTGCCTTTTTTTATCTGTTAAAGTCAAATGTATTGCTTTTCTAAGAAAATGGTGATGTTTGATGTTGGTAAGACCACGGACGGAGCAAGGGCTTGGTGGTGCACGTCTGTAATGCCAGCCCTCGCGAAGCAGACTGACTGCTTCCTGCGGGGACTCTGCCACAAAGATAGCGAAGGAGCTCATTTTAAATATTGTTTGCGTAGGTAAAGATTTCATTCGGGGGGAGGGGAGTAAAATGGGCCTGGAAAAATGCCTGCATTGAGATAGAGATTAGTTGTGACGTTAGGGCAGGAAAAAAGCACTGGTAAGGAGCATTGCTGGTGCTCTCCGGAGAAGCTCTGCAGTTAGAATAATTTTGAAGAAGAGGTGGCAGCCAGACAGTCAGAGCAGAGTCAGCAGTACAGTCAGGTGCAGGGGAAGGAGCACCTGCTCAGCACTCATCCTCTGGGGGCACTCCGTCTTTGGTTATACGGTGGCCTCATGCCAGCTTACAGCACCAGGGAATACATTTAAAGTGAAAACTCCCACAAGAATCATCGTCATTTGAATGGAAAGACATGAACTTGTACAGCAAATATTTATTTAGCCATTAAACAAGAATTTATGGAGTTTCTATTATTAACCAACACTGATCAGAGGGTCCCAGAAAAGTAGTGGTGTGTCTCCCATCGACGTCACTCTGCCGTGATGTGTTTTGGCAGTATCTCTGATTTGTTTGACAAATTTTGTCAAGCAGCTCTCGTGTATTTCGTCTCAGCTCTCTCTAGGATGTATGATCATAACGATTTATATAGCTTCTCTGGAGTTCAATTTCCTTATGAGTAAAGTGTTGATTATTATTAGTCATCTATCATAGGCATGAAATAAAGCCTTGCTCTTATAACGCACTTTATAGTTTAGGGTTGAAAGGACAAGACCAAAGCAGCCAAACTTTAGTCAGGCTTCTAGAGGCACCAAAATTGTGTAGGCCCAAGTCAGGGGACTCAGAACAGTTCCCAGAACTAGAGTAAGACAAACAATTTCTAAGACAAACAAGATACAGACCTCTGACTAATGGCCTGGGCTAAGGATCTCCCCCCACCCACATTGACTAAGACCCTACGTTTACATTTTCTAGTGCCCGCGGCCTTGCTATATGCCAGCACCAATCAGTTTAAAGGTTAATACTCACATCGCTATAGACTCACGCCTGATGATCTGTTGCTACGCTCTGCCTTTGAAAAACATATATAAACCATACTCAGAATGCGCTAATTGTCACTCCCACCTGCCTCGCTTGAGGAATCTATCTGTGAGGGTGGACCCCAACACGTTGGAAATAAACCTCCTGCTTTTGCATCGATCTCGAGTCCTGGTAATTTCTCGGGGGTCTCCTTCCATCTGCCCCTAACAGGGTATACAGGGAGAGCTAACCTTACCCATACTACTGCTATGGCAATAGCAGAGCCATTAGTGAAGAGCAGAGTGGAAAGAAAAGAAACTGAACTCCACGCAGACGTGCTGAAGACAAAGCTGGGCCAGATGCAGGAGCACACTCCTGTAGCCTTAGCCATCCAGGAGTTTGAGGCAGGAGGGTGGCTGGAGCCCAGAAGTTTGAGACCAATCTGGGAAGCATAGTAAGACTCAATTTCAAAACAAAACAAACAAACAAATAAACAAACAAGAAAAAACAGTAACAAAAATGATTGTGTCTCAATCAAGAATTTTTTAAAGTACTAGGAGTTAGCTATTTATGTATAATGTATCTTCAGGCATTGCTGCTCACCCCTGGCTCATTGTGTATCATTTCCACATTCAAAATAGTTTCTACAAATACCTGTTTCATTTGCAATCTCTCCATCTGGACAAGTGACGCAATCAAAACAACAAAATGGTTTTCCTTCAAGAGGTGTTTTTCTGAATCCAAGTAGACAATTCGGACTGCAGGTAGCAGAAGGAGGCTGTGTCAGAGAGATGGGAGGAGGGAAGCCGGTCACCAGGCGAAATTCACTATCAGCATCCAGTTGGTAGATTTCAGCATGACTTCTATGTACTGTAACAACTAAGAATCGCCATCAACAGTTTGATGCCCAAGGACTGATCTCTCTCTCTCTCTCTCTCTGAACTTTCGCTTTATTTTATTTCATTCACCTGTTATTTTTATTATATTTTTATTACTGAAAACAATTTTTAAGTTTAAGTATATTTTAATCATATCCTCCCACTCCCCCAAGTCCATCCTCTTCCCTACCACCCAACTTTAAGTTCTTTCTCAAAAAACAAAACAAAATCCCAATACAAGAACAAATCCCCCCAAACCTAGAAAACCAAATACAACAGCACCCAAAAATAAAAACCAAACAAAAACTCACCAAACTATAACCAAATAAAACCAAATGAAAAACTATGTATTCTCTCATTTGCTGGTCAACTACTCCTGAACACGAGCCCTCCCCTGGAGCGGTTGATACGCCCAGCGTCATTCCACTGGAGCACGCTGATTTTCCCTCTCCCAGCAGGATCCCTTGAAGACCATAATGCTCTCCATCACCACGTCCCGCCTTGCCTCTCATGGCGTCACTGAGATGCTCAGGGAAATGAATGCGCATATAGTTTTTAAACTCAAATTAAGAAATACCTATTTGCGGAGATCATTTTTGTCCCCAGGCCTTCATTTTACTTCTTTTACCCACATCGGTCACCTCCACTCAAGGCTTGACCTCTGCCTGATCCATCTAGAAAACTGTCCGAGTTGTTTTCTCTTACCAGGTATGCCATGGGTCTAGTTCATCAATACAAAGATAGGCAGTCTAAAGAATCAATCCAAAATGAATCAGTAATTCCTACGGTGATGGTGTGGCTAGAAAGTTCTGGTGTGTGCCATCAGAAGGGGCGAAGTACGGTCACTCTCAGCCCAATGGCATTCTGTGGCTTCCTTAAGCCACAGTGGAGAGCAGAGGACCAGAGGATCGCCACACTGAGGAATAGCACATAGTACGGACTTCCCAGATACTCACTTCACTGTGGTGTTCGCCCCAAGTTATGAGTTCTTCATTTAGGGTAAAATGCCGAACACTCTGAGATTCAAAGACGAACTCGCCAACTGTCACTTGAGCTTTGGTACCGTTCTGCAGAGACTGGTAATTAAAGATGTCAAGCTTAGTTGCCGGAACTTCCTTATTCACAACCTTCTCCCCATCAGTGCTTCTTCCAAGTTGGCCCTTTTGTAAGAAGGGATGGAGCTAACAGTAAAAAAAAAAAAAAAAAAGACTTCAGAACTTGAGCTCTAAGGCATTGAAATGCAATGGTGGTTACTTCAACTGCCCTCTCTTTCTCTAACTATACTTTCCAGAGGCTTTCATTGTTGTTCCATGTATCCAACATTTATCATGTGACTAATACACGCCAGAAGAAGTCCTATCTACTTTATACATAGTAACATAGCTGTGTCATGTTAACTAACACTCCTGCCATTTTACAAATTTGAAAATTGAACTTTTCTAAATTGCCCACCTAGTCAGTGATGAAAGGAGGTCTCTGCCCGCCGGGTCCTAATTTTTAGAGAAAAATGGGAGCAATTTGAATAAAGTGCTTTAAATGCTTTGCATAATATCATTTCAAGAAAAAAATACTTTTTCTTATTTAAGAAAGAGTTTCAGTAAAATAAAGCTTTTAGCTTTTTAAAAATAAAAGTTGCCAGGCAGTGGTGGCACACACCTTTAATCCCAGCACTCGGGAGGCGGTGGCAAGCGGATCTCTGTGAGTTCGAGGCCAGCCTGGTCTACAGAGTGAGGTCCAGGATGGCCAGAGTTAACAGAGAAACCATCTCAAAAAACAAACAAACAAACAAAAAGACAAAATAAAATAAAGTAGAAGTTGCATTTAAAGGGGGGGGCAGAACACACTTGGTATAAAACTGGAGCAGGTAATGGGGTGGCAACCTATGAAGACGGATGGAGACGGAGAGATAGAGAGTAGAGGCAAGTTGACCAAAACTGAAGATTTGTGAAGAAGTCACACGGAAAGCTACGACTCTGTAAGCTATTTTGAAAAATATATAATTTAAAAAGAGTTTGAACAGAGGTCCTGCAGTTTATTAAATAAAAATCTCAGTGGCAGATGTGACATACCTCCCTTTTAGTTAGGAAGTCCCCAGAAGACCCCCAAACTATACAGGTTATGATCATTGCCCTTGGTTACCCGTAAGAACTGAATAGTGAAGAAGCCCAGAGCCATCTTAGACCCAGCCAGCCGACTGACCACGTTAGATCTCTACCCGAGGAACACTTGGTTCTGTCCCTACAGCCCACTCCTCTGAAGCCCCCTCCCCACTCTCCTCCAGCCCCACCTCCCTTGCCTGAGCAAGGAACCCAACATCATTATAGACCAAGCCAGTAGCCTGACCAGAGAGGTCCTATTGGATCAGAGGCCAAGTAAGCCACCAGATCTCCAGCCCTCAACTCAGATGGAGACCCCCAGCTTGACAAGAGGCCACAAAAAACAGAAGACAAGAGAAGAAACCAAGGAAGAAAAAAAATTTACAAGGAACAAAAACACTCATCCACTAAAGACAAACACAGGAATTCAGCACGTAAACCTACAATCACCCCAATCCCAGATGCCAACATGTCAATGTAAGAGCACAATCAGCAACAACCAGGGCAGCATGTCGTCACCAAAACTCAACTATGCTGTGATAACAAGGCCTGAACACCCTTACACAGCCAAAGCACAAGGCAAAGATCTCAAAATCAACGTTATGAAGATAGCAGAGACCCTTAAAGAGGAAATGAGTAAATCCCTCAAAGAAAAGAAGAAAATAGAATAGAAGAAGAAATAGAAGACAATGAGAGGAATTGAGTAAATTCATAAAAGAAAAACAGGGAAACACAAACAAAAAATTGGAAGAAATGAATGAATCCCTTTAAGAAAACCAAGAAAAAAATGAGCAAACAATTAAATGAAACAAACAAAACTGTTCAAAACCAGAAAATGAAAATAAAAGCCATCAAGAACACACAAACAGAGGGTATTTTGGAAATGAAGAATCTAGAAAAGCAATCAGGAACTGCAGAGACAAGCTACAGCAACAGAGTACAAGAGATGGAAGAGAGAATCTCAGGAGTTGAAGATACTATAGAAGAAATAGAGGTATCAGTAAAAGAAAATGTTAAATCCAAAAAAATCTGTAACACAAAACATCCAGGAAATCAGGGACACTATGAAAGACCAAACCTAAGAAAAATAGGAATAGAGGAAGGAGAAGAATCCCACCTCAAAGGCCCAGAAAATATTATCAACAAAATCATAGAGGAAAATTTCCAAATCTAAAGAAGGAGAACCTATTAATGTACAAGAAGGTACAAGAAGCATACAGACCACCAAATAGACTGGACCAGAAAAGAAAGTCCCTTCACCATATAATAATCAAAACAGTAAACATGTAGGGGAAAAAAAAGAATACTAAAAGTGGCAAGAGAAAAAAGCAAGTAACATATAAAGGTAAATCTATTTTTAGATTTAGAATCTAAATCTAAATCACACCCAACTTTTCAATGGAGACTCTGAAAGCCAGAAGGGCTTGGACAGATCTCCTACAGACTCTCAGAGATCAAAGATGCCAGCTCAGACTACTATATCCAGCAAGGCTTTCAATTACCATAGATGGAGGAAACAAAATATCCCACAAAAAACCCAAATTCAAACAATATCTATCTACAAATCCAGCCCTACAGAAGATACTAGAAGGAAAACTCCAGCACAAGAAGGGTAACTATATCCATGAAAACACAGGAAATAAATAACCTCACCCCAGCAGAATCAAAAGAAGGGACACACACACACATACACACACACACACACAAACAACATCAACTACAAAATAGCAGGAGCAAACAAACATTGGTCTTTGAGATCTCTCAACATTAATCACTCAATTACCCAATAAAAAAACACAGACTAACAGAATGAATGAAAAAGCAGGATCGATCCATCCTTCTGCTGCATGCAAGAAACACAACTTAACATCAAAGATAAACATTACCTTAGAGTAAAGGGTTGGGAAAAGATTTTCCAAGCAAATGGATCCAAGAAACAAGTCGAAGTAGCCATTTTAATATCTAACAAAATAGACTTTAAACCAGAATTAATCAAGAGAGATGGGGAAGTGTGGGACAGCCCCATAGCTGAGGTGAGGTAGAAGGTGTGCCTAGAACCCTGGAATTTTCATTCTGAGAGCAGCAGGAATTTAGCCTGTCTCCTCCATAGCTCTGCTATGCTGCCTGCTCAGTCAAAGGTGTGCTACTGTGGGCTGAGACCGAACGGACCCACCCTAGAGCCATATCACCGCATGGCTTCCTCCTTGGAGCCTGTCGCTGGCCAGTGGAGCTACCTCGTGGGGCCAGGAAGCTGCCTCAGATTTTCAAAAACTACAGGGAAGGACACTTCATACTCATTAAAGGAAAAACCCACCAAAAGGACATTGAAATTCTTGACAACTATGCCCCCAACACAAGGGACCCATGTTTGTACAAAAAACATTGCTAAAGCTTAAAACACACATTGACTCATATACATTGATAGTGGGAGACTCCAGTACCCCACTTTCACCAACTGACACGTCACCCAGACAAAACTAAACAGGAAGTGCTTGAGCTAACAGATGTTATAAACCAAATGGATCTTAACAGATATCTGCAGAACATTTCACTCACACTCAAAAGAATACACCTTCTTCTCACCACCTCACAAAACCTCCAAAATTAACCACATACTTGGACACAAAGCAAGTCTCAATAGAGGAAAGTTGAAGTAACCCCCTGCCTTCTACCAAATCACCACAGATTAAAGTTGGATTTCAATAACAACAGAAACAACGGAACTGCCTACAAACATCATGGAAACTGAAGGATTCTCTACTAGGTGATGACTGTGTCAAGACAGAAATAAAGAGAGAAATTAAAGCTTTTCCAGAATTTAATGAATATGAATTTAATGAATTTAATGACTCCACAACATACCCAAACTTGTAGGACACAATGAAAACGGGGCACAAAGTGCATATCAAAAAAAAAAAAATTGGAAAGATCTTACACTAGAAACCTAACAGCACACATGAATCTCTTTTCACACGATCTCTTCTGTTGGTGAGACTTTCCACTAAGCTTACAGAGGTGGATCATTCCCAGCCACATTTCAACTGTGTTTTTCTTCAGCAATTGTATTTCACTGTTGAGTTCTATTTTCATGCTTTAAGTTACTTCCTTACTTTCATTTAGCTTTTTCTTTTCGGTTGTCTTGTAGTATACGTGTGCCTTCTTTAAGTTAACTAAACATAGTATTAATTATTCTTTTGAATTTTTTTGCCTGTAAGTTCTTCCAAGCTGTTCTCATGGGGAGCAATTTCTCTCTTTTCTCTCTGAAATTCTCTCTTTTCTATTCAATTCTTTTGTTTTCTTTCTTTCTTTCTTCCTTCCTTCCTTCCTTCCTTCCTTCCTTCCTTCCTTCCTTCCTTCCTTTCTTTCTTTCTTTCTTTCTTTCTTTCTTTCTTTCTTTCTTTCTTTCTTTCTTTCTTTCTTTCTTTCTTTCTTTCTCCTTCAAATCACCTTTCCTCAGTTATGCCACTCAGGAAACGATTAGGTTGCAGTAAAGCTGAACTGTCCTTTTCCTCTATGGGACTGGTGTTCAAGGTCCCAGATTCTATCCCTAGTTTCCCTCTGAAGTCAGCTACTGTGCTGTGTCAGTTCTTCCCTCCTTCTTCATTTATAGATTCTGACATGAGTTATGAATCTCCCTGTGCCTGGGTGACCTGTCCTGTCTCAGCTCTGCTCTCCTCCCTGGATCCTTAGCTTTTGCTGTGAATTGTGGAATTCCACAAACTTGCGTGCCTATCCCTGGGTCAGTTTCTCTCTCCTCCCTGGGTCCACAGCATCTTTCCTGAGTTATAGAATTCCCTGGCTTACATATATGCACTACCTTGAGTCAGCTTAGGCTTCGTCCCCGGACCTGCAGAGTCTGCTGTGACTTGGGGAGCTCCCTAGACCTTTGAAGACATCACCCTCTGTCAACTCAGTGTCCTCCGGGTCCACAGTTCTAGAACAAAAAGAAGTAATCACACTAAGAGGGGTAGAAGCTAAAAAGAATCAAGCTGAGGGCTGAAATCAATAAAATAGAAACAAAGAGGACAATTCAAAGAAACATTGGAACGAAGAGTTGGGTATTTGAGAAACTCAACAAGATAGACAAACCCTTATCCACACTAACCAAAAGATGGGGAGAGACTATCTAAATCAACAAAATTAGAAATGAAAAGGGCCATATAACTGCAGACACTGAAGAAATCCAAAGAATCATTAGGTCATACTTTAAACATCTGTACTCCACAAAATTGGAAAATCTAAAAGAAATTGACAATTTTCTAGATAGATACCACCTACCAACATTAAATCAAGATGAGATAGACAATTTAAACAGACCTTCTACATGTAGAAGAAGGCAAATTGACCCCTATTTATCACCATGCACAAAACTCAAGTCCAAGTGGATCAAGAACCTCAACAGAAAACCAAGTACACTGAACCTGATAGAAGAGTCTGTGGGGAAGAGCCTTGAATGCATTGACACAGGAGACAGCTTTCTGAACAGAACACCAATAGCTCAGGCACGAAGATCAGCGATGAATAAATGGGAGCTCACGAAACTGAAAAGCTTCTGCAAGGCAAAGGACACTGTCAACAAGACAAAACAGCAGCCTACAGAATGGGGAAAAGTCTTCACCAACTCCACTTCTGATAGAGAGCTGATATCCAAAATATGTAAAGAACTCAAGAAACTAGACATCAAGAAAACAAGCAATCTAATTTTAAAAAATGAGGTATAGATCTAAACAGAGAATTCTCAGTAGAGGAATCTCAAATGGCTCAAAACACCTAAACAAATGTTCGACATCCTTAGCCATTAGGGAAATGCAAATCAAAACCACTTTGAGATTACATCTTACACCTGTCAGAATGATGAGGATCAATAACACAAAGGACAGCTCGTGCTGGTGAGGGTGTGGAGCAAGAGGAACACTGTAAAAGATACTTAAAATGTAACAGTTTTTTTTTAAAAAGGGGTGTAGGTGTGGCTGTGTTTTCTGTTTGAGTCGGGGCTCTGAAAGCCTGCTTTTACTTTTTCCACTGGTAACTTGACTGCCCTTCTGCTCCTGGCTGAAAGAATTCTAATCTGTAACATTTTCAAACCTCAGTTAGCTGACAGAGTTAGGAAGAAGGGAAGGGAAGGGAAGGGAAGGGAAGGAGATAGGGAAGGGAAGGGAAGGGAAGGGAAGGGAAGGGAAGGGAAGGGAAGGGAAGGGAAGGGAAGGGAAGGGAAGGAGATAGGGAAGGGAAGGGAAGGGAAGGGAAGGGAAGGGAAGGGAAGGGAAGGGAAGGGAAGGGAAGGGAAGGTAAGGGAAGGGAAGGGAAGGGAAGGGAAGGGAAGGGAACTTAAGGGAAAGGAAGGGAAGGGAAGGAAAGGGAAACATTCACAGCCCTTTTCTGGCTGTCTTAATCTGTCTAAGCCTGGGGAACTGAACTAACTCTACCTACTCTGGTTCAGCGAAAGGGAAACATTCACAGCCCTTTTCTGGCTGTCTTAATCTGTCTAAGCCTGGGGAACTGAACTAACTCTACCTACTCTGGTTCAGCTTCTCCCAGCACAGCAATTACCGAGAAAGATCTAAATTGTAACTTTTCTAAAGCCCCAGTCTGTCCACTATATCTGAGCCTTATGTCAGCCTGCTTCACTGTCCTCAGCTTTTGTGATCTCTCTTTCTCTGTCCTACTGCAACTGTCATTTCGACTGTCACTCGCTCTTTCATATACCTTCCACCAAGCTGTTCCCAGAAGTCCAAGCTGCATGTAACCACAAGGAGGACGGGCTTTTCTTTGGCAAAGCTTTACTTTCTAAAACACTCCTTCATTGCTGGTGAGAATGCAAACTTGCACAGTCACTCTGGACATCAATATGGTGATTCCTTAGGAAATTGGAAATCGACCTACCTCAAGACCCAGCTATACCATTCCCATGCATATACCCAAAGGATGCTCTAGCCTACAAGAAGGACACTTGCTCAACTATGTTCATAGCAGCTTTATTCATAATAGCCAGAAGTTGGAAACAACCTAGATGTCCCTCAACTGAAAAATGGATAAAGAAATCATGGTACATTTACACAATGGAGAATAATTAAGCCATTTAAAAAATGACTACATGAACTTTGCAGGAAAATGTCTCGAACTAGAAAAAAATCATCCTGAATGAGTTATACCAGTCGCAGAAAGACAGATATGGTTTATATTCACTTATATGTGGATACTAACTGCTAAGCAAAGGAGAAAAGTTCTAGTATCCACAGACATAGAAAAACTATGCAACAAGAAGGGCCCCAGTTGGAACACAGAGATCTTCCTGATAGGATGGAAATTGAACAGAGGGTGCAGGTGGGGTGGGGGAAGATGGGGATGGGAGTGGAGGGGTCCAGGAGGAGGAGAGGATCAGAGAGAGAAAATATATGGAGAGATGACAAGAATTGGAAGAAAATTAGGGAGCGATCCAGAGACCCAGTGTAGTGGAAACTCACCGGAATCTTTGAGACCCTAGCATGGATACCTAGTAATTGGGGATAGGGAGCCTGAACAAGCCTTCTTCTGTGGCCAGGCAAGGCTTCTGATGGGGAGACTAGGGCACCATCCCAGCCACAAATCCTCCTACTTACAGCAAGCCTATCTGCCTTGCAAGATCCTCGTTGACAACAGAAAGGCAGAATTCCGTGCCAAAGGAGGGAATCCCAGCCTGAAACGACAGGACAGGCTGGAAACTAGAGACTGAATGATAACCCAGAGACAATTTCTAATGATGTCATGCTCTGCTCATAGATTGGTACCTAACCCAGCCCTCACCAGAGAGGTCCACTCCAGCAGCTGAGATGAGCATCTGGAGAGGCCCATGGCCAAACATCGTGCAGAGATCAGGGAACCCTTGGAAGAGGGAGAGGAGGGATGGCAGAGACCAGAGGGGCTGAGGATACCAGGAGAAACAGACTTACACTGTCAGCTGACTAGCACTCTCAGGGTCCCACAGAGACTAAAACCTTAGACACAGAGCCTGTAGGGTCCCCTAAAAACATTTCATGGCTGTCTAGATTGATGTCATTGAAAGACTCCACAGGCTGCAGTGGGGGTGTCTCTGGCCATTTTACCTGCCCTTGAGACTTTTTTTCTCCTGCCTGGCTGCCTGGCCCAGCCTTGATGTAGGGGTTGGTGCCTGGTCTCGTTCCATCCCACTATGCCAAGCCCTGATTGTGCTGTAACACAGGGGGAACGGTTCTTTTCAGGGGAGAAGGAAGATTGTCTGTGGGTGGTGATGGGAGGGCAGATCTGGAGGAAATGGGGAGGGTGGGGTGGGAGGCAGGGGAGGAGGGGGCCAGGATATAATCTATAAGTTGTATGAGAGAAGAAAAATTTTTAAAAAAATTATACACACACACACACACACACACACACACATGCTAGGCAGTGATAGCGCACGCCTTTAATCCCAGCACTCGGGGAGCAGAGGCAGGCAGATCTATGTGAGTTCAAGGCCAGCCTGGTCTAGAGAGTGAGTTCCAGGACAGCCAGAGTTGCAACAGAGAAACCCTGTCTTGGAAAAAAAAAAGAACTGAATAATAAGACCTTATTGCTGAAGACACCACACACCCTGGCAGCAGGACACAAGAAAGCTCCCTCTCTGTTGTCTAGCTTTTATAGTGCCACAAGCAGCACTGCAGGTTTCTGGGGAAGAAAATTCAGTGGTGGTCTCTCCCAGCTGTGTACCATGCGTATTATAATACCAACTTCCCAGGCATGATGTGTCTACTGAGTAACACTGGCACATCTGTTAGGGGGATGAACAACTGCTTATGCTTACTGATTGAGGGATTCTCCACAAGAGGGACTTCATGCCTGTTACTGCAGACCTAGGCAAAGGCCCATGTTGGAAGAGACCAGAGGCCCTATGGGTGAGTCTACTACTTTTGCTTTGCTAAAAAGGCACATTGTTAAACTGCCTCCTGAGTATTTATATACATAGCATAGTGCTGTGTATATAAAGAAATCCCTTTTTGCAGAGAATGCCAGTTAAAGCAGAGACTCACGACTAGTCAAAACGCTTGAGAACAATATGAGTACTGGGAGCTTCCACCATAAATGAGACACCCATATCGTCCTCCCCAAGGCTAGGAAACGTTGTGCAAAGGGGATGAAGATAATGCAAGAGCAAGATGGGGAGGCGGTCCATGAACTGCTCTTGTATGGGTGTCTCATGGTCACGGCTTTCATGAGCTCATGCCGGCTAACTCTGCCTATATAGGACTTGCACAAGATTAAACCCATAAATATCCAGTCACATATTGGGGAGAGGGCTCATAGGGCCCAGCCCTCATATGGGAGCTATAAGCATCCAAAGGGTTCTGGGGGAGAGGTGGTCATTGTCTTCAGAGAGTTACTTCTGCACCTGTGGATAACTCCACACTCATGCTCACGGGGGTTGGCCCTGGTAAAGCCAGTGGATCAAAAAGCAAAAGCAAAACAAAAGACATGAGAGTAGCATAGGGACATGGAGGGAGACTGAAGATCCGTGGGGATGGAGGGATAAAGAGGGAGGGAAATAGGTGTGACCAGAAGGTAGTGTAGACCTGCACGTAGCTGCAGAGAATAAATTATTTTAATACTCCATTTAGGATGACTATCAAAACAACCACAGGTGGCCCTATAATTTAAACTACAATCAAAAAACATAAACAATTCTTTGAAGAAACAAATGAAAAAAATATCTTCCCTAACGAGGAAAAGTATTTCCTTTTGAGTTTCATCAGCAAAATCATCCTCTGAAAGTAAAGGAGAAATGCACCCAATCTCAGATGAACAGACACACAGGGAAATTTTTGTTTGTGGTCTGGCTTTGTGGGAATTTTAGAGGAATTTTTCAGAGAAAAGAGAAATTCTATGGGCAAGAAAACCAAAGTGACACAGAGACAAGAATAGCAATGAAGCAGAATACCACAGTAATTGAGCATCTTATTTCCTTCTTTGTTTTTCTAATATGCAACGATCTGCTCAAACCCACCATGTGGATACAATACCCCATGACTACGTCTTTAGATAAATGAAACCGTTGACAGCACTGTAACAACTAACGGAAAAAAGAGAGTAACAGTGCTGCTGGGGGTACCAGCGTTACTGACGAGCAGTAATATTACGTGTGAATTAAAAACATCAGGAAAACCACCCGAATGTTTTAATATAACTGATATTCTAAGAATAATAATTCTTAATAATAATAATCATAATAATACTATTCTAAGAATAATAGAAAATATTCAATTAAATCTAAAGGAATCAGGTAAAGAGGGGGCGATAAGAAAAAGAGCCCCCCCAATAGAAAATTCTCACATGATATCCATTAACATCAATAAAAACATCAATAATCGATTCAATGTGAGTGCACTAAATTAGTGAAATCAAAACAGAAACAAACTGGAGTAAAACACAAGACTCAACTGAACAAACAAAAAGCCACCAAGACTCAGCGGTGCTCTAGCTAGCATGACATCCACAGGAAGAGTCAGTGTCCCTCAGGCCTGCAGGATGTGAGAGCGTACCCACGCTAGGGTACACGGTCCTAAACCCACACACAGGCAGGTAGAGCTAAGTGGACTCACTGGGCTTAAAACAACAGAGCACATGAAGTTGGGGAACAGTAGGAGAGGGGATGAGGGGCAGGGGAGGTCTAAACACATCATGTGCAAATATGAAATTCCCAAGCAATGAAAAGGAGTAAGGAAGACAATGACAGATTAAGAGTCAAGGCATGGAGGCACTGCACCAATGCAAGTCTAAAGAAAGCTGGACTTAAAATATTAAAGATAGACAAAGCAGATTTCAGAAAAAGCAAATGCTTCAGGAGTTTAGAGGCACCATGAGAACAATAATTAAAATAAATACCAAGTAACCAATAAAGAACATCAATAAATCCTAACAAAGATGACAAAATACTCATTTATCTAAGAAAACAATAATCCTTACAACATATGTGCCGTCTAAAAATATTCAAGAAAAAAATCACAAAGAGAAATAACCAATAGTTCATGGAAAAATAGATAAATTCACTTGAATAGCTAATGACTTCCACACATCTTTATTGACTAGTGGATCAAATTTTAATAAAATAATTTTTTTCACAGAGAGAGGTTCTGTGTTCATGAATAAGAATACTTCACACTGAAAGGATGTCAGTTCCAGCCAAGTTGATCTATAGAGTCAATACATTGTATTCAAAATGATAGAAGGTTCTTTTGTAGATGTCAGCTGACTATGAAGTATGTGTGGAAAGGCAAAGATCTAGAGACAGCACAGTACTGCAGGGTCTAACGGCAGTTCACAAATGTGCATATATCATAGTCTTTCTTACATTCATCAGAGAAAAGGTTATCAGTTACTATTTGTCTTTAAAGAGTCAAAAGATGGTGTATATTCTGAGGAAACTCAGAATGTGAGATAAACTGATAATGAAAATATTGCTCTACAACGTCAGCCATGAAAGACAGCCAAGTCCAGCTGATTAGCTTATCTATCACTTCAGATACATAAGAAAAATTTACTCTGTTGGCTCTTTTGAAATATACAGCATGTTACTGGTAACTTCACTCACTGTGTCGTGTAGTTGATTTCTAAAAGGCACTTGTTCTTTGTGTCTCATCAGATTGAGGCTTATCCAGTAGGAAATGCTGAAAGAAATTCTTCAAGCTGGAATTAGTGGATATTAATTAATAAACAAGGAGCCATGCCAAAGTTGAAAGTCTTAGGCAATTATGCACATAGAGTAAAATTCATCAATACCAGGATACAATAAGATACCAGAATATAATAACGGTCATTTGTCAATCAATTCTAGCTATGGTGCCATGGTTTGGTGATACTAACTTGTTCATGGATACATAATGCATATTGTCTGCAACACCAAAAATACAGGGAAAATTAGAAATACATAGCTATCATGTATTTGAAAGTAAGTACTCACCAGGTTGAAATATAGAGTTGTAATTTGTGTATGGTGTCCATTAAACAAAAATAGAGTAGAAAAAGAGAAAAATAAAGAGAGAAAAAGAAATTAATCAAATCATACCTCGAAAAGAAATTACAAATGAAGACAAAGAAAACCATGGCTCAGTAAAAAACAATAGCAAAATGGAACCAGTAAGTCTTTACCCAGCAATGACTACTTTAAACGTATAATCACCACAGTCAAGTGTTATGTAACTATAGGGATACTTCCGAGAAGTGAGGTATTAGAAAATTTTGTTATTGAGCAAACATTTCAGAGCATGACTGCACAGATGAGTGTGATCACAGCGTCGTCAGGAAATACAAGCTTAAGAGACTATCACTGTATACACGGTTTCCTCTTGAATGACACATTTTTTTGTGACATCAACTATATTTATACATGGAATAAATTCCGCTCCCTCAGAAAGACAATAGGCAAAAACTACTTTGAAAGAGATAATACAACTAGAAATTGCCCACAAAAGATTTAATTTATCCATATAGATCTACTATAGACTGAAAATAAAAGGATGAAAAAAGATATTTCATATAAATGATAATCAAAATAAGAAGGGTAAAGTTGAGGGTGGATCTCAGGGGTAATACCTGCTTATCATGTACAAGTACCCTGGTTCAATATATAGTACCGAGATGGATGGGTGGGTAGACATACATACATATATACATACATGCATAATACATGTGTACATGCATACATACATACATATATACAGAACCAAGAAATAGCTACACTTGGTTGCACCTTTGGGGAGAGCAGAATTTATGTCAAACAGTATCACAAAAGAGAAGGAATGTCTAATAATGACTGTGGGGTGAATTCATCTGGACAATGTAACAACTGTAAATACATTCAAGTATATGAAGCAAATGTAAAAAGATCTAAAGTCAGCAGTAGGCCACAGCAGAATGATAGTAGTGAAATTCAATATCTCCACTTTCAGAAAAGGATAGATAGTTCAGAGGGAAAACTATAGGGAAATATTGGACTTGAACTGCACAGTAGACTAAATGAACTCACGGATATATACAGAACATCCTTTCCAAGAAGCAGACTTCACATTCTTCTCATTTTAAAAGGTTACCATTACCCTCTTGCCAAAGTCACGTATGCATATGATAAAAATCACAGAAGAGTATCTCAAATTATCACATAAAAATGATCTTCAGCAAAATACCTTTCAATAGCTTATTAAAATAATTACATACTGTGACCAAATGTAAATCAAACCTACATTGAGATTCCATCTTATGCCTGTCAGAATGGCTAATATTAATAACTTAAGTGACAGCTGGCGAGGATGTGGAGCAAGGGGAACACTCCTACCCTGCTGGTGAGAGTGCAAACTTGCACAGCCACTGTGGAAATCTATATGGCGATTCCTCAGGAAATTGGAAATCGACCTACATTTAGACCAAGCTATACCACTCCTGGGCGTATATCAAAAGGACACTCCATACTACCACAAGGACACTTGCTCAACTATGTTTACTGCAGCTCTGTTCATAATAGCCAGAAATTGGACAAAACCTAAATGCTTCTCAAATGAAGAATGGGTAAAAAAAAAAAATAGTGGCACATTTATACAATGGAGTGCTACTCAGCTATTAAAAAAAGGACGCCATAGTTTTGCTGTCAAATGGAAGAAACTAGAAAAAAAATCATCCTGAGTGAGGTAACTTTGTCCCAGAAAGACAAACATGGTGTTATGTGGATATTAACTGTGGATTTACGGTTTTTATAGATGCAGATAACCACGCCCACATATGGAAGGCATGGGAGTCAGGTAGAACTGTCTAGAGGAAAAAGGTGACTAACAGGAGTGGTGTATTAATTACTGATCTGTTGCAGTGATAAAGCACCATGACCAAAAGCAGCTTCTAGAAGGAAGAGTTTATTTGGGCTCCAGAAAAATCAGAGCCCATCATGGTAAGGAGCATGGCAGCAGACAAGTGTGACGGCACAGGAAACAGAATGTTCACATCCTCAACCTCCAGCAGAGAAGGTGATGGAAGTAAGATGAAGCAATATATATCACACCCCCCTTGAGTGATACACTTCGCCCAGCAAGGCTGCAGCATCAAACTCTCCCCAAACAGATGTCACTGCATGGGAACCTACATGGGAACCTGTTCAAGTCCTGAGCCTATGGGGGACATTTCCCATTCAAACTACAAGTCTGGAGGGTTGGAGAAAGGGGAGCACAGGGATTAAGGTGGAACATAGTCATGGTATAGTGAACACTTGAGTGTAATTATCCTTATGAAACCCAACACTGTGTATGGTAAATATATCCCAATAAACACAAAATTTCTAATTGTTTTAGTAATTAGAAATAAATGTAACCAAATAGGAAAAACATTTCCATGGTGAATCCTGTAAGACACTGATAAAAGAGATTGAACAGACACAGAATGCTTCAATGACCCTATTGCACAAAATATTTTACAGATTGGGGCAATCTCTATCAAAATTTCAAGACACATTCCTCACAGATCACAAGTCCTAAAATTCACGTTGATGTGGATAACCACACAGGAATCAAACGCCTTATATAAACTCGATCAAGAAGAACAAATTTAGAAGCAGCATAATTCCTACTTCCAAATCATTTTATAAAACTGCAGCAAAGAAACATGACATAGGTCAGAGGTCAGAGGAACTCAGAAACAAACCAAACACACGAGATACCAAGAACACGCAAACGGGAAATTTCATCTCTTCCTTAAATTTTATTGTAAAATACGGTGTTTATGTGTAAATAACTGGAGTTGAATCTTTTGTCTTATTCCATATACCAAATAAAGTAAAAGCAGATCAAAACCCTCTAATATAAAACTCCTAGAACAAAATTTAGGACGTAGACCTTCGACGGCATTGGTGTTGATAACAACATTTTCAAATATGACACCAAAGTCAGTCAACAGAAGCTAAGATAAACTACAGCAACACGAAAAGCTTCTACAGAGCAAAGAAAACAACCAGCAGAGTAAAAGGACAGTTCACAGAATGAAAGAAGATACTTGCCAGCAGGACACTAACAGGACGGTTCATATCCCAAAGTTATAGGGAGTTAATGAAATTATTTAGCCAAAAAGGTAAAATAAGGCTAGGTGTCTGATGGATATTTTTTTCACGAAAGGCGTGCATGTGGAAATAAGGAGAATGGAATGAAGTTCATCCTCACTCATCTCCAGGGAAAGGCGAATGCAGCTCGCTGCGAGTGTATCACTTTGTGTTAGGATGCTTGCTGTCGGACTCAAAACAAAGATTCATGCGATCCAAGGAGACAGCTTACCCTTCGCCCAGTGAATAACCTCGCACTCCTGGGCAAGAAACTCTCGTTAAATTCAGAGGGTCACACACCCAAAAGGAAGTCAGGAGAGTAGGAGGATATGTGTCTGAAGAAAGGTTTCAGTGGGAGGGGTTGTGAAAGAACGGAGCAGGGTGAGCGTGGAAAATGCCTGACATTCACTGTGTACGTTAGAAACTACCAAGCAGGAAGCAAATTTAAAACTAAGAAAGTAACGTGTTGGTAAGGATGCAGAGAGGAAGAACCCTTGTATGTTGTTGGAAATGCACACAGGTGGAAGAGACGAGCAGACACACAGCGGAGAAATGTGTGGGAAGCTGAGGGTATGTTTGAGTTAGTTAGTGCCTGCCCAATCAACCAGCTTCATCTTAGCTATTTTTGTTTTAGTTTGGACTGGGATTTGATTTTTAGGATGAGGTCTATCTGTGTAGCCCAGGCTGGCTCTAAATGATCCTCCGCCTCTGCCTCCAACGTGCTGGATAACAGTCATAGATCTAATGTCAGACCTTATAGAGAAGCTATGTGCTCTTCCTAGAATCTGTTTATCAAAGCAAAGCAAACTATTTGGATTACATGTACCTAAATAGACATATTTATATTTTCAAAAATCTCTCGAGTTAAATATTATAATTTTTCACAAAATAATAAAAACAGAGATCAGCTATTGGTACCTGCCATGGGAGAGGAGCAGGGGGTACACCTTCATCAAGCAGCTCTCCTTCCAGTCTGAGCGACAGCTCCTCATGGAGCGCCTGGGCAACGGCGTACACAGCTGCATGGACTCTGTAGCTCGCTGGTGACGTGTTCATATCCCAAACGTGCAGAGAGCGTGTGGCCAGGGTGCCATTCTGTTCACACTGGCTCAGTTTCCTGACAAAATGCTGGTCTAAATACGGACATTCAAATAACACCGACCACACATCCTGGATAAAGATATCGTGAGGGTATTTTGTAGGTTGGATGCCTCTGAGAAAATCGTTGAATCCAGGTATTTCCTCCGTGTGAACAGAAAACGATAGTCCTCCACCAAAATATGTATAACTTAGACTTTGTGCGAAGGGTAGCGTGGTGATATCCCAATCAGAAGTTGTGATCCAGACATTACCAAAGGGAGTATTGCAATAGATCCAATAGACAAACCTCAGGAGAGAATACGTGTCACCAAACACAACGATGACATTTGTAAATGTGAATCTTTCCATGAAAAGTTGCCTGTTCAGTGTGTCCTTAGCAGGAAATTCTCGTATCTTTTCAGCAAATGCAACACAAAGTCCATGGTTGGTCATCTCTTCTGTGATGTCCCTAAGGAACAGTTCTCCCCTGATATCATCTGGGACCACAAGGCCAACCCAGACCCACCTGAAATACAGCAGCAGTTGGACAATCCCCTGATACAGAACTGCGCTGTTCACAGGAAACTGGTAAGGAGCCTGGAGCTGGACTCTGGTCCTGAGACTGTGGTCAAAAGGAGCGTAGCTGATCTGAACGGAAAGCATAAGTTACGACCTACAAGACAATGGTGTTTATCCTCAAATGATTTAGTTTATCTCATCTATCAGTGCACTCCAGGAGAAATTAATTAAATGATGTTACTAAGAAATACCAATGTGCTACCCATGACCCATCACTAAATTCTCATTGCTTACATGGTGTATATCTTTTTCTCTAGACTTTAAAAAGTATAACAAACAAGTCACAAGTTTCTGTCTCCCACTCTCAGTTGCGGTGACAACAATCAGACAAGAGTATTTGAAAACCCATCGCTTCCTGTACTGAACCTTGTCTTTCCTGGTGGAAGTGGTGAAAGATGAACATGAAAGGCCTTTTCTCTTGAAGTCATAAATCTAAGCTAAGAGTAGGCCAACCATGAGACTCAGCTCCACTACTCCTGGGTGTAGACATCCATGCTCTAAGCCCATACAAGAGAAACCGCACATCCATCTTTCATTATTGATTTTGTCCTCTACACTATTCACAGTAACCAAGAAACTGAAAGAGACTAGATGTCCATAAACACAAAGGATCAAAATAGGAACATGGTACATACTCTCCACAAGATTGTACTCAGCCACAGAGAATAAGGAAATAAGACATCAGCGAGAAGATGGATGCAGCTGTAAATCATTGTATCAAGTGAAATAGAACAGACTCAGAAAGATAGAAAGACATGCTTTGTTTCCCCTTACCTGTGGGACCTGGGCTTGATGTTTGTGCACGTGCCTGTGTGTGTGTGTGTGTGTGTGAGAGAGAGAGAGAGAGAGAGAGAGAAGGGATGAATGAACTAGAGAGGGAGCCACTAGAATGGGAAAAGAGATCCCGAGGCGGGTAGAGTTATCACGACAGTGATATCAGAGCTACGGGTTTGTCCAGGGAGTGGAACAGCAGGACGGGTGGTGTGCGAGAGCACAGGGAGCAGCAGGAAGAACAGTGTGTAGATGGGCCACAATGAAGCCCATATCATATGCTAACAACAATAATTCAGAACAATGATGCTCTAATTTAAAAAAACTTTTTAAGATGGGAGGTGGTGACGCATGCCTTTAATCCCAGTACTCAAAAGGCAGAGGAAAGTGGATCTCTGAGAATTTGAGGCCAAATGGAACAGAAGACCCATAAATAAATTCACATAGCTATAGTAAAAAACATGCACTGGAGAAAAGGCAGTCACTTCTACATTTTGCTAGGGAAACTGAGTATCCCTCTTCACACATAAAAATTCAGCTAGAGCTGGGTCTCCACCGTATGCAAAAATCAACTCAATCCAGCTCAGAGACATTAAGGTAAAACCTAGATCTTAGAAATAGCTGAAGGAAAATCCAGAGGAAACATTTCAAAATATCAGCATGAGCCAGGACCTTCTGAGAGGACTCTGGGTCGTTGTGTGACTGACCAGTGGGACTGCATAGAATTAAGAAGCTTCTGCGCAGCAAAGGGAAGGTTCCTATTCATGAACACAGAACCGAGCTGTTGTGTGGAGGAAGGGGACCAGTGAGAGGCAGGTAGAAGGAGCAGTGACAGAAATGAGCAAAGTACAATTTTGTACTTATTTAGTATAATAGAAACTATTGTACCTATTATAAGTGTCATAAAAAGCCTATGCCCAAAGTAAAATATTTAATAAATGAAAAATTCATTCATAAAAATAAAAGTCTGATCAGTCATGGTGGTGCATGCCTTTTGACCCAGCTCTTGGGAGGCTCTGTGAGTTTGAGGCTATCCTGGGCTACATAGGAAGTTCTTAGGCCAGGCCAAGTCTGCAATTTGAGACCCTGTCTCAAAAATAGATAAATGAGTAAAAATAAAAAATAAAAAATAGATCAACATGGTAGACTAATATGTCTCAAAAAATCATAGTGCATTTCGTTACCAAATTGAAAATTTTTGTTTTGGGGCTGTTTAAATTTTGAGATCCTTCGTGTACCTGTGGGACGTTGTAGAGACTCAGGACTCTGGAGATCTGCTGGGATATTCCTGTGGAGACACCTCCTATCACGGCTACCATCTTCTTACTCCTCTCAGGCTGGCAGCTGTAGTTAGGAATCAGGGGGCTCTGTCCTGAGAGCAAAGACATAGAACTCTCCGAGGCCTTCATCTCAATGAAGTTGACGTTGAAGAGATAGAATCCCAGGGACATATTGAACAGAATGTTTGGGTTCTTGTTGATTTTTTCTATGGCAAAAATCATTGCCAACATGTGCTGATAATGTTTAGTGAGATCCCTAGGAGGAGAAATTGAAAGGGTACTTCTGTGTTCTTTTTTGATTTTAATTTTTAAGTTAAAATACAATGACATCATTTACCCCTTTCCTTCTCCTTCTAGCTCTTCCTGTGCCCCTCCTCCACAGCCTTCCCTCACAATCTTTCTCCATGCCCCTCCCTCTCACCCCCTCCTGTGCCTCCCTCTCAAGTTCTGAATTTTTATTTATAAAATTCTAAGCCATATAAAGAATGTGCATGATAATCTAAGGAACATCAATATATTCTGTTTTGAAAATGTGCAGGAATTTGTCTTTTAAAAAACCATAGTACAATTCATTATCAAAGTCACAATTTTTGTTTCTGGTCTTGTCCCACTGTGGAGCCTTGGCTGGTCTGAAGCTCACTGTGTAGACTAGACTAACCTCAGACCCCCAGAGATCCACCTCCCTCTGCCCCTCGAGTGCTGGAATTAAAGTTTTGAGTCACTACATACATTCAAATGCACAATCTTAACTTCTGACTGGGCAACTTGTGTCTGAGAAAGTAAAGTCGAGGAGTAAAGCATGCTAGAAATGACAAGCATTCAAATTTAGTATTCCGTGTGGTCTTCAGTAATAGGATACACCTCAGGAAAATCAACAGTGTTTGATCAACCATAAAGCAATAAAAAATATGTCCAATAAATTTAGCAGGATAAAGGCAATGTCCTCATGATAATGTTCTAAATGAATACAAATCAAAAAAGCACTGCAAAAAAGTGCATTTAAAGCCTTCTTAAGTACTTAAGAGAATTCTGCAGGAATAGGGGACCCACAAAGCTCTACCCAGGTCTGAGAGCTCTTGGCAGTTAGTGGCTACTGGGGCAGGGAGACTTGGCTTCCCTCTGCTCCAGCGGATGTCCTACATTCATGCACATACTGGCCACACTAAAAGAACTCGGTGGATTCACACAAGGAAGAGCACGTGAGCGGGAGAGAGAAGCGGGGTGGGGGGTGGTGGCAGTTGGAGTGGAGACAGTAGGGTGGATTTTACCATAATATACTCAATTCATGCATGAAATTCTGAAAAAAAAATTTTTAAAGAAAAAAGCCAATCACTTACGCATAGACATAATCCGGTATAGACACTGTGTCTTGAAAGCCAAATTTAGCTCTTATGTCTCCAGTCGTCACTTGAAGGGAGAAGAGTCCTCCAATAACAAAATCCCCATCTTGATAGTAACCAGGAGAAGCAGGTATATTTAAAGAGAAACAAGAAATTTGTTCCTGAGATACAATGACAATAATCAGGAGAGAGAACGCAACGAGTAATTTCATAATAACATTGACAAATGATTGGTAAAACCCAGAAATCTGTTTAGTTGAGAATCTTGCAATAATCCACCCTGATGGTACATGAAGAAATCGAAAAACCACGTGGCCCTCTGATCAGGGCAGTCAAGTTTATAAAGCGTTGTTTCGTCCTGATACGTAGGTACCAATATCCAAACACTCCCTTGTTTCCTGGGAGCATAATCTGCTTTGCACCTGCTTAGCCATCAATTATGTCCCCTTCAGAGTCACTGGAAGCCTCCAAGGGGTCAGGAACCTCTTGGTCGGCACCTGGGCATCTTGAGTCTTAGGAGAAAAGCAAACAATTAAAAGAACAAATATGAAGTCAGCAAAAGCATCTGTAGAGTGTGTACACTCAGTGAGCTGAGGGTTTTACAGATCCCAAGGTAAAGACAGACTAGCTAGTGGAACCATTATACTGTGAGCTGTGAGGCGCCATCTGCGGCAGGGTATCCAAGGGCTCAGTTGCGGGTGCCGGAGTGCTGGACCCTTAGTCATTTAACACAGCATCATTTATAGTGTATCTCTAGAAAACCAAGTCTTTTCGTTAGACACAATTATTTTTGGATTACTTCACAGTGTCAGTTGTTAACTTGTGTATTTTGGTCATTTTCCACTTATATATGCTTTGGAACAAAACAATATATGCTCATGAATGCAAATGTTTTGATTGAGTACACATACGTTGACTACATATGTATAAATGACTGCATACACACTGTGGAAAATTAAATACAAAATTTCAATTCCCATAAATTTGTTTTCAACCAGTGACATTATGTCAATTTTACTTACTTCATAGAGAATGATCCAAGGGATATTACTAGCTTTTTAAAAGTGCCTATCGTGCATGAGGTCCAATGTGTTCAGCCATAGGTCCATCTCAGCACAACAATGCTGAATAACTTCAATAACCTACCTTCAACAATAGATAAGTCATCTAAACAAAAACTCAAAAAGAAACATAAAAGTTAAACGATATTATAAATCAAATGGTCCTAGCATATATCTACAGAACATCCCACCTCAATACTAAAGAATATCCAGTCTCCTTAGCAGTTCTCCGAATGTTCTCCAAAACTGATCATATATTAGAAAATAAAGCCTCAATAAATACAGGAATATTGAAATAGCGCCATCTTCTATCATGTAATAAAGCTACATAACAATGACAATAGAACTATAGACAATGTACAAACTCAAGAGTAGTAAATGGGACACCATCGAATAACGGACGGATCACTGAAGAAATTATAAGGAAGTTAAAAAAAAATCCTAAAATTTGGGCTGGAGAGATGACTCAGCAGGTAAGTGCACTTGTTGCTCTTGCAGAGGACCTGGGTTCGGTTCCCGGAACCTACATAGTGGCTCACAATTGTCCAATGCCAGGGCATCTGACACCCTTTCTGACTTCTATGAACTCCACGCACACAGGTGGTACATAGACATACATGTGGCCAGAACACCATGAAGATAAAATAAAATAAATGTTTTGAAATTCTTAGAACTGAATAAAAATGAAAATATTATACCAAAACTCCTTGAGACACAATGAAGACAATATTAAAAAAGCTTATACCACTACATGTCTACATCAAAATATTTGAGAAACTCAGTGGTTAAATTAATGATAATCGTTAAGCCCTTGGAAAAAAACAAGAACAAAAAGAATCCAAAATAATAGATTGGGGAAAAATAATCAAAATTAGTGAAAATAAGCGACAATAACAAACATTGCAAAGAATTAATAAAAGAAAAAAGTGGTTCATTGAAAAGAAAAATAGTATTGGCAAATCCTTAGCCAAGTTAACCAAAAGAAGGAGAAAGGAGACTCAAATGAATTAAATTGGAGACGAAAAGGCAGACATTATGACAGATACCAGTGAAATCCAGAAAACCATGAGGACCATACCTCCACTAATTTGTAAAATATGAAAGAAATGAATGATGTATACATTTCCAGATGAATGCAACATACCAAGATTCAACCAAGAGGAAACTAACCTACAACCAGCAACAAAACTAAAGCAACAAACTCTTCCAACTACAGAAAAGCATAGGACCAGCTAGGTTCACTGTGGGATTCTACCAGAACTTCAAGGAATAGCCTATCCCAAATACTACCTAAATTACTTCGTAAAATGAGCAAAAGGAATGAATCCTTCCAAAGTCTTCTACGAAGACCACATTACCCTGATAACAAGCCCAGATAGAAGACACCACAAGAAAGAGTCTGATCTTCCTGGCGAAAACAGATACAGGAACTGTCAATAAAATACTTGCAAACAAAACTGAAGATCATGTTGAAAAGATCATTTACAGTGACCAAGCTGGTTTCATCCCAGCAATGTTTCAACACGCATAAGTCCATAAATACAATTTATCAACTAAATGAATGCGACGACAGAGATCACGCGGTCATCTCTCTAGAAAAAGGAAAGGTCTCTGACAAAATCCCCCATCTCTTCACGACAGAAGGTCGAAAGAGACTAAGAATAGAAGGAGCAAACATCAACACAGTAAAGACTACATCAGACAAGCCCGCAGCCAGCATTCTGGAGAAAAAGGTCAGAAACAATGTAAGAGTGTTTACTCTCTCTGCTCCTACTCGTTACAGCGCTTAAAGTCTCATCTAGAGTAACAGTGAAAGGATGTACGTGCGAAAAGTATCTTTATTTGTAGGTGATATAACTTTACATATGAGAAACCCTGAAGACTCCACTGAAAGACTGATAGATATTGTAAACACTTTCACCAAAGCAACCCTGAACAAGAACACTTGGTGTCACCATAACTGGTTCCGAATGATACCACACAGCCGCAGTAGTGAAACAGCATCATGCTGGCACAAAGACACACAGATCGATGGAACAGAATAAACGACCCAGATACATATCCACACAACTACAGCTGAGTTTTGGACAAAGATGCCTTAACTACGCATTGGAGAAAAGGTAGCCTCTTCAGCAAATGGTTCTGGGAAACTTGGATAGTCACGTGTAGAAGAAGGAAACTAGATCTTTACCTCTGAGACCTGACAGCCTAAAACCATCAGAGGAAAAGTATGGAGAACGCATCAACGTGTGGACGTAGGTGAAGACTTTCTGAATAGGGGTCTAGAAGCACAGGAGTAAGGCAGACAACTGACAGTGGACTCTTAGACACCAAAAAGCTTCTGTATAACCACGTAATGTCAGTTGAGTGAAGAGGCAACCCATAGAATGGGAACAGATCTTTACCACCGATGCGTCTGACAAAGGGCTGGTGTCTAGACTTTACAAAAAGTTCAAAAATATAAACATTGAGAGAACAAAGAACCTAATTTTTAGATGGGCTAGATAACTGAACAGAGAGCTCCCAAGGAATAATTCCATCCATGGATCAGAGAAGTTCCCTTTCACAGTGGGCGGTGGTAACTGCAGAAACTGGCAGCTGGCCAGAGTTACAAGAAGAGACTGCTGACTGCCCAGCCATAAGGAAGACTTGTATATCACGCCCTCTACAGCTCAGGGAACAACAGGGAAGACAGGTGAAAAGGCTGAGAGCTGGAGAAGGAGTGGGATTAAGTGGGCCACTGTCTTCAGAGCATGGTATCTCCTTTGCGTTCTTGGTCTCATAGCAGTTATGTTTACCAGCACAATAACTATACAAGATTAGGCCTCTCAGTATCAAGATGACGGGAGGGGCCCCTTAAGCCCCACCCCTCTGTGAGGGTTTATAGGCAGGTAAAATCATGAGGCTAAGTATCTAGGGTAGGTGGTGGAGGAGGAAGAGACTTTTCTTAGGTGGGGTGTGCATCTGTAAATAACCTCTCACCTAGAACCCCGCAAGAAACCCTAGTAAAATACAACGAGTAACAGAAAACAAAGACAAAATCGAAAATGTGGATGTAGGAAGACCAGCTCACGAGAAGATCAGGGTCAGCAAGAAAGAGAGAAAAATGAGGGGATAATGAGGTGAATATGAAAAAAATTCATTGTATACATGCACGAAAATGTCATAATGAAACGCATTATAATGCATAATCAACACTTGCAAAAGAGAAAAATATAACAATATAAATATATATTCTGACTAGTAAAATACTTATTTACTAATATCCAGTTGATTACACATCTGCAATCAGTAATAAAGCCATTAACATAACTCTTTACTGATATAATTATTGACTTACCATGATCGAAAAAACTTATTATGATAAATTTTATTCTTAATTTAATAGCTTTTCCTAGCAATATGGATATTAAATGTGTTACTTATCTTTCCATCACTGGCATGAGTCACTCATGAGGGAAGCAGAGTTTTGTTTTTTGGTTTTTTTTTTGGCATGCTTTTCTGGAGCATCAGGTCAAAGTGGGGAGCCTCACAATTTGGGTCTTGGTAAAGGTGACACACCACGGCAGAGCCAAGAAACGGTTGAAGACTGGAATACTTCAACCTCCTCTATTCTTGTGTTTCGCTGAAGCTAAGGTCCTTTTACAAGGCCTCAGTTCTCATCGTCCACAATACATCCTAAGACTCCCTCCCTAGGGACCAAACTTTTACATATGGAGTCAACCGATTCATAGCAATTGACAAATACGATTTTAAAATACTTGAATAAATCTGTTTCTGTAAAATGAAAAGCGCCAAGGAAAATTTCCAAGCTATTGAAATAATAAAAAGTTTCCTCAAGACCATGTAGGAAGTCTGGCTTATCAAGCATGGGGATTACCAAGTCATGTGTATAACACTTCTGCCTCCTGAGGCTTCTAACCTCAAGACAGCTGATACCAATGTGACTTTTAGTGCCTGAGAAGGACTCTTGTAACGCCCAACTGAAGAAGTTGCTCCTTCTGACACCCAAATCCAATTCTCCTCTAAACTTTCCAAATAAATAAGGATAGAATTAAAGAGTACCTAAAGAGTCTAGAAATTGTGTGTCACTGTAAGAAACTGAAGTGAATTGCAACGTAGTGTGAAGCTGATCTTTGAAACAATCCAGGGATAACATCCTGATCAAGGGGATCAGCGTCTACACAGTGAGCGTCCGAGACCTGGTAAGAAAAGAGCAACAGAGCGATGAAAAGAAACTTTCCCTGCTAGCTAATAAATATGCACACTGTGTACCCAGCTGTGTGCTATGTGTAGGGAGAATCCGGAGTCTCAGCCTCCCGCCTGTCAGCAAACATGTATGTACTTGATTCAGACAAAAACCAGAATTTTCAACATTTTATTTAAATAATTTTTTAGGATTTATTTATTTCATCTACATGAGTGCTCTATCTTCATATACACCTGCATGTCAGAAGAGGGCACTGGATCCCATTTATAGATGGCTGTGAGTCACCATGTGGTTGCTGGGACTTGAACTCAGAACCTCTGGAAGAGCAGTCAGTGCTCTTAATCACTGGGCCTTTTCTACAGCCCCAGAAACAAGAATTTAGGGTGTGGCACTAAGCCACAGGATGCCAAAGGAAAATTGGGACCAAGTTAGACTTTGAAGAAAGTAATGTGTTTACCTACGAAAATAAAACGTTTTTTCCCAGTCCTCTCAGCGAAATTCTTTTGATGTTTACCACCTCATCATTTCCCTTTTTGTGGTCTGGACTGAGAAGTGGCATGTCATCCAATAAACTCCCTGTCCTTATGCAATAAAGGAAATTCTGACTTAACCTCACAGCTGCAGAACACATTAACATACTGTGATATCCGGGGTCCCTTAGGGTTGAACTTTTTAAAAACGGGTGAAGATTTCACCTTTCAAGACTCACTATCCAGAGGCTCCTACTAAATTGAGAAGAGTTGGGAAAGGGAAGGAAGGACAAAAGAATGAATTCAACCAAATCGTCTGCATTGCACCCCACAGGTACAATCTGCAACTCTGCCTTTGCTTGCATAGCTCTCTTATTACAACGGGAAGGGAGTTTGGTAAGGGCTGGGATAATGAAAAAGTACGCAGCGCGGCGAGCTGAAAGGAAAAAGGAAGAGCAGAAAGTTTGCCAGGGAGCCCAGGGGAGGCTGCCGGTCCAGTTTCCACCTTCGGAGATACTCAATATCTCCGAGCAAGTCCTTTGCTCCTGTGGAATTCACTCCAGCTGTCTGTAAAATGTGCATTGCAGAGGAGGAAGCACCTACTGCGTGACTCACAAGGTTTTCTTTAACTTACAGAGAAGCTGAAAAGAAGACAGTAGGAGAAAGGCTAGAAAAGTAAAGGGGGAAATGGAGTAAATGAGAAGAAAAGACAGGAAGGAAATAAAGAAGGACCACCTTAAAAGTGTAAAAGAGGTTTAAATGGGGAGCATTCCAAGTCTTGAAATCAGCAAAGGCTCACAGCTGTGATCCTTAAGGTGCGGTCTGCAGGCTGGCAGTCCCAGGAAGCACAAGGCTTCCGTACAACTCTCCTGCTGCTGACTCCGGGGTGAGGCCCAGCAGTCTCCACACAACGGGGATGCACAGGAAAGTCTGGGGATTGCTAGATACGGGCAATTTGAGTGGGAAGAAGTGAGGATAGAATTGATTCTCTTGTGTATTGCTCTGGAAAGGCTCACTGTGTATTATGCCTTTCTTCTTACAGAGAAAGGATGCTTCAAAAATCCTCAGGTGCTCTCATGGACTGTGGCTGGGGTCTCCATCCTGGTTCTCAGTGCCTGTTTCATCACCAGATGTGTAGGTGGGTTCAAATTTGCTCTATTCCTCCATGGCAAATATAAGCAGTAAATTCTTGCTTGGTGCATCACTTTTCCTACAAGGGGTCTTTTAAACAAAGTTTGGATACGCTATGTGTGCTGGATAGTTTTATGTCAATTTGACACAAGCTAGAGTGATCTGAAAAGAAAGAACGTCAATTAAGAAAATGCCTCCATAAGATCCAGCTGTAGGGAATTTTCTTAGTGATTGATGGGGAGGGCCCAGCCCGTTGTGGGTGGTGCCATTTCTGGGCTGGTGGTCTTAGATCCTAAGAAAGCAGGCTGAGCAAGCCATGAGGAGCACCCCTCAGGCCCTCTGCATCAGCTCCTGCCTCCAGGTTCCTGCCCTGTTTGAGTTTCCACCCTGGCTTCCTTCAATGCTGCACAACGATATAGAAGGGTAAACCAAATAAACCCTTTCTTCCCCAACTTGCTTTTGGGTCACAGAATTTCTTCATTGGAATAGAAATCCAAGCTAAGACACTATTTTTTTTTATTATCCTTGGCTGGTTTTGTTGTTTAACCATTTCCTATGTGTATATAATGTATTCTGATTACTCATTCATTCTCTCACACCTTTCTTAGTCTCTCCCTTTGATATCAGTCCTCACCTTGCGCGCTTCCCAGAGATCCTGACTTTTGGGTTGGTTTTGTGATCCATTTAGTTTTAACATGGGCCGTTTATGTGGTTACTAGACGGGGTGTCCATTGAGGGCGTGATGGGGGTCCTCAGTGGGAACACAACCGGAGGAAACAGTTTCCTCACTCACTGAATCTATCAATAGGGAACAGTCCAGCAGTGAGGGTGGGGCCCCTTGAGTGCCTCCTCAACTGCGCCTCGGAGTGGACGGGCCCATTCTTGGGCGAACCCAGTGTGGTCATCTGCGGCTGCTGTTAGTTTGTGATCCTAACAGCAGTGTCCTGTGCGGAAGATGGCGTTTCACAGCTCTTCTCCTTCTCCTCTGGCCCTTATGTGCTTTCCCTCTTCTGTAATGTCCCCGAGCCTTAAAGGGGATGATGAACATCTTGTTTAGAGCTAGATGTGCATCCGTCGCTCAGTCTCAGCTCCTGTGTGGCCACGCACTTCTACACCCTCCGCCAGTCACTGGAAGGAGAGGCTCCTCCGATGACCGGGTGGTGTTTTCCATCTATGGAAATAAACACCAGTATTCAGAAGGCAATTGACACTGTATTAATTTAGCTGATCAGCAGTATTCATAAACTTACTTAGGGCCTATAGTCTTCCTGCAGTGGGTTGTTGACTAGATTTATGATTCCATTTTATTTCATTTCTGTCCCTATTTGCCCTCAAGTTTTAGGCTACTCGCTAAGCCAGATACTCACCTAGTCTAAAACCATGGCTGGATTTCAATCATCTCTGCGCATTTTTGCTACGCATATTTTCCATCCCCTTGGTGCTCTTGAATTCTTCCTTTCAGACCCCTGTCATTAGGACAACCTTCTCTATTAAATGTTAACCTGAAGCTTAGATGACTGGTCAGGACCAAAGACAGTAATTTGCTTTGTGGAAGGAAGATTAGGGTGGTTAGACTTGGCACAGGAGGGACTGACTGCAAACATATTTTGGATCTGAAATAAAATCTATTCTTTTAAAATCAGGAAAGCCATGGAATGTGAATTAATCTTTCTTTGAGGAAGTGGATCCCCGCGTGGAGAGGGAAATAGGTGGTGCGGAAACTTCACGATCACTGTGGGCTATTTTGTTACGATCACAAAACCGAGGGCAAGGATTTCATTACTAAAAGGATATGAATCATTAACCACGCCCCTTTCCTCTTACAGTAACGTATCACAGCTTTCAAATGCGCGAGCAGAAAAAGTTGCAGCTACATGAAGGCATCAGGGAGCTCTCCTGCTACAGTGAAGCATCAGGTACAGCCGTCCGCAAAGCAGGCGTGTGTGACAGCGTGTGTCCAGCTTCTAGCTTGTCTTTAGAATCAGGAAACTATAGTGGGATTGTTTTCTGTTTTTGCAAAATGAAGTGATAAATCCTGTCTGTGCAGAGTGGGGAAATGTTGGTGATAGCAGCGGAACAGAACTCTGGAAATGCAATAGCTCAGGGCCGCAAATCACAGGGCATTACAGTAAACTCGGAAGACCAGTTCCAAGTATGCATTTAAGTAGGAAGTCAGAAAGGAAGACTTATTTCCAGGAGTGGAAGTTTTTCTTCACTTACCTGCTTTCAAAATAAGCTGGAGGAGAAAAACATATGCAGAGAATTTTTAAAGACCTAGTGAAAAAAAAAATACTCAAATATTCTCATATATCAGCATAGTCTAAGACTAGATGCTCTCAAAGTAAATTACTTCTTTGAGCTGCAGTTTTCTTATCATTAAATTAAGAGAGATTTAGTTTAATAAACTTCAGTGGCTGAAATTTTATAGTTCTAAACCGTTCATCCTGGTTCTGAGAGTGGGTGGGAGTGTTCCTTAGCCATTCAGGGAAGGTTACCTGGGAGTCGCTCAGAGGAAACTCAAGATTGCCCTTGCTAGCCTAAGAAAAGAACCATGAGTTCAGTGGTGATCACGTGACGCAGGAAACTGCGCACATCGCTGTATTTACTGGTCCTCACATCTAGCGAATAAAGATGATGTTCCAAGGGCAAAATTGCTGCTTGTGTTCACTGACGTTGGGATTAACCTAACAGTCATAAGAGAGCATGTAGTGAGAGTCAAAGAAGAGTCTAAGCTTGGGGCTGTCCCCCGTTGACTCCACAGGATCGCAAGCAAAGTTTCCCAGCATTCCCTGAAGCCTCTCTCCTTCTAGGTTCAGTCAAGAACTGCTGTCCTTTGAACTGGAAACATTTTCAATCTAGTTGTTACTTTTTCTCTACGACCACCCTGTCCTGGACATCAAGTTTAAGGAACTGCTCCGACGTGGGGGCTCACCTGGTGGTTATCAACACACAGGAAGAGCAGGTAACTGGCCGACTGGCTCCTCAGTGTTGATGCGGTGGTCTTTGCAGCTCTGTTCTCCCAAACCGGTGCGCAAGGTTTGAGCCACAGCTGTTTGGAATGTGCGCCGCTGACTCTTGTTTCACGGCACCGCTTACTTTCAGTCTCAGCATTACTAGAACCTTTTAAAGGCTGATTTACTTGAGGAGTTCTGATATTAAATGGGGAAGGGGGATAGGAGCTAACTTTAGAATAATATTTTGTTGATCAAACACGTTGCACGAATGAGGGAGAACAACTATTACCCATCGTCTTTGGGCTCTGATTAATTTCTCGTGCTAAATAGATACATTGGGTATGACCACCATGAACAACAGACACATTTTGAATGAATTACTGAGAATCTCCGGTTGGAGGTTACAGGGTTTCTAATCTGTTGAATTTTGTTATTTGTAGTTTCTCACAATAAAAAATTAGTCAATAGCCTTCAGTAATCTTACAGCTTTAAGCATGCATATCTATCAGGTCTATTCTCAATTCTGCTTCACCTCTTCTAAAAGCTGATTACTTTCAACATCTCTTCAAACCCAAATCATTCATCTACTTATCATTACTACTATTTATCTTCCCTAGGAATTCCTTTTTCACACAAAACCTAAAAAGAAAGAGTTTTACATTGGACTGACAGATCAAGTGGTTGAGGGACAGTGGAAATGGGTGGATGACACACCTTTCACAGAGTCGCTGAGGTAAGTATTGTCTTGTGGGAAGATCGTCATATTAGGTAAGGTGAGACCATGCTGAGGGAGATTCTCAGGCTGGCTTCTGTTACAGTGAGGCAAGTTCAGGCCTGACCCTGGGGATGCTGGATACAGGAAGGGGGAAATGGGAGGTACAGGCTCCTAACCCTCTCATCCCCTAAGACTACCAGAGGCATGAAAGAGAAATAATAGTCAAACACCATATGAAAATTGGAACTGAAGAGTCACTCACTTACAAAGCAGATTTAAAGTAGAGTAAAATTGAATCTCATGTCCTAAAACAGAAATAAATAAAAAAATAATAACTTGAAAAAGACAGCATGTTCTTACAATGACGTCGCCTTTCCCCTTAATAAAGAAAGGCCTTGCATCATTAGAGCGCCACGTTCTAGAGTGTGTAGTTGGCTTTCTTTATTTTCTCTTTATTGAAATTACACATTTCTCAGACACATTAATGCTGTTAATATTTATCCAGCATTTGAGGAAACCCAGTGCCCAAGGGACTGAGTAACTTACTCCACTAACACGCAGTAGCAATGAGAAGAGACCTTGGCTGCCCTGGATCCTGAGAAAACATGCTTCACCGCACAAGGAAGGATGTCCTAGGATAGCGTTGTCTCTAGCAGAACACAGAGAGTGGCATGAGGTAGGAGGGCAGAGTAGTGCATCCCCCAGGTCAGCAGTCCTTGCCATGACTTCTCTTTCTGGGTCCAAGTCCATGGACCTGAGCGACTGCAGAGAAATCCAGGAAGATCCCACTAGACTGGTGACATAGGCAAGTGGATTTTCTCCATTGATAAAATGGAGATTATAATTCCCACCTCACAAAATGAAGGTTAAGTAACAAATACATAAATCGTTTAATCTGTTAAGTCTCCTTCTCCCGAGACTTCAAATTTCCTGTGTTTCCCCTTCACAGCTTCTGGGATGCCGGGGAGCCCAATAATATAGTTTTGGTTGAGGACTGTGCCACCATAAGAGACTCTTCAAATCCCAGAAAGAATTGGAATGATATACCCTGCTTCTTCAATATGTTTTGGATTTGTGAAATGCCAGAAATAAGTTCTTTGGACTAAATGCTAATGGACACAGGAGACATGGTTTGAATGTGCCAAGAGGAACAAGAGTGTGACAACACCCAAAATCCAACATGAGAAAATGTCCGTTATGTATCATAAACACCACATATGCATGTGTTACTTTGAAGGTAAAAGTGAGTTGTTCCCATTGTTAAACATCCATGGTGCTGACTGAGGTCCTCACCATAACCTGCAAGTCCTCTTTTCAGAACTTGCGAAGCGGTTCACCAACACCTGCGGCAAGAGGAAAGGGACTCTCCTTTTGACATCTGTCCTGCTTGTGAGAATTGGTGAGGAAGTACAGGCACGTGGAACAAGTATGCAATCCAGCAAAGGAGATGGATACCCAAAGAGACATCAGATCGTTGTTTCTACATCCTGGAGTCTAGCTTATCTCCTTAAGCTGCTAAGGCATAGAAGGCATCTAGCCTCTCCAACAATGAGGAAGAAGCATCTCTGGGTCTTGAAACGTACTGCTGCTCAGGAGAATGGCGCGGCCTTCACCGCATCTCCTTAGGGAAAGGCCAGCCAGACTTCAGCTCCAGACAGACTGTGGTCTAGCCTCTTCTTCCTTGGACTCCCATGTTCTCTTCTCTTAAACTAGAGCTCACCTGCATTTGTATCTGTCTACTGCTCGGGCAGAACCAGAGTACAAGGTAAAATTATTCTTTGAAAATTCAGTTTCACACTTTCCTGTCTCAAGACTTTCTATTTATTGCACAATATTCTGTCGGTACAGATCATGTTTCTTCCAGACAGAATAATAAAGAGACCTTTGGCATCATTCACACTGGAATAAATGCGTATCCTTGAATAGGGAAGTCAAACTAAACAAATCAACTTGACATGTTAGCATTTTTTACAAGCGTTTCTATTAGACATTTCAGCAATCTGATTTTGGAATTGATCCCCTTCTCTTAAACAAAAAGCCATAAAAGGAATCTTACAATCATACATTCGACTTTCTAATTCCTTTCTGAAAATGATTTTTTAAAAGTTCCATGCATACCTGTCATCCATTTCTATTAAAACTATCTCTTTTCTGTCCACTACAACCCTCCCCTATCTACTCTCCCAATTCCATGTGCTCTTTCTTTTTAAATCCACTGAGTCCACACAGAGCTGCTTGTACGCACTTGGGCATAAGGCCTTCTACCGAATCATGTGTGGCCTCTCAGGAAACTCCTCCACCTTCTCCAGCAGCCAACAATTGCCAAATATTCTTCAGCTGGGGATGGGACTTCATGAGCTCCATGCTGTCCACGCTGGGGGGATTGAGAGGTTTTATAGTGTCTTTATAATGTTGAGATACATCCCCTCTGTCCCTAGAATCTCCAGAATTTTTATAAAGAGAGGCTGGATTGTGTCAAAGGGCTTTTCTGAATCTCATGAGATGACCGTGTGGCTCCTGCCCTTGAGCCTGTTTATGTGGCTGATTATATTCATTGATTTGCATATATCTCAACATCCCTGAATCTCTGGGATGAAACTGATCTTTTGGATGCTGTCCTAATCTGCGTTTCTATTGCTGTGATAAAACACTGATCAAAAACAACTTGGGCAGTGTGGTGGTTTGAATGAAAATGACCCCTACTGGCTCATAGGGAGTGACACTATTAGGGGTTATGGCCTTGTTGGAGGAAGTTTGGCCTTACTGGAGGAAGTGTGTCACTGAGGGAGGGCTTTGAGGTTTCAGATGCTCAAGCCCCGCCCAGACTCACACTCTCTTCCTGCTGCCTGCTGATCTAGATGTAGAACTCTCGGCTCCCTCTCCGACACCATGTCTGCCTGCCTGCTGCCATGCTGCACACCACGCTGACAACGGGCTAACTGTAAGCCGGGCCCAATTAAATGCTTTCCTTTATGAGAGTTGCATGGTCATAGTCTCTCTTCACAGCAATAGAAACCCTAACTAAGACAGCAGTTGGTGCCAGGGACTGGGGTGTTGCTGTGATTGGCCTGACCATGTTTTGTTGGGAAGATTATGGAATGCTTTGGGACTTGGGACTAGAAATGTAACTGATTGTTTTAAGAGGGACATAATGGACCACCCTAGTAGAAGCATAGAAGACACTGGTGCTGAGGGTCATTTGAGCTGTTGGGGTTGGCTCAAGAGGTCTCAGAGGAAAAGAATATTAATTGGCCTAGAGACCATTCTCATGATATTCTGGTGAAGAACATGGCTGTTTTCTGTACTTACCCCCCAAATCTGCCTGAAGTATCTAAATTGAATAATTATGGATTAACAGCTTTGGCAGAGGACATTTCCAGACAGCCTAGCACTGACTGCGTTGTGTGGCCACTACTGTTAGTGGTGAGTCTTATGCAGATCTGTAACGAAAAGGAGCAAGCTGAGCAAAGAAAATGTACAGGTTGAGGAGAAAAGGGGCACCAGGAAGTGTAGACAGATTAAGGAAAAGCCTGACGCTCGGTGGAATAAAGGGAGTGGTGACCTCAGAGCAAGACCCTGCCCAGCTAAGCTTCCAGCTTGTGAAAAGGAATTAAAGGAAAGTGAAAAGGAAATGCCGAGGGCCAATCATGGTGGTACCCGATTTAATCCCAGCACTCGGGAGGCAGAGGCTGGCAGATCTCTGAGTTCAGGGCCAGCCTAGTCTACAGAGTGAGTTCCAGGACAGCCAAGCTTAGGCAGTAAAGGAAACCATCAAAACCAGAAAGCTAGTGAAAATGTATTTGAATGAGGGCATCATATTCCAGCCCCAGCGAGCAGCAGAACTTGGCAGCTTTGGCCTTGTGGGTCTGTGGGACTGCCCTAGAGCTAAGAGTGAGTGGAAGCTGTCTTGGAACCCCGGGTCACCCTGAGAGAGGAGAGCAGTAGGAGTTTGGCTGCTTCTTGCATTAGCCTGGCCAGAACCCATCTTCATAGGAGCAAAGAAATGTGGCTTGGTTAATGCTTTGTCTGCCCTGTAGCTGGAAGCACAGCCCCCACATGCACTCTGCGCCAGTGCCCCTATCTCAACCAGTGGGTCCCATTCTTGGGACCAATGACCCTCCCTTGCCTACTCTATAAATGTATCCTAATGCTGCATTAAAGATGAGACCGCCCCATGACACACTGCTCCCCAGTTCCTGTACTCGAGACTCACCAGTCACCGGGATGGGAATGCAAAAAGAACAGCGTTTCATCCATGCTGTGGGTGAGGTTTTTATTACAACATGGTTCTGGTCAAGGACAAAAGATAGGGGTTATGGAATCTCCCTCTGAGACTAAGGAAAGCTACTGAGGACACTGGCATGTCAGGGGTGTTCCTGAATGAAGGCCCAGAGAGGCATTGCATGAAGCTATGAAGGTGAAGCCTGGATTGTCTTAGAGACCACAAGGTGTTGGAGATGCCAGAGCTGTAGAATATCCGTCAAGGAAAGCTGCTAACAAGGGGTGGAACAAGCCCAAAGGAGAGAAGTGTGTTGCAGTCCACAAAGCTAAAAGGAGTTGGAGATCTGAAGAATGTGTTGACACCAGACATGGAGATGCAGAGTTTGCCCAGGTGGTTTTTGGTCTTGTTTTGGTCCAATATTTCCTCACTATGCCTCCTTCCCCTTCTTGGAATAGTAATGTGTATTCTGTGCCATTGTATGTTGGAAGTATGTGGTCTGCTCTTTCATTTTGATACAGGGGTTACAGGTAAGAGAATGTCTCAGGTCTCTGAAGAGACTTTGAACTTTGAACTTTTAAACAGCGCTGATACTGTGATAGACTGTGGATGGGGACGTTTGAAGTTGGACCAGATGAGTTTTGCATTACCATATGGCTACAAGCCTATGGGGGCCGGGGAGTGAAGTGTGGTGGTTTAATTAAAATGGCCCCAAGGCTCATAGGGAGAGGCACCATTAGGAGGTGTGAAAAGGTCTATTTCATCTTAACATATATTGCCGATTTGGAAAATTAAAGAGGGGATCATTTAAAAGAAACTTTAAAAATATATTTTGTAGGTCAGATTACAGACTTAACCACTTTAACCACTAGAAGATTATAAAAATAGAAGTAATAAACTATTCATATTCTCAAAGGCATACTCCCAAAATAAACCATCACTACGATTTACATACACTATTTATGGACCAAATATCTTTAGAGAATAGTCACCTAACTTGTTTTAGTAAAAATTATACATATTCATTATGAAAATTTTCTATGGAATGCAAAGATATGCGGATGAAAAAGTCCTCCAGCTAGAGAAATACTTAGCATAAACATTAAATATCATTGCAAAACACTACGGGTGATTTTTGATTGGTGCAGGAAGTGCTACTCCTCAATATGGCACCTTGGAAAATCAGAAAGTAGCAGAAGCAGGAAGGTCACAAATGCCTCTTCCCACCTGCCTTTCTTCCCTACAGGAAGCCATAATGCTAAGCTCCCTCCCTTCTCCCCTGGACACTCTCAGGTTACAAGGGCCCTACCACTATCAGGAGACTGCACAGGCCTTGTGAGTTTGTCCCGCTTCACATCTCCCCCCCAGAATTACCCACCTCTTTTTCAGGCTTAGCATAAAACAGATTTCTATTTTTTCATTTCTCAAGAAACTTGTGTCTTGTGTAACCAAATAAGTGTGTACGCTGTTCTTTTGTAATCTTTCTTCTTTTAATCAAGGAATCATCCACAGATTTTGTATTTAGTGATGAAAAATATTAGTTTCCCTCACCTACAATATTAAACAATAAATGAAGTGAAGGGGGAGCAAAAACTCAGAAAAGGATTTACATAGCGTCAGGTGTCGCAGTGAATACCAGCCTTTAATACCAGCCTAGACTTTGAAATTCCATTTCGTTTCTCTGTAGCAGTTTGCAAGTTTCAGGTCTTTAGTTGAATCTCTGATCCATTTGGAAATGACTGTTGTAGGGTGAGGGTTAAGAATCTAGCATTATTCTTCTACACGTGGATATCCAGTATTCCCAGCATCACTCGTTAAACAGGCTGCATTTTCCCCAATGAGTATTTTGTTTGTGTATCTGCCAAAACCAGGGGGTTGTTGCCTTCGTAACCGGGGTATCCGCTGAGAAGACAGCAATGTCCGTGGGTCGGTAAGGGGTGTGGAGATGAACCACTCTGGAGACAGCTTCAGGGAACAGTGTCTGCCTTATTTTGGGGAGCAACCACTTAAATAGTGGAAATTATGACTGTGATTGGTTAGCACATTTCCTCGGATTGGACGGTGGGCGCTCACACCACCAGGGTCTCTATGCTGAAGAAGCGATTAAAGGAGACTTGCAGGCACCTCCGCAGGCCAGCTACCAGCTTCTCATGCTACTTCTGTGTTGTGACTTCTGGAGCACGGTGTGCCATGCTTCTAATTTAGAGCACAGTGTGCCAAGTAGGCTGGCCGCCAGGTCGTGCCTGCATTTTCTCCTAGAGCTGGAGCTCTGTGTGTCCACAGCATGGCTCCAGAAGACAGAGCTTACACACCAACCAAGAACCAAGCCAACCCACACCATCTTCACACTCCCAAACCTTGCTCTGTTTACAAAAGCCCTACACCAGTCCAGCTGAGTCAGGCTATAATCCAATGCCAGACACACAGCCAGGGAAAGAAACCCTTGCATGGGTCACATCACAAAATAAAAACAATGTGAATGGCCAAGGCAGTAGGCCCCTCCCTAAAGAAATGTTCTTGAATAAATATTGAACAAATTTCATGGATTCTCAGAAAGCAGAATTTAAAGAACTGTCATAAATTTCATCAAATAATTTAAAGATTTAAAGAAGAACCGGACAAGCAGCTCAATGATCTTAAATGGGTTAGGGATAAATGCCTGAGTGGTTTCCAAGGAAACACAGTGTGCAGCTGAATGAATGATAAACACAATTCCAGATTTGAAAACTAAACTCAGAAAAGAGACAAAATTTATTGATTAGAACTCGAGTTTAAATGAAGATGGGATATAAAAACTCAACAGTGCAATTAGTAAACTCAGAGGAAAGCTGTATATGTAGAACAGTTAAAAGTAGAAGACAGCATATCAGGGCTTGAAGGTAAGCTAGAGGAACTGGACCACTCAAGACAAGAATAGGGAAAAATTTAAACACACAAAAGAAATATGGAGGAATTATGAGACTCCATGAAAAGTCAGAATTCTTCAAGTTATAGACATAGATAAAGAAAAATAATCCCAGTCCAATGGTGTAGACCAGATCTTCAACAAGATCATAGAAGAAAACCGTCCTAAGGTAGGGAAATACATAACTGTACAAACCCAGAAGCATACAGAACATTGAATAGACAGGACCTGAACCTTCATCTGGAATATTATAGTTAAGCACTAAATATATATATAACAAAGAGAGGGTACTGAAGGTAAAAAGAGAAACACCACAAATCACATATAAAGGAAAAGCCACCAGAATGACAGCCAGTTTCTCAGTGGGAACCTTATAAAAGCCAGAAGAGCCTGGAGCAACATACTTCAAGTGGTAAAGAACCATGGAATCTAATCTAAACTACTCTACCCAATAAAATTGTCTGCCATAGTTGAAGGAGAAAGAAAGGTAAAAGAACACGTTCACCAAATGAGTCCTGCAGAAAACATTGGAAGCAATACTTTGGACTTAAGAGATGAATTGGCATAGCTAAGACACAATAGAAAGAAAATAAATGCAGGTAAATGGATGGAATTGGATGGAACTAGAAAACATACTGAGCAAGGTCACCCAGACCCGAAGAGACAAAGCCACATTTTCTCCCTTATTCATGGATTTTAGCTCTGAACCTGTAGCTGTGAGTGATAACCTGGAGTCAACCCAGGAACCAAGAAAGTAAAAAGAAACCAGGTGGTGCTCAAGAAGAAGTTTAGAGAGTGGGATAGCGGGATACACGTGTGTGTGTGTGTGTGTGTGTGTGTGTGAATTAACTGGGAATGTGGGAGGGAGGAGGGATAAATGCACTAAGTGTTTGAAAAAGCCAAAGGAAAATATTTTGTGTTTACTTAAAAATATATAATGTGTTATGTCAACGTCTAGTGCGTTGGGATCCCTGGGTAAGGGTCGCTCATCAATCAGGACATAGAGGATGCAGGGTAGCAAATACAACTGCATGCTTTATTAAAAGAATCAAATGCTTTTATAGAGAAACCAGAAAACCTAAAAATAGCAACATAGCAATGAGAAACATGCCATACACAAAACAATGTATCTCTAATAGACACCCTAAAAGAATTAATTAAAGTCTGAATAAGGCTATTCTGAAAATCATATGATATGCTTCAGCACATAGAAACAAAGTTATAAATCTGTGAACAAGTCAGGAGACAAATAGTCATGAGAACACTTCTTTGACCCAAGACAAGTTTTGGCAGAACTTCAAGGCTCAAGATAAGGAAGCATGCTTCTTCACTTGCTTGGTTTGCCAAGTGTCCTGGCCTGTTTAGTCACCTCATTTATCTTAGAGAGAAGTCTACATCTCAAGTCATTTCTGTGTTTCCACAGTGTTATAATATATATAATGCATACACATATAATGTAATCCATTGTGTGTATACACATATATGTATCTATATATATATATACATACATATATGTGTATACACACACACACACACACACACACACACACACACACATATACAGTTTGAACCAAATTATGGCACGTTGCATGATAATAGTCTCCCAAGAGCCATAGACTATCTAACAAAGCCCCAGTGCCAGCCGTTGGAAACCTCCCTTTGAGTTGTTTGTCAAGGTAGCGGAAGAGACTCCCACAATGATAAACGTGGTTTCCATTGTCCTTGGTTGCCTCCTAGAAACTGTAGGTAAGACCCTATTGCTGGAGCCACCACACCCTTCAGACACTGTTCTTGGAGGAATCCAGCTGGAACTGACGTGGAAGCCTCCTTCTGAGTGCTATCTAAGCAATGTCTCAGTATGCTCCCATATTCTATCCTGACAGTGGTTGTGAGACATATGTAGCGAGGTTCTTGCTCTCAGTTTTCCTAGAAGAAAATTAGGGATCCAGGATATTAAATTACGTGTCCTACATTACATAGATATGTAGATTACATAGAGTATTTAATTAGTCCTCCAGTCTTTAAAATAGGTTTGTTGTAAAATGGGACAATTATTAATAAAAGGGAAATGTCAAGATATGGGTGGTAGAGAACGCTTGATTTGCACATATTGAATCTGGTTTCCACAAATTTCAACCTCAGCCTCAGGCTTTCTTACTCATGCTTTCTCCTTTCTAGCATTATTGTAGGAAACATTCTGCTGTTTTTCTTCCCTTTCAGATTCTAGCACCGAGGTGAGCCCAACAATGAAGATGAACAGTGTGCTGTGTTAAATTTTCAGCATACTGGATGGAACTGGAATGATATTTTTTGCAGTCATCAGTGTCAGTCAGTTTGTCAGATGAAGAAAATGTACTTATGAAACACATTCTCCATCAGCACGAAACTGAATTTTTATTCATCATTACAGAGACACCTGAGATGTGCTTCGTGTGGAAGTGATATCCGTAGAATTTCAGTTGGTCAGCCAATGATTACACACATGATAACACTGGACCACCTGTTTACTTATGTCTTCATTCATTACTTTTATATATAATGGAAACTCCCCATGTGCCATCGACTATGCAAGAACCCCTTGTGTACATGGAAGGCAAACAGGCTCTCTGTCCACTCTCAGACTTCCAAAGTCTTGTTCACTGATAGAATGGTATGGTGTGGTCCATCACCTACTTGTTTTCCCTCTCTTATCTCTTCTGTCTTTGGCTTTATTGTTGCACAATTGACAAATCAATCATGAATATTTACATTGCATCATCCGATTTGTTACATGTAAACCCTTTGATCACGAGCAGCTAAGGACCCGCCCTTTCCCTGGGCTATTCTAAACTGCCATAACAGACATTCTCCGTCCCTTTAGGCAAGAGCATCACCAGATACTGCCCTATAGGAAAAAGTCCAAGATCAGGTCACATAATCCCACCAATGCCTGCACTTGCCCCAAGATTGAGACACAGGATCACACCAATTCCAGGCCACCCTGGAAAGCTCTGCGCTCCCACCCCCCATCAATACATATATACAAGGGCAGCTTTTGGATGTTTCACTCCCAAGCACAAACAACAACCATCCCCTGTGTTCTCCCCCTAAAAATATCTTTTTTGAGGTTTGTTGTGCCGTGTGATACTGTAGTAACCCTTGGCCCCCAACTGCCGGGATATCTTTCCAGGTGAGCTGTAACACTTTTGTTGGTGCAGTTGCTGGGATAGGTGCTCCTGGTGCCTGTGCTTCTTTTCAGGGTCTGAGCTGCACTTGGACCCTAGCCCTCATCTCCACTCCACCTGCAGCAGACTTGCGGTCTGGTTCACCGATTGCTCAACTTTATCCACCAGCGACAATTAGTTAAGTTCCCATTTTGTCGGTGTAAATGCTTCCCTGAGTCTGAGGAAGTGACTGTTGAGCAATTAGCACCCCTCTAGTACTCTTGGAGGCAGAGATACCCCCAGCCACTGTAGGCTTCAGTTGGCCCCCAGCCCCTGATCCCATCCCCCCACTCTTGGAGCTGGAGCTGCCATCCTGCAGTCTCTTTAGGCCCCACAGGGCTATTGCCCTCCTTCCTGCCCTCTTTCCTCATCTTCCTCTCGGAGCTTCCCATAATCCCACAGCTCTTCTAGGCCCTTATGACGTTTGTGGCCCTGTTCCCTGACCCTTCCCTGTGGGGGAAAAGCCCCCCTCCTAGAGCTTGGTTTTTCCTCACAGTCTGGCTTCTCTGACAGCCCTGGAACCAGGTTCAGGGTCTCTCCAGGCTAAACTCTGACTCTGGTTGAGTGTGTGACAACTCACTGAAAGACATGTGCCATTTCTCTGGTCTTCTCTGAGTCCCGGGAACACCCTGCAGTGAAATATTTCCTTCTACACATCCCTCATCCATGGGAACAGTGCTTCCATACCCTCTTGTTCCCCCTTGGGATGCCTTTTAGAAAACCTCCAGCCTCTCTACCTGGTACTTGGCCTGAAGTACCCTAAATTTTTTCATTTTTACAATCAAATTTGGCCTCAGTATCCCTTAGACAACCAATCCAAATGGTTGCGGACAATCCAAATGACACCCCCAATCCTAATATTATTCAGAACCATTAAAAATACTGGGAGCAACTGGGGAATTGGAAAGAAATTCCCCATTCCCTATGGTAGATAATTTTCTTTTCTCCAATCCTAGGCCTGTTTCATTTTGTCTGGTCTTCTCCCCCAACACACACACTGTGTAAATGTCCTGTCTTTTAAGTTACTGATGATGGACCTATAAGTTTGTTGCAAAGTTGCAGCCTGGAGCCAGACCAAGCAGATCTATACACACACTTCTGCCTGGCTGGCGTGTCTCTCAGCTTCCTCCTGCAGTGTCCTCTGGCTACAGCCAGGGCTCAAAAAAGTGCTATCTTTAAGCCTATGCTTTCAACTTTTTAGATTCAGTTTTACAGGGATTTAGGTGTCCTTTAAGTATGAGTGGCATTAAATTGTTGTTTTATGCTGGCCCACTTCAGTTAAAGCTGGATCTGGAGTTGAGTTATGCTCTCCCCCCTCTAGCCTCGAGCATGCCTGTTTAAAGGCTTCCTCCAAAAATCTCTGTCTCATATCAGGGGAGACCCTGACTATGTGACAGAGAAAGGGGAGAAAAACAGACAATTCCCATGTCCCTTACAGTATAAGGACATCAGGCCCAGATTACATTCAGACAACCGCCTCGGTCTGGCTATTGACTACTGGGTTCCCTTGACCCAACCATTGCCATCTCCTACAGGAGCCTCGGTCATCACAGTATCTGGGCATTCTTCCTTCCTCCTGGACACTGGGGCCACTTTCTTGGTTCTGGTGGACTTTTGGGTCCCACTTCTCCTTCTTGTCCCCCTATTGTCAGAGTAGGTGGACATCCTTACCAGCCTCATCAAACCTTCATTCTTAGATGTATCTATCCACTTACCCACTCCTTCCTGTGGGTAACTGTCCTATGCTCTTGCTGGGAAGAGACCTCCTAGCCAAGGTGAGAGCTTCTATTTCTTTGGCTCCCCCAATCTGTTTGACCCAGACTTGCCAGCAATTCCCTTCCTTCCTCCCCTCCAAATCACACAGTGTGACACACCCCTACCATTACTGGCCTCCCACCTGTCCTACAGTATCAGACACTCAAAGGGTCTCTATTACCAAACATCATCCCCCTTCTGATAATTCAACTACAAAATGCTACTAATTCTATCAGCCAGGCTCAATACCCACTCTCTAGGCAAAGCCTCAGGGGGCTTAAGTCTCTTATCTCTGACTTCTTAAGAAAGAAGGAGCATGGGATTAGCTAGAAAAGATCCAAAGAAAGGAAATGTTTGGAAGATCTGAAGGTTGAGCATGTTAATATGAGCTGGAAGATGTCAGTGGCAGGGACTGAAATGACCCTACATTTAGCAACCAATTTAAGTTTCCCCGTTCATACACTGAGATCCATTGGGTTCTCCCAACTGTTCTCAACAGCGCTGTGAACCCGCAGAGATGGAGCTGAGGAGTGCAAGGATGAAGGGAAGAGAGGCATGAGTGTGAGGCAGCATCCTCCACAGCTACTAACCAGAGCTGTCTCAGGAGCTCTAGATGTGGCCAGTAGCAAAGTGAGCGCAGAGTCCCCGTGCAGTCAGCTGTGAGCTGCAGTGGGAGGCAGAGCGCCCTAGGAGCAGCTTCAGAAGGATCAGTGTGTGAGCTCTGCCTTCCCCATGCTGGAGGCAGCTGAGAGGGAAGTGGGAGTCTCCATGTGAGTGAGGAGCCAATGGTCCTCTTAAAACGCTGTGTCCAGAAGTTGCCTGTCAGGTCCCAAATGATGTGGTAGCTACAGTGAGCCAGTGTTGGCTCATGTCGTATGGTTTGCCAGAAACCATGTTAGCATGTGGAACTTTATGCTTGCTATAGAGTGCAGAGAGCACAGTTCTCAGGCAGACTCCTGTGACGGTCTGGTTCCTTTTTTCCATTCCTTCCTGTTTCTTTCTTCCCTGTTTTGAGTTTTTGGCATTGAATGTTTGTGTAACGGTGCCGGGTGCAAGTAAGCTCTGAGATTTCCCCTTTGCCGGTCAGGGGATTGCACCTGAGCTGTATGCCTGTAGCTCAGCTGAGTGCCTCTCATCATCTTGTTGATACTTTGGATAATTTGCTGCCACGTTTCTTTCTTGTCAGGAGATAGTTTATTGAAGCTGTGGCACACATCTTCTGGGGGCAGGAGAAGATTTCTTTTAAGTATGCTTTCAGAAAACATTGATACTAACTCAAACTTAAGAACTAAACCTGATTCCTCAAGCGCTACAGCTGACTCTCTTCCTGCAGGTAAGACAGCATTTTCTGCTGCTCCTAGTTAGCGATGCAGAAAAGGTCTAAGACAGATGCTCTTCATTGCTGGCCATGTTGGGGATCACTGGAGTCTCAACCGAGTATGTTGTCTGCAGATAGATGTGAAAGTCTGTAGGATTGTACAATGGAAAAGAGAAGGTGTCGTCTGTACTCTTACAATCTAGAGAAAACTCACACCACACGTTATTGTGTATTTCCTAATAAATATACATGAATATGTGGAACATACTGTTTCAAATGTTAAACCAAAGTATAATGATTTCCCCTCGCTATTTGGTCGCATACCATAACCTGTGTGTGTGGCTTCTAAGTGTTGATTAGCTTCTTCCCCTCATCTCCCTCCAGGGATGGGGACAGAACCCAGGGTATGGTTGGGAAGTATTCTAAGTCTTCTAGAAGTGATGACTAAAAATACTATCTTTATCCTCAAAGTGTGAGGGATACAAAGACTTGTTGACCAAAGCACACTTTGAAGTTTGAAGCAAGCTGGAAGATTTTCACAGTATATACTGAAATACTATGCAACATTACAAAATCTGATAAAGAAGACATATAGAAAAAGTTGTTTTGAAAAAGTTGTTTAAAAAAGACATATAGAAAAAATTGGACCCAGGAGTGCTGGTGTATGCTTTAAATCACAAAACTGAGGAGGCTGAGACAGGGGAGTTACTCTGAGTTTGAGGCCACCTTGAGCTACATAATGAATCCAAGGCCTGTGTGGGGTACATACATAATTTAGCACCCTGTCTCAAAAATAAAAAAATCATGAAGTAAAACATCATGATATAGTGTAAAAACCATGGTAGTTCAGAAATGAGCATTTGTGATGTTCAACTGTGGAAAATGTACATTTATATGTAAAGCTCTAACCTTGCTGTAAAGATACATACCAAAATACATATAACAATTTTCTCAAGGGCAAGAATAAATAATATTAAATATATTGAAATGTTTCTACAATTAACTTGATTCTTTCCTATTTGTACTTTGATATTATTTGAAGGATGACGTTATTAGTGTTTATCATGCACAGAAAGAGAAGAATAGGAGATAGAAGAGAATATGATAACTCAAGACACGAATTTGGTTTGTCTTTCAGCTTCTCAAAGGGTGATCATGTCTCTAACACGTCGTCACAGATTCTCCATGGTTCTCCGTATTTCATTCATATTTCTTCTGCTGTTGAAAATCCTATTCTCTGTTGCTCTGATCACCATGTATACCAGTGGAACAAGTAAGTAAAGAGAAGAAAAAGCATCCCTGACACAGACAGCTGCCAGACACCTGAAAGAGAAACTTTCTCTGAGGGTATATATATTAGGGAACTTTCCTATTTTAGGATTACTCTTCTGTAAAATTCTTGGCATTCACCCTCACTAGAGAAGTGAGGGAGTGTGTGTGGGTTTGTTGGTGTCATAGAGTGAAATCTGGGGCATCTATAGTAGACTCGAGGACTGAGGACAGACCTGTATTTCCTCAGCAGCATTTAGAACCTGGTGTCGTAGGACCCACAGACACTTACACTTTGGGCTGTGTAGGGGGAGGGGGAGAGATGGACAGAGCTATTCCAGGGACAGTGCTCCAGTGCATTTCCGTGTCATCATTTATTTCCTATTCCAGATGTATGAGAAATGCAAAATAGTTTATAAAATAGTAGATTTCTCCATAGACTGGCTTTCAAATATATCAAAAAACAATTGAAAATTATAGGCTTAGGGAATTTTATGTAGATTCTTTTCATTCATTCGGTAATTAATAGTATCCATTTTCTTTGTAGTTGGCAGTATATCAGAGAGTCCAGATAGAGCTGCAGTCCCTGGTCTCAAGAAATTTAGAGAATAGTCAAGTGAACCAGTGCTTCAAAAATTGTGTGGGAAAGGCTATGCAAGTAAGAAGTAAGCGTAAGAGGCCAAGGCAGGCTCAGAGGAGATGACAGCTAGACTTCTTCACACACATCTGAGCATAAAAATAACAAGCAAATATAGGTGTGCATTATTGGAATGTATAGTGATTCTAGAAAAGCTAAGCAACAAGACTGTAGGGTAGACAAATCTGGACTCGGATTATAAAGTAGTGCCTACCATATAACATGGGCTTTGGATTTCCCTTGTAAATGTTATTTTATTCACTATTGCTGAATCATTAGCCAGCCTAATACTTAGATTAATTAAACTATCTGTTTAATTCTTGCTTAGTGGCTTCACCAAGACTGATCTTTCTTGGGAGATTCCCGCTGTCCTAGGTGAACTTACTCATGCTCATACAGCTAGGTGTCAGCTTCAGGAGCCAGTTTCACATGGCAACTTCAGTCTTCCAGGACAGCTGGCACTAAGCCAAGCTCCACAGGCAGCTGCCACACATTTGCCTGTGTGTACTTTAACAGCCAAAGAAGTCTTAAAGGCATCTCAGAATGAGTGACGTAGAAATAGACCCAGTTTCTAGAGCGGGGAACTGCACAGACACAGTCCAGAGGGACGTGGATACAGGGAAGCTCACAAGTGTCTCCAGGTTTGCGATGTGCCCCGGTCACGGAGATCCACTGATGAGCTGGAAGCAGAAGATGACAAATTAAATTAAATGAGTTGCAGAACCGTGCTCTTACAGAGGTGTGAAAGTGAAGGGAAGGGGAAATTAGAAAGCTAATTCAGAATCCAGTTAGAGGCAGTGGGGTGGATCTAAGGGTCTAGCTAGTGATGCACAGGAGAGGAGGGAGCTTTGACTGAAAAGGGATGAAATTCTTACAAATATTGAGAGCTGAGAAAGAGGGGGAACAGAAGTGAGGCATGACTTTAATATTCTGAACTCATGAAGTCAAGAGTCATGAAGGTATTTGAGGAGGAATAAGATGAGCAGCAGATTGGGTTGGAATACGACACCTTGAGCTGTGGTTATGCTCACCTGAACGTCAGATGCACAGGGTTACTTGGACGCATATTAACATATTTTGTCAAAGAGCTGCACAGTTTGGAAGACCTTTGCTTACAGGCAGCAGGTAGCAAAAACAGACCAAAAACCCAATCAACCACTCCCACGAACTCCCCAACAACCCAGGAAAATGCAGCAACACTAAGGCGGAGGAGTCTGGAGGAGATAGAGAAGTACAGAGGGAACTGGGCGTTGGGCTCCAGTTTCAGAGAGGTGGGTGGGGAAGGAAGCACTTAGGAAAGAGCACAGGAAGCCGCAGCGAGGAGTCACCGACGGTCCATTTCAAGAGTGCTTTGGTAAATTAGCAGAAGAAAAAGGCAGAATCTAATGACTCAAGGAACAAGTGCGAGATGAGGAAGAAAGAAGAAAATTCAATTTCTAGAGGAAAGGAGAGTTAGTTTAAGTTAAGAACACCATGAAAGTGTGGACACTGAGAAGTAAGGGTTGGATGCGGTAGAGGGAGTTAGGAAAGGAGAGGAAGAAAACAGAGTCCGTTTGATCAATGTTGGGTTAATTTTTAACTTCAGTGCTTAGGTTACATGGAACTACTCTGAATCCGCTCATTTTCCCCTCACCCGTGCTGGGCGATGCACATACTTAATGGAACTTAGCATTTTAAATATGTTCTTTTGGTGTGTCATCCATTAAATGTTGGAGGGCACAGACGCATTCCTTTATATACCTAGGATGACGGGTCAACCTTGTCCTCTTAGCTTTCTTGGAGATAGTTGGGATCCTGAAATCACTAGGTTATACTGGCTGTGGGGTGGTGCAAAATAGATTTTTCTTCTTTGTGGTGGGGTCTCATGTAGCCCAGGCTAGCCTTGACCTTCCCATCAACCTACCTAACTGCATACTTATCTATCTCTACTAACTTGTATAGTTAAGAAGGATCTGAAACGTCTGATCTCCCTGCTTCTAATTCCCAAGTGCAGAAATGCAGCCAGAATACTCAGTTTGTGGCAATGGGGAATCTTTCCCAGGCAGGCTCTAACTACTCAGATAATTGGACATTGATAGGTTTTCTTTCTACCGGGAATGTTAGATAGTAAAAGTAGAGTGGAGTCGTAATACCACCAGGGAAATGAATGTTTTTATTCTGTTTTACAACTGTGTTTCAAAAATATTCTCAGCTTCTTGAAGAACAAACAATTATAAAAGAACTGAATTATACAGAATTGGAGTGTACAAAATGGCATTCAGTCTTGGAAGGGGGAATAAAGTTGCCTCGAATCAACATTTCCTACAAGAGCATACCCACCTGCAACGGACAGCTGAAAGAGAGTTTAAACAAGAAATCAGTGCCCCGTAGACAGATGATGGGTTTGTTTTCATTTCACATTCTAAATAAGCCTGGAGTGACTCAGAATTAGACAGCCCCCTTTCCTCCCAAAGCCAAGGCAGTTCACATCCTTCAACATGAGTATCATCTCTGCGTCATCTCCCCAAGAGTGAGCAGTTTCATCTTACATTAAGCATTGAAGGATTTGTCTCGCTCCTTTACAGCCATAATAATGAGTCCATACTGTCTTGACTTTTAAAAAAATTATTTATTTTTATTAAAAATGGATTCTTCTCTCAGACAATACATCCCCACTATAGTTTCCCCTCCCTTCACTCCTCCTAGCTCCTCCTGCATTCCCCCTTTCTCAAACCTACTCCCCCTCTATTTCCCTTCAGAAGAGAGTGGGCCCCCCAAAAAACAGCAGTGAAACATGATACAATAAGTCAATACAATAAGGAAGATACAATAAGTCAAGGCACAAAGTCCTGGTGCCAACAGGAGGTCTGGGTCCCTGCAGGAGGCCCTGGTAACTATGGGTTGTCCGAGTGTCTGTGGGATGGCTGAGTGCCTGTGTGATACTTTGGTGACCATGGGATTCCATGGCATATGAGGGACATCCTAGTGCCTGTGGGATGCCCAGGTACCTGAGAGACATCTAGGGACCTGCAGGATGTCCTGGTGTTTATGGAATGTCAGGGTGCATACCTGGTGTCCAAGTACCTATGTGATGCACAGGCACCTGCAGGAGGCCCTGGTGCCAGCAGCAGGTCCTGGTGCCGGATAATGCCCAGGTATCTGTGTGAATTCTGGGTGCCTGTGAGTTTGGGCAGTAAAGTCAATCTTTAGGTCAAACTTAGTCGTACTTAAGCTCAGGCTAATATAGGCCAAGTGAATGTCCATGATTAGTGCAGCCTGCTGTCTCCAAAAACCATGGTGTTTCCTGTAATCCATGCTCCCACCACACAAGATGGACTTAACTTTCTTTTATTTGTTTTGCTTTGTCTGTTTGTTTGTTTGTTTGTATTTAGAGCACAAGGGTAGGAGGGAGGACCAGGGAGGAATGGGAAGAGAGTGCTATCGGGATATATTGTATGAAAATCAAGTTATTAATAAAAGTATTATATTACAGAAAGACAAGGCAAGACGTCTCTTATTGAGGCTGTAAGAGGAAAGACAATAAGACAAAAGGGTTCCAAGAGCAGCCAAGAGGCAAGGACACCCCCATTCCCAGTGTTAGGAGTCCTACAAAATCACCAAGCTAACAGCCGTAAGATACATGCAGAGGCCATGAATGTTCCGTGCTTGCTGCTTCAGTCTGTGTGAGCTCACATGAGTCCTGCTTGTTCGGTTCAGTGGACCGTGTTCTCCTGGTCTCCTAGAACCCCTCTGGCTCTTACAATCTTTCCTCCTCCTCTTCCATGGGGTTCCCTAATCTCAGAGATAGGGACCCTTTTAAATCACTGGTCTTTCTATGAGTCCTGGAAGTAACTGTGGTTTCAAAATAGGAGACTGAGAATTCCATTGAATTTTGGGAGATAGAAACCATAGGCTCTGTCTACTTAGGTAATCAGGTCTTGCTAGATCTTTGTAACAGTTAAGGAGAAAACAGGGAGCCATAATTCTCTCATGAAAATGAGTGGTTCGGTTCTGGTTTTATTTTTCAGTTTATTTTCAAAAGTATACTCAACTTCTTGAAGAAAAAAAATATATGAAAGAAGTAATCCACACAGCATTAAACTGCACAGGACACCCTTCAGCCTGGGAAGGTAAGAATGTGCCTAGAGTTTGCTCGCTGGCTGTAGAGCGTAAGGATTTCCACACAGACACTTCCAGGAGATTCCAGGTGGCAGGTGCTGAGAAGTGGAGTTCACACGTATATTTATACCAGAACAAAAAATCTGACATATATCCCGTGGATCTACTGTGGAAATCTGCATGGACGTTTCTCAGAAATTAAAAATAGAACCACCACATGCTCAAGCTAACTATTCTACCACTGACTTTCATCCAAATGATGTTTACTTTTGTTTAACTGCAAAGAAGTACATTAAAAAAATTATGGCACAATGGGAGTCATTGGTGTTCAGGTATTGAGCCCTGGGAAGCTGGGATCTGTGTCTGGGACATTCAGACTATTTCCCCCAGGCCAGTGTCAGTGCCTTTTTCATCAGAAAGGCTCTAGCTTGTCTTTATTGCAATGTAACACAAAGGTACTTCTGCTAGCGTCTCATGTGACTTGGTCCTCTAAAATAACTGGTAATTAGTATTACACTTCTCTTCAAACCCAGTGTGTGTGTGTGTGTGTGTGTGTGTGTGTGTGTGCACGCGCGTGTGTGTCTGTGTGTTTGTCTTGTTTCTCAGCTTGTTTGCAAAAGTATTCTCAACTACTTAAAGAAAAAAAAGCTCCTAAAGATGTGATCCACACAGAATTAAACTGTATAAAGCACCCTTCACCTGTGGAAGGTAAGAGTTAATGTGCCCAGCGTGTGGCTGCTGGCTGTAAGTGTAACGATCCACATAGATATTCCCAATAGACTCCAGGTGGCGTGTACTGAGAATGGAGTTCTCGTGCACATTTACAACAGGCCACAAAGTCTGACACATATGCCTCCATTTGTCTACACAAGTCTTGGTTGTGAAGAAGCCTCTATTGTTCTCAGATTTCTCTAGCTTCTGCTTCTTTCTGAACTGCCTTGCACACTTGCTCTTTCTCATCCCAGTTATTATCGATGACCAGTAAAGAACTGTATTGTGAAATGTGAATTATTTAAAGCTTTAAATAGACTCATGAGAGCATTTCTATACTCACATAAGTTTTCATGTGATGATATGAAGGTACAGTTCTAACCCCACATACATGTACACTGTCCCCTATATGAACATTTTCTATAAGCAAGCGTGGTTGCCACACCTGGCGCAGGAATGCTGACATCACCAGTGACTGAAGCTCATGATGACTAGACTCTCAGCCGGGACACCGCACTGTATCTGGCTGTCATATCTCTTTAGTCTCCTCTGGGTTGGGATAAGTTATCAGAACATCCTTGTTTTAAATGACTCTGATCAGCAGCTTTGAGGATGACTGATCTGGTATAGGGTAGGATATTCCTCTATGAAAATGTGGTGTTTTTCTAATGATTATATTTGGGTTATTTTTTGTGGGGATGAAGATGAAAGGTGTGAGATGCTAGTTTAATCACACCATACAGAGTGTCTACACTATTAAAATTATTATTGACTGTTGATATCAATTGATGGTCTACTTAAGGCAGGCCATTTAAAAGCAGAGTTTTTTAAGGCTGACCCCTTGGTTTTGGATAACCACTAAGGAGGTTCATCCCTGGAGTAGATTAATTCTCCCTCTCTGAGCAGGTGTTAATTAGCTGTAGCTTTATAACAACAAAAGTTAAAGTAAACTAGGTTTTTTGATTCTGTTTTAATTAAAAATAAAACCTGAACTTTTTCCTCCATTTTCCACAGTAGAATTTAGGAAGGATGTTGCCCTATATCCCACACCAGAGTGGAGCAGTGGGTTAGTGTTCCCAAGAGACAGAATGATGTATCCTTCTGTGTCTGCCTAACTTCTTCATATAGAGCACAGTACGCTCTTGTCTGAGCCTTGTTTATGTTCACCACTGCAAATGGAGTTCTCATCTCTCACTTAGCCCTGCCTGCTTCGGCCGTTCATTCTTCCAGCTCCTCCCATTGTTTGATGCTTCCCCATCTCTGACATTCTTGGGATCCGTCTAACACATATGGATCTATATTACCTGTTAATAGATCTCTGTGTATTTGCCACAATGTGTTTCTCAATCTCTGTTTATTTTTTTTATGCTTTATACCTCTCATTTTTGATATAGGAAGATTAAGGTTATTATGGGAGCCTATTTATTTATTTATTGTCTATTTTGCCTCTGTTAGTTAATTAAATTTCTATGATTTTCATCTCTCCAGTTAACTGGTTTCTCTGTCATCTCCATTCTACTATAAACACTGAAGTCAAAATTCTATTAATTATTTTTATTTATAAACTTGAAAAACATAGTAGCACAGATATAAGGAGTTATTTTACACACATTTGGTTTTCACTTACTTTTTTTCTTTCCTGAGGCATTCCATTCTACATCCATTTATAGAATCTTTTTAATATTTTTGTGAAGTATTTTTATTAGTAGTAATTTAAAAATCTCTGGCAGAATTTTTCCGCCAAGGTTATTGATACGTTTTGTTCAAATACGGCATACATACTGTGAAACTGCCTGGTTCTTGCTATGATGGGTTCTATTTTTTGGAGACCCAGACTGTTGAGCATTGTGTCCTCAGCCTCTAGGTGTTATTTACACTCTGTCTCTCTGGCTTCTCTGAAAGCACCCCAGGAGGACTAAGAGGGCCTGACATCAGTGCTGGTGGAGGTATGCTTGGGTTGCTTGGCACCCAGGGCTGAGGGGCTCCTTGTTGCTCTGGAGAACTCGGGAGTCTCAGCTTCCTCCTGGTCTCTGCACACCACAGCTGTTAAAATGACTTTATTATGTTGTACTCACATTTCCTTCTTCCTCAAAGACAAAGCCTGGAGCTGTTGCCCAAAGGGTTGGAAGCCATTTAGTTCCCACTGCTACTTCACTCCCTCTGGCTCAGCACCTTGGAATGTGAGTGAGGAGAGGTGCTCCAGCATGGGTGCTCATCTGCTGGTGATCCACAGCAAGGAGCAACAGGTGCATCCTGGGAGAGTGGGGCTGAGCCAGGCCTGCTGTCTGACTCTTTTTACCAAGAGGGAATTTTATTGACTCGGGTGTTGGTGCTGTGCACAAAGCTTTCCCTAGATAGGCAGGGAAGGTTGCTTCAGACTGTGCATCTGACACCTCGTTCCTCTTTCTAAACTAAACAGCCCTCAAGGAACCATGGCCACAGAAATGCAGGACATGAGGGCGGAGGGAAGGAGGAAATGTTTCTGCTTGAAAGACCGGTTTGTTATCTCAGCATTCCAGTGCTTTCTATAGCACCAGCTCTAGTGGAGAAGTGCAGTCATAGCTGCTGCGCTGGCCCAGCAAGGAGAAGCTTTCATATGTGCGAACGCTTCTAGACCTCTTCAGAGGGAACCACCTCACAGAGCAAGCACTCTACCGGACACTGGAACCCCAAGGGTCTGAGCTCGGGTGTTCTTTCTGTTTGTTTTTTTATTTTTTAGTTCAGATCTCCTAAGCAATCAAACAAACCCCACAGAAATCCAACACCTGCAGACAATACAGAACGCCTAGACCTAGGGAGCCCCACACTCAACAGTGCACAAAACATTATTTTAAACACTACTAAAAACAAACTTCGACACAGAGAAGGGCACAGAGCTGAACAGGGAACAGGATCCAATCAGGAAGAGTCACAACCTGCAATCAGAATTGAAACACCTTAAGTTATGAAAGGAAAATCAAAATTCTCTCATGTGCAACTTTCCAGAATGCTGTTAGTGAATAAAACAGGGGAATGAGTCTGAGATGAGAATTCATTACAATCATGGACAGACTGTTTGCAATGTCATGGAAATCACGCTTATGAGTGATGACTTTGACTGTGTCCTGACCAGCCAGAGAAGACCTGCTGTTTATGCAGGAGTGCTCTAACTGCATGTACACCTGCATGCCAGAAGAGGGCATCAGATGGTATTGTACACAGTTATGAGCCACCATGTGGTTGCTTGGAATTGAACTCAGGCTCTCTGGCAGAGCAGCCAGTGCTCTTGACCACTGAACCGTCTCTCCAGCCCCTACTGGTGGCTCCTCTATTACTTGATCCTTTTTTTTTTTTTCAATATTCTCATCTCTGTATGGCCAGAAAAAAAATCAGTCAAAACACCACAGTGTACCTCTAAAATATACAATTGTTGTGTATTAACCTAAATTTTGAAGAGTTCCTGGGTCTACCGAGATGAACTACAATTTGGTTATTATGCATTGTTTATGTGCATCGTATTGAACTCAGTAACTTTGTATCATTAAAATATTTTTTTAAAGATCATATAAAAATTGTATAACAGGAAAAAAGTGCTCAATTCAGGCTGAATTCTGTTTCTTTCTTTCCTCTTAGGATTTCATCACCAGGACCCTGGACAAGAATGCTGCTTTTTTTATAGGGCTGTGGGACCCAGGTCATCGCCAATGGCGATGGGTTGACCAGACACCATACAATGAAAGTGTCACGTGAGTCTAGAGTTGGAGGGGTTCTGGTCCTGTAGCACGTTCCAGCTGTCAGTTATGAAACTAAAATAGCTCACTCCTGGTGTCACTTCTGGGGTAGAGTTACTTTTATTTTTTCATTTATTACTCTTGAGAGTCCTGTGAGACACACCATTATTGAACTCCCAGTAGAGATGAAGAAATTGAGTTTGAAAGTTATAGAATGGTAAGTAGTTAGGCACCCAGTGAAGGTGCTTCCACACATGCCCCGATCCGCGGGGCGAGTAATTAGTGGGTCTCGAGGAGGACCATCCAAACCTGAAAGAGATGGGATGGGGAGAGAGAGACGGAGGCCAAGCAAATTGTCTAGGCTTCGTTTATTGAACGTTTTACAGGGGTTTTTAAAGGGCAGGGACAAAGAAGCAGTTGCAGTGGGGTGAACCTGAGGGCACAGAATGAAATGTTCTTGATACATTGTGTGGTTCTTATCAGAGTGTCCTTTAATTGTCTAATTCATAATACTATGAAAGGTGCCAATTTCTCAAGCACTGAAGCAAGCAGAAGATCATTAATTTAAGCATTGAGGCAAGCAGAAGGAACAAGGAAATTCCAGAGAGGCCAATTTGCGGGCACCTAGCTCCTTCTTGTCAGCCTGCCTGAATTATTAGGGGGGTGGTCTCCTAAACACACAGGTGGATTCCAGTGTGCTTTCATGTGTATCTTTAAAAACAGGATTTATTTTATTTTAATTTGTATGTGTGTGTATTATCTGTGTATACTATTTGTCTGTATCTATGTGAGTGTCTGATATGTGTATGTGGGTGCCCATGGAGGCCATAGAGGGCTCTCAATCCCCTGGAGCTGGAGATACTGGTAGTGTGTCCTGTTCAGTATGAGAGCTAGGAATGGAACTATCATGTTTTCCAGAAAAGCAGCCATCACTCTCAATGTCTGAGCCAGCTCTCCAGCCTTCATTTACATCCTTATAATAAAAATTCTTGTCATCAGTCATAACTGACTTTTTTCTCATAAATCAAAAGCCCTCATTTCTGATATTCTTATATCTCATATTTATCTCATATGTTCCCATAGTCTATCCTGTTATCTGTTGTGAGAATAGGTAGAAATGTTATTGTTGTTCCCAATTTTCTGAGAAAAAACTAGGAATCAAGGATATTAACTTTCTTGTACTAGACGACAGAAATAAGCAGATTATCTGGGGATTTTAACAAGTCCTTCAGTCTCTAAAATAACTCCATTGTAAAATGTTAAAAACTATATTAACACATGAGAATAGGAGCTATGTTTTCAGTGTATAAATTAGCCCCATGGATGGGTTGACAGTCCCTTGGTACCAAGACCCCAGAAAGAGGAAATAGCAACCTCTGGGATGTGTGTCTGGAGAACAGTGAAGTCACATGCTGACAGAACATTGAATGCCGTGGGTCCTGTTTTCAAGGAAATGGCAGAGATATGGGTGCTGGGGAGTGCTTGACTTGCACATACTTGAATCTGATTTCCGCACATTTTAACCTCAGCCTCAGGCTTCCTTACTCTTGCTTTCTGTTTTCAAGCATTATTGTAGAAAACATCGTCCTGTTTCTCCTTCCCTTTTAGATTCTGGCACCAAGGTGAGCCCAACAGTCAAGATGAACAATGTGTTGTGTTAAACTATCGATATTCTTCTGCTGGTTGGGGCTGGAATGATATCTCTTGCAATGGTGGACAGAAGTCGATTTGTCAGATGAAGAGAATATACTTATGAATCAAGCATTTCCCATCACACACGGATGAATTGTTATCCATCATTACACATCATTATACCTGGAAAGTTCTTCATCTGGAAGAGACAAACATAGAATTTAGGGAGACAGACAACAGTTGAGACAACATAGGAGAACTACAACCCACATATATACTCTTATTCACCCACATGCTCCCTCATAAAATGACCGTTTATGAGAATTCCCCGTGGACCAGAGACTATACAGGGACCATTTTGTGCACATGGAGCTTCACTGCCAACCCCCCAAGGTTTCATTCACTCACACAATTATATGATGTGTTATCTCCAGCTATCTGTTTTTCCTTTTCTTTTCTTTCACTCTTTTGTTGTTGTCTGCCTTTGGCTTTATTGACCTTTAAATGACAAATAAAATTATACATTTTAGGCTCCAGTGTCTAGCTTGAAATGTACATTTACTGTGAAATAACTATCAGAAACAAGTTACCTACACTGTCCATTACTTAGCATAGTTGCCATTTGTGTGTGTGATTGAGTGTGTGTGTGTTTGTGTGTGCATGCATATGTGTGACTGTGTGTATGTATGTGTGTGCGTGTGTGTGCGTGTGTATGTGTGCATGTGTGATAAGAACATTTAAGATATTTTAAAGATAATTTAGACACACAGGATGGTGTTTAGTATGGACACTCGATTGTGCCTTGGCTCCTCAGTACTCACTCATATTTTACCCGGCAGTTTGTACCCTTCATCAACATGTTAGAAGTCCCAACATTTAGCCCTTTACAACCATGGATTCTTCCATCTAATTCCTGAGATTTACTATTTTAGACATATTTATAAGTAATATAAATAATTATCTTTTTAGAGTTAATATAATATATTATATATAGTCTATCTTTTTATATTTAATATAACAAATATAAATATATAAAAATATAAATAAAGTAGTAAGTAATATCGTACAATACTGATCATTTTTTCCCATTTGTTTCCCATAGACAAATACCCTCCACATTCACCCACTGCTGCTGCAAATTAGAGGATGTTCATTTGTGTGATGGACTAAGAATGTTCTAGTGTATCTAGTATGCCCACAGATAGGTATTAACTCTTTACAATCCATTTATCCACTGACATGCAAGTTGTTTCCAACTCTTCACTTCTGGGAGTGATTCTGAAATAAGATGACTGTGGATGGCTTTGGGTGGTGACATTTCTGTGTTTCAGTGTATACATCCCAAAGTAAGATTGCTACCTCATGTGTAATTCTATAGCCAGTTTGAGGAATATCTGTACTGTTTTATGTAATGGTTGTACTAGGTCAGTTTCCTAGCAACCAAACATCTAAATTTTATCCTTGAATACTGTGTGTTTTAACATTCTTAGACATGTTTTTTTCCATTTACTTTTCTCCTTGGCGTTATTATATGGAACTGAAAAGAATTTTCTATGACTACCATTTGTTCTGCCTCTGTACCACACTTGTTTTAATGTGTATTTATGTGTGCTGTACGTGTAACATGTCGGGCCTTTGGTGGTTTTTCTATAGATGATCATATTCTCATCACAGAGAGACACTTACTCTTCCATTCTGTGTGTGCACATGTGGGCAGTGTGGACGGAAGTGTCACCGTTGCTGTCTCCCACGGTGTGGTTACTGCCTGAAGACTGCTCCCCTCCAGAGCCTGCTCCTTAGCTAACCTGCTTCTTGCTCAGCTGTGTGTATTAAACATGCTGAGCCTTGGGTGATGCGGCTTCTCCATCAGAGAGCCCAACCCACCTGATCACACTGTCTGTATCCATGTCTTTGTCCTTCCTCACTGTCTGTCTTCATTCCCTCATCACCTCTGGTCATGGTTCTGGAACCCAAGCCAAGCAGGATGTGGCACACCCAAAACTAGAGACCTTTTGAATTCTTTGTCATGTCCACTTTCTCAGTCAGGTCTTCCAGTATCAGGTGAATAGGAGTGGTGGGAATGGGTGTCTTTGTTCCTGATGTTAAAGGAGTGATTTCAGCTTTTCACTCTTGAATGTGGTGTTAGCTGTGACTCTTGTCAGTGATGTGTGGTTCCTTTATGCTTGCGAGTTGTGTTTCCAATTATTCGTGTTATTGTCTAATATCTTATAGATTGTCTCCCTATTTAATCTTTCTATCTAATGAGTTGGCAAAAAAACATCAGTTCTAGACCCACATGTAAGCTGAAATCACTCCTTTAACATCGGGAACAAAGACACCCATTCCCATCACTCCTATTCACCTGATACTGGAACATCTGACTGAAAAAGTGGACACAGAAAAGAATTCAATAATTTCTGTTTTGTACGTTGTTCAATTGATGTTTAAGGACAAATCCTGATTTAAGAACAATCCGATTGTTCTTAAATCAGGATTTGTCCTTAAATTATAGCTTAATCTTAGATAAATAAACAATGAGAAAATAAAGTCCAATTTGCTAATTTATCTATAATGCATACTAAAATAACACATGAATTTACATACGTACTATAAACTATGAGAAATATTAAATATTCTTTATTTAGTATTACATGTAAGTCACACTAAAATGCCTTTCAGTAAGTGAAAAGCAGCACATTTTGACCCAAGAAATTCTGATTAAATTGGGATCGAAAAGAATGATATAGACGCTTGCTTCACTCTTTTCAAACATCCGTAGCAGGCTAATGAATGCAGATGGAAACACAAGCAAATCTTGCTCAGCCCTGAGCCAGTGAGGTGCATTTCCTCCGGAGTTCAGACACAGTCGCAGAGCCAGTTACGTAAGTCCACGTGGAGAACCAATCTGTGGCAGCTTCTGAGGCGGCATTCCCAGCTTTGTGACAAGCCTAACGTTGCCAATTAATCCAAGTCTCTTTAGAAAGGGAAAGCGTTGGTAGTATTCACTAAGCTGGAACTGCTACTTTGAAAAAGATCATATTCACTTTACTATGAGCCAATGTACCTTAAACCTAATAAAAATATTCTGCTGGCCATTTTTGGTCCGAGTTCTGATTAATTAAATCATGGTGCACATGAAGTCACGAGACGCTTGATTTGTAGTGACTAGGAAGTGGATATTACTCATTGGCAGCCTCTTTAAGGTAAGTCATTAACAATGAAGAATATTGGTTTCCTCATCTACAACATTAAACATTAAATGAAAGTGATCGGAAAACAAGACTCAGAAAAGGGTTTACATAGGGCCAGGTGTCGGACTGAACGCCTTTAATACCAGCCTAGACCTTGAAATTCTGTTGCGTTTCTCTGTAGCAGTTCATGAGTTTCAGGTCTTAAGTTGAAGTCTCTGATCCATTTGGAAATGACTGTTGTAGGGTGAGGGTTAAGAAGCTGATTTTTTCTTCTACACGTGGATATCCAGTATTCCCAGCATCACTTAGGCTGCATTTTCCCCAATGAGTATTTTTTTTTTTTTTTTTGGTTATCTGCCAAAAATCAATGGGTTGTTGCTTTTGTTACTGGGGTATCCGCTGAGAAGACAGCAATGTCCGTGGGTCGGTAAGGGGCGTGGAGATGAACCACTCTGGAGACAGTTTCAGGGAACAGCGTCTGCTTTATTTCGGGGAGCAACCACTTCAATTGTGGAAACTATGACTGTGATTGGTTAGCACATTTCTTCAGGTTGGACAATGGGCGCTCACACCACCAGGGTCTCTATGCTGAAGAAACGATTAAAGGAGATTTGCAGGCTCATCTGCAGGCCAGCTATCAGCTTCTCATGCTACTTCTGTGTTGTGACTTCTGGAGCACGGTGTGCCATGCTTCTTATTTAGAGCACAGTGTGCCAAGTAGGCTGGCCGCCAGGTCGTGCCTGCATTTTCTCCTAGAGCTGGAGCTCTGTGTGTCCACATTTGGATCTTCTATTATGTTCCATTGATTTCTACATCTGTTTTCTGTGCTGTTTTTGTAAGTATGACTCTGTTATATATCGAGGTAAAAGAGCTTTCATCTCCAAGGGAATAAGAAATAATTTACTATGAGCCAAATATGAGGGACTGTGGGACTCAGGACTTGGAGGAATCCAGGTAGAACTGCCCTGGAAGCCTCCTTCTGAGTGCTAGCTCTTACGTATCCAAAAATGCTACGTGAGCTGCCAAAGGAGAAAAGCAGTCACTAGTCCTGTCTACCTGTGATGCCCACACACAACAGTTTCCAGCATGACAAAATACCTGCCACCCCCTAGGTGCAACAGTGACACTTACGTCTCAGGGCTTAAGCCCATGCAATAGGAGGGAAGCCATGACTGATACTTTAAATCTAGTGAACTGCCTCAGCGAGTTAGGCCATGGGACCTAGAGGAGAACCTACGACTGCCACCTTCCCAAGACGGTATTTCTAGCACATTCTAATGTCTGCCCTAGTTCCCATAGATGAATAGTGTTCCCACTCACCCCTCATCAAGGAAGCTACTTTTTGCAACGGAGAGAGACAATTGCAGAAATCAACACCTGGTAAAAACGAGGAGAAGAATCAACTGCGGGGGTAACAGTCCCCAGCTGATAGATCTGCAGCAGGACCCCTGCACTCGATGTGTAGGGAGCACTGCCACAGAAGGGGTGGGAAGACGGTGAGAGCCAGAGGAAGAGGCCATCTGCTGTAGGGTAGTGTCGTCTGTGTATGACAGGGAAGCTGTATCCATGAATATCAAAAATACCATGCCTGGACAAGATCTGCACACTGACAGGAGACAGAGGGAGAGCTAACTGGGAATGGCATGGGCTTTGGAAACCTCAAAGCCCATCCCCAGTTATTCACCACCTTTAACAAGGCCTCACCTCTTCACCCTTCCCAAACAGTTCCACCAACTGCAGACCAAACATTCAAATATATGAGCCTATGGGGGTCATTCTCATTCCAACCACCACATATGCCAACATGGATGGGGGCCTCTCACAAGGCCTTGTTGGGTTGGAAGTCACTCAAGAAGACACTGAGAGTCATGAGTGGCCAAACAAAAGCATTTTTCCACTGCAGAATGAAGACCAACATGCTGGGGTCACCACCACTAGAAGATGGTTACAACATAGAACAGGTATGCAGGCTCTTTTAAGTCAGATAGGCAGATGTTAGGGGATCTTTAATCTAATTGGTCAGGACATGGACACGGGTCTTTACTGGCTTGCTAGATCTAGCACAAGGAAGTGAGGAGCATGAGAGGCTTGGGGAATATGAGAGACCTGTGGAGTTTGAGGGACGTGATGGAGTTCTGGTATAGCACCTTTCTGATTGGCTGGCAGGTGGCTTCAGGACTTTCCCAGATATGGCAGTGATTTATGAAGAGCTGAAGTCAGGGCCCACCCACTATGAAGGAATGGAGCCTGGGACAAAGTGGAGTTTCCCTGGTCCTCTCAGTCTCCATCCTAGATCAAGAGCTACAGGCAATTAATGGCTGCTGAGAGAGGGAGAATCAGTCATCTTTATGCATTAGCTCCTGATAATTTATCCAATCCCAAGTAGTAAGCTCTATCTAAGCAGATATAAGCAATGCTAAATGGACTCTGGGCTGTACTGATGTATGTATATGTAATAATAATTGAAGAAGAGGTCATGAATTAGTGAGGGTGAAGACATGGAAGGAGTTACAGGAGGAGGCAGAGTAGAAATGATGTAATTATAGTACTCACGTATGGAATTCTAAAAATATGTTCAAAATATAGAAAAAAATCTTTAAAAATTACTGATGATTGATCTTACTCTGAAGAGGCTCTACAGTATGAGAGGTCTTGAAGGAAGAGAGATTTACTTCATTTCTTTCTTTTCTTTTGACAGTCTCCTACATTTATGTAATGATCTTGGTCATTACCACATACTCCTCATTCCCCATCTCACTCTTCTTCCTCTCCAACTGGAATCCTTCCCAATTAGTCCCTCTCCTACTTTCACATCCTCCTCTTGTATGTGACCCAATGATCAACTCAGGACTGAGTGTTCTGTAGGAGCAGGGGTGGGAGGTTATTTACTGGTGCAAGGGCAGTTAGCAGCTGAAGTAGCCATGCTGTCCAACTGCCTCCTAAATACTCACGTTTGCACCCATAGATTACTGCTGACTGCTGCTTCATGTTTTTATTAAGTTGCTTACTGTTTACATTTAAACTCATATATGTGTGTGTATAGATAGATAGATAGATAGATAGATAGATAGATAGATAGATAGATAGATTTCCTGTGGTAACATAATTGAATTTATCCTCAAAAATTGTGAGACTGCATGCACTCTCTGTGCAGTGAGATGATTAAATGATAAGTTACACTTTAGAAATATGATAGCTGAGGTTAATATAGTCACGCTTCAGAAAATAATGGGATGGTTTGGGGATGAATCATAATTTGGCTTTGAAGAAATCTTTGTAAATATCTTGTGATTTGTTTTGATGTATGCTCCTGTAACTTTGATACGATTGCTATGTTGCAACATGAGCTGCTGGAGGAAGGGTTACTTCCTAAACCTGTGGGAGACACCTTCTCTCTCCATGTGCTAGCTTGGCAAAACCTGTAGTTCCAGTAACTGTTGATATCTGATTCCTGAGAGGTGCAAGACTTGGCTAAAGCAATTGATGTTTAAAATATCCTGCCCACCGAAATTTTATGTTAGACATTTTTTTATGAGACTGCTAATGAAGTGGCTCTATAGCCATTCGAATTTTTCTGCAATCAGAGACAGAGAAACACTTCCAACCTCAGGCTTTGTTCTGGTAGTATCTCTGGTACCAGGTCACTGACTGGGGTTGGAAATTATGAGGCTCTGTTCATTATGCAGCCAAGGTCTTTGTATCAGTGAGACAAGTCCATTAGCATTGCTTTTTCTTAAAAAAGTACCTAAATGGAGTTGGCTCTGGGCTCAGTCCTTCAAGGCTGTGTCCCTTGCCACTCATCATTAGAGGCTTGCATCTTGGAGTTGCCTTTCTGCTGTTTACTGAACCCATGTGTGACTCAGAGCAAACACATCTACATCTTCCTACCAATGAAATATGGGAATGGACCTATCCAGAGGCTGCTTCCTTCATCCAGGTAGGAGTTATGGGAGCCTGAGGCAAGGTGAAGATTCTGGGGTTTGGTCATTTTCAACATCAGAAAAAAGACTGCAGACAGAGGTGTGGAAACAGTGAAGGAAATCACAGAGGAGTCACATTTTATTGATAACTGGATTTCTACATAAACATGCTAATGGTTTGTACATTAAAGTAGATACTAACTATACAAAGTATATTATTATATAAATTTATTTCAACTGGTCTTGTGCTATATGAATTAATTAATGTATCCAACACAATGTAAAGTGGCTTAGTCCCACTTCATTTGAAAGTACCAACTTTAACATGGACACACATAAAACACATATACTGCACCACCACATTTAACCAAACATCAATATTCTACATTTAATCCAGAAAATCATTAACAATCTTGCAAAGTAGCTGCTGCTACTTTAAAAGTAGTGGAAGAGAAGACAGGTTAAAAAGTTGTTGCTTGAAAATTCTCAGCTCAGAGGCAGGAAACATTAGCAACTCAAATTTCAAACAAGCCCAGAACAGTATTTTTCTTTTTAATCTTTTTTATTTGTGTATATGTGTTGTGTATGCAGAAGTTGTATTGTGTAGTCCAGAGGAATGAGTCAGATACCCTGGGTTGGTGCTGCAGACAACTATGAACCACCTGATGTGGGTATTGGGAACCAAACTCTGGTCCTTTGGAAGAAGAGTAAGCACTCTTAAACAGAGACCCATCTCCCTTGCCCCAAGTAGTCTTTCTTACAGTCAGCTGTGACTGAACCACTAACAGTACAAACATTGTAATTGTAAGCTGTCAATTTGATGACCTTCTTGCCTGTAGTATGGCTCTTAAACACTAGAACAATTTATATAAATGGGTTAAATGTGATATCTTTATGATTCAAAATGAAAACACCCATACAGTAGAACTTCAAATAATTAAGAAAATGGAGTCCTTAGCCAAGTTAAAAGGCCAGCTTGCCTCCATTAACTTTCCTGTAAGTAAGAAGGAGATATGGCTCATCTCCAGGAGAAGGTCGATATGGGTCATAGTCCTGATTGCCATGAACAAGCAATGAGAATGGGAGCTCGTTAGCGTCCCAAGGACGTTGTTTGATCAGCTATAAGGGAGATGAACATTCCCATTAAAGTGAAGTTAGGTCAGCATGAGAATACCTGCTTTGACCGGACATCTAAAATGAAGGAAGAAGGACAATTGTTAAAAAGTTTATCTCCTTCCTTTCTGCCTGTGGAGTACCATCTCTGAGACCTGTTTTACACTGCTTTCTGGGAGATTTTTAGTAACTTTTTAAATGTGGAGAGAAAAATATCAAACCATAAAAATGTTAAAATCTCAAACTGAGATTTGGGCTTTAAATAAGATTTATCACTGCCAGTTTGTCTGCTGTAAATTTGAGTTTTAAGCAGTAAGAATTTGAGCCAGAGAAAAATGACAAAAAGTGTTGTATTATTCAAGCCTTCCATTTAAATACTTAACTAATACAAACCAACTGAAAAGTTAATACCTTAAAATATTACCAAGGACGCAAAGATAAAAACTGATTCCTGTAGAATGATGACCATTCTTTCTACCAAAACATCATACAATACCTCCCTATCTTAAACACACACACACACACACACACACACACACACACACACCATGTAACACACTATATGTTGAATCAAATTTAAGCAAAAATAATTAAGAAGATCCTCATGATCGACAGTGCCCTGTGGTCCACTGTGGTCTCTTTCTCCTGGTCTGATTGGTTCTTCTTTGCCATTTCCATCGTAAGGGTCACATTGTGGGCTTCTAGGCGAATGTTGCTCCAGGTAACTTACAAATCCGACTCCTCTCAAAGTGACAAGGGAAGTCATTCCAGGCCCATTTTTCTTGGTGATAAACAAGGATAACGCAGTCTTCTTTCATATGGTTGTTGGGTTCATCCCTATCCCAGAATCTGAAAGAGAAGCACTCTGGTGAGATAAAGATTATATCATAGGACAGTCTGGGAAAATAAGGTGAGCAATAGAGCAAGTGAGCCAAACCCAGCGGCAACAGCAGAGTCACCAGCCATGTGTGGCTACTGAGCACTTGAAATGTGACTAATTCAGCACATAGAAATCGGTAGCCTCTCTGTATACAAACAGCAAACACACAAAGAAAAAAATCAGAGAAACAATACCACCCATAGTAGCCTTTTAAAATAAATAAGTATTTATATTATAAATAAAATAAAATAAATAATTATTTAAAATAAAAAAAGCCGTTTGAAATAAATCGAACCAAGGACGGGAAAGACTTAGATCATGAAACCCTTAAAACATGGACAAGGAAATGAAAGAAACACCAGAAGATGGGAAGATCTCCCGTGCTCAGGGATTGGTAGGATTAATACTGTGAAGATGGTACCTACCCTAACAAAACTCTTCTACAGATTCTACGCAGGCCCCAGGCCCCATCAAAATTCTAAGACAATGCTTCACAGAAATTTTAAAAAAAATTTAAATTTCATACAGAAATACAAATGACAGGATAGTCAAACAATCCTGAAAATTAAAAAGAAAATCTAGAGGCATCACCGCCCCAGAGTTCAAATTATACTTTAAAAACAAAGAAACAAACAAAACAGCATGGCACTGGAATAAAAGCAGACTCACTGACTCCATCAATGGTGTAGAGCCGAGGACTCACAGTAAGTCCACTCTACATCGACCTGATTTTTTAAGAGTGTGTAGCAGTACGCTACAATTTTTATCCTTGATTTAGAAAAGGAGAAAGGAAAGATAGAAATCTTCACTGCTTTTACAAGCGGCCTTAATAAAAAAGGAGAGAAAGGTAGCAATCTCCACAGCCTCTTTTTAGACTGTCCTAAGCTCGAATCTCTCCAACCTTTGTTCTTTCACTAACTAACGACAGCAACCCAATCAACGAACCACCAACAAATGCTCACCCCGACTCTCTGGGCTTCAGACCTTTTATGCCCTAAGCCGAAAGTTCCCATCAACCCATGCAGCACGCAATCCCAAAGACAAGCTACAGGTGCCAGAACGACTGCACCCAACCAAGTTATAGCCACCTGCACCAAGCATTCCAAAGCCAACTCGTAAACAACTCTACCACAGCTGGGGTGGGAACACAAACCTCTAGTGACTAGTCAGTTAAACCAAAGAGCTTTTCTTAATATAAAAATTCCAAGCATTCCTCTGCAGAAGTGAAGCCAACAATGAACATGGGAGAAAAGACAGCATCTTCCACCAACTGTGCCGGCTACATGTAAAATAATGGAACGGAATACTCACCTCTCACCTTGCACAAAAGTCAACTCCAAATGAACCAACGACCTCAAATAAAACGTGATACCCTGAATATGACAGGAGAAAGTAGGACTTCTCTTGAGCTCATTGGCACGGGAAAGGACTTTCTGAACAGGACCCCAGTGAGAAAGACATTAAGACCAACAACCAATAAGTGGAACTTCATGAAAGTAGAAATCTCTACACCGAAGGACACCATTGTTCAAGCGAAGAGGCGGCCTACAGAATGGGGAAGGATGTTTGTCAGCTCTACATCTGACAGATGGTTACTATCTGTAATAGACAAAGCGTTAACAGGGAAAAAGTAGACACCAGGAAAACAAACAAGTTTTAAAGTATAGTTTGGAACTAAGCAGAGAGCTCTCAAAAGATGAAATACAAATGGCAGAGAAACAGTTTTTAAATGCTCGATATTCTTTGCCATCAGGGCACTGCAGGTTAAAACTGCTTTGCGATTCTATCTTGGCCCAGTCAGAATGCCTAAGATCCAAACAGACAAATGCGGCAGATGCTGTCATACGTGTGGAGAAAGGAGAACACTCACTCATTGCTGGAGGAAGCACAGCTGGTACAGCCACTATGGAAATCCATGTGAGGTTTCCTCAAAAAGCTAGAAATATATCTACATGACCCAGCCATGCAAGTCTTCGGTTTATACCCAGAAGACTCTATAGGCTCCTGTTGGTCTAGAACCTGCTAACGCTTGTTTATGGCTACTTTATTCACAACAGTCGGGAAGTGGTAGTAGACTAGGTGAACAGCAGTTGAGAAAAGAATAATAAAAATGTGGTATGTTTACACAATAAAATATTGTTCAGCTGCTAGCCAAGGTTAAATTATGAAATGTACAGGATGTAGCGGAAACAGTTATTCTGAGTGAGATAACCCAGAAAGACAGTCTGACAGACAGATTTTTTAAAAAGTTATCCTATAAGTTACTCTTTCAGACAACTCAGGCTACAAATAAAAAGCCTCGTGCCAGGAATGGGTTACCTCTTGGATTTGTTGCCAGTGAGGTCTAATAGATCCCCAAATATTACAACTTATGACCAATGCTAGTGGTTACCCTCATGCACTTGATGGTATGACCAGTTTGCTAAAACACACACACACACACACACACACACACACACACACACACACACACACACACCATATACCTGAGTCACAGAAATAAAGCTGGTGCTTCCAGGAAGCTTCATTCCTACTGACTAGCTTTTGTAGTGCTAGAAGGTGCTGTGAACACCACCAGGGGTGGTGGAAAGTAATTATCAGTCTTACCCAGCTGTGAACCTGGCAAGACATAGCCACTGGTGTGGTAGTGGCATGAACATCACAGGTGTAACAAACCTATGAATAATAAATTCTTATTGGATTCGTCACCAGACAAAACCCGTATCTGACATCATTGTAAGGCCAAGAACTTATGCTTAGATAAGGTCCTAGGTCCTAGGGGAGAACCTACACTACTATTCTGCTAAATGGGCATAGTATTAACCAACTAATGGCTTATCACTTTAACCCATAGATTAATGCATCTCTCAGTCCTCATCAGAGAAGCTTCTACTTTCAGTAAATGAAAATTAACATACAGACCAACAACTAGCCAAGGTGTAAATAGTGAATGACTGAAGAATGCTCAGCCCTAAATGGGACATCCATATCATACCCCCTCCTCCTGAGACTCGGGGATCTCAGTGGGAAAAGCATTATAGCCAGAGGAGATGGGTGATTACAAGGAAATAGTGTGTCCTCCAGACCCAGCAGGGCAGCTGCACATATGAGCTCACAGTGACGGCGGCAGCAAGCACAAACCTTGTGTGAGCTCAAGCCATACCAGATCCCAGCATGGAGAGAGCAGGTGAGCCCCAAGTCCCACCCCTAGCCTTGGTAATTGATACCTGCTGGGAGGAGGAGAGTCAATTTTAAAAGTGTGGCCTCTGGTAGACATTCCACCGTACATTCAAGAATATATGGGCAACACAAGATGGGTGTAAAAAAAAAAAAGAAGAAGAAGACACAAGGTTGGGTAGGAAGGGAGCAGCAAATATAAACAAACCACATTGCATGAAATTCTCAAAGAACTAATTTTTAAAAAGAAAGAGAGAAGTGTGACTTCTCCGTACTGAGGTGTCCTTTAAGTGTCGAGTGTACATGAGTGTACTGTGTTAAATACACTATTAATAATTGATAATTAATACATTGTTACCATAAATTTCACCAGTTTTCTCCTTTTGTTCTTTTGGTGTGTGTGTGTGTGTGTGTGCACATTTGTTCTGTTTTGTTGTTTTTCTATTTGAAACATGGTCTTGCTGTGTAACTGAGGCTACCTAGAACTCCCTATGTAGCCCAGGGTTGCCTCAAACTGTCAACCCTCCTGATTCTAACTCATTAATACAAGGATTATGTGTGCGTGAGAGACCATGTCTGACATCTTTTTACTTTCTTGACTACTAGAAAATTTTAAATTCTATATGTGTTTTTGTATTATTTTTACACTGTACAATGCTTGTGCCAAGGAAGAAAACTGTCAGGTTAAAACTCTTTCAAAAATAATTCTAGCTCTTACTGTTTATTTAAATGATAATCTTAACACTTTTTCCACATTACTCTCTTGCTATCTGTGCTTTCATCAGCATTGCACTGTCAAGAATGTTGTGAATTTTGCTGAAGTCATGGGATTATTCTGCAACAGGAACGTAGCATAGGCACTGCTTACCTGCTGGTGCTCTGTGGCATAACCACTTATATTGGTGTATCCTATTTTAAGATGAGTTTTCCTTGTTACCTTTCTCACCTTTCCCCGTCAGTGCCCTCAGCCCCAAGCGATATACTCACACCACATGTGGGTTAAATGGCGTCTGGTCCACCCACCGCCACTGGCCTTCCACGTTCTTATCTGTGAGTCCCAGGAAATAGGAAAATCGTCCATCCAAAAACTGAGTTACAAAGTTCTGCGTACAAAATAGGAATTTTTGTAAATTCACTTGGGTGACAGCCATTAGGTTGGTAAGTAGGAGAAAGATCAGTGAGACCATTGGTTAAGCAAAAACACCACGTTGTCCAACAAGTCTGTTTTTAAATCTGCTTAGATCGGCAGTGGGAGCTTTGACCTCACCAAATCCTGAGGCTTCTGAGAATTCCACTGCTTCTTAGAATTACTGTAAAGATTAAGTGAGATTGTATCTGCAACTCCCTTGGCACATGGTGAACAGGAGTGAATAATTTTTAGACTTAAAACCCTTTAGTTTTTTGAGTATTTCATTTCATTCTATTTCATTTGGAGAGTTGGGAAAATCTATAGATGGCAAAGTCAAGGAGACAGAATCCGTAAGGAAGATCTCTTGACCAAGAAAAAAACAGAAGCTGAGTTAGGGGACATATATGAAGTTGTAGCACATGAAGAGAGCAATTTCAGCTCTTAAACTTGCCTTCAAGTTTATTTACTCAGAATTAGTACCACACGTTAGAACCCTTTTCCATATATAAGAAGCCGTTTCAGTTCTGATTAACCATCCATGTAATTATATACTCATGAAACGTTTATTGAGTCCTGCTGTATGCTTGGCTTTGTACAGGAAATTGGAAATATAAAGGTAAGGAAGGTGTGGCCTGAGCCTTGCCTCAAGTGGGAGTCACTGGGAGAGCTGCAATCCACTGGAGTAAATGTTACCATCTCACCGCGCTCCAAGAGTGTCAGCAGAGCCTACGACACAGACTAGGGAGTGGAGAGCAGAAAGGATGGCTTTCTGAGAGAAATGACTCATCATTAAAGTGTGGGAAGACCAGGAGTTGGCCACATCGAGAAAACTGGCTAATTTCCCAACATACAAAGTACTTCCATTTCTACCCATGACATATGTGTTATGCTAGATAATCCCTAGTGCGTATAATGTTTTCTGTTATCAGAGAGAGGATAAATTATGCTGTAATGTATATTGGACTTTGTTATTAGGAAAGTCACATTTGAAAATCAAAGAGGTGGAAAGAGAAGGAAAAGGGAAAAGAAAGGGAAGAGAGGGAACGGAAGTAAATATTTTCTATGCTGATGGGAAATATGAAGAAAGGATATCTAGAGAGCCAAGAAATTTCTTCTGTACAAAGAGATTTAAAGCAGCAGAGAAACTGGTGGTCCTAGTTATAGCTTTAACTGTCTACTTTACACAGCTTAGAATTACTTGAGAAGGGAGTCTCAGTTGAGGGATATCCAAATCAGATTGGTTTATGGGCATATCTGTGGGGAGGGTGTGTAGAGTATTAATTGACATAGGAGGGCCCCAGTCCACTGTGGGAGGCACTATTCCCTGGGCAGGTGGCCCTGGGATGGAAAGAAACTAGCTAAGTAGGAGCCTTTGAGTGAGCCAGAAAGCAGTGTTCCTCCCTGCTTTCTGCTTCAAGTTCCTGAGTGAATTCCTGCCCTGGATTCCATCAATGATGGACCATAAAGCTGTAAGCTGAAATAAACCCTTTCCTCCTCAAAGTTTCTTTTGGTTGTGGTGTTCGTCATGGCAACAGAATGAAGCTAGAGTAGCAGTACGAGCTGAGCTGACGCGTACCTGTTCTGCTTCTGTACTGATGGTCGCCAGATGACTGCCCATACTGGAGCAGTTCCTCTCACTCTCATGCCAGGTCTGGTTGTCATTAAAAGGAAAGTAACAGTTAAACTGGAAGGCTCGCCATCCGACTGGACAACAGTTCCAGGACGCTGCTCAGGTGAGAGTTGAAATAGACATTAGTTACAAGGGAGCAGCATTCTGTGGCCACACTTCATCCACAGCAGTTGTATAATTACCTTACTACTTAAATGTTAAAATGCTAATGTTTATAAAAATAATGCCAAGATCACGAAAATCAGGGACTCTTGCCCTCAAAGAAATTCTAAAATTGACATTTCTAAATACCTTCTAAGCAGAAGTATCTAAAGTCACACGTTGACTGTGAACCAATTACAGAGCATTTCCTTAGAAAACATTACCATTGTCCAGTGTCCTTACATGTATTTGCTTTCATATTAAGATATGTTCCGGAGCTAGCAATGTGGCTAACGGTAAGATTGTGAAAAGCCCAGAGTCTGATACTTAGCAAAGAAAGAGAAAATTTTTAAATTAAAATTAAGCAAACATTATTACAACAAAGCCTTTTGCTTTCATATTTTATTTTGAAGAAAAGCTAAGCGTGTGTGAAGCTCAAGCATTTCTTAATTCTCCGTAACTTTATAAATTCCAGAAAATAAAGAAATAGGCTTCTCAGCAAAGTTATATAAACTGAGAATTACCCTCGTGATATATCTGAATCAAGAAAAACTTGAATGAAGTTCTTGTTACGTTTCATATGTCAAAGATACCCTCAAGCTCAGGGTAATGAGGCAGGTCTGTAATCTGAGTTCTCAGGAGACCAAGATAAGACGGTCCCGAGCTCCAGGCCGGCCTGGGTTACATAGTGAGACCCTGTCTCAGAAAACAAAGGAACAAATAACAAGATCTATTGATGTGAAACAATTGTCTAGCATGCACAAAGCCCTGCAGTTGAGCCCCAGCATCTCCAAAATAAATTAAATAATGCATTGCCATTTTCTGACCAGCGTTGGGAGCAATTCTTCTGTCCCAACTGACAGATGTTGATTCTTGCAGCCAAGTTGCATGTCTTGTTATGTTGTTCCTTCCTGATTTACTTCTGATTCCCTTTAGTGGCTGAATGGAAGAAAACAAGAAAGAAGTTCCCTCTGCTACCTGTGGCTCCGGGCTGCGGCTCCTCTCGGACACACGTTAGCCTTGTGTGGTAGTCTGATAACTTCAGCGCCCCTGCTCCTCTCTTCCAGCGTGAGAAGTAGCGATGAGTCACTGTCGGGCAGGGGAGGAGGTCATTTTCCTTTCCTTGTGTAGTCATCGATTTAGAAAAGCGGGCTGATCTTCCCACCTCTATCCGTCCCTCACCGTTAAGGCCCCTACTTCCTCTGCCTTCCCTATGCCGTTCCATGGTCCAGGTAAACCCGTTGAAAGCAACTGTAGAAAGCTAATATTTTATAATTGTATTGTCCATTTTGTGGTTTACATTGGAAGTTTTGGAATCTTTTAGGTGCACGCCACTATGTTTAGTCTATCAGAATTTGCATAAGAGTGAGGATTTGGTGAATACTGGGCTAGTTCTACAAAGTTTAATAAAACTCACAAGTTTTGTAATACTTTTACTTTGAAATATAGTCAAATGTTCAAAAGTTAAAAAAAAAAACCATAAATGTACAGGTTGGTAATTTAGCATAATATGAAAGCTCTAGGCAAAGACCACCCAGCTGAAAAAAGAGAGTATTGTCTACACCCCAGATAGCCATCGTACCCCAACACAGCACAGCCCTCCTTTGCAGATAACCATTTCACGGCTCTTCGAGTATTCACCCTGTGCTTTGCTTCACAGTGTCAACCTGGAGCCACACAGATCAGAATGACCTTCTGTAGGATTTTCTATGAATGGGCTCAGAGGGCATGCATCCTTTGCTGCTGACTTCTGCTCAGTATTGTTTCTGAAACAACACTGCTGCCCATAGTTACAGTTCATCCATTTTCATAACTACAAAGTGGTTCTGCTGTCTGCATGCTGTGAAATGCCTTGATTTCTTCGGCTTTTAGCACATGAATGTGCTTCCAGTGTGGTGAACTGGTACTGTGAGCATTTTTGACCTTGCATCCTAAAGAGAGTAAGTGCACGTGTCTGTAAGGTGTGTACCTGGGAGTGAATTGCTGTCGGGAGTGTCCGTGTGTGGAATGCTCCCTCCTGTGAGTACGCATCTCAGGTCTAGTTTTCTGCATCATCATCATCAGAAGCTGTGTATTTTTAGTCATTTCCAGTCCTGGTGCTTCGCAGTGGTGACTCATTGCGAGTTGCAGTTTTACTTCCCTAACAACTGACGAGTCGGCACTGTGTGTGTTTGCTGTATTTTCATTTTTCTCTTTCCTATAGTGTCTACACAAGGCTTTGTCGGCTTTTCATTATATTGCTGACATGCTTCCAATTGTTTTGACAGATTTATATACATTTCACACATCAATGCAATACAAATATTTTATCTTATAGCTTCCTGTTCTCACTCTGGTGGGCTGTTGTTTGCACACAGCATGACGCAATAAACCAATTTCATTTATTAAATATAGTCAATGAACTCTACAACGTTAATTTAACAAAACTCTTCTTTCCCCATAACTCTGTAATGTCCCCCTTTATTTTCGATAGGAAATTACACATGCAGAGTCTATACTGAGACTATCTATTCTTTCCTCCAGTCTACTTGTCTTAGGTCTACACAGCACTAATTCAGTCATAAAACCTTATCTTATAGCTTGATACCAGAAAGAACAAGTTTTCCTATGAACTTAATAGTGCTGATGGCTTCATGGATACGTATTTGTCCCTAGTCTTGAGGTGGACACATTGAATGCTCAGAGCTTTCTTGTGTCAATTGTACCTCAGCAAGGGGCTTTTTTGGAAGCAGACAGAGCCGTCTCATAAAGATTAGGAAATCAAACGCACGGCTCTGATGTTAAGCCCAAGACAGCGAATGTACGTTGTATGTGGATACACCGAGGATGAGCAAGACATGAGGCACACACTTGGGGAAAATAATCCAAGACAAGCTTCACTTTGGCTAGTGGCTTACCCAAACAGCTTGTAATAAAGCAAGCACTGAGAAGCAAGATGAAAATGACAGCAAGGGCCCAAGGGATCAGCTGGGGACGTCGGCCACCTTTTGCTAAGACAAAAAGAAAAACAGGTTAGTTTCCTCTCTGGCATAAGATGAGGGAAGCCAAAGATATCAAGGAGCAAGCTAAACATAAGAGCATATAAGATATTTTAGGAGTGCAGAAGACTTAAATATTTCCTGTGAATAAACGAGTCTGAGAGCCTGCTATTAAATAATAACAAAGAAAAATATTAACTTGTTTTTCTAAATACAAAAAGGTCTTCATAAGCAGAACATAAAAACAAAAAACTATAAAAATTAAAACTGTATAACATAACGTAAACACATATACACACACAAAGAATTTATAATATCCTACAATATTATAAAATATTAAAATACCCTTATAATATCGCTATCAAACACACACAAAGAATTTCTAAAATCAATTCAAACACTGAGCAAAATCCTGAGCAGTGAATTTAATCTGCTGAAATTAGAAGTGGTCATTAAATGAATAAAAGTATGTCCCATCGGGGAACCATAAACTAAAATATTGTGGCATATCCATCAAAGAGCATACCGAAAGCACGCAGTGTTGGCCTGGCAGAGGGAAAGCGCGGGCGGAGAGGAGCGGGCGTGCTCCTGAAGGTGGGTAGGAGAAGAACCCCTGAGAAGCACCCGTGAGCAGCAATTTCCCATTCTTAACTTTTTATTTCATGTTTGTATTTCCTGTGTGTGCGCGCGTACATGCCGCGGTGCATGTGTGGAGTCAGAGGACAGCTTATGGGAGTTGGTCCCCTTTATCCTTTAAATGCATTACATTTGCTGTACCAACTTTAATCTAGAACTCTGTGCCACAGAAACAATTGCATTTATTTGTATGAAAGGATATTCCTTGCAGTATTTTGTCTGCGAGGTCTCCTGCAATGGCATGTAATCCCAACTCCCCGGGAGGTGAGGGAGAAACTGTAAATTCAAGACCTGCCTGAGGGAGAGAAGAGGGAGTTTAAGGCTAGTCCAGAAAACAGTGAGATTCCGTGTAGAAATTAAAAGTAAAGGAAGGGCTGCGCGTGTGGCTCAGGGGTAGAGCACTTTCTTCCTTTGTGGTAGACGTACATTGCTTCCTATCCCCAGCACAAAACAAAATACAAAAAAAAAAAAAAAAAAAAAAAAAGCAAACGATACAAAGTAAAACCCCACAAAACAGTGTTTTACAGGACTACGATACGGTGTGGTCCTGTTGAAGTTAATTACATCAGACTGATGACATTAAGCAAGATTTAAATTTTAAGCATATTTTAGCATTTTTGCTATATATTCCTTTTTATTGCCAGAGCATCTTTTACTTGTTCTTCACTAATTTCATACAACTAAGCAGTGGATCTTGATCATATCCATCCTTAAGCTCCCCACCTCAAGCTCCCACTCCCATCCCTAGGCGTCCCCAACATGTTCCACTTCCCCTTTCATGGTCTCTCCTTCTTTGATTTTGTTTTTGTAACCCAGAGTCCACTAAGCGCCATCTGCTGAAATGTTGACCGACCTTGGCTTAACCTTCTGCCGAGTCTTGTGCGGGTAACCATGGCTGCCGTGAGTTCATGACTGCAGTGACCACGGCAGACCCAGAAGAGCCAGCTGTATCTTGCTTATATATAATGTGATTTAATTAATATAATGAAGTACTATTTAACAGTCTCACTGTGCAGATCCAGTAGCATACCTAACAGGAAACTGGAGAGAGCCTCTGGTGTGTCACAGGCCCATGTCTGTGTGTTTTCTACATCTTCTTGCTCTCTCTTTCCTTCAAAGAAATCTTCCAACGTATTCAATTCTCTCTTTCTTTTCATCTCTTTTCTTTTTTATGTATTTTATCTCTTCTCGCAGGTCAGTCTGACTTTAGTATCTGTGGTGCAGCTCACCAGGACTTAGCTATGACCTTCCTCTTCGTCAAGCCATCCCCATTCCGTTCTCATCACTACCGTCTTAAATCTTTGCGTTGCCATTAAGTCACATTTTAAAGTCATAGTCATAAATATGTCTACCTAGTTAAGTGTGAAACGGGCCGAGCATGATTGCACATCACCTAGGGTCTCAGCCTTCAGAAGTTGGAGGCGAGAAGATTCAGTTTGAGGCTAACTCAGGCTAGATAGAAAATTCAAGGTCAGCCTGTGCTACATATTAAGACTTTGTCTTGAAGAAGAAGGGGGAGGAAGGGGAGGATGGAGAGAAGGACAAAGAGGAGAAGTAAGAGGAGGAGGAGGAAGAAGAAGAGAGAGAGAGAGACTCACATTTCCTTTGAGCTTCTTCCAGCCACATTATGTGTGTCTGTGTTTCAGGATATTCAAGAACCTCTTCTACTTCTTTTCCTGAGTGTGTACTTCCATCACAGGTGTGTATTCAGAAGCATTTAAGATTGGACATCAGTACATCTGAGCCATCTGGTAAGATCAGCAAGTGTCCATCACAGAGAGTTAACTGAGAAGAAGAATCTTCAGAAATGAGGTTTCCTCTAAGGTACTCCAGCAGATGGGGCAAGGAGAAAAGGGAAATTGAGAAAGCAAGTCCAAAACAGTCATCAGAAACTTCCAGAAGTGTGTCATGTAAGATTTCTCAATGTGGTTTTTTTTTTAAGTCATATATTATGTTTTCAAGAGTAGTAACATGTTTGAGGGCTTAGAAGGTTCTTGAACTCAGTGAGATGTGTCCAAGTTGGTGATGACAAAAGCTTTTAACACATAACTTTGTGCACATCATTCATGTGAAGACACGGAAGCCTTGGCTTTAGAACTGAGGGAGAGGTGGGTGACGCTGTTGATTAAATCTCAAGATCTTCCCAGGTAAGAGAAAATAGGCTTGTGAGGGCCATGGAAAAAAGATTGTGTGATAAAGATTTTGTGATAAAGGGATCGCCGCTCTGATCTCTGGCTCCACCTACAGGATTATTAAGAATGGATATTTGTGTTCCTCCAAAATTCATTTGTTGAAGCTGTCAACACTTCTGTCGGTGTTGAGGGGTGGAAACCAGGGAGGTCACTAGAAGATTTCATAAGCAGGGTCCTTCTGATAAAATTAGCACCTTTAGAACTCTGTTTCCCCTCTCCCCACCCCCCTTCTCTTCTCTCCCCTCTTTCTCCGACCCTTTCTGGAATTCTCGATTATAGCAAGACAGCAGCCTTCTCCAGCTTGGAGAAGAGCTCTCGCCACAAAGAGATCTGCTGCTCTTGTACTTCTGGCCTCCGTATAATCTTGAGAGTAAGTGTCTACCATGCATGCATCCATGACACTGCTGTTGTGGCTGACGTCTACTAATGCAAATACCTGGAGGTTTAGAAATATCTCTTGAAGTCATTTTGCAGCATGTAACAACACCTTTCCTGCCTTCTTCCTTAGAATCACTAGAGGCTGAGAGGAGGTAAGATCATAATTCTCGCTGTTACCACTTGTTGCAAAACTGGAGAAGTGATGGAGTTGTTGACTAAATTCCAACATCTTCCTGGATGTCAGACAGCAAGCTTGCCAAGGAGAAAGAAAGCAGCAAAACTAGGGGGGGGAAATGGAAGTGTGAGATTCTGTGCTAAGGACATGATCTTTACAAATGATGCAAAGCAACATGGCCATCTTGACGGGCCTTCAAAGACAAATTTAACTTCGGTAACAATGATTTATTTCACTATGACAATGACTGGTGCTGTTTGAATAAATTAGGTTCATTATGAATTTGTAGCAGAAGTTTTTTGAATTGTCCTGTGCAGCCTTCCTTCTGACTGGATGCTTCTTGGACTTCTGGGAAGCGTTTAGGGGAAAAAAAAGGCAATGCCAGTTGACAGTTGATGGGAGAACAGGCAGGCACCAGTCCATGTTAGAGGGCAAGTTAGTGGTATGGTAGAGTTAATGGGGTAGAAGATGCTAGAGTTAGTCCAGTTCTCCAGGCTCAAACAGATAAGGACAGCCAGAAAGGGCTCTGAAGATTTCCTCCTTTCTTTCTTTCCTAACTTTTTAGAGCTAGAAGGTTAAAAAAGTTACAAGTTAGGAATCTTTCTCAATGGCAGTTGGAACAAGAGAACAAGACTCTGCTACAGTAACATTCCGTTAGAAGTGGCAAGATTACAGTTACAAATTCACAATTATTCAGACAGGAAATAATTTATATGACATAAAGTATACATGAATGTTATAGCCGTCATTTGTTTTCAATGTCTTTCAGTGAACAAAGGCATTAAAACATATTTTTCTTAAATGAAGAATACATATATTTCCCTGTACAGACATTTATTGTTTGGCTTGTAAGAATTAAATAATAAACCGAGTGGTGGTGGTATGCCTTTAATCTCAGCGCTCAGGAGGCAGAGGCAGGTGGATCTCTGTGAGTTCAAGGCTAGCCTGGTCTACAGAGTGAGTTCCAGGACAGCCAGAGTTACAACAGAGAAACTCTGTCTTGAAAAAAAATTAAATAATAGACACAAAAAATTATAAGACAAGTGATCATAGGGGAAAGAGTCCATTTTGTACCCAGAAGAGGGAAGACTAATGTGTGTAATAACAGGAGGAAGAAGGAGCCAGGCATTCATACACAGTGACAGTTCATAATGTGATAAGAAATGAGTTAGTCAAATACATTCATCAAAAAGCCAACAATGCAGGCTTCCATCCTGAAAATAAAACCCCAGCATGACCATACTGGTTGTGATAATATAAGTAACACGTGGTTTGGGAAGTAGATAATCAGTGAAGCAGATGAGTTAGATAACACTGGGCAGCCATGCTATTATAAGCATACCATTCTGGAAGCGACAAAAACTAGTAACTCATCTTAGAATGAGTGATATCATAACTGCATTATTTGGTAAGCAATCCAGTAAATAATGGTTACAAGCTTCATGTAGGGTATGTTTCTAGAAAAGATTAACTTTACAGATTCTTCACACCCTTAAAAAGGTAGCATACTTCACAGCCCGAGAGAAAATCACATGCAAGAACTTGGGTAAATTGTCCAATCTAAACATAAAGTAAATGGTATTAAGAAAAGGAGGTGATCAGAAGAAAATGAGAAGTCCAAATGTCATCTTTGCCTTTCATAGATATCTTTGAAAATATTTTTTCCGTCCAGAAACGAAATTATCATATAGAATTTTCTACACAGCTTCGCTCTTGTGCTACCCTTTCAATATCAGTAGTAAGATTAGCTGCTGAGCCCCTTACAGGCATCCCTGCTAGCCTCTGTAAGTCTGCTCTACTATAGCTTTTACTCATTCATTCTCCGGTACAAAGGTGTTAGTGTCACTTCTTCATTTGAAAAATAGCCATGTCCCTATCTTGAAATCAGCAGGCGATGTGTCATGCCCCCCCCAACAGTGGTTCTAAAGCTGTCTGCAGTGAGCTATGCCTCTCATAAAACTTACTTAATTCGTCATTCTTCCACCAAAAACATATGATGACATTTGCAAAGGATTTTTATAAAATCTTGAAGAACTCTGTAACTCTACACAGTCCTTGTCAGAGTTAACTAGAAAATGGTCATCTTTTCTTAATCTCTTTGATTGATTTTTTTAGTTTATTTATTTTGCTTCAGAATGACATTAAGTAGGATGACAAGATAAATAATATTCAGGGGCTGGAAAGAGCATGGACTGCTTTTCCAGAGGACCCAGGCTCCACTCCCATGCCCATATGGTACCTAGCAACTATCTGTAACTCCATTTCCAGAGAGAGAGAGAGAGAGAGAGAGAGAGAGAGAGAGAGAGAAATTACCAGTTATTTTAGAGGTTCAAGTCACATAAGACGCTAGCAGAAGTACCCTTGTGTTACATTGCAATAAAGACAAGCTAGAGCCTTTTTGATGAAAAAGGCACTGACACTGGCCTGGGGAAAATAGTCTGGATGTCCCAGACACAGATCCCAGCTTCCCAGGGCTCAGTACCTGAACACCACTGACTCCCATCATGCCATAATTTTTTTAATGTAGTTGAAATCTCAGCACTACTTTGCTTGGTTGTTTTGTTTTTTGAGGCAATGTCTCACTATAATAGTTACGTCTCTCCTGGATCTCACTCTGTAGAGCAGGCTGGCCTCAAAACTCACAGAGATCCCCTGCCTCTGCCTCCCAAATGCTGGGGTTAAAGGTGTGTATCACCTCGACAGGCTTCTCAGTGCTATTTGATTTTCATTTCTATGATGTTGAACATTTTCTCATATATTTATTGAAACGTTAGAAACTTTATATCATTTGCCGAGTTACTGCCTGTATGATTTGCTTTTTAATGTTTAATTTGGGGAGTTCTTCATATATCCTGGATATTAATCCTCTGTCAGATAATTAACTAGCAAAGATTTTCTCTTATCTGTTGTGTTCTCTTATCTCTTATCTCTTTAATCCTGCTGTTCCACACACACACACTTTCCCCTCCCCACTACACACACCGTTTAATACCCACTGAGTCCACTTAGTGCTGCCTGTATATGCTTGGATGTGGGGCCATCTACTGGACAATGAGTAGCCTCTCAGGCCCACATCAATAAAGAAAAGTCTCTCCCTCTCTCCCTCTCCTCCCCCCTCTCTGTACTCCAAGGTGGTTTTGCTGATTTGATCTTATGATATCTGATGCAGGTAGTCCCAGCTGTTAAGGGTTCATGTGAGCAACTGCACTGTGCTATCTATTAAATACTGTTACACAACAGACATCGGCTCTCTCTGGCACCCTTTCTGCCTTCTTTTCTGAGATGGTCCACGAACCCTGGAGGAAAGAGTCTGGGATATAGGTGTCTCATTTAGATCTGAGCATTCCATGGTCTCTTATTCCCTGAATAATGACCAGTTGTGGGTCTCTATTCTCCAATGAAGGTTGAAAGCTATACTAATCTGTGAATATAAAGGTGAGAACTTAGGAGGCAGTTTATTACTACGTCCTTTTAGCAGAATAATATTACCAGGATTTCCCCCCACCCAGGGCCTATGGTTTAGCCATAGATTTGGGGCTCTGTTAACACCAGCAGCCATGTTTGTTTGTTTTTTAATTGAAAGTAGATTTCTCTCGCATCCCAACCACAGTTTCCCCTCACTCCGCTCCCCTCCCAGCTCCCCTGCAACTCCCCTTTCCCCCCAGATCCAGTCCCTTTCCATTTCTTAAGAAAAGAGCACACTCCAAGAGACAGCACCAAAACACACACACACACACAGAGCAAAAGTCTTCATATCAAGGTTGGGCAAGGCAACCCAATAGGAAGGAAAGAGTCCCAAGAACAAGCAAAAAGAGTCAGAGACACCCCCATTCACACTGTCAGGAGTCCCACAAAAATACCAAGCTAACAGCCAGAGAGGATCTGGTCCAGAGTCATGTAGGCTCTGTGCAACTACCATAAGTTCAGTGTCGCCATTGCCCCAGCAAATCTTACAGGAAGGACTGATTGTAGGTGGAAGGTTTTGTGGTTCGGTTGGTGTCCCAGCGTCGCCACTGAAAGCCTTGCCTGGCTGCAACAGAAGGCCAGTTCAGGCTCTGTATCCTCCATTTCTAAGAGTCCTCACTAATCACCTTCATAGATTCCAGGAAGTTTCCACTGCACTAGAGGTCCACATTACCTCCTAAATACCCCCCAGTTCCAGCAGTCTCTCCTCACACTCTCCCTCCATTTTTCCCCTCCTTTCCCTCTCCCACCTGACCCCTTCTGCTCCCATCCCCACCCGCCCTCAGTACACCCACAAAATATATTCTATTTCCCCTTCCAGAGGGATCCATGCGTCCCCCCCAGAGCCCCCCTTGTTCCCAAGCCTCTCTGGGTTTGTGGGTTGTAGCATGAGTATCCCTTTCCTTAATGGCTAATATCCACTTATAAGTGAATACATACCATGTTTGTCTTTTTGGGTCTGGGTTACCTCACTCAGGATGAATTTTTTCTAGTTCCATCTATTTACCTGCAAATTTCATAATGCCACCTTTAACCACTGAGTAATAATCCGTTGTGCAAATGTACCACATTTTCTTTATCAGTTCTTCAGTTGAGGGGCATCTAGGTTGTTTCCAGTTTCTGACTATTATAAATAAAGCTGTGATGAACGCAGTTGAGCAAGTGTCCTTCCGTAGAACGGAGTGTCCTTTGGGTATATGCCCAAGAGTATAGCTGGATCTTTCAGTAGATCGATTCCCAGTTTTCTGAGGACAGCCATATTGATTTCCATAGTGGCTGCACAAGTGTGCACTCCCACCAGTGATAGAGGAGTGTCCCCTTGCTCTGCATCCTCACCAGCATGAGCTGTCACTTGTGTTATTTGATCTTAGTCATTCTGACAGGTGTAAGATGGAATCTCAGAGTAGTTTTGATTTGGATTTCCTTGATGGCTAAGGATGTTGAACATTTCTTTAAATATTTCTCAGCCATATGAGATTCCTTTTTTTGAGAATGTCTGTTTAGATCTGTAACCCATTTTAAAATAGATTATTTGGTTTGTTGATGTCTGGTTTATGAGTTCCTTATATATTTTGGATATTAGTCATCTACCAGAAGTGGTGTTGGTAAAAATCTTTTTCCATTCTGTAGGCTACTACTTTGATTGACGGTGTCCTTTGTCTTTTCTGTTCCATGAGGTCCCATTTATTGTTAATCTTAGTGCCTGTCCTATTGGTGTTCTGTTCAGAAAGGCTTTTCCTGTGCCAATGCGTTCAAGGCTCTTCCCCTCTTTCTCTTCTGTCAGTTTTAGTATATGCGGTTTTATGTTGAAGTCTTTGATCCACTTGCACTTGAGTTTTGTGCAGGATGGTAAATAGGAACCTATTTGCATTTTTCTACATGCTGACGTCCAGTTTGACCAGCACCATTTGTTGAAGATGCTGCCTTTTTTTCAATGTGCATTTCTGGCTTTTTATCAAAAACCAGGTGTTCATAGGTGTGTGGATTTTGGTCTGTGTCTTCAATCCTAATTTACTGCTTAATATATCTGTTTTTATACAGTACCAGGCAGTTTTTATTAGTATAGCTCTGTAGTACAACTTGAGATCAGGGATGGTGATACTTCCTAAAGTTCTTTTTTATTGTTCAGGATTGTTTTAGCTATCCTGGGTTTTTGTTTTTCCATATGAATTTGAGACTTGTCCTTTCAAGGTCTGTAAAGAATTGTGTTGGGATTTGGTGGGGATTGCATTGATTCTGTAGATTGCTTTTGGTAGGGTGGCCATGTTTACTATGTTAATTACACCCATCCACAAGCATGGGAGACCTTTCTATCTTCTGGGATCTTCTTCGATTTCCTTCTTCAAAAACTTGAAGATTTTCTCACACAAGTCTTCCACTTCCTTGATTAGAGTCACCCCAAGGTATTTTATATTATGTGTGGCTATTGTGAACAGTATCGTTTCCCTGATTTCTTTCTCTGTTCGTTTGTCATTTGTATGTAAAAGGCTTCTGTTTTTGTTTTTGTTTTTGTTTTTAATCTTGTCTCCAGCCACTTCACTGAAGGTGTTTATCAGCCGTCGAAGTTCCCCGGTGGAATTTTTGGAATCACTTACACATGCTAACATATCATCGGCAAATAAAATAGTTTGACTTCTTCCTTTCCAATTTGTATTCCCTCGGTCTTCTTCAGTTGTCTTGTTGCTCTAGCTCAAAATTCAAGTATTGTACTGAATAGATTTGGAGAGAGTGTCCACCATTGTCGTGTTCTTGATTTTAGTGGATTTTTTTTTTAGTTTCTCTCCATTTTATTTGATGTTTGCTATAGGCTTGCTGTAAATCGCCTTTATTATGTTTAGGTATGTCCGTTGTATTCCTGATCTCTCCAGCATTTTTATCATGAGGGGTGTTGGATTGTGCCAAAGGCCTTTTCTGCATCTAATGAGATGATCGTGTGTTTTCTTTTTTAGTTTTTCAATTTGTTTATACAGTGGATTTCATTAGCTATTTTCATATACGGAAACATCCCTGCATCTCTGGGAGGAAGTCAATTTAATCATGGTAGATGATCTTTTTTTATGTGTTTTTGGATTTGGTTTGTGAGTATTTTATTGAGCATTTTTGCATCTATTTTCATGAGGTATGTTGGCCTATAATTCTCTTTATCGAGTCTTTGTGTGGTTTGGGTATCAGGGTAACTGTGGTCACATGAAATGAACTGGGCAATGTTCCTTCTGTTCCTATTTTTTTGAATAATTTGAGAAGTGTTGTCATTAACTCCTCTTTGAAAGTCTGGTAGAATTCTGTGCTAAAATAGACATGTCCTGGTTTTGTTTGTTTTGGGGTTTTTTGTTAGGAGACTTTTGATGACTGCTTCTACTTCACTAGGGGTAATATGTCTATTTAAATAATTTATCTAATCCTGATTTAACTTTGGTAAGTGGTACCTATTGAGAAAACTATCTACTTCTTTTAGGTTTTCCAATTTGGTGGAGTGCAGGTTTTTATACTATGTCCTTTTGATTATTTGGATTTCTTCGGTGTTAACGGTGTCCCTATTTTTGGTTCTGATGTGGTTAATTTGGATATTCTCTGTGTCTTAGTTTGGATAAGGGTTTGCCTATCTTGTTGTTCTTCTCAAAGAACCAACTCTTTGTTTCATTGCTTTATTTGTACCATTCTTTTTGCTTCTATTTTATTGATTTCAGCCCCTAGTTCGATTCTTTCCTGCCATATACTTCTCTTGGGAGTGCTTACTTCTTTTTGTTCTAGAACTGTTATTCATGTGTGCTATTAGGTTGCTAGTGTAAGATCTTTCCAACTTTTTTATGTAGACATTCAGTGTTATGAATTTTCCTCTTAGCACCACTTTCACTGTGTCCTGTAAGTTTGAGTACACTATGCATTCATTTTCATTGAATTCCAGAAGGTCTTCAATTTCTTTATTTCTCTCTTGGCCTAGTTTTCATTCAGGAGAGAGTTATTCAGTCTCCATGAGTTTGTAAGCTTTCTGTTGTTGTGGTTGTTGTTGTTGTTTAAATCCAGCTTTAATTCATGGTTGCCAAGGTTCAGGCCCCTCCCAGGAGAGAGAGGCAAGAGTCAGCAAAATAATATGAATGAAATCACACCTTTTATAGGTGCACTCAGACTTCTCTCTAAATTCAGGCTTTTCTCTCTCCTTCTCTCTCTACTGACTTGTGTTTGTTTTTCTGTATATCTTATATATATTTTTAAACAAAGCCTCTCATGGGGAAAGATCACATTATAATCACATCTTAATCATAAACTTAAACTTCACATAATGATTACAGGTTTCACATTTCAGTGATTACAAGTTCCCCATTTTTAAAAACAAGTTATCTTAAAACCAACGCCTAAACACCTAGTTCCCCAAATATTTTCTCCCCACAATGCATCTATATCCTAGAAGCAATAGTTTTTCTATTATAGATTATCAGAGTTTAAGCCAAGTATTCTCACAGCCAGCTTCTATTTGTAGCTGGCAGGTTGCAGTCTTGCGGTTGCTAGGAAACCTGTACACGTCATAGTATCCTAACCTAACACAATTCTTACTTAGTTAACACAGTGAAACAAGTTCATTATAACCAGAAAACTTTGGTCAGGTGTCCTTTTGCTATTTTTAGGTAAAAGGAGAATCTGTTGAATAGCTCTATAGCCTCGAGGTGCACCCCAAACTCATTAGTAAACTTTGGTTATAGAAACCAGGAAAGAATCAATTTTATTTGTGGTCGAGGAGTCCAAGCCTAACAATGAGCACTGAAATAACATTTGTTATTTCTTGAATCATGGGTCTGTTTTTCATAGATGAAACTCATGGGCCCTAACAATTAAGCTTTCTTTGTTCTAGCTTTCCTAACCCTGACCAAACAAGTCCCTAGCAAAAATATGTTTTCTTCCTAAATTACTGATTCTAAGGCAGCTCACAAAACATCTTAATCTAATCCTGTAACTATATGCGAAAAACACCCTAACGACACGTTTTTTAGTTATTCTTTCTGAAGCTTCAATTGAATCACTAGTTTAACTGAGTGACATTGTCTTGCCCAAATGACACTGATTGAGGGAAAATCATCGCCATTGTTACGTGTGCCAGTAACACTGCTCAGTGAGGGGTTAGAGACCCGCATTGAACTTTCATACCACAAGAGGGACAAGGAGACTATGACAGCAACAAGCATAATAAGGCCCAGCAGTGACAAAGAACATTCAGGAAACAATCCCCCAGGACTTTGTCAAACTGAGCTAGACTCATCATAGTCTTTGCGAACTGGTAAGCTGTCCTTCTGAAGCTCCAATGCTGACCGCTGTTGCTCTGACACAGGGCGATATGACAGGGTGATAGCTGGTTATTTCAGTTTCCTTGGTGAGACTTGCTTTGTGTCCAAGTATGTGGTCAGTTTTAGAGAGAGTTCCAAAGGATGCTGAGAAGAAGGTATATTATTTTGTGTTTAAATGAAATGTTCTTTAGATTTCTGTTTGGTCCAGTTGAATTATAGCATCTGTTAACTCCAGTATTTCTCTGTTTAGTTTTTGTTTGGATGGCCTGTCCATTGGTGAGAGTGGGGTACTAAAGTCTCCCATTATCAATGTGTGAGAGTCAATGTGTGATTTAAGCTGTGGTAGTATTTCTTTAACAAAGGTGAGTGCCCTTGTGTTTGGGGCATAGATGTCAGGAATTGAGACATCATCTTGGTGGATTTTTCCCTTGATGAGTACGTAGTGTCCTCCCCTGTGTCTTTTGATTAATTTGGTTTGAAGTTTATTTTGTTAGATATTAGAATAGCTACATCAGCTTGTTTCTTAGGTCCATTTGCTTGGAATATCTTTTCCAACTCTTTACCTGAGGTACTGTCTATCTTTGATGTTGAGGTGTGTTTCTTGTATGCAGCAGCAGGATGGATCCTGTTTTCATGTCCATTCTGTTAGTTTGTGACATTTTATTGTGGAATTGAGACCATTGACATTGAGAGATGTTAATGATCAATGATTGTTGATTCCTGTTATTTTGTTGTTATTGGTGGTGGTGGTGGTGGTAGTGATTGTGGTGGTGGTGGTGGTTGGTGGTGTGTGTGTGTGTGTATGTGTGTGCTTTCCTTCTTTTTTGTTTTGCTGATGTGAGATTATTTCCTGTGTTTTCATGGTAGAGTTCATCTCTTTGTGTTGGAGTTTTTCTTCTAGCACTTTCTGTACATCTGAATTTGTATATAGATATTTTTTAAAATTGACTTTATCATGAAAATATCTTCAAATATCTTATTTGAAAGTTTTGCTGGATATAGTAGTCTGGGCTAGCATCAGTGGCCTCTAGGGTCTGTAGCACATCTGTCCAAGTCTAGCTTTTAGAGTCTACATTGAGAAATCAGGTGTAATTCTAATAGGTCTGCCTTTATTTACTTGTTCTTTTTCTTTTGCAGCTTTTAATATTCTTTCTTTGATCTGTATATCTAGTGTTTTGATTATTATGTGGCAAGGAGACTTTCTTTTTGGTCCAATCTATTTGGTGCTGTATATGCTTCTTGTACCTATAGAGGCACCTCATTCTTTAGGTTAGGAAATTTTTCTTCTATGATTTTGTTTAAAATATTTTCTGGGTCTTTGATCTGGGATTCTTCTCCTTCCTTTTATGGTTGGGTCACATTAATTAGTCTGGAAGGCCTAAAACTTGATACCCTCCAGTCTCGGCCTTCTGAGTGCTGATATAAAAGAGGTGTGACACCATGTTTGGTTGTATTAGGTTTTTAAGAAGTTATCTTAGTAACTAGACCTCTCTCTCTAACACTGTACAAAAGCAAATTCAAAATGGAAGATTCTATGCACACCACTGAGGGAGAAAAGTCCTCATGTGTCTTACCTAGCTGTGAACCCTGGCAGATATGCTCAGTGGTGCAATTAATTCTATGTACCACGAATTCCATTGAAGAAACAAACCACTTTCTGTGGTTGTTAGGTTGTTGCTGGGATGGCTCAGCAAGGATGACAAAGAGGCAAAATCATTGGTGCAAAACCTTCCAGACCTCAGCTGAGACTGGAGAAGTAGGAGGGAAACCACAGTCAGGATATAGTGTGTGAGAAAATAATCTGTTCTCAATAAAAGGGAAAAAAATGAAAAAAAAGATTATAAAGACTTTTTTATCTTGGACGTGATATATTTCACGTTATGAGATAACCCATGAGCCAATAGATACAAGGGATGGTAGGTTAAGAATTAAAAGTGATGTGTTTTGGGTACTAAGTTTACAAAGGGTGGACTTCTGGTGCTTAATATTCATTGTCAATTTGACTGGATTTACAGTTACCATAGAAACGAACCTCTACGCACTCCTAGGAGGTATTTTTCTAGATTAGGTTAATTGAGGTGAGGAGATTCACCCTAAATACGGGTGGCACCATTCCAAAGGTTGGGGTCCAAGACTGATTAAAAAGGAGAAAGGGAGTTGAGCTACAGAAGCTCTGATCCTCTGCTCTTGGACTGTGGATTCAGTGTGACCTGAAATTCCTGCTGTTGTGACTTCCCTGCCATAACAGACTGCACCCTCATATGTGAATCCAAAAAAAAAAGCAGGATAGCAAACTAGGGCTCACAGCTTCAGAATATTTTTAACAAATTAAACATTAAGAAGAGACTCTAACTCTTCTAAAGGAGAAAAATGCAGATTTTTCTCAAAAGAAAGACAGAAACCTGATATTTAATTTATCAGCATAACTAGATACTAAAAAGTCCGTACACTACAACTTCATACATCACCATAGATAAAATTGCGTTTCTTCAACTCAAGAAGGATTTATTTTGTAGAGACTTCTAACAAATCGCTCTGCCTCCCCTCTGTTTTCCATGACATAGGGGTGATTGGAAGTGAAATGCTCATCCTTAGCTCTCACCTCCCACAGAACAGCATATCCTGCAGCAAACAGAGACCATTACAAAACACCACGACTGGTAAGAACACAAAGAGCAACCGTCTGTGAGGCGTCCAGACCCAATGAATATATCTGCAACACGACTTCCGCGCTTAAGCCTCAGGGAACACCAGAGAAGAAGAAGTAGAAAGATCATAAGAAGCCAGCTATGAGATCATGTATCCTAGAATTGTCAGGGAAGCTGCACCCATGAGACCTCAAACAACACCAACGGACACACGAACATGGAAGGGACTAAGTTCACAGGGTGCCACCCCTAGACAAAGAGCTACAGGCAACTGACAACCACTGAGAAAACAATTAGTCTTTCCCAGAGACGAGCCCCTAAATCTATTATCAATTCCAAGTGATCATTTCTGGAATTATATACTTACAAGCAACGCTAAACAGACTTCACAGACTGTATTTATGTATTTATGCTTTATACATATAAGAAAAAGAAGCCATGAATCTGAGAGGGAGTGAGGGGGTGATACATGGGGTGGATGAAAGGGAGGGAAAGGAGGCGGATAAATTGTGTAATTATATTTTAATTTTAAAATCAAATATATGTATTTAAATAAAAGCATGGAAAATTTCTAATGAGTCTTAGATTTACAACATGAGCTATGAATCTGGTTGCTCACTTTCGTAGGGAACACTACAAGAGGCGTAGTTGTGTTGGTGAAGTCTAAAGCGTCATCTCTCACATTCAGTTTGAAATGCTTCAGGTCTCCAAGTGAAGCAGTGGGATTTACGTACTGAGAATTCGGAATTCAGCACGGTGCTCAAGACGAACAGGAAACCACACGCCAGAACAGGAAGTCTGATTGCTCATGGCAAGACGGTACTTTTCAACAGGATTGCATTTCAGGGAAGATTATGAAACATGTTGCCAATTTTCCTGTATGACTTTGGTGAGTCACTAGGAAAGAGGAAGGTGACTGGGGAGCCAGAGACACCTCTGATGTACGTAGTCAGGCGGAAAGTCTGATGCTTCTAAAATCTCTTGACAAAGTCCGCTCAGCTCTGTTACGTTTGAAGGCTAAAGTCTGCCATCAGGATTCTGACTCCATTTTATGTCAGCCGTCTCCAAATCCTCTCTCTGCGTCTGTTCTCTGCACATAAACCCAGGAAAGAAAACATTGCTTTCTCAGAGTTTTCTTGGTTTATTATGGTATTTTTGCTCACGTATATTTTAATATCCATCACATTAAATATGGAAGCTGTGGCCAAAGCAGGGATTCTGTAAGGTGGATCACTGTTTGGACGGCAGCAGGGAAACTAGCAATTCCCTGATATAATTTATGCAATCACTGACCACCTGTATTCCCTTCCCCGTTGCCTTCCCTTGTTCTCTTCTTCCCTCCCACTGCCCACCCCCTTTCCCCAAATTGCCTGTTTCCAGTCTTATCCCACCCCCTTTTAAAAGTCTAGTTTCCGTATATGAGAACAAGCATGAAATATTTATCTACCTGCAAGTAACATAGTCCAGTCCTAATAACTGAGTGAAGCTCTGTTGTACATACACCCCACATTTTATCTGTCCATTCATTTATTGGTGAGCACCGATTTGTGATTCTATAATTTGTCCATCATGAATAGTGTAGCAATAAACATGACCTGTATGTGGACTTAGGTTTCTTTGGATATACAGTTTGGTGGTTCTGCTTGAGCTTTTGGTGGATGTCCATATTGATTTCCATAACAACTGAATTAACTTACATTCCCACCAACAGTGCATAACAATTTCTCTTCCCTCCCTATTCTATCCAGAACCTGTTCTTTAATTTCTTGGTGATATTTATTCTATGGTGGAATCTTAATATAGGTTTGATTTATATTTCCATTATGGCTAAAGATGTCATTGGCCACTTGTATTTCTTCTTTTGAGAAGTGTCTAAACAATGAGAATTATTTTATGTTTTGATATATAGTAAATACAGCCATCTCTGTTCTTTGGCAAGAACATGATTGGATCTGTTAGATCCCCAATTTATATCTTTGTACCTTTAATTTACTTCTTATTTGTGGAATCTCCACCCAAATGATTTCTGCATATTTCTTTTTGTCTAAATATGAGTTTTCTGATCTATTCTTCCACTAGATTATTTATCCTTAAATTCAGTGCTCTATTGAGCCTGAAAATGTAAAATAGCTATAAACTTGATTATGATGTTTCAGTTATACTAAAGTTTGAGATATCTTTTTTAATATCTACGAAAAAATGTGAAATTATCTAAATCAACATGTTCTTAGTATACATAAGAAGGAAGGCTAGGTTGGTCTTCCACCAACTTTTAATATCTGTATTTTTAATCACTGTATTGAAAATGTATATTTTTAATAAAAGAACAAGGAAATAAGAAATGTATGTAGATATGTATTTAGTTGTACAGGAAGCAGAGACAATGGATTTCATCTTTATAATCCTGAGTTAGTCTTTGAATATATTTTCCTTTTAGTATAAAGCAAGAACAAACAACAGCCCTCAAGCAGTCGATGGGGACAAATAATCAAAGCAGAAATTAATAAAATAAAAATAAAAAGAAATGATCTAAGACTTTGCTCTTTAAAAATATTAGTAAGACTGACATTTAGCCAAATTAACCAAAAGAAAGAGAGAGGGCCCAAATTCATAAAATTAGAGAAGAAAAGAAAGATAGCACAATAGAACGGGTGGAATCCAGAGGCTTCTGAGGGCATCCTTCCAAAACCTTTGTTCTACCAAATGAGAAAAGCTAAAAGAAATAGACAAATTGTTAATGCATACGATACACTAACGTTAAACCAAGATGAGATTTTAAAAATTTAAACAGATCCATCAAAAGTCAGGAGATTGAATCGTCAATTTAATAAATCTCCCAACAGCAGCAAAAACAAAGCCAGGCCCAAAGAGATTCACTGACATTCTACCTGAAATTCCGAGAACTGACACGGATGCTTCTTAAAATAGAAAAAGAAATATGCTTCCAAATTCTTTTTATGAAGCCAGTATTATTATACTTATACCTAGCCCCAAGAAAAGCAGAACAAAGAAAATTATACACCACTCTCCCTGATGAACACAGTGGAAAACATATCCCCAATAAAACACTATTAAAGACCATGTCAAAAATATCATCCACTACAATCAAGTTGGCTTCATTCAAGAGACGCAGGGATGGTTCAATTGTACGTAAGTCAATAAATGTAATTCGTCACATAAATAGACTCAAGGCCAGAAGCCATTTGGTTATTTCATTAGATGCAAAAAGACCTTTAACAAAATCCAACATCCCTTCATGATAAATTTCTTAAGAAACTAAACATACAAAAGATATAGCTCAACAATATATATATCAAGCCCACAGACAACATTGTGTTAAACAGAGGAAAAACTCCAAGCATTTCCACTGAATCGTGATACAAGGATACCCACTGTCTCCACTACCATTCAGTATGGGTTTGAAGTCTTTGCTACAGCAATAGGGCAAGAGGAGATGATAAAGGAGATACAAGTAGGAAAGGAAGCAATCAAGATATCCTTATGCAGATGTTAGAATTATATACATAAAAACCTCTAAAGATTCTATCAGAAGACTATTACTGCTGACAAACTTGCTCAGCAAAGCAGCACTGTACAAAATTAACACACAAAAATCAGCAGCGTTTTTATGTATCAATCACAAGCACACTAAGAAAGAAATCAGGAAAACAGGATCATGTATAATAACTTGGAAAAAAAATCTTGGAATAAATCTAACCAAAGAGAGATTGGTGTATAATTTTACTCTGTTGTTGTTGTGGAAAAACTGTACAATGAAAATTTTAAGGTATCGGAGAAACTAAAGAAGATACAGGAACACGGAAATAGCCCCCCCCACACACACACACAATATTCGTGGATTGGTAGGACTAACAGTGTGGAAACAGACATCCTACCAAAAGCAATCTACAAGCGCAACGCGGTCACTATCAAAATGCCAATGCAATTCTTCACAAAATTAGGAAAATAATCAGAAGGTTAATATGGAGACATGAAAGACCCAGGACAGCCGAAACAATCTTGAATAAGAATAGAACTGAAGGATCACCATCCCTGGTTTTGAGTTTTAGGACAGATATAGTGATAAAAACAGTGTGGCGTTGCATAAAAACAGACTAGTTGACTAGTGGGGTAAAACTGAGGACCCAGATGTTAGTCCGTACTCCTGATTATTTGTAAAGAGACCAAAAATAAACGTAGGCAAAAAGACAAACAGTGCTAGATAAACTGGAAAGCTACATGGGATGCAGAGGCAGGAGGATCTCTGAAAATTTAAGGTCAGCCTTGTCTACAAAAAAAAAAAAAAAAGCAAAAGAGCAAAAGAGCAAAAGACTGAGAGAGAGAGAGAGAGAGAGAGAAACTAAATTGGACTTCTATACCACGTGCCTTGTCCCCAAGGCTCAGGGATCATCACGAAAGATGAGGTTAAAAGGTTGCAAGAGCCAGAAGTAGTGGGTGACTGAGGTGAAACAGGCCCTTGCACACATGAACTCACAGCAATTGTGACTACGTGCACAAGACATGGCCTGGAAGCAGCTCATGAGGCGCCACCCCTAGCTTATAAGCTGCTGGCAGTGCTGGTGCTGGAGGAGAAGAGTCCTTTTTTTATTTCAGGGATGTGGTCCTGTGAGGCAACCCACGCTCCAGTAGACGGCTCCACAGCCAGGCACAGACAGGTTTCGGTGGTAGAGGGGAAAAACACATGAAAATGGGAAATAAAAGTCATGAGAATGACAGGGGAGGAATTGGAAAACACTAATTTCTATGGCCTGCCTTGAGGAAAGTTTACCAGGAGCTGTAGATACATGTGTGTGTCATATAATGTTACATACATGTCATATCTCACATACCAGGGATTTCAGATTCATCATGTACTATTCTTTTGACGCTCATTTTATTTTATTCTGTTTGAGGTTTGCTGTGTGAGCATCATGGTCCAACACAGAAACTAGATTTCTTCCCCCCTCAGGCTTATGTGCTCCCACACCCACCATATCCACCCTTCCACCCTGACGTCGCACAGAGCTCTGTGCTTGCTGTTCTTTGGCTTTTTTCTCTACCAGATATATAGCTGAAATTTGCATCCCAGAAAATCTTCCTAAAAATTTCCCCCAAGGAACACCTTTACCTTTAAGTATACGTAATCATAAACTTAGAGTTAGAAATATTTACATAAGAAAATGTACATTCAGAAGCTTAGGAAACTAAGCAGGTGTCCAAAGCTAGTTAAAAGTATCAATACATATTTAATGCATTGCATTGACCTACATTTTCCCCAACAGTTGGTATCAACCTGTGTCCAGTTTTGTCACTAAGATGTATTTGTAGCCAGTGTGGTGGCACACACCTGTGACCCCAGCATTCTCGAAGTAAAGAAAGGAGGGTGTCTGTGAATTCAAGGCCAGCCTGGTCTACATAAAAAGACCCTACCTAAAACAAAACAAAACAATACAGAAGATGTATACATAGAAAAGCTGGAGAGAAAAATAAAAGCTGATGGCTCAGTTGATAAAGTGCTGGCTGTACAAGCATAAGGATCTGAGTTCAGTTCCCCAACATGCATGTGGAAACAAAAAGCCAAGCACAATGCACTTGCTGATAATACTAGCACAGGGGACACAAGACAGGAGGACCTCTGGGGCTTGCTGTGCAGCCAGTCTAGCCAATTCAGTGAGCTCTGGGCTCAGTGAAGGACCTTATCTCAAAAGTCAAGGTGGAAAAAATTAAACACCCAGCATCTATCTCTAACCTCCATACACACACATACACACATATGAACATTTACATACACATACACACAACAACAAAGAAGCATATTGTGATCTCGATGTGCAGTTCTCAAATTACAGGTGGAACACATTTCTATAAAATCGTATTTGCCAGGTGTATGCATTTCTCCTCTATGGCATGTTTGTTCAAATATTTTATTCATTTTTGTCTTTTTGTCTTTTTTGTTTCTGATTTTTGAGACAGTGTTTCTTTGTCATAATTCTGGTTGTCCTAGAACTCACTCTGTAGACCAGGCTTGAACTCACAGAGATCCACCTGCCTCTGCCTCCTGAGTGCTGTGATTAAAGGCGTGCAACACCATCACCCGGATCATCATCACCATCATCATCATCATCATCATCATCACCATCATCACCATTCTTTCTTATTATATCTGCTCTGTATCTTCAGGGGGGTGCTGGGATTACCAGGCTCCAAGAAGGTCCTCAGCCGACTCTCACCTGCTGTTATTCACACTTACGGGTATTACCTTCTTCAATTGTGTAAGGCAGAAGTCATGGTGTGTAAATCCTGAAGATGTGTGTAAATTCATGACACTCCCTGAAGCTTTTGATCTTTTGGATCACTTTCTCATGTGGAAAGCGGCTCCCGTGTTCTGAGCGCTAGTAAGCCGCCTTTTGGAGATTCCCACACGTGGGAGCTGAGGCTTCCTGGCAACACTTAGTACCGAGGTGCCATTCCACGTTGTGGAATAAACCACCACATAAGCAGACTGGAGCTTTGGTCAGGTCCCCAGTGACTGTTTCTAGACACTGCCTCAACCTTCACCAAGGGATTCCCCTATGGCATTTTGAGAACAGTGCTTTTCACACAGTGCTGTATTATAAATATTCTAACAGCCCGACAGGACAATCTGGAAAGAGAAACGTTTAGTGGAAACATGAAGAAAAGAGAAAAATCATGGATGATAAATGAAAGAACAGAACGAATGGAGTATCCTAGTTTGCATCTCTATTGCTGTGAAAAACAAAAAACAAAAAAAAAAAACCAAAAATACGCTGACCAAAAGAAACTTGGGGAGGAATCAGTTTATTTCATCTTATTCTTCCAAATAACAGCAGTTCATCATAGACAGAGGCCAGGCAGAGAACCCGGATCAGGAACCTGAGGGCAGAGATGAAGAAAAGCCGCTTGCTGGCTTGCTCTCCATGGCTTCCTCAGCTCGCCTTCTTATACAACCCAGGACTGCCTGCCGGGTACCCACGGGGCCTTCTTACAGTCGTTAATCAAGAAAGTGCCCCACAGATGTGCTCACAAGTCAACCTGAAGGAGGCTACTCCTCAGCGGGGGTTCCCTCTTCCCAGACAGCTCTGGTTTGTGTCAAGCTGACCAAACTCTGTCACCGAGAGGAAGGACACATTCTGCATCAGTGGAACGGGGCATCTAAGAAAAGACTGGCCACAGTCATGTGTACACGGCAAGAAGCCTGGTGGATCTGGACTTTAAAAGTGTAAATGAATGAAACGCCACTCATAGGTAAATCTTCTTCATCTCACATATCGAGTTCCGTTTAGTATCACAGAAAACATCATTCCAGCCCCATTTTGTAGGTTTCCAGAAAACTATTGACGCACATCGCTCTTCAGGAAAACTGGGCTCGCGGGGGTGCCAGAACCTATGGGAGACAAAAGACGGAAATGATTCCTTCTCGAGGGCATAGAAGCTGCTGGAAAAGGTGGGGTTTCAGGTTGAATGAACAGAGTTGAGGATGAGTGAGCATTCCAGCATTTTCTCTCCTTTCTCTAACAACCCACTTCCGAAATGCCAAATACAGGCAGCATTACGAACTTTTTTTTTTTTTCCTGATATGGTATATTTTGACCTTTCCCTTACAGTACGATATTTTCTTTCTCTTCTTCGCAGGTTCCTCACCACAATGTAAGTTAGTAAAAGTTCTTCTTTCTGGCATTTATAGAGGTCGCCTCTCTACATAAGCTTTCTAACTCTGAACTGGAGTTATCTGCCTCCTTCAAAGACTAGAGAAGGGGGTAGAGGTAGGGGCGGCCTTACTGTTTTTACTAAAAAACTTGTTTAACGAGGGTAAAACCAAATATTACTGGTATAAAAAATATGTAACAATAAAATGACTCCCAGTGATATAGTGCTGTACTCATGGGTGCCTGGTTCAGCCATCATCTGAGAGGCTTCAGATGGGGACAAATCCAGAGGCCCACAGTAAGACATTACATGTGGAGAGAGACTCTGGAATACACAGCTCTAAACAAGATGTGTCCATCAAATCCTTCCCTAAGAGCTCAGGGAACCCCGAATGAAGAAGAGGAGAAGGCAGAAGGAGTTGGGGACACAGACGGGATGGAAGACGTGAAGAGAAGAAGGCTCTCTCCATCAACATGAGCGAAACTCATATGAACTCACAGGGACGAAGGAAGCACGCACAGTCCCACCTGGGTCTGCGCCAGGCCCTCGGCGTAGGTACTGTAGCATTCAGTTTAGCACTCTTATGGGACTACTGACTGTGTAAATGAGTGGGTCTCTGATCCCCTGCCTTCTCTTGGCGCTCTTTTATTTTTCTGTTGGCTTGGCTTGTCCGACTTTGAAATGATGTTTCTTGTTTTATATCTTATTTTGTTATGTTTTGTTGTTGTCTCCTAGAATCTTTTTCTTTTCTAATGGGAAACAGAAACGGAGTAGATACAATGGGAGAGGAGGTGTGGAGGAACTGGGAGGAGTAGAGGGAGGGGAAATTGTATTCAGTTTATATTGTATGAGAAAAAAATTCTACATTTAATAGAAGGGGAAAAAGAGATATAAACAAATAAACAAAATGCTTGTTTAATGTCTAATCCACTTTGACCTTGATCAAGAAATTTAATGTCTGCTAGACAGCAGAACTTCCCACTCTCTTGGTTGGTTCTCACAGACCCAATCCTCTACCATCCTGCCCCCCTACCATTGCCCTGTCTCAGCCCCCAACTCTGGCAGACATCCCTGCTCAACTACTGGTCACAAAGACCAGAAAAACAGGTCGGTTGTATTCCCAAAGAACTTCCCAAGTCGTTCTGCTCCATTTCCACAGACCCAATCCTCAGTCACACCTCCCCAGGCTCATTACTGTGTCCCAGCCCCCAACTCAGCCAGATAGCCCCTGCTCAACCACAGGCCACTCTGACTAGAAGAACAGGCAGGCCTCCCACCGGCCCCCAGAACTTCTTCAATCTCTCAGTCCCCCAGATCCAATCCTTAGTCATCCCTCCTCCCCGGTCACTATGCTCCAGGCCCCAACGTGGGTACACACACATCACCACCCCCTCATCCACACCCCATTCAACCACAGGCCACACCTGACAGAAGACCAGGTGAGACTCTTTACTGCAAACCTTCTAATCCTCTCCATTGCCCAAGAATCTAGCCTAAAGGTCTTCCCTAGCACTGCAACAGGATACCAGCTGTAGCCTTCCCTCCCCACAGTCCATGACTCTCCTTCCCCAACCCTCCAAAACAAGCACATATTCCCCCTTGAAGACACCAGCCAAACAGGCCAGTAAAACAGCCAACACACTCTGAAACTCCAGAGAAGAAACAGAAACCAAGTAACAAATCACCCACCCAGCAAAGACAAAACCAGAAATCAGCACCTAGACCTATAATCAACCCAAACTCAGATGCCTAGGAGCCAGTTGAAGAACACAGTCAATAACAGCCAGGGCAGTATGTCTCCACCAGAGCCCAGCTATCCTAATGCAGCAGGCTCTGATTACCCAACATAGCTGAAAAAAACAAGAAAAAAAAAAGACCTTAAAACCAACTTTTTGAAGATAACAGAGGACCTTAAAGAAGAAATGAAGAGAAAGACAAATAAAAAAATTGGAGGAAATTTAATAAATCCCTTAAGGAAAGCCAAGCAAACAAACACATACTTGAAAAGAATAGATAAAACTGTCCAAAACTTGAAAATGGAAATAGAAGCCATAAAGAAACCACAAACTGAGTGAATTCTGGAAATGAAAGATCTAGGTATGGAAACAGGAACGACAGAGGTACACGTCTGTAGTTCCTCCTTAACAGAATACAAGAGATGGAAGAGAGAGTTTCAGGCATTGAAGACACAATAGGAAAAAAAATAGACACATTGGTCCAAGAAAATATTAAATATAAAACATTCCTAACACAAAACTTCCAGGAAATCTGGGGCATGGTGAAAAGATCAAACCTAAGAATAATAGAAATAGGGGAAGGAGAAGAATCCCAGAGCAAAGACCCAAAAAACATCTTTAACAAAATCATAGAAGATTTTCTTAACCTAAAGAAGGGGGTGCCTATAAAGGTATAAGAAACATACAGAACACCAAATAGATTGGGCAGAAAAGAAAGTCCCCTAGTCATATAATAGTCGAACACTCAACACATAGAATAAAGAGAGAATATTAAAAGCTACAAAACAAAAAGACAGGAAATAATAATCTCACACCAGCAAAACCAAAAGAAGGAAAGTACAGACATGCACATACCACCACCAACAACAACAAAATGAAAGGAATCAACAGTAAACAATGATTAATATCTCTTTATATCAATGGTCTCAACTCCCCCCCAAAAAAAAGACACAGACTAACAGAATGTATGGGAAAGCAGGATTCATGCTTCTGCTGCAAACAAGAAACACACCTCACCATCAAAGATAGACAGTACCTCAGGTAAAGAGTTGGAAAAGATATTCCAAGCAAATAGACCTAAGAAGCAAGCTGGTATAGCCATTCTAATATCTAACAAAATAAATTTCAAACCAACATTAATCAAAAGAGACAGGGAAGGGCACTCTATATTCACCAAAGGAAAAATCCACCAAGATGATGTCTCAGTTCTTGACATCTATGCCCTAAACACACTACTATAGCTTAAAAGCATATTGACCAGCACACACTGATAATGGGAGACTTTAGTATCCCACTCTCACCAATGGATGGGTCATTCAGACAAAAACTTAAACAGAAATACTGGAGCTAACAGATATTATAAATCAACTGGACTTAACAGATATCTATGGAACATTTCACTGAAACACAAAAGAATATACCTTTTTCTCAGCACTTCATGGATCTTCCTCCAATATTGAATACATACTTGATCACAAAGGAAGTCTTGATAGATACAAGCAAGTTGAAATAACCCCCTGCGTCTTATCAGACCTCCATGGATTAAAGTTGGATATTAACAACAGAAACAATAGAAAGCTTACAAATTCACAAAGACTGAACAACTCTCTCCTGAATGAAAACTGAGTCAAGACAGAAATAAAGAGATTAAAGACTTTCTAGAAATCAACAAAAATAGATGCACAATGTACCCAAACTTAAGGGACACACTTACAGCAGGGCTAAGAGAAAAGTTCATAGCACTAAGTGTCTGTATTAAAAAAAAAATCAGAGAGATCTCATACTAGCAACTTAACAGCACACCTGAATGATAGTTCTAGAACAAAAAGAAGTAAGCATGCCCAAAAGGAGTAGGTGGCAGGAAATAATCAAACTGAGGCTGAAATCAATAAAATAGAAACAAAGAGAACAATTCAAAGAATAAATGAACCAAGAGTTGGTTCCTTGAGAAGAACAGCAAGGTAGACAAAACCTCATCCAAACTAACTGAAGACACAGAAAGAATACCCAAATTAACAAAATCAGAAATGAAAAAGGGGAACATAGCCAACAGGTACTGAGAAAATCCAAAGAATCATTAGGACTCACTTTAAAAATCTGTATTAAACCAGACTGGAGATACTAAAAGAGATGGATAATTTTCTCAAAGTTAAATCAAAATCAGATAAATCATTTAAATAGACTTATAACCCCTAGTCAAATAGAAGCAGTCACCAAAAGTCTCCCCACCTACAAGAGCCCAGGTCCTGATGGTTTTAGCACAGAATTCTACCAGACTTTATAAGAAGAGTTAACACCAACACTCCTCTAATTATTCTACAAAATAGAAACAGAAGGAACATTGCCCAATTCATTTCATGAGGCCACAGATACCATGATACCCAAACCACACAAAGACTCAATAAAGAGAATTATAGACCAATTTCCCTTATGAACATAGATGCAAGAATACTCAAAAAATTGCAAAATGAATCCACCAACGTATCAAAAAGATCATCCACCATGATCAAGTAGGTTTCTTCCCAGATATGCAGGGATGATTTAATAAATGAAGATCAGTCAATGTAACCCACCATATAAACAAGCTGGAAGAAAAAAACACATGATCATCTCATTAAATGCAGAAAAGGCCTTTGAAAAAGTCCTGAAGAAATGAGGGATACAAGGGGCATAGCTAAACATAATAAAGGCAATTTACAGCAAGCTTATATCAAACATCAAACTAAAAGAGAAACTCAAAACAAGTTTCCTAGGTGTGGATTCTGGAATGCAGAAAGCATGCTAGTTTGGAGCACCAGCGATTGTCTACCCAATGGCCCATTAATGAAGCATTGGTTGTTCTAATAATGATTCTGCCCACTGAGATATTTATGTTTGAAGCATCCAATTGTATTAACACAAATGAAGGAACTTTATGAGGTCTTCCTTCAGCCTAAGCACCAGCACTGGTCAGGGAAGACCTTGCCTGAGGTCTTGACTGGCCTGTAAAAAGGCATCATGTCAGTCAGCCTTTTGGGGGTTTGGTGAACTGTGGAAGCTCTATCAATTAAGCATTAAAGCCTTTGTATTGGTGGATGGTGCTTCCCCTCAATAAAATACATAGCTATTATGTGCTCCAGGTTGGAGCCACGAGAGGCTTAGGTCAGTCAGTCAGCCATGAGAGGTGAGACCCTGTGCTTAAGCCATCCAGGTTTTGTGTCTTGGAAAGTTGTTCTTGCTCTTCATTGAATCATTGTGGATATTATTATTTCCATCTACAAATAAGACAACTGAAGGAGACCAAGGGGATATAAATTGGAAAGGAAGAAGTATCATTATTTTGCATATGATATGCATTTGGATTTGATATGATATGAATTTGTATATGCTATGATATATACATAAATGACTCCAAAAATTCCACCAGGGAACTCCTACAGCTGATAAACATGTTCAGGGAAGTAGCTGGATACAAGATTTAACAACAACAACAAAGTAGCCCTCCTATATACAAATGACAGACTGAGAAAGAAATCAGGGAAACAATACCCTTCACGATAGACACAAATAATATAAAATATCTTAGGGTAGCTCTAACCAAACAAGTGAAAGACTTGTACAACAAAAACTTCAAGCCTTTGAAGAAAGAAATCGAAGAAGATAGCAGAAAATGAAAATATTTTTCATGCTCATCATCAGTAGGATTAATAGGGTAGAAATGGCCATTTTACCAAAAGCAATCTGTAGTATCAATGCAACTCCCATCAAAATCCCAGCACAAAACTTCACAGAACTTGAAAGGACAATTCTCAAATTTGTATAGAAAACAAACAACAAACAAACAAAAAATAAGATAGCTAAGACAATCCTGAACAATAAAAGACCTACTAGAGGTATCACCATCCTGATTTCAAGTTGTACTACAGAGCTATAGCAATTAAAAATGGCATGATTTTGGCTTAAAAAACAGATATGCTGATCAACAGAATAGAACTGAAGACCTAGACATAAATCCACACATCTATGGATACCTGATTTTCAATAAACAAGCCAGAAATGCACACTGGGAGAAAAAGAAAGCGTCTTCAACAAATGATGCTGGCCCAGTCGGATCTTTATGTGGAAGAATCCAAATAGATCCATACTTATTACTATGAACAAAACTCAAGTTCAAGTGGATCAAAGGCGTCAACATAAGACCAGGTACACTGAACCTGATGGAAGAGAAAGGGTCAATAGCCTTGAATACATTGACACAGAAGACAACTTTCTGAACAGAACACCAAAAACACAGACAACTAAGATCAACAATTAATAAATGGTACCTCGTGACTCTGAACAGCTTCTATAAGGCAAAGGACATTGTTAGTCAAGCAAAGCAGCAGCCTACAGAATGGGAAATGATCTTCACCAACTTCACTTCCTATAGAGGGCTAATATCCAAAACATATAAAGAACCGGAGAAACTAGATATCAACAAACCAAAATAATCCGATGGAAAAGGGGATACAGCTCTAAAGAGAGAATTCGCAGCAGAGGAATCTCAAATGGCTGATGAACACTGAGAAAGAAATGGAAATCAAAACTTATTTGAGATCCCATCTTACACGTTTCAGAATAGCTAAGATAAATAACACACGTGCTCATGCTGGTGAGGATGTGGAGCAAGGGGAACACTCCTCCATTGTAGGTGGGAGTTCAAACTTGCACAGCCACTATCAAAATCAATATGGCTGTCCTCAGAAAATTGGGAATAGATCTACCCCAAGACTCAACTATACCACTCTTGGGTATATATCCAAAGGATGCTCCATCATACTACAAGAACACTTGCTTGACAATGTTCATAGCAACTTTATTCATAACAGCTGGAAACTGGAAACAATCTAGATATCCCTCAACTAAAGAATGGATAAAGAAAATATGGTACATTTACACAATGGAGTATTACTAAGATGTTTAAAATAATTGACATCATGAAATTTGCAGGCAAAGGGATGGAACTAGAAAAAATCATCCTGAGTGAGGTAACCCAGACCCAGAAAGACAACATAGTATGTATTCACTTATAAGTGGATATTAGCATTAAAGAAAGGGATAATCATGCTACAATCTACAAACCCAAAGAGGGTGGGTAACAAGGAGAGCTCTATGGGGTACCTGTGGATCTCTCTGGGAAGGGGAAATACAATAGATTTTGTGAGTAGGGGATGGGAACAAGAAGGATCAGGTGGGACAGGAGAGGGGACTGAGGAAACCAGGAGAACATGGCCCACAGAATCAACTAAGCGGAGCTCAAATGTGCTCACAGAGACTGAAGGAGCTAGCATGGAGCCTTCACAGGTCTGCACCAGGTCCTCTGTGTACGTGCTATGGCTGTTAGCTTAGAATTTCTGTGGGACTCCTAACAATGGGAGTCGAGGCGTCTCTGACTCTTTTGTCTGTCTCGGAACCCTTTTCTTTCTACTCAGTTGTCTTGTCCAGCTTGATATGAAGATTTCTGCCTTGTCTTATTGTATCTTGTTGTGTGTGTTTAGATAATATCTTTTGAAGGCCTGCTCTTTCTGGAGGGAAATAGAGGGGAAGTGGATCTGAGGAAAAGGGGAGATGGGGGAGTGGGGAGGAGTGGAAGGAGGAGAAACTGAGGTCAGGATACATTGTATGAGAGGATTTAATTTCAACAAAAAGGAGAGAGAAAAAAGAAATTTAATGTCTCTTGATATTAAATCTTTATGTATGAAAATGGAAATCATAATAAAATAGAAGCAAATTTAGTAAAGGTTTAAAAGTAACTCACAAGATTACATGAGGTCAAAATAAGATAATATATCAATAAACTCTTTTAAAAATAACAAAAAGCATTGTTATGTAATTGTTCTGATATATTTGTCATAATTCTGACTCAGTTATTTTATATTTTATTTATTAGAGATTAACAAATTAAGTCTCTACTTGTGTTTAAAGGCAGAAAAAACTCTAATGGCTGAGAACACCATATCAGACAGATGGTGTTTAAAGTCAGGTAGACACTGGGTTAGACACAATTTCTCATATTATTAGTCTATTGAGCTTGAAGACATTATTATTCAATATTTCATATGTCAAATTATTTTCTAAAAGAGAGGTTTTCTTGAAAGTTTAGATTATGCAAGCCTTCGGTGAGAGCTTAATCTGTTATAATCATTAATATTAATAGTCATTGCTAGCAAAGTTTCCCTAAATTTTCAATATAAGAGAGGCCCCATGGTTTATCTAGAACTGCACTTACCTAATGGTTTGACTGAGAAGAGTGTTGTCAATCCATTGCCATTTGCCATTACCTTGTGGATCAGAAAGCCCCAGGAAGTAAGAACGTGACTCATTCAGCTGTTGGATGATAAAATTCTGTGTGGATAGAAGGTAGTTACCAACTTGGAATTCTCATGCTGAACAGAGTGAGCATTTTTACAGCCAGAATAGAAGAAAATACAAGTGAAAGGACTGGTCATTTGAACCAGGAACCAAAAAACAAACAAACAAACAAAAAAACAAACAACTTGCTGCAAGGCCAGAAGGCCCTAGCCTATTCTTTGCCAAGTCAAAGGATTGTCTCTAATCTCATGAGGTTATTTTTATACTTTTAATCTTTTAAAAAATGTTATGTGTTTACATGTTATGCTATTAGATTCTATGTCTCTGCCTGTCAGGGTCAAGAGATGCCCAGATTAAAACATCATTTCTGAGAATATCTAGAATGTGTTTCCAGATATGGTTGCTACAGGGTCTGTGATCTCAGTAAGCTGGATTGCCCTTGCCGATGTGGGTAGAAAACATCCCAACATTGGAGAGTCTGACTAGAACAAAAGACAAAGGAAAGAGGAATTCATCTGATTTTCTTCCTGCCTGTCTGCTTGTGGAGAGATAATCTTCAGGTGCCCTCGGTTCTCAGGCCTTTGGACTCTGACAGGAGGTACACCAGTAGTTTTCCTGGGCCTTTAACAAATTCAACAAAGTTGCAGGATACAAAATCAACATATAAAAATCAATGCCATCTCTTCACATTAATTTTTGTTGTTACAACAAAAGTCTGAAAAGCAAGTAATTGAATAACTCTTTACAATAGTATCAAAAACAAAAAACAAAAACCTAAGAATAAGCTTCACCCAGAGAGCAGGAAACTCACTTGGAAGTGAAACAATGTATTCTGAAAAGTGGAAGACATTGGTCAAGGAAGTCAGTGGAAAGACATTCCGTTTTCCTGAAGAGTGCATAAGTAAACTCGTACGGATAGTGAAATCAATGATCAAATGCCAAGATCGCGTGATGGGGAAGAACGATTTCTAACAAATACACTGGGAGTAAATGCTGTGGAAAAAGAATCAAGTTATCCCTTTCTCTTATACTTCATGCAAAAGTTAATTCAAAGTTCTTCAAAAACCTAAATGAATAGTGCAAAATTGTAAAGTCTTGGAAGAAAACCCAAGGTAAGAGCTTCACGGCATTGGAATTAACAGTGTATTCTGGGATACGACACTAAAAGAACAGGCAACAAAGTAAAAATAGACAAAGGAATACATCAAGCCAAAATGCTTTTGCACAACAAAGGAAAAAAATTAGAAAGTAGAAAAACAGCAACTAGTACTGGAGAAGATATTTGAAAGCCATATATCTGAGAAGGTGCTAATATCCAAAATAAATAAGAATACCTATAAATCAACAAGAGCAAAAGAAATAACACAATCAAAAAGGGGGGGGATGTTGAACTGACATTTTTCCAAATAAAGTATACAAATGGCCAACAGGACTTTTAAAGGATGTTCAAGGAATCGGGGGCAGGAAAGGGAAGAAATGCCACAAATACTGTGTGCTCATGTATAAAATTATCAGATTAAAAGTGTTCGGCATCATTAGTCATCAGGGAAATGCAAATTAAAACTAGTTGGGGATTCACAATCACCCCAATCGGAGTAGCTATCATCAAGAAAACAAATGCCAGCAAATACTGACAAGGATATGGGAAAGGGGAAATGCTTTTTTCTCGTTGGTGGAAGTGTAAACCAGTGCAACCGTTATGGAAATGAGTGTGGTTGTTTCTCAGAACACTAAAATTAGAAATACCGTGTGACTCAACTGTCATGGCCCCTGGGCACATACCCAAAAGACTGTATTACAGAGGTGTTTGCTTATCCGTGTTCATGGCTGCTCTCCGCACAGTAGCTATGAAATGAGATCAGTCTAGGGGCACATCAACTGAAAATTGATAATGAAAATGTGATATATATATATATATATATATATATATGTATATATATATATATACACACACACACACACACACATACACTATGGAATTGTAAAGAAAATGAAATTGTAAAATTTGTAGAAAAATTAATGGGTTGTGGAAAGTACTGAGGTAATCTAGACCCAGGAAGACAAATGCCGCACGTTCTATCTCTAGGTGGAGCCTATCTTGGAATTTTCTTTAACTTAGAGTATCTGTAGAATCCCAGAAACTAGAAAGGAACCATCGGTGGGGAAGGGAGAGGACGTCTTAAAGGAGGAGCGGGGCTAGTAGAACCAAGGTGCTACAAAGGTAGATGGACCATCCGAAGGTGGATCTGTCCCGGAATCGCGTCACCAAGGTGACCGGCAGCGCAGCGTCTGCAAATCCATCACCCGTGTCCTCACCGCCATTAACCGGACTCAAAAGAAAACCTCAGGAAATTCTACAAGGACAGGAAGCACAGCCCTCTGGACCTGCCACCCAAGAAGACTAGAGCCACGCACCGCAGGCTCACCAAGCGCAGGTGACGGCGGGTGTGCCGTCAAGGCCTGAAGTGGCAAAGGCAATAAGGTGCAAGACTGGCAAAAGAGAAAATAAAATAAAATGTGAAATAAGCATATAATGGGATATTCAGAATATTCCATATAAAGTGGAAGAAAATGCTGTCACATATTATGACATGGATGAACCTTGAAGATATCATGCCAAACGAAATAAGCTACATACATACACACACATGTACACACACACGTGCGCACATGCACACACACAGAGAAATAATAATAATGCATGACTCCATTTACATGGAGAATCTAAAATAACCAAACTCATAAAATACAGTAAGTAGAGGGGTGATTGCCAGCGCCTTTATGGACTGGGAAGGGGACAGTCTTTGTTCAAGGAGACGAGAATTCTAATCTTCCAAGGTGAAAAGTCTCGAGGGAATTTTCTATAACGGGGTGAAAATATTAATCACGACTAACCGTTAAAAAATGCTCAATTTGGGCAAATGTGTCTATATTTTCCTAAAATTGAAAGGCTAGTGAAAATTGAGAAAGAGCTACCTGCTCAGCTTCCGTATTGATCACCACCAAATGAGCCCCCATTTCGACGCATTTCTGCTCGCTGATGCTCCAGAGATCCTCTTTGGTAGATACGAAGTAGCAGCTGGAGCCGAAGGGCTTCCAATGACTCGGGCAGCATCCCCACGCTTTTTCTGGGACATGAGTGGGAAAAGCGATTACAAAACAAGACAAATGAGATTAAAGAGACGTCGTACACAGCTCCAGGCATCTGAGGCTGTCCGCCAGAGCTGCTGTCCCACCACGATTACAGCGCCTGCTGTCCTCTGCACGCATAACCTGGGGTCACGTGGGCAGTGCTGACATCATGGGTTATTTAATAACAATATTTTAAACGGTACTTAAATCGAAATAATTACTCCATAAATGTTACTTCGTACTAATTTTAATCAAACATCGAACACTCAAGAATCTTAATCGTCATGTATTGATTACTAAGAATCCAGCGCCTGCGCTTGTGTTCTAACTCAAGTGTCCAAACTTCTCAGCGCGCTCACTGAGCGGGAATGACTCGAGAGGAGAGCATACGCTTCCCAATTAATCTTTAACTGTGATAAAAATGAACATTTTTGTGGTCGTCATGAGCTAATATATTTTTGCTTTTACTTTTTGTAATTGAAAAAAAAATTTTCACGTGACATATTCTGATCGTGGTTTCTCTCCCGCAGACCCTCCTCTCCCACCCTCACCCATCCAGCTCCCACCACTACCTCCACTTTCTCTTTCTCTCTTTCTTTAGAAAACAAACAGGCAATTTTTAAAGACAGAATTTAAAATAGAAAAAAAAAATCACAAGAAACAGGCAAAGACAGTCATACAGACATACACAGAGAGAAACAAAACCCATAAGAACGCAAAAGCAGAAACCATAACCTACAAGCAAAAGACCAGTCAGATTTTTTTAAATGCCCAAATGAAGTAATCTGAGACCAAAAACAGCCTACGAAAATACCATTTGAGTTTGAAGTCTGTGAAAACACACATGATAGAATGAAATAATGAAAACAATTCATGACATAAAAGTAAAAAATAGAATCATTAAATAAAACCCAGAGATAAAACTGGAAGTGTATAATTTAAGAAGTAAAACCGAGGTAAAACTCACCAACAGAGTACAAGACATGAAAGAGTATCTCAGGTATTGAAGACAAGGTAGAAGAAAGATATTTCAGCCAAATAAAATGTTAAATTCAAACACAAAATATCCAGAAAATCTGGAATTCTATGAAAAAGATGAAATCTACGAATAATAGGAATAGAGGAAGGAGAAGAAACTCAGGTTAAAAGCATAGAAAATATGTTCAACAAAATCATAGAAGACAATAGGTCCCTGTCAAGGTACAAGAAGCACACAGAACACCAAATAGACTCGACCAGAAAAGAAATTCCACTATGGAACATAAGAATCAATACATTAAATGTACAGAACAAAGAAAACATTAAAAGCTGCAAAGGGAAAAGACAAAGTAACATACTAAAAAGTAATATATAAAAAAACATATAAAACAGACTCATTAGAATAATCCTTAACTTCTCAATGAAGATTCTAAATTCCAGAGGGCCTAGACAGATGTTCTACAAGCTCTAAGAGACCACAGGTGCCAGTCAAGACTACTATCCATAGCTAATTGTTTTTCACTGAAACAGAATCTCACTGTGTAGCCCTGGAGCAATCCAGGGCTCTTCCCAAGGGATTCATGCAACGCCATGAATGACAAAATAAAAAAAAATTGCTAAAAGTTTTATTTTCCTTTTTATTGTATTAATTCAAAAAAGCATTGCCTAAATGTCTGTTATTTTTATTTTCTGATATGGTATTATATAAAATAGTTTCATCACATAAACTTATCTACAAATGGAATTAATTATACCAAACAACCTGCTTGGCCATAATTTAAAGCTGGATATGCTTTTAAACTGTGTTTATGGATGGCTATGAAGTTAATTTAATTAAAACCCACCTCTGTCCTATTTTTAGAGCCTTCTAAAGGCCAAGAGCCCATTTCTCCTTTCTAGGAAGAGACTCTTTAAAACTGCAGCTGTAGCCTGGTGTGGTCCTGCAGATCTGCAATCCCAGCACTCAGGAGGCTGAGCCAGGAGGATTGTGGGTATGAGCCCAAGCCTGCCTGGGCTATCTGTGAAATCCTGCTTCAAATGATATATACGAGCTAGTTTTGTATAAGTGTCTCCAAAAAGTAGGAGAAAGACTATCCCCATAGAATTATGTTTTTCTCATGATAGAATAGCTCCAAAGAGCCCGATGTAGTAAGAAAAGCATACTAGAGTCAGCCGACAAACCTTCCGCATTTCTGTGCAACATATCCTGACCAGTGATTAAAGGAGAAAATCCCAACGCCTCCTAGACGTCCTAAGGGCTTTTGCTCTGTCTCCACTTCTCACATGTTTCTCCACAAAAGTGGCCTGGTGAGAACTCCAGTTCTCAGAACAGGGCTCTGACATCTGTCTGGATGGCATCTCTTTATGTGTAAAGATTAAGACAACAAGGAAAACTGCAGACAAGCACTTCGGCTTCTGTCATCACAGAGGTAACACAGGTATGATACTCAATTTGACTCTTCCAACTCTATGCATGAATTTGCCATTTTTACATTTGGACAAGGGCAGGCTCAGCCTGAGTCAGTTTTCCCAGTAATAAAGCTCGTATTTGAAATGGGGATGGATAGTACTACTTAAGAAATTTAAATGTCAAAGAGGATTTTATACATTGAATATAAAACTCACGAGAATCATTATGATTTCCAAAGTTTACCTGACAAACTCTGTGTTCTGTTTTGGTTCCCAAAACCGAGGTGCTTGAGAATTGAATTGAATTATTTCGTGGACACATCCAGAACCTGAACTGAACATGTAAGTTTAAAAAAGACTCTATGCTACCCAAATTAAAACATCATCATGCACACACACATACACACACGCACGCGCGCGCACACACACACACACACACACACAGAGCTCGTGTCTGTTCTCTCTCTTTTCTTCTCCCTCTTGAGTCTAGGATAACGGTATAAACCTTCACCTGCAGCCACCGTCCCTTCACTGAAGCAAGTGAGACTGGAATGATATGTTTGAAGTTCTGACAGTCTTCTGCTGGACTTCTCCATCATAACCTGGTAAGTCACTGTGAAGAAAGGAGGGAGTGAGCGCCCACACAGCCAGTCCTGGAGCCTTGTGTCCTCTACTCAGGCCAGGCCAGTGCACCTCCCCTCTCCCTTCCCCCTTCTCCGGGCAAACCCGCTAAAGGCCAGACTAAATCATTGCTCTCTTATGTTCATTTATACACTTGTTTCCACATCTCCTCATTTGTTTTCTCCTCCCCCACTGTAACTTCAGCTTTATTTTCTGGAACACACATTCCACCTTCTACATCAATTAATCACAAACCGCCGGATCCAAGAACTGCCACAAGTCCTGCGTGGTTATCTGTTGACTTACCATTGTCTGGCCTCCTTTGCTTGAACAACTTCGGGGCAAGACTACAGTGTATGTTATTTCCTAACCCTTCCTGATTGCAGGTAGGAGTATTATACAAATTCAGAGACTTTTAAGTGGAGTGGATGTGATCAAAATACACTGGATGTGAATATGAAATTGGCGGGGAATAAATAAAAATTAATTTTTTAAAGTTATCCTTTTTGTTCATGAATGTGCACATTATGTTAACAAAAACAGACTTTCTCCAGTGTTTTAAGCAAACATTACTACCTTTCTAGTCCATGTTCTGGGTCCTGAACATCTGTTTCTTCTTGACCAGTAAAGTGACTATCCTTAACGACCACAACCCACCCTCCGGCACTTGACTACGCCAATTAGAACAGACGCTGCTTTGGTAGAAGGATGTATTTGTCTCATCTCAGAGCAGACCACAGATGTGAAGCTTTTGATGTGAGTCACTCCCACACTCCCCCGGACTGTGCGGCAACTACTGTGATCATCTTTCACAGCAAATAGAGAAGCAAACTGTTGACTGCAAAGAGCATCATCAAAACTTCCCACACAATAGACTTCAGATATGGCCTTGTGGGCAGATGAAATGGGAAAGAAGTATTCTGCTTCCTCAGTCTTCATTATTTAATTTGGTTATTTTTCCTCTCATATTGAGGGAAAACAATTCCACATGGATCAAAGACTCTAAACTGAGGACATCATGAAATCAATTGGAGTTGCACTCCCAATAGAGAGACATGACCAGAGTGTGACTACTGGTGAACCCAATGCAGGGAGGCACCGTCACAGACGATGGTTAGAAATAGCATGTGCTAACAAAGCCAGGTGAAGGAACCTTAGAAGTCTCTGTTGTCGAAAGATGGAAAGAAAAAAAATGAGGAGAAGAAGAAATAAAGAAAAGCATGGTATAGCACATAAGGGCTGACTGGTCAATGGGATAAAAGGGAATCTGTGGAACAGAGACAGGAAAGAGTTCCAAAGAGACACCATGTCTGCCCGTACGGGGGTGATGCACGCCTTTAATCCGGGCAGAGAGGCAGGCAGATCTCTGTGAGTTCAAGGCCAGCCTGGTCTACAGAGTGAGAGCCAGGATAGCCAGAGTTACAACAGAGAAACCCTGTCTCAGAAGCAAGACAAAGAGGGAAAGGGAGAAGGAGAAGGAGAGGGAAAGGAAGAGGGAGAAAGAGAGAGAGAGGAAGAGGGAGAAAGAGAGGGAGAGGGAGAGGAAGAGGGAGAGGGAGAGGAGAGGGAGAGACGCCATGTCAGTGAAGGACTTACCCACACAGCTCGCTACGAAACAGGTGCTGAGGAGTAGGATGGCAATCACAGCTACTGACCAGAGCCTCAGGGACCAACAGACTCCATTCCCTGTCAGACAGCAAGCAGATCCACTCGCCACAAGACCAAGAAGTTTAAAGGAAAGAATAAACCAGACCACACCCACACCCACACCCACACCCCAAATAAACCTCAGTAATTATAAACTTATAAATTATAAACTTAAAAGCTAACAACGCACTAGAATAAGTTACCAAGTCCGCTCTGAAGTGTGTGTGTGTGTGCGCGCACACACACACACACACACACAAATCTAGAAAAATTTCACCCTCAGGCACCTATAATTCCCACTCCCTAACATTTTCTTGTTATGTATCACATTCTTCGGTTGGCATCCTGTATTTTTACAACCCCTTTCAGTATGATTTTTTGTTGTTTTTGCTTTTTCAAGGTCTTCTGGTACTGAGATAATATATTTCCTTCAAACTCATATGGGCCTGCTGTCTTAGTCCATTCTACCACTTCAGCCTGCCCACTTCTTTCTCTTTACCGCAGGTGACTACTCATCACATCCCACATTTGCACTGTCTCTGGAACTGAGACAGGAATGCTCACCTCTGCCTTGGAGCTGCTTTTCCGGCATCATTTTCTAGGTCTATGTTCAGGCCAAGGACGGCTTCTTCTTCTTCTTCTTCTTCTTCTTCTTCTTCTTCTTCTTCTTCTTCTTCTTCTTCTTCTTCTTCTTCTTCTCTCTCTCTCTCTCTCTCTCTCTCTCTCTCTCTCTCTCTCTCTCTCTCTCTCTTTCTCAGATATGACTCAGGGACCCGGCTCCATTCACAGAGGCCAGAGCTCAGAGTCAACTTCTACACACTCAGAACTAAATGCCCCAGTGATGCCCAACACTGTACACACAGAGAAGAAGTCACAGTCTAACTGGTCTCCAGTGATTTAAAGACATGGGAAAGAGGAAATTGAGAAACATGCCTAAAATTGTTCCTGAAAAGTCTGGCAAGAATATTCTCATCATTGGCTCAGTTCCTAATGGGGAAATTTCTCCCATGTCAAAAGGAATCTGTCCATACGCCTTATTTAAGTCAAGTACTCTTTTATAAAACTTTATATTGGTTGTTTAGCTCATGTGAGGGCTTAATTTATATATCAAACAGGGTTCTAGGAAGAAGTAAAAAGTCTTGATTAATGGCTAGAGCTTAGATATGATGAGTTAATGTAGTAAATAATATGAAGTTCATGGAAATCTTGGAGTTGGTAAAGTATTTGCCTTGCAAACATGAGATTGATGCTCAGAACCTACCTAAAAATGTCATACTTGTAATCCCAGCACTGGGGAAGCAGAGTCAGGTGGATCCCTGGAAGCTTCTTCTCTGACCAGTCTAGGCTAATTGATGTGCCTCAGAAGCATGAGAGACCCTGCCTCAAAGGAAGCGGGTGGTGTTCCTGAGAATTATAGCTGAGGTTGTCCTCAACCCTCCCCATATATGTGCACATGCACACACTTGAACATGCACACTAAAAAATAAAATAAAAGACACGTGAGCATTATTCAGAAGTGGCATTGTGAAATGGAAAGGATATTGTGATACGCATTTTGATGTATTATGTATCTTCTGAATATGAGTAAACTGGTATTTTAATTATGATTATCGTGATGTTACTTTGACAATACTAACTCCGTTTTGAACTCGCTCTTGTCACACAAGCTATAACTAAGGCAAATAGCTGATCTGTCGTCTTGACAACAGCCTGGCAATCGTGTTGACAACTGTGGGCCAATGTGCAAGTGAGCTTGCTGGACTCTAGGTCTCTTGGATACGTCTGTTCAGGTTATGATGACCAGTATATTCAGATTGCCAACTGTGACACATCTCCTGACTCTACCATTCCCTCTGAGGTGTGAGTGCAGAGACTCTACTGGAACAATGAACTCCTAAAAGTCTTTGGGCTGTAGGACATTGAGAGCGATCTGGACCTTTCCCTCTGTCATCATGGAAGGTTCTGGTTTCTATAACCACCCACAGGATCTCATCCATGAGCGTATGCTTGTTCGTTACTAATGCTGTATGCTCACATAACTTTTACCTACTTTTACCCATGTATGTATGTATGTATATATATATATATATATATATATATATATATATATATATATATATCTTATTTTTGTGTGTTCTGCCTTTGTGTTCCTTGAAACAAACTGATTAACTTGGGGACTATTTTTTTTTTTGTGTGGCCTGACTTGCCATGTGATCAGAGAGTAAAAAGCCTGCTTCACTGGCAGGATTTGTAGTCCTCGGGTTTGAGATTACTACCAGGTACCAAGGAACCAGACTGGCCTTGTTGGTCCACTGTGACAAAATCCAACTTAAAATTCTTAGTGCATCAACAGTACACTGAGCAAAAGTTAGGAAGATTTTATGAGCATTCTCATTAGGTTAAGGGATGTGGGGAATGGTTTAAAAATCAAAGGCAAGCTTCATAAGGTCTGTTATCACTCAGAAGCATAGAGATCCTTCGTCACTGACACACACTCTCTGGAACACAGACTTTCCCTCTGCTATCATCACCAACATATTCATATTCACAAGGATGAAGTCTCCAATATAAGACTTGATACATATGATACTGGGATACAGAACATATATATTGCCAGTGGTGGTGGCACACGCCTTTAATCCTAGCACTTGGGAGGCAGAGGCAAGTGGATCTCTGTGAGTTCAAGACCAGCCTGGTCTACAGAGTGAGTTCCCAGGACAGCCATAGTTACAACAGAGAAACCTTGCCTCAAAAAAAGTAAAATAATAATAATTAATAATAATAATAACAATAATAATAATACTAATAAAGAACATATACATCTATGGCCTCTATCCTCAGCTCTTGGCACAGAACTTCTAAAAGCCTTTGGATCATGGGATGTTTTCTGTTGCAATTTTTTTGTGGGGATTTCTTTAGTTCCAAAAGTAGTTCCAGAGCAATACATATAAAAGGAACAAACAGCTTTCCTTATATATAACAATTCAATTTTAACCAGGCCTTACTTTATGCTAATGAAATGACTCTTGCCAATCTGCAAGATTGTTTCAAAATGGGACCAACCATGTGAGCAGACAGTTGGAACCCTCACTCCCACTCCTCTAAAAAGTAAAAAGAACTGAAGACTGAATTCAATCACAAGTAATCAATTATAAACCCTTCAGAGCAAGCCCAAGCATGGATTAAACATGAGGCTTTTCAAGTAACAGGATAGGTGTAGCTATAGCTAATAATGAGATATATTTATCAATTTTAGGAGCCCCCGATCCTATCTTCCAGGGTTATTTGAAATGTATTGAGTCATGAGGGAAGAAAGAAGAAGTGGTTACTGCCACCAAGACATTACCAACTGTTTCCAGTTCCCCTCAGGGAGGAAGAAGCACAAACTACAGCACTGGGTTGGCTGTCTAGGAAGACATCCCATTAAGTCACACAGAGGCAAAGCAGCTCTTTGCTTCTTTCCCCATCTCCAGCATATGCTTCCCTAACTGATTTCTGTCTGGACCACTAGCATCCTGCACTCCAGCCTCTGCTCCCTTCCACTCCTCTGCTCTTTCTAAGTTTCCAGATTATGTTGGCATGCCTTTTAATAAAGAATCCTGGTATGATCGAATGAAGTCCAACCGAAGAATGTCCTGAAATAAAATGTAACATTAAACAAAAGAAAGCAAGTTGATCAGGAAAATGGGAAAGCAAACCATGAACAAAATTGTGGGCAAGCTCAAATCAGATGTGTAGGCGAATGTAAACTATCTGAGTCTATCCAAAAAGAATGCAAAAGCTCGCTGAGGAGGATACAGTAACCACGAGGGATTAAAACTAGAAGCATGGCGTATACTGGGAGACACAGACAAGGGGAATGTTACTTTAACTGGACCTCTCTTATATTAAAAAATGCTTGGGGCTCTGCTCAGTCCCTGGGATAATATCAAAACTCTAGGAATTGCCAAGGGAAATAGACTAAGGGATGAAAGTATCTGATAATGGGTCCACGTTGCTTATACCTTGAGTCCTAAATGCAGGAAACCACCCTCTGGGCTTTGAAACCATATTGTCCTGACAGGCATTCTTCATATGAGGATTGGTCTAGAAAAGGCTGGGGCAGCATTACTGGCAGTAGACCTGTTTGACTGTATGACTTTGATTGGCTGTTCTTAGTCTGTATCAGAGGTTGAAGAACCGTAGCTGAAGTTTGGAGAAGTTGGAAACAATGGGGAAAAACCGTGATTAAGCTCCTGGGGACCAATAATTCATTTCAGATTCCAATGAAACCTTTGACCTAGTTAACGAATTTTTTTCATAGGTACATGAATGCAAAAAAAAAAATGTATAAATTCTGACTTCTAGGTAAGACGATAAATTAGAAGTCTCATCAATGAGAAACCAGTCAAAATAATACACCATCATCTCTTTTCCTGGAAGAGACAAGAACTGTAAATGAACTTAGTAAGCCAAGAGAGATCTCTGCAGAGAGACAGACAGGAGTGACTGGGAACTTCCCCAAAACCAAGCTTCTCCAGTGAGAGCAGTAAAGAGAACTTGGGGATCACTGTTCTTTACTCACACCGGGCTGGAAGGAATAGCCATCTGAACATCAAGGACTGGATGTGTAATCGGCAGTAACCCAGTGAACGGAAGAAGTTACAGCAGCATGTAGGGATTGGTGGAGGTCTGTGGGTACCACCAGGCAACGACCTACAACCTCTCCTCTGCAAACACAGTAGCCAAGGGCTCCCACTTGCACTTACCACACACAGTACTGAGAGGAGCCAGAGAGAGAGGCTGAGATGTAACTAAGCATCACACCTCTCAACTCGGTCAGGCTGTGCCAGAATGTCACTCCAAAGGGTAAATTCTAAACTCCACCAGGGCAGTACACCCCCCAAATCAGGCTTTGTGGGTTTAAACTGGAATTACAAAATGTTCTTCCCACATCAGTACAGTTTGCTGCATGTATCGTCACAGGAAGGGAAAGACTCAAAGCCCATCCCACAAAGGAAGAAATACTAACTGACGTAAGATGTCCCAATCTACTGTGCTTTTATTACATTTTGCCTTTTGCTTGTTTGTTTTCATTCATTATGTCATTTTTAGTGTTTTTTTCCTATTTGTTCACCTCCACTCCTGCATATATATATATATATATATATATACATATATATATATATATATATATGAATGCTGTATAGATAAATGCTCTTGCTCTGGTATAGTATATTCGGTGCTTGGTTACGTAGTTCTGTATGTTTCTCCACAAAGTCTACCAATGGGCACTCTCTACTCTGTCTCTCTTACTTATCACTACTTCTCAACTGTAATGTCCCGTAGTCTGTGGACCTTAACAGCATTCTAATTTTTCCCTCTGTTCTGGCTAGTTTGTCAGCCTGACACAAGCTATAGTCATCTGAGAGGAGAGAACCTTGATTGAGAGAATGCCTTCATTAGATCTGGCTGTAGACAAGCCTGTAGAGCATTTTCTTAATTAGTGATTGATGGGGGAGGGCCTATTCCATTGTGGGTGATGCCACCCTGGGCTGCTGATCTTGGGTTTTATACAAAAGCAAGCTGAGCAAGCCATGAGGAGCAAGCCAGGAAAGAGTACTCTTCCATGGCCTCTGCATCAGCTCCTGCCTTCAGGTTCCTTCCCTCTTAGAGTGCGTGTCCTGACTTTCTTCGATGATGAACCGTGATGAGGAAGTGTAAGCCAAATAAACCCTTTCCTCCCCGAGTTGCTTTGTTTACGGTATTTTGTTGGAGCAATAGTAACCTAACTGAGACACCCTCCCAGTAACCTTTCTGATCTTGATTTTCTCCAAAGTTGTCTAATCCCCAATGTCATCTATACTAAATCCCTCCAAATCGTGTTCTTAGTGACTAAAGCCCTAGTATGTCCCACACTATCCTTGGTCATTTATCTTCCAGCAGTTATTGAAGCTAAAGGGACCACTGTTATTCACTGCTACCATGACATTTCTATAAGGTTCATATTCAGCAACTGCAGTTGTTACTAATATCCCACACTGACAGCACTACAGACAATGAGGTACTGTGGGCTCCTGAACTAATGATCTAAACTCTGAACTATGTACTTCAACTCTGCCACAACTTAGCCCTGCTGGAATATTGTGAATACTTCAACTAAAATAATAAAATGGGTTTAAAAGTCCAAGCAATAAAATACTGCAGATGCAACAAAAATCTCGGTGCAGTTATATAATATACAAAGCATGAAAAGAATGAAGGCAACATAACAATCCTCAAAATTACTGTATTAGTACTTTTATTCCTCTGATAAAATACCATGACCAAAGCAACATAGAGAGGCAAGAGTTTTTTTTGGACTTACAGTTCTGAAGGGAGTGACCATAATGGTAGGGAAGGCATGGCAGCAAACAGAGTGGGAAGCTTAGAGATAAATTCTATCTACATCCAGGAAGCAGAGAGAGAAAACTGGAAGTGAGATAAAGCTGTTAAGTCTGAAAACGCACGCACGCATGCACACACGCACACACACACACTGCCCCCATGATGCGCTTCTTCCAGCAAGGCTGCACCTCCCAATGGTTCCACCACCTCTCCTAAACAGCACCACGAGCTGGGGACCAAGTGTTCAAATATATGAGCCTACGGGGGACACTTCTCTTCCAAAACACCACAACTACTAACCTCACAGTAATGGTCTCCAGGGAAAGTGAATTAGAAGAAGTCCCAGAGAAAGAACTCACACAATGATTATGAGTATGTTCAAAGAACCAAAGAAGACAGTAAATGAATTCCTAAGTGAATTTCAAGAGGCTATAGACAGTTTAACAGCTGGATGACTTGAGGAACCTAATACAACATCTGAAAGGTGAATTCAGATGAAAAACAAAACTGAAATACTAGAAATGAAAAATACAATAAGTGAAACAAAAGGCGCCCTGGAAAGCCTCATCAGCAGACTAGATCAAGAAGACAGAATTTCAGAGCTTAAAGACAAGGTGGAGGAATTGGAACATTCCGGGACAAACATAAATTAACAAGATCTGAACAGGCTTTTCAAGATAGGACACAACGAAAAGACAAGATCTAAAAATCATGGGCATGGAAAAAAAAAAGAAAATTTCATTCTATAAGCACAGAAATTATTTCATCAATATTATAGCAGAATTTTTCCCAAAATTTGGGGAATATTTGCCAATTCACACACAGGAGGAGTATAAATACTAAATAGGCAAATCTGGAAAACAATCATCCTTTGTCATAATATAATTAAACCACTGAATAGAAAGAACAAAGAAAAAAAGAACAAAGAAAGTGTGTGGAAAGCAGCAAGAGAGAAGTGCCAAGTATAAAGGCAAGCCAATCAGAGTAAGAGCAGATTTCTCAACAGAACTTCAAAGGCCAGAAAAGTTTGGAATTACGTATTTAATTCCAATATTTAATTAATTAGTAAAGCAAATTGCCAATATACCACAATGCTCATGAAATGCTATCTGTCACAACAGAAAGAAAAAGAAAAACTTACAATGAAAACAAAAACAGGAAAAAAGGAATACATGACACTAAGACATCTCTACAGAAGATACTTTGGACTACAGGTAAAGATCATCTCATCCAAAGAATAGACCGTACTTACGTAGTTACGCAAGAGAGGAATACAAAAACATCAAACACTACAAATTCAACAAAAATGACAGGAATTAATACCAATCTTTTAATAATAGCTCTGAATATTAATGATCTCAACTCCCCCAATCAAAAGACAGACTACACATGTGGCAGAAGCTTTAGCAGAAGCTTCAGGTGCAAGGTGGGGACTGGATTTGACTTCAGGCTAGGTCTACAGACACTCAAGAAGTTTCGTATCTCCAAGTGGCTTCAGCTGAAGCTGCAGATCCAGGGTGTGGTCCACTCCTGAATCAGGAATATTGGTACTGGGGAGTTCTTTATTCCACAGAAACCTAAGCAGAAGTGGTTGAGTCAGAGTGGTGATCAAATCATAATTTAAACAGATCCATAACCAGCAACGAGACTGAATCAGTAATAAGAATTCCCTCAACAATAAGCCCAAGACTGAATTAATTCTCCACAGAAGTCTGGGAACTTCAAAGAACTAACACCAATACTCCTCAAATTATTCCATAAAATAGAAAGGGGAGTTTATACTACCCTAATAGCAAAACTGAAGACATAAAGAAGAAGAAAATTACAAAATGTGGCTGTGTGTTCCTGCGGTATAGAAGTTTTTATTAGTTATGCGTAAAATAATTGTTTTATGCACCATTGGGTGAGGAGTTCCCTAGGTCTTGGTGTTTTGTATTGTCTTCAGGTGTTGGATTTATATGGGAGATGCTTGATTGCTCAGGAGCTGCATGTACTATCAGTAGAACATCGGAGGAGTTCTTAATTAGTAAAAACACCTGAGCTCAGATGCTCAGGGTTCCACTATCCATGGCATTGGCCATGAGGTGGTTTCTTCTGCTGAGGTTTCCTCTGGCAGGGTTTGTATCTATGGAAAAAAATGAAAATACCTCCATCTCTTCCTTGCTGAACCCATACCTGAGCTCAATAAAACATTAGTAAACCAAATTGAAGATAAAGAAAGATCTTTTATCATGACCAAGTCAATGTCAACATATACAAATCTGTAAATGTCATCCATCACATAAATAGACTCGGTGATAGAAATCATTTGATTTCTGCATCTCATTAGATGCAGAGAAGGTCTTGACTTCTTATTCTAATTTTATAATTCAAATATCTAATCTTCTCTGACCTAATTCTCTTCGTTTAATGTCCTTTTACTAAATTTCTTTACAAGGTTAAACAGAGAAGAGGAGACTGCCTTAGTTTCTTTCCCTATTACTGTGATAAAATATCAAATATAACTTAAGAGAGAAGAGCTTTTTTTGGCTCACAGTTCAAGGGTCCATCTTCATAGAGGAGTCTGGGCGGCAGGACCCACAAGGCAGAAAGCAGAGAACAATGAGGACCAGTGCTTGCCATCCATCTTTCTACTGTTTTTAACTTTAAAAATGTATCTCATGTTTTGCCTGTATATGTATCTGTGTACCTTGGGCATGCCTGCTGCTCTTGGAGGTCACACAAGTGTGTCAGATCCACTGGAACTAGAGTTGTAGACAGTTATGAGCCACCATGTAGGTGCTGAGAACCAAACCCAGGCCTCTGGAAGAACAGCAATTACTCTTAACTGCTGGGTCGTCTCTCTGGAATCCTTCTTTTTACTTTTTATTTTGAGACGGGATCTCACTAAGGTAAGATGATGGTGATGTTCTTTCATCCTTTTTCCTATTCATATGGTAAATTATGTTTACCAAGTTACATATGGTGGACCACTCCCGCTGACTTGATCATGGTGAATGATCCTTTCCATATGGTGTTAAATTCAATTTGAAAGTATTTTATTGAAAATTTTTATTAGTTCTTTGAGAAGTTCATATTTTGATTGTATTTCTCCCTTCCTCCAACTCCTCCTATATCCATTCTTACTTCCTTACCCATCCAACTTTGTGTCCTCTTTGTTTTTTGTTTGTTTGCTTGTTTGTTTTAGATCTTCAAGCCCAATTCGCACTGCCCAAATACTCTTCAATGTGTGGCCATCCATCAGAGGATGGTCAAATTACCAAGAGTGACACGCTTAAAGACAACTGAGTCACCGCTCTCAGCAGCTGTTGTCAATGTTTCCATGGCTAGGAGTGGGATTTCACACCCAGCTCCCTACCCACTGCCAGGTTAGTCCGTTTGGGGATTATAGAAATCTTACACACAGTGTGATAACCACTGTGTGTTCATATGTGCAGCTGCCCTGATGTAACCAGAAGACACTGCTTCCTTATAGTCATCCACTGCTTCTGGCTCTTACATTCTTCGCTTCCCCCTTCCACAATGAGCCTTGTGAAAAAGGGATATGGTATACATGTCCCATTTAGGACTGACCATTTCACAGTCTGCTGGGAGCAGCATGACTGTCCAGGTGGCTGCTTGACACAGTTCCAGCCTCTGGCATGCTACCTCTGACATTATCTGGCAATAACTGCTCTACAAATGGGCTTGCTATTCTTTGTATGTTGAACATACATTCTAGTCCTATAAATGGGACCCAGACAGCTGCCTCCATGGGAGCCTACTCTCTTTGTGGCCCCCTGATAAGAGAGAAGGAGGCTGAATCTAATGACCCTGAGGTGGAGGCCTTTGTGAGTGCCCTAAAAGCTGTTGCCCCTGGGTCGGCCTCACTAAACACAAGTCAACTCAGGAACAAGACAAAGTTGTGCATCAACTGTTCCTTAAAGAACTTTTAGGAACTATATGATGTGACCAGGTTCAGGGACAGTAATTATACTCCTGAGCCTGTGTTTCCTGAACCGGCTAGGGTTTACAGAGAGCCCCAGAAACAAGAAAAATGAATAGTCAAGAGAAAAAGGAATAGAGGCTGTTAATGCTAAAGAAACATATGATTGAAGTTTGAATACATATAGGGGAGAAGAACTAGAGAAAGCTTAAAATCTATAAACATAAAATTTCTGTCTAGCAACTTTTTGCCCTTCTGTCTGTTTGATATATGTTAAAACCACAAGCAGGGCACCCAGTGAACTGCCAGTGAGCCATTGTGGTGGAGGCTTTCTGAGAACAGGTTGGTAAATAAGCTGGTACAGTGAAAATTGTTCTTCCTCAGTGTACCAAGTGTGGAAAACCAGAAAAATGTAACCATGATTTTCCCATGAAACTTTGAAGGTGCTAGATCTTTATGAACTGTTAGATTTGCAATGTACTTTTAGTAAATAAAAGATTGGGCTGGCTCATGCTCAAGAGCAGCATAAGGAGAGAGAGAGAGAGAGAGAGAGAGAGAGAGAGAGAGAGAGAGGGAGAGAGGGAGAGAGGGAGAGAGAGAGGAGAATCCTCAAGCTCTGATGCTGTCCTGAGATAATCCGCTGTCAGCTTGTACCAGCTTTTGATTCCTGAATCAATTTTTCACACCGCTCCCAAGCATCCCTTTCTCAAGACTCTAACCTCAAGCTGAGGCTCACGACTTGGTCTCTTATTTTCTGCACGTTGACCAGTTGTGGGTCTTGGTGTTAATCATCGCCTACTGCAAATGTAAGCTTCTCTGATAAGGGTTGAGCGATGCATTAATCTATGTGTATATCAGTAATTCATTAGGAGTCTGTTAATTTAGCAAAAAACAATATATATATATATATATTTCTCCCATAGAACATATGACCTACCTAGTCATAGGTTCTTGGCCCTGATAATGGTGTCAGGTTTAGATTTCAATTTGTGGAGTGGGCTTTAAATCCAATAAGAAAATGGTTGATTACTCCCGTGACATTTATGCCACCATTGTATCACTGAGCCTGCCTTTCCAGACTGGTTACTATTGTTGCTTGCAGGGTCCACAGCTGGATAAGATTGATGATTAATTTTCTCTCCTGGTACTGTGCACAACAGTCTCTAGCACTATGAAAGCTATCCAGTAGGGATACAGATTCTAGATGAGTACCAGCTTGATTTCCCCATGATCTATAATTCAGTTGTGTGGTGGTTTAGCAATAAGGTCTTCCTGCCAATTTCTGGAGGATTACCAAGAGAATTGGCAACAGCTTATAATGTTTAGGGACAACTGACCAACAATTCTAAAAGAGGTAACCCATTCCTAGCACTGGGTTTTTATTTGTTGGCCTGTGGTATCCAATAGAGGCATTGTAACCCTGTTGTAAGGGTTACAAAGGGTTACAAAGAACTCCATTCTTTGAACTCTGGTCATCCATGTTCATTGCTGCTCTGTTCACAATAGCCAGGAAGAGTAAATAGCTTAGATTTCCATCAAATACTGCATGGATAATGAAAATGTGGAATATTTGCCCAGAACCAGAAAACAAATGTTGCATCTTTTCTCTCACTTGTGGATGTTAGCTTTGAATCTTCAGATATGCATTTGGAATACCTCTGTAGGTATTCCCACAAAGGTAGTCCAAATGGGTGGGATCATAAGGAAAGAGAGATAGAATGCAGTGGTATTGGGTTAAAGAGGAACAGAGAAGCTTAAATTGGAGTAAAAGATGGGAGGACAGGATGGAGAAGATACAGAGAAGGATAAATAACAACAAAGACCTTTCAAAAGAATTGCATAGAAACTTATTTCTTTAGAAGCTTCAATAAATAGATAGATAGATAGATAGATAGATAGATAGATAGATAGATAGATAGACAGACAAATGTAGAAGTTAGCTACAGTGCTTTTTTTATCCTCAACTTAAGGAAAGAGAAAAAGAAAGAAAGAAAGAAAGAAAGAAAGAAAGAAAGAAAGAAAGAAAGAAAGAAAGAAAGAAAGAAAGAAAGACAGAAGGAAAGAAAGAAAGGAATCTTTACTGCTCTTTTTGGCTGTCTTAAGCTTGGAGAGCTGGAGCTGATAATGAGCTGGACTAGTGTCTCAAACCCAATTTCTCCAACTGATGTTCTTCTAAGCAATAACCAACCAACCAACCAACCAACCCATCAATAATCAACCAACTAACAATCAAGCAACCAACCCTGGCTCTCAGAGTTTCAACCCTTATATACTCTAAGCAAAAAAATTCCCAGAAGTCCAAGCAGCATGTAATCCCAAGGACAAGCTACATGTGGCAAAACAGCTGCACATAGCCAAATTATAGCCACCAGCAACAAACAGTCCAAATCAAACTCATTATTATTCACCACACCCAGGATGGAAACAGAAACATAGCATAATGCAATTTTACCTTTTTAAAGAAACCAAAATAACAAAACTCCTGCCATGTGGAAGCTCCATCACTACTGGATATCTATAGGAAGATAGATAGATTGATTGATAGATAGATAGATAGATAGATAGATAGATAGATAGATAGATAGATGATGAATAGATAGACAGACAGATAGGTAGATAGATAGACAGACAGAGATAAAGTTAAAATGAAGTTACCTTATTGAGATTTTTATTCTCATCGAGAATAGTTCTCAAAGCCCCCCTACCTCTCGTCCTCTCTCTCTCTCTCTCTCTCTATCTTTATCTCTATCTCTATCTCCTCTATCTCTCTGTCTCTCTCCTTCTCTCTCACTCTCTGGGTCTTTATCTGGTTTTTGGTATGAGGAGAATACTGGTTTCATTAAAATAATTTGGAAGTGATCCTTTTCTATTTCACAGAATAATTTGAAGCATACTAGAATTAGTACTTTGAAGGTCTGGTAGAATTCTGCGTTGAATCCTATATCTAGCCTTGGGCTTTTTATTATTTATTTATTTATTATTTATTTATTTATTTAGATTATAATATATTTACACCATTTTTCCCTTTCCTTTCTCCTTCCAAATCCTACCATTTGCCCCATTGTTATTTTTCAAATTCCTAGCCTTTTTAGTAATTGTTGTTTTACACACACACACCTAAATACATAAGTATAACGTGCTCAGCCTGTATAACATTACTTGTATATATGTTTATTTTGTGTGTATGTTTTCCGAGTTGACCATTTGGTGTTGGATAAACCAATTTGTATGCTCTTCCTTGAGGAAGACCATGTCTCCTGCTCTCAGCATTCCTTAGTTGCATGTAGTTCTTTGCATAGGCTTGAAATTTCCTGGGCTTTCCTCTATCCAGATTAGCATGTCTATAGATGTCCTTGTTCAGTTCCTCTTTAGACTGTCAGTGAGACTTTATGGTGTGTAGCTTCTTACATGCCGAGTAGACACAATCTCACAGCAAGCTCCCTGTTTCTCTAGCTCCAACAGTCTATACAAATACCCTCTTCCACAGTGATCCCTGGGCATTGGGTGTGGGAATTGTAGATGTATCTCTTGGGACTGGGCTCCACAACTCTACATTTTGATTGGTTGCAAAAAGAAGCTTCTTTGATCAGGGGTGAAGACTACACTTACCTGTGGGTGTGAGGATAAATATTTAGAATGTAGGTGGGACTGTGCTAGTTTAGCAGAGCAGTAGTTGTAGGTTCTCCTCCGAGATCCATGCTGTCACTAGCACTAAGTAGTTCACTTATGGTTCTTGGACTTTCTTTAGTTGGGATGTTTCTAACTACAGCTTCTGTCTCATTGGTTGTTAAAGTCTGTTTAAATTATTTACTTGATTTTAGTTTAACTTTGGTAGGTCATAAGCATCTAGAACTGCATATTTTTCTTTTAGATTTAACTGTTTAGTGATTCTCTAAAACTCCTCACTGTCTATTCTAGTGTCTCCCTTTTTAATTTTATAAATTTGGATCATCTGTCTTGTAAGTACTCACACTTACTTACACACTTATTTCCTGATAATGGTCCATCAAAGAATGAAGAACCCAGGCTGAGATTGGAGGGTCCACAGAAAAGCTGTGGCAATTTTATTGGGAGCAATCAGACTTTTTATACCTTGATCAAAAACAGAACATAATGACAATTTCCAGGATCAATACCGTGATGGCTACCAGGATACAATAGTGTCTGCAAGCTATACAGAATATACAAGATTCACATTCACTTGTCCTAACAAGCTTTCATGCTGTCTTGACTACTAAGAGAACATACAGAGAAACACAAAGTGACCTAAAAGCTTCACTCCCTGAGAGATTTACATCAGTCTCCCAAGAACTAAGCACAAGGCCCAGTAGTCACCAACTCTTAGCTGAGAAGCCTAAGATGCATGCCTCTCGAGGCAGCTGGGTCAGGTCATCTTCCATGCTGTGTGTGTGTGTGTGTGTGTGTGTGTGTGTGTATGTGTGTGTCTCTGTGTCTCTGTGTGTGTCTGTGTGTGTGTGTGTGTGTGTGTGTGTCTGTGTCTGTGTCTGTGTCTGTGTGTGTCTGTGTGTGTGTGTGTGTCTGTGTGTGTGTGTCTGTGTGTGTGTGTGTCTGTGTGTGTGTGTGTGTATGTGTGTGTGTGTGTGTCTGTGTGTGTGTGTCTCTGTGTCTCTGTGTGTGTGTGTGTGTCTGTGTGTGTATGTGTGTCTGTGTGTGTGTGTGTGTCTGTGTGTGTATGTGTGTCTGTGTGTGTGTGTGTCTCTGTGTCTCTGTGTGTGTGTCTGTGTCTGTGTGTGTGTGTGTGTCTGTGTGTGTGTGTGTGTCTGTGTGTGTGTGTGTGTCTGTGTGTGTGTGTGTCTCTGTGTGTGTGTGTGTCTGTGTGCTAATTTGGATAAAGTTTATCACGATTGATAAGATTGTTAATCTTTTCAAAGAGTGAACTCTTTGTATCACTGATTCTTTTGTAATTTTTTAAATTTCTGTTTCATGAATTTCAGCCTTGATTTTGATTACCTCTTTCCATCTATTGTTCCCTGGGGTCACCCAGCAGACAGAAGTCCCAGAGGAACCGGGCAATCCTATGGGACAGGAAGGAGCAGTACTACCTTGCAGTATGAGGAAAGGCCTGAAAATTTTCTCAATTAAATAAATTGAAAAAAGAGAGGAGTCAACTTTTAAAACTATAAATGAAAGTCACATTATAATAGATATAACAAAATACAAAAATCATAAAGAAATACTATAAACAATTATATGTCAACAAATTGAATAACCCATAAAAAAGTTAATAATTCATGTATACATGTAACCTAATGCTGGGTGCTATGGTATATACCTGTAATCCTAGCACTTTGGAGATTAGGGCAGAAGGATCAGGAGTTTAAAGCCAACCTGGATTACATGAGACACTGTGTCAGAAAGAAAGAAAGGAAGGAAGAAAGAAAAGAAGGAAGGAAGGAAGAAGGGAATGAAGGAAGGAGGAAAGGAAAGAGAGAGAGAAGAAAGAAAACAAAACTTATAGCTTCCAAGACTGAATCATGAATAGATAGAAACTACGAACAAATCAATGAGTAAGAAGTTTGAATTAGTTAACAAATAACTATTAAGTGGAAAGTCTTAAGATGATGGTTTCTCTGATGGATTAAAACATGTATTTTCAAGAAAATTAGCATCATTCATTTTGAATTTCTCACAACTTTAAGAATAGTCCCTCTTCAAACTCTAGGATTTTGCTTGAGACAGAAATCACATCTTTTAGAAAGCAGTAAGTCTTACTCCATGTAAATATCTGACTTTGAGGCTGTTTTCCTAACAGAGGGGGCTGGGCTGGAATGATGAGCTCTTCTCACTGTGTAATTCCAGCTTTTGCTTTTCTGTACTCTCACGAAGCACCTTTTCTTGTTACATTCTAAGTAAAGAAGCCCAGTGATCTCCAAAAAATAGATAAAGCAAAAACCTTAAGAGACGAATACACTTGAAATGTCATTTGGCAAGCCTTATATGGCACAAATAACAAAGAGAGAAAAGAATATTATAGGAAGACATAATTCAGTAATTCAGGCCAGTATCCTTGCTGGATATAGACACAATAATCCTCAGAAAAAGGGCAAACTGATTATAACAGACATTAAAAGAATTATATAACATGATTAGATGGGATTTATCTATAACAGACACAAATGACTTGTACATGAAAGCCAGTAAATACAATAAACCACATTAACAGGATGAAAGACAAAAAATAACTTAATAAATTCAATAAATTATCAAATGCATCTGAAAAATTTAGCCCACATTCATAATTTCAAAGACTCTCAACAAAATAAATGCAATGGAAATGTAGAACAACATACAGTGGACTAGAGAGAGTCCAGCTTCTAACATGCAATGTTCATGGTGGTAGAAGAGCAAATTAAAAATTGTATTTAGCTAGGTATAGTGTGCTTTAACCCTAGGACCTGGCAGGCTCACTACAAATCATCTCCTGACTCTTTCACATGCACCATTATTTAACCCATCAAAATTCAGATCACGAATGGCTAGCAGAATATTTTTATTAGGTTTAAGGTACATTGGCTCATAGTAAAGTGAATATGATCTTTTTAAAAACAGCAGTTCCAGCTTAGTGAATACTATCCCTGCTTTCCCTTTCTAAAGAGATTTGGATTAATTAGTAAACATTCAGCTTTTCACAAAGCTGGGAATGCCACCTCAGAAGCTGCCACAGTTTGGCTCCCCACGTGGACTTACGTAACTGGTTATGCGACTGTGCCTGAACTCCGGAGAAAATGCACCGCACTGGCTCAGGGCTGAGCAAGATTTGCTTGTGTTTCCATTTGCGTTCATTAGCCTGCTATGGATGTTAGAAAAGAGTGAAGCAATCATGTACATTATTATTCTTTCCTATGCAAATTTAATCAGAATTTCTTGTGTCAAAATATGCTACCTTTCACTTACCGAAAGGCATTTTAGTGTGACTTACATGAAATATCAATTTAATAATATTTAATATTTCTCATGTTTTATGTTTTTTTCTAATCTTCACTGTAGATGCATTAGCAAGTTGGGCCTTATTTTCTAATTCTTTGTTTAAGACTAAGTTATAATCCAAGATTGTCCTTAAGTATCAATTGAGCAACAAAGAAAACAGACATTACTCCATGTAGGTGGTAGTGCTGGTATTTTTTGCCAACTCATTAGATAGAAAGATTAAATAGGGAGACAATCTGTAAGATATTAGACAATAACACGAATAATTGGAAACAGAACTCGCAAGCATAAAGGAACCACACATCACTGACAAGAGTCACAGCTAACACCACATTCAAGAGTGAAAAGCTGAAATCACTCCTTTAACATCAGGAACAAAGACACCCATTCCCACCACTCCTATTCACCTGATACTGGAAGACCTGACTGAGAAAGTGGACATGACAAAGAATTCAAAAGGTCTCTAGTTTTGGGTGTGCCACATCCTGCTTGGCTTGGGTTCCAGAACCATGACCAGAGGTGATGAGGGAATGAATAAGGTACAGACAGTGAGGAAGGACAAAGACATGGATACAGACAGTGTGATCAGGTGGGTTGGGCTCTCTGATGGAGAAGCCGCATCACCCAAGGCTCAGCATGTGTAATACACACAGCTGAGCAAGGAGCAGGTTAGCTAAGGAGCAGGCTCTGCAGGGGAGCAGTCTTCAGGCAGTAACTACGCCGTGGGAGACAGCAACGGTGACACTTCCGTCCACACTGCCCACATGTGCACACACAGAATGGAAGAGTAAGTGTCTCTCTGTGATGAGAATATGATCATCTATAGAAAAAAGCTGAAAGTCCAAGATGTTGCATGTACAGCACATGTACATACACATTAGAGATAAAACAAGTGTGGCTCAGTAGCAGAATGAATGGTCGTCATAGAAAAGACTTTGCGGTTCCATATAATAACGCCAAGGAGAAAAGTAAACGGAAAAAAGCATGTCTAAGAATGTTAAAACACAAAATATTTTAGGATAAAATTTGGATGTATTGCTGCCAGGAAACTGAATTGGTACAATCATTACATAAAACAGTACAGAAACTCCTCAAACTGGCTATAGAATTACACGAGGTGGCAATCTTACTCTGGGATGTATACACTGCAACACAGAAATGTCACCACCCAAAGCCATCCACAGTCATCTTCTTTCAGAATCACTCCCAGAAGTGAAGAGCTGCAAACAGCTTGCATGTCAGTGGAGGAATGGATTGTAAAGAATTAAGTCCTGTCAGTGGGCATACTAGATACACTAGAACATTCTTAGTCCATCACACAAATGAACATTCTCTAATTTGCAGCAGCAGTGGGTGAATGTGGAGGGTATTTGTCTATGGGAAACAAATGGAGGGAAAAGATCAGTACTGTATGATCTCACTTATAAATATGTCTAAAAAAGTACATCTCGGGAATTAGACAGAATAATCCATGGGTGTAAGGGGCTAAGTGTTGGGACTTCTAACATGTTGATGAAGGGTACAAACTGCCGGGTAAAATATGAGTGAGTACCGAGGAGCCAAGGCACAATCGAGTGACCATAGTTAGCACCATCCTGCGTGTGTAAATTATCGTTAAAGTATCTTAAGTGTTATTGTCACCTACAGAAACACACACATATAATCACACACGTGCGCACACACACTCGAGCAAACACACACTCACACAAATGGCAACTATGCTAAGTAAAAGAGGGTGTTGGAAAATTTCTCTGATAATCATTTCACAGTAAACGTATATTTCAAGGCAGACTCTAGAGCCTAAATATATAGAATTTTATTTGTCAATTAAAGGTCAATAAAGCCAAAGGCAGACAATAAAAAAGAAAGAAAAGAAAAGAAAAAACGGATAGCTGGAGATAACACATCATATAATTGTGTGAGTGAATGAAACCTTGGGGGGTTGGCAGTGAAGCTCCATGTGCACAAAATGGTCCCTGTATAGTCTCTGGTCCACGGGGAATTCTCATAAATGGTCATTTTATGAGGGAGCACTTGGGTGAATAAACGAGTATATATGTGGGTTGTAGTTCTCCTATGTTGTCTCAACTGTTGTCTGCCTCCCTAAATTCTATGGACGTCTCTTCCATATGAAGAACTTTCCGGGTATAATTATGTGTAATGATGGATAACAATTCATTCGTGTGTGATGGGAAATGCTTGATTCATAAGTATATTCTCTTCATCTGACAAATCGACTTCTGTCCACCATTGCAAGGGGCGTCATTCCAGCCCCAACCAAGATAAGAAGACTGTGGATTATTTAACATAACACATCGTTCATCTTGATTGTTGGGCTCACCATGGTGCCAGAATCTAAAAGGGAGGGAGAAACAGGACGATGTTTTCTACAATAATGCTTGAAAAGAGAAAGCAAGAATGAGTAAGCCTGAGGCTGGGGTTAAAATGTGTGGAAATCAGATTCAAGTATGTGTAAGTCAAGCACTCCCCAGCACCCATATCTCTGCCATTTCCTTGAAAACAGGACCCACGGCATTCAATGCTCTGTCAGCATGTGACTTCACTGTTCTCCAGGCACACATCCCAGAGGCTGCTGTTTCTTCTTTCCAGGTTCTTGGTACCAAGGGACTGTCAACCCATCCATGGGGCTAATTTATACATTGGAAAGATCGCTCCTATTCTCACGTGTTAATATAGTTTTTTCCACTTTACAATGGAATTATAGAGACTGAAGGACTAGTTAAAATCCCCAGATAATATGCTTATTTCTGTCGTCTAGTACAAGAAAGTTAATATCCTTGATTCCTAGTTTTTTCTCAGAAAATTGGGAACAACAGTGTCATCTCTACCTATTCTCACAACAGATAACAGGATAGAATATGGGAACATATGAGATAAATATGAGACATAACAATATCAGAAATGAGGGCTTTTCACTTATGAGAAAAAGTCAGTTATGACTGATGACAAGAATTTTTATTATAAGGATATAAATGAAGGCTGGAGAGCTGGCTCAGACATTGAGAGTGATGGCTGCTTTTCTGGAAAACATGATAGTTCCATTCCTAGCACTCAAACAGGCCAGGTCATACTTCCAGTAACCCCAGCTCCAGGGGATCGAGTGCCCTCTATGGCCTCCATGGGCACCCACATACACATATCAGACACTCACATAGATACAGACAAATAATATACAGAGATAACATACATACACATACAAATTAAAATAAAATAAATCCTGTTTTTAAACATACAGATGAAAGCACACTGGAATCCACCTGTGTGGAAGCACCTTCACTGGGTGCCTAACTACTCACCATTCCACACCCTTCAAACTCAATTTCCTCATCTCTCCTGGGAGTGTCAATAATGGGGTGTCTAACAGGACTCTTGTGATGAATAAATCAAAGAAAAAGTCACTCTACCCCAGAAGTTACACCAGGAGTGAGCTATTTTAGTTTCATAACTGACAGCTGGAACGTGCTACAGGACCAGAACCCCTCCAACTCTAGACTCACGTGGCACTTTCATTGTACGGTGTCTGGTCAACCCATCGCCATTGTCGATGACCTGGATCCCACAGCCCTATAAAATAAGCAGCATTGTTCTCCAGGGTCCTGGTGATGAAATCCTAAGAGGAAAGAAAGAAACAGTACTCAGCCTGAATTGAGCACTCCTTTCCTGTTACCCAATTTTAAATGATCTTTCAAAAAATATTTTAATGATACAAAGTTACAGGCTTCAATATGATGCACATAAACAAATCCAAAATAATCAAACCATAGTTCATCTCTGTAAACCCTTAAACCAAAGTTTAGATTAATACACAATAATTGTATATTTTAGAGGTACACTGTGCTATTTTGACTGATATTTTTCTGGTCACACCAAAATGAGGGGGATAAAAGTATCAAGGAATAGAGGAGCACCACTAGGGGCTGGAGAGATGGTTCAGTGGTTGAGAGCACTGGCTGCTCTACCAGAGAACCTGAGTTAAATTCCCAGCAACCACATGGTGGCTCACAACTATCTATAATGCAGTCTGATGAACTCTTCGGTCAAACAAGTGTACACCCAGTTAGAGCACTCCTGCATAAATAGCAGGTCTCTGCTGCCTAATCAGGACACAGTCAAAGTCATCACTCATAAGCCTGATTTCTATAATATTGGAAACAATCTGTGTCCATGATTGTAATGAATTCTCATCTCAGACTCATTCCCCTATTTCCTTCACTAACAGCATTCTGGAAAGTTGCACATGAGAGAATTTTTATTTTACTTTCATAACTTAAGGTGTTTCATTTCTGACTGCTAGTTGTGGCTCTTCCTGATTGGATTTTGTTTCCTGTGTGCAGTTCTGTGCCCTTCTCTGTGTAGAAGTTTGTTTCTGGTTGTGTTTAAAATAATGTTTTGTGCACTGTTGAGTGTGGGTCTCCCTAGGTCTTGGCATTTTATATTGTCTGCAGGTGCTGGATTTCTGTGGGGTTTGCTGAGGAGTTCTGAATCAAAAAATAAAAAGCAAACACAAAGAACACCCAAGCTCAGACCCATGTGTTTCTAGTGTCCAGTAGAGCGCTTGCTGTGAGGTGGTTCCCTCTGAAGAGGTCTAGAAGCGTTCGCACATATGAAAGCTTCTCCTTGCTGGGCCAGCGCAGCAACTATGACTGCACTTCTCCGCTAGAGCTGGTGCTATAGAAAGCACTGGAGTGCTGCGATAACAAACCGGTCTTTCAAGCAGAAACATTTCCTCCTTCCCTCTGCCCTCATGTCCTGTATTTCTGTGGCCATGGTTCCTTGAGGGCTGTTTAGTTTAGAAAGAGGAACGAGGTGTTGGATGCACAGGCTGAAACAACCTTCCCTGCCTATCTAGGGAAAGCTTTGTGCACAGCACCAACACCCGAGTAAATAAAATTCCGTCTTGATAAAAAGAGGCAGACAGCAGCCTGGCTCAGCCCCACTCTCTCCCAGGGTGCACCTGTTGCTCCTTGCTGTGGATCACCAGCAGATGGGCGCCCATGCTGGAGCACGCCTCCTCACTCACATTCCAAGATGCTGAGCCAGTGGGAGTGAAGTAGCAGTGGGAACTAAATGGCTTCCAACCCTTTGGGCAACAGCTCCAGGCTTTATCTTTGGGGAAGAAGGAAATGTGAGTGCAACGTAATAAAGTCATTTTAACAGCTGTGGTGTGCAGAGACCAGGAGGAAGCTGAGACTCCCGAGTTCTCCAGGGGCAACAAGGAGCCCCTCACCCCTGGGTGCCAAGCAACCCAAGTCTACCTCCACCAGCACTGATGTCAGGCCCTCTTTGTCCTCCTGGGGTGCTTTCAGAGAAGCCAGAGAGACAGAGTGTAAATAACACCTAGAGGCTGAGGGCACAAGGCTAAACAGTCCGGGTCTCCAAAAAATAGAACCCATCATAGCGAGAACCAGAAAGCTTCATATTGTGTATGTCGTATTTAAACAAAATGTATCAATAACCTTGGCAGTAAAATTCTGCCAGAGATTTTTCCATTACTAATAATAAAAATACTTGATAAAAATATTTAAAAATTCTAGAAATGAATGTAGAATGGAATGCCTCAGCAAAGTCAAAAAGTAAGTAAAAACCAAATATGTGTAAATAACTCCTTAGATCTGTAATAATGTGTTTTTCAATGTGTTTATAAAAGAAAAAAATTAATAGAATTTTTACATCACTGATTATACTAGAATGGAGATGACAGAGAAATAAGTTAACTGGAGAGACAAAATCATAGAAATTTAATTAACTAACAGAGGCAAATAAACAGTTTCCCACCATAATCCGTAATCTTACTATACCAAATACAAGAGGTGTAAAGTATAGAAAAAATAAACAAATATTGAGAAACACATTGTGCAAAGACACAGAGATCTGTTAGCTTGCTAATGTAGATCCATATGTGTTAGACGGATTCCAAGAATGTCAGAGATGGGGAAGCATCAAACAATGGGAGGAGCTGGAAGAATAAATGGCTGAAGCAGGCAGTGCTAAGTGAGGAGCTGAGTGGTGAACATAAACAAGGCTCAGACAAAAGAGAGTACTGTGCTCTATATGAAGAAGTTAGGTAGATATAGGTAGATACAGTGTTCTGTCTCCTGGGAACCCTAACCCAGTGATCCACTCTAGTATGGGCTATATATGGAAACATCCTTCCTAAATTATACTCTGGAAAATGGAGGAAAAAGATCAATTTTTATTTTTAAATAAAACATAATTATATCATTTTCCTTCTTCTCTTCCCTCCAATCCTGCCATGTTCCCTCCTCCTTCTGAAATTCATGACCTATTTTTCTTTAACTTTTGTTGTTTATAAGAGCTATAGACAATTAACACCTGCTCACAGAGAGAATTTCTACTCCAGGGATGAACCTTCTAAGTGGTTATCCAATACCAAGGGGTCAGCCTTAAAAAAGTTATGCTTTAAATGGCCTGCCTTAGGTAGACCATCAATTGATATTGACAGTCAATAATAATTTTAATAGTGTAGACCCTCTGTACAATGTGATTAAACTAGCATCTCACACCTTTCATCTTCATCCCCACAAAAAATAACCCAAATATAATCATTAGAAAAACACCACATTTTCATAGAGGAATATCCTACCCTATACCAGATCAGTCGTCCTCAAAGCTGCTGATCAGAGTCATTTAAAACAAGGATGTTCTGAAAACTTATCCCAACCCAGAGGAGACTAAAGAGATATGACAGCCAGATACAGTAGCGGTGTCCCAGCTGAGAGTCTAGTCATCATGAGCTTCAGTCACTGGTGATGTCAGTATTCATGCGCCAGGTGTGGCAACCACGCTTGCTTATAGAAAATGTTCATATAGGGGACAGTGTACATCACATGAGGTTAGAACTATATCGTTATATCATCACATTAAATCTTATATGAGTATAAAAATGTTCTCACAAGTCTATTTAATACTTTAAGTAATTCACATTTTGTGATGCAGTTCTTCATTAATCTCATCGATAATAACTGGGATGAGAAAGAGCAAGTGTGCTGAGACAGTTCAGAAAGAAGAAGAAGCTAGAGAAATCTGAGAACAATAGAACCTTCTTCACAACCAAGATTTGTGTAGACAAATGGAGGCATATGTGTCAGACTTTGAGGTCTGTTGTAAATGTTCACGAGAACTCCATTCTCAGTACACGCCACCTGGAGTCTATTGGAAATATCTGTGTGGGACCGTTACACTTACAGCCAGCAGCCACACGCTGGGCACATTGATTCTTACCTTCCACTGGTGAAGGGTGTTTTGTGCAGTTTAATTCTGTGTGGATCACATCTTTTAGAGCTTTTTTTTCTTCAACAAGTTGAGTATATTTTTGAAAATAAACTGAAAAAGAAAACCAGAACCAAATCATTCATTTTCATACGAGAATTATAGCTTTCTGTTTTCTACTTAACTGTTACAAAGATCTACTAAGACCTCATTACCTAAGTAGATGGAGCCTGACTATTATTTCCATCACTCCAAATTCAATGAATATCTCACCTTTTGAAAACAACAAATACCTGCAGAACTCATAGAAAGACCAGTGATTTAAAAGAGTTTGGGGAACCCCATGGAAGAGGAGGAAAGATTGTAAAAGCCAGAGGGGGTCTAGGAGACCAGGAGAACACAGTTCACTGATCAACAATGCCGGACTCATATTTGCTCACAGAGACTGAAGCAGCAAGCAAATAGGCACCAGGGCCTCTGCATATATCTAAGGGCTGTTAGCTTGGCGTTTTTGTGGTACTCCTAACAATGGGAATGGGGTGTCCCTGACTCTTTTGCCTGCTGTTGGAACCCTTTCTGTCTTATTGTGTTGCCTCTTACAGCCTCAATAAGAGAGCTTTTGCCTTGTCATTCTTTAATATAATACTTTTATTAATAACTTGAGTTTCATACAATATATCCCAATAGCACTCTCTTCCATTCCTCCCTGGTCCTCCCTCCTACCCTTGTGCTCTAAAAACAAACAAACAAACAAAGCAAAACAAATAGAAGAAAATTAAGCAGGCTACACTGATCATGGACATTCACTTGGCCTATATTAGCCTTGGTTTCAGTATGTTGAAGTTTGACTTCACTGCCCAAACTCGCAAGCACCCAGACATCATGCAGACACCAGGGCCTCCTGCAGGCACCAAAGCTTCCTACAAGTGCCTGGACATCATGTAGGCACTTGGGCACCAGGCAGGCACCTAGACATCCCATAAACACCAAGGCATCCTGCAGGTCACTAGATGTCTCACAGGCACCTGGACATCCTGCAAGTACCAGGGCCTCCTACAGGCACCTGGGCATCCCACAGGCACTAAGACATCCCTCAGATGTCATGGCATCCAATGGATGCCCAAGCATCACACAGGAACTTAGCCAGTCCATGGCACTCGGACATCCCTCAGGTACCAGGGCCTCCTTCAACACCCAGACATGCTGCAGAAGTTGGGGCTTGTAGCCTAAAAGCCACTTAAACTGAGCAGTTTTTTTTTTTTTATCGCAAACCTGACTAAGAGAAAGACAAGTGGTCTAGATACTGGTAAGACAGTTCTGACAAGACACATCTGCTATGGTGATGAGAACTCCACCCCACAAGGGAACTCTTTCTGCAGACAAGGTTACCAGTTGTTTTTTGGAAAACCACACTCTATCTTAAACATAAAAACTGTTTCCTTTAGAGTCAGCACAGAGAAAGCTGGTTCTTCTCGAACCAGACAAGTCTATATGTTGTGCTGTGCTGAACTTGGTACTGTAAGTCACCCAGGTGGTGCTGGTTATGGAAGCATGAAGGGTTCTTTGGAGAGCAAATGATGCTTTGCACTATGAGAGGTCATTGGTAAATGTGCAGCCTCAGAAGCAGTTGAAGGAGCAGAATGAAGGGCTCATGCAGATAAGTTGAGGGTTGGTACCATGAAGAGAGCCCAGGAGAGGCTATTGGTGAACATTCAGTCCAGTTGTAGCAGAAGACCCCAGTGTTCTGAAGATTCCAGTACCATGAGATGACCACCAAGGACAGTAGCAGCAATGGACAGAAGCCACGTGGAGCCTAGAGGACAAGCTGTGTGCTGCAGGGAGCAGAGCCAGAGAAATGACCCAATCCCTTGAAAGGAGCACAGAAGATTGAGAGTGAATTCAGATAATTGGATATTGCTGCTGTCCAAAGACATTGTGAAAAGTTTGATAGATGTTTGATTTCATTTGTTACAATGCACTACCAAGTCTCGAGATTGTTCCTCTAGTAAATAGTTTTGCTGCTGTAGTGATAATCGTGTTGTAGAGATGAAGCAATTTTTTGTCTTATACAGAAAGAGGGAAATGATGTGGAAGTTTATTTTTAATTATATATAAAATAATTGTTCTGTGAACTGTTGGCTGAGGAGCTTTCTAGATGTTTTTGTATAGTCTGCAGGTGTTGGGTTGATGTCGGGCATGTTTGATTGCTAATGACCTGCACGTGCTATCAGCACAACACCCAAGGAGTTCTGGATCAATAAAAACACCTGAGCTCATATTCTTGTGGTTCCACTGTCCAGTATGGCAATTTGCATGGTAGTGGTTCCCTCTGCTGAGATCTGGCAGGGCTTCCACATATGAGAATGCCTCCTTGTCATTCTTGGTGAACCACTACAGCAGTGTACAATTATGCTGTCCTGTTTTGCTTACTTTTTTGCCATGGCTTCTCATTGTCTTCTATAATCTCTATTTCCTCCATCCACCCCTTTAAAAATGTAACACTCCCTACAGTCCTGCTGTTATGCCTCCTCTTCATACAAAGTCTTCCCAAGTTACATTATGTATTGCTACAGACTTGTCTGCTGCCTTTAAGTGGGTGGTTTTGTGCTCACTAAACACAAACATATTAGTTTCAACTCAACATGCCCGAAACTCAAATCAACATCTACCAACTTAATCCTGTGACTTATCATATCTTGTCTACATCTTTGAACAACTTCATGGTTACTGAGTTTACATCATCAGAATATTAAAGCCACACTTTAGTTCTTGGATCCCTTAATTCCTAGATCTCAATATTCAGCAAGAATCCCCTTCTTTGGTCCTATACTCCTTACCATTGAAAGCTGTGTCCTCTCATGTTCTTCAAATACATATATCATTATCAGGTTTTAAATTAGCCTTCTCATTTCTCTCTTTGTCCTCATGGTTGTATTTTCAAATTCCTATCAAAGCACCATCAAGAACCCGAGATTTCCTAGATCAGTTCTCTATTAGAAATGTTGCAATGGTTCTCCACGACTGTGACACATTGCGACCAATGACCACAATTTTTAACTTCTGTATCCACACGCCACTGCAATATGATTTTGCAATTTTCCAGATTTAAAAAGAAGTGAGGTCTTCTGTGTGAGTTGCCTCACAGACTTCCCTTGGCCGAGAAAATGTGCAAAATCAACTCTGAGCTACTACCAAGGTAAAATTTTTTTGGAGGTCTGGCTCATGGTCATCCTGAATGAAGCCACCATGTCAACAAGCCCAGGCCATCCTAAGGAATCATGTAAAGGTGGGCCATACTGTTAGTCATTCCAGCTGGCCTCCTCCTCAGAGTGGGTACTGACCACATGCACATGCCTAAGTTCATCTAGGGCCAGAGGAGGCTCACAGCAGAGGTCAGCCTAAATTGCCAAACCAGAGAAACATAAGATAAATAGTTATTTTCACTCATAAAATTTATACTGATGTATTAAGTTAGAAACGCATACTTGATTAAAAGAAATATTATTTAGGAGGAAAAATCTAAATTTTTTGTAGTGGGGCACAACTCATGCCCTGCATCGTGTTTGTGTCTGCCAAGGGAAATGTCACTTCTTAGTTCTTAGCACTGTGAGCTTCAGCCACACATGCGTCTGTTTCCCACACTCTGATACGCCTTCACACCTGTGACGTTCTCGCTGCCCAGAGCTCTCAGTTCTACATAGCATCTCTTCTAGGAAATCTATCTCAGCACAACACTTTCTGGACAATGTTGTAGACACTGTTCTTTATTTTCATCGTATTTAGATGATTTTTTTACATAGTCCAGGCTAGCTCCACACTCTCTGTCCCCCATCTTGATATCCTGAGCAGCTTGGGGCAATAGGAGTGGCGGGCCACTATACCTGGCTGGCACTGAGTCATTGCCTTTCCTCTAAATCGCTTGAGAACAGAGTCGGTGTTCTTCCTGGACTCTGTCTGACATACATTAAGTGGCTATTAGCTGATACTAAATGTTCAAACGAATGAGTAAAACATGCTAAATGTTCCAGCTGGCATACATTTTGAATTCTTCATAAATTTCCTACTGTGTGATGAGCAGATATCAACCTATTTTCTCAGTCAGCTTCTAGAGTTCACATAATCCTGAGTAGGACCGAAGTAATTGGGAATTAGCTAAGAACATTTCTTGGATAATATCTTGCTAGTTTCTTCATGTCGACAAGCTCACTCCAAAATGAAGGAGCCCTGTAGACATGCAACTTGACTTCTCAGTGCGCCTGAGAAAATGTAGACTGAACCTCGAGTTTAACAAAGACAACAGCCCACAACGTTTACTCCATGACCCCACACATACACTCATAATGCGCCTCAGTTTCTCTAATGACAATGGATTCCTTTTTTTTTTTTTAGAAGACAATGGCTAAATGCAAGGACAGTGGGAAAGTCAGCATGGAGTCCCTTCAATTTTCTTTCCCTAGAGAATATTTCTTCCTCGTCCATACCTGCCGACGGCTACAGAGGACCCTCTTTTCATCTAAGGCAGATATCGCCTATTGATTCGTTGGGGTACTTACTGATGAAGGCCACCAAGAATGAGATTGCCAACAGCAGGGAAAGTGCCATGAGGGATGTGAAAAGCAGTGAGGGGGACCCAGGCTTCCGTGGATGAGGGGTGGGTTGTACTTTGGGAACTGGAAGGAGAACCACATACATTTCATGAGTGATAAGTTCTGTCCTTGTTTCTGCTTCCCCCCCCTTCTCTCTTTTCCCCCATGACACATAATGACTAATAGTATGAACATTTATAATAATAGAAAATTAAAGTCCATTGTAAAGGCGTTACAAAATGCATAGAAAGATCAGAAAAATTGTATACACACACACACACACACACACACACACACAAGAAATGCTTTGATCATATAATTTCAGCAGATATTTTTGGTGGTCAGAGGAGTAACAAGATAGAGTCTCACTATAGAGTCCTGGATGGTCTGGAATTTATTATATAGCCCCTACTGGCCTCAAATCCACAGTCAGCTTCCTGCCTCTGCTTCTGGAGGGCTGGGATTACAACACACCAGGCCTTTGCAGCACAGTTTAGAATGTTTGTGCACATAGTATGTTTTTCCACATGGTGACACAACATAAACACTGCTGTCTGGTCTATGACTGTCATTTTACACAGTGTGGTAAATACATTTTCGTGTCACTGTAAATTCTTCCTTGGTGTTCTTTACTATAGTTGCAGCATGATTTAATTAAACAACTTCCAGGTGTCTGAACATTAAATACACATATGCAATAGGAGATGAATATTTCTGGATGGACAAGGTGGCGCATGCCTTTAATCCCCGCACGTTGGAGGCAGAGGCGGGTGGATCTCTGTGTAGACAAGGACAGCCTGGTCTACAGACTGAGTTCCAGAACAGCCAGAGTTACAACAGAAAAAAATGTGTCTTGGAAAAAAATTCAAAAGAGAGAGAGAGGGAGAAATAAAAAAGAGAGAGAAATATTTCAAATCACATTATGCTTCTTTAGCATAAGGTTAGTCTGCAGTTGTCATTTCATGGCTGGAAACACCATGAACATGAAAACACCAATAAACATAAAATAAATAAGGGTTAAAATTAAAAATTGAAAACAAGAATAGAAGGGAAATTTTAATATTAACCACTGTGATTTCATTTTCAGAGAAGGTATTTCCATGTATGTTCATTTATATGTAGCAGCAAATGCAGCAAGATACAAGGTACAGTTTCTGTAAATGCCAAGATGAAAAGCCATGCCAAGAGAGCTTTCCTTTCTCACTACACACCGCTGTAGCCCATCAGGCAATCTACAAGCAATTCAATCACCTGGGACTTCAGTAAAACCCTAGACATGAGCTCTCAGGGAATCAATCACCGGAAGTTTTTTAATAACCCTTTCTTATCCTCCCACCAACATTAAGTCCAGAAACATTTGTTTTTTACCTGCTGGAGAATCTGAGTAGCTGCCTGAGGAGTTGGATTCATTCTTGAACCTCACTTCTGCATAAGTGATTTCTGAAGCCATATCAACACCGGCTCCTTCCCAAAACGCACCTGGCCTCCTCCCTAAAACTCGTGATGTGTGAGACCCAAACAGGATGATAAGTTGTCATCTCACACAGTTGTATGAGGAGAGGCGTGTCCCACCAGGATATGCCACATGAGAGTGAGATACCACAGCAGGGAATCACTCAGGCCGCTTACAGAGGGCCAAACTCTTAAAACAAGAAAACTATAGTCAGAGCCCTCAAACCTACTCAGCAGGGATATGCAAATACTATAAAGTGGGAACTCAGAGAGGAAGGAAAGAAATAGGAGGAGGAGAAAAGAGGAACCCCGCCTTTAGAGAAGTCTGTTCTAAGAACCTGAAGCAAACGGAAAGCTCGTGCACTTCCACATGCAAACATGTTTTCTGGCAACCAGACAACATGAGCAAACACCTAAGACATGGCATCGATTTTGACTCAACAGGTAAGTTCTGATACCATACCCTAGAGGACCATTGGCCCCTGAATCGTATGTGGGCTCCCCATTCCACTCCGCGGCCTCCAGGGTGGGGAAGGCAGAGCTCACATCCTGCTCCTTCTGAGGCTGCCCCTCTGAGAGCTCTGCCTCCCACTGCAATTCACAGCTGACCTCATGGGGACTCTCCACTCACTTTGCTACTGCCCACATCCTGAAACAGCTCTGCTTAGCAGGGGGAGGAGGTGTTGTGGGAGGAGGAGGTCTCACATCACATGACTCTCTTCCCTTAATACCCTACCCTCCACCCCACCCACACTCCTCAGCACAAGCTCCAGGCTTTACAGGACTGACTTGAACAGTTGGGCAGTTCAGAGAATCCATTGATCGCAGTGTGTGAGAGGGGAATCTTAGATTACTTACTGAGGATGGGGTCATTTGAGTCCCTGACCCAGACATCTTCCAGCTCATGCTCACATGCTCAGCCTTCAGTTCTACTGAATATTTCTCTTGTTGGAATATGTTCCAGCTACTCCAATACACCTACACATAATGAGCAAACAAGTACATGGGTACAGAATCACAAATACACACACGTTTTGTATTTCTAGGTTTTCTCTTACTTTTGTACCCAAACATAGTGAAAACCGTAGGGTCATACCATTATCTCTGACTTTAATGTAATGCCATGAGTTTCATTTTATTTCCAAAGTTTGTTTCCATGGGTAAAACATGTGTGTTCCTTATTTATACCTGAAGCTCTTCCTTGATAACCTCATGGGTGCCACCCGTCCCCATCCCACAGTGTAACCTATCCTTCACTAGGAAGTGTGCCTCTGCAGGATGGGCTCCAACCATTAGGTCAGGCCTGGGTCTCCTGCACTGACGCCTTCCTCTCTTTAGCTGGAAGTTATTTCCCAGGGCCAGACACCTGGCTGAAGTTCTGACACCCTGGCTGCGGAAAGCCTCCTTCCTCAGGCTTGTGGCCTGACCTCTGCAAGGAAGCTCCTTTCAACATTCTGGGTCTCTGGCTCCCTCTATGGAGCCAACATTGTGATAGGTGTTTCCTACTCACTCTTCCAAATGCTCAAGTCCTCCATCAGGACCATTTCCTTGACTATTTGGGGTTCAGAAACCCCTCAGAAAGTGGCCTCATGTGTAGACACTTTTCTTGCCAAGCTTGAGCACACTCTCGGCACCTACTCACTCTCAGACATTGGTGCACTCCTCACCTCTCAGACTCTGACTTCTCACACCAGGCTGCTGCTCCCCAATCCAGACACCTTCTCACCAGCATGCCGACACTCCCAACACAGCTTGGGCTCCAGTTCTGCTGTCAATTCATCCCTCTGCACAGTTACATGAAAGTTAACAACAACTTTCACCCCTTGTGCCCGACTATTCTTGCCCCACACCCCACCATACCCCAGGCACCTGCCGTGCCTGCCCTCAGCATCCTTCATCCAGTAAGTGATGAAGTGGATTAGGCACTGAATGGAAGGGAAGCAAGAACTGCCAGAGAAATACAAAGTCCTGTGAGATTATCAATCCTAACAAGTGATCCCATGTTCATAAACATGCAGGCACACGACTTTACCCCAATCACAGATGCTCAGGGGTTTTTCCCTCTCCAGCAACATATATTTCTAACATTATCATATCACACATACACTAGGATGAGTCCCAAGACAATTCCAGTGTCCAAGTGGCTTGCCACAGCCAATCGTTCTCATTTGCAAATGTCCTAAGGGTCTGGCTATGGTTCATTGTAATTCTGTTCAGCCTCTGACCACATTTATCATTTTGGAAACAGGATCATAGAGAATCATAGCTCCTTGTAAGCTGAGCATGCAATAGCCTCCTGTATTTAGAGAAGTCAGATTCAGTCTCTTTCTATTGTCCAATGAAAGTCACCTGAGAAAACCTGTCAGTTGGGGTCGAAAAATACACTCTCCATAAAAGAGCGTGTCAATGGCATGGAAACATAATCCTCCAACAGAGGACTCCATAAGCACTGGGATCCATCATAGCGTCTGCTCCTGATCCCTCTACGTTATTCACTCAAGAAACTCTTGGTATTCGATTTCAAAACGGAGCATTATTCCCATGTGCAGGAGAGAGAAACCATTGCAACACAAATGTTAAATACTAAAACTTGTGCTCTCGTTCTTTCTAGCATCACATGGCTCTAGTGTGGGATGTGTGCCCTGTACAGCCTGGATCTGTCATGAAGGAGTGTGGGAGTTTCTGAGAAGGTGATGGTGTTTTCCTGTTTTCTGTTCACTTACATCTGCATTTGTAACATTTGACAGTTACCCTGTCAAGGACAGACTTTCTCTGGACTTTTACCCAGTTCTTGGGAGGTTGTCATTATAATTCTTTGGAATTCCTGGAGCTATTGGAAAATCTATTTATTTTGGGGTAGACCATGAAGCTTTATGGTGCTCATACTTCTCTCATACTTAAAAAAGATAACTCATCCCGGGAGCTCACCATGTTAGAATCACTGAGCAAGTGATTGAAGTGTTGAGCCCTTGAGTCATGAGAAGTTCCCAGCAGGGATGTGATGCTGAAGACTGAGTTCACTCTTCTTCAAGAGTGGAACAAGACCTGCCACTGGGCACGAACAAGGCCTGTTGCTAGACAGTGCTCATGTGCGGCTGTCCTTCCACATAGAGCCAGTCCAGGACTTGCCTGGCCATGCCCAGAGACTGATGACATCACATCGGGTGATGAGACACTAGTCAATGTGGAAGAGCCGCAGCAGCAGCTCGCAGTCCAGGAGCCAATGAGACATTGGGCGGGAGGTATAAAGGGGGCTTCCTCTTCCTGGAATAAATGAGTCTGCTTTTGCCATTTGCCTGACTCCCAGAGTCTGTGTCGTTGACTCTGGGGCAGCTTACCCCACCCCCAAGGATCCTGGGAATGGGTTGAAGCAACAATCAATCAAACATTTGAGCCTAAATGATGAACCCAATATATCTCTGAACACTCAACTTGACATGACTACCCCCCAGTTAGACTAATATGCATATTAACACTCGTTAGCACAGTGAGAAAGAGATACACACATGGGGTCAATCCAAGTTTTCAGATTGGGACCCTTCTAGATGTAACACTATTTGTCTCTATTTTAGTCTTGGTATAATAAAACTGTAATCCTAAATACAGCAGAATTATTAGCTCAGTGGGTCATTCTGGCAACTTAAAAATCCTGCAGATTTCATAGGATCCTCTAGCTCTGCAGACAGACGGCTGTAGGGAAAGACATCCCGGGGAATCCCTGAACTTCTGGCTTGAGTCTGAAATGAGGACAGTCTTGTGGAGGCATGGCCTGAACTTGTAGGATAACTTTAATTAGTGAATAAAATGTTTTTGACCATGGCTTACAAGAAGAGCACAAGAAACATCTTGGGGACAACTGCAGAAATACAGACAAGATCACACAGCAATTCAGAAAATAGCTGTCAGATTTTGAGAGATGGTATTATTTTGTTGTGGAATAACAATTCCAGATGATATATACTCAAGTATTGAGGGAAGTGTTACGTAAACAAACTGTTTGCAAATGCCTACCGAATAACTCATGTATATATGTATGCGTGTGTGTATACATTCAAATATATATTCAAATATAAAATTATATGATATCAGCAGTCATTAATACAAGCGGTAGCTATATGAGCATTGATGATAACATTGAGTCAACTTCCATTTCAAAATATTCATAATAAGAAGTTGAAAAGGCTTCCAAAATGTTAAGTAAATAGAGCTTTCCATGGGACATGTGAGTTCCACAGGGCAGAGGCTGTCCCTGATGTGGGAGGCACCAAGGTGGGACATCGAGAATCACTGGAGGTGCCACTAGAAGTTGACTATCATCACTCTTAACCTTGCTGCTGGTGTAGGTCACCCAGTCCAAGGTCAGCCACCTCTAACTGGCCCACATCAGCCTCCCAGCACCCACAGTTCCTGACACACATTGGGATCAAGTTCGTGGACATTCTCTGTAGTGCAGGTATTGGGAGACATGAGGACATGCTGATGAACTCAGATAGAAACAAAGCAAGTGTCGGTTTCTAAGGAAAGTCCATTTCCCCAAATTCCAAAAGGCAGAAGGGACAAATGGCTATCTGTGGTACCTACTAGCATACCAAAGAGCATGCTGGCCTCCAGGCTCCCTCAGTATCACAAGTACCTTTTACACATTTCAAGGTCCATCCTGATTATTCTCATCTTCTCCTCTACCGTAACCTTCCCAGTTCATGGTCTTCCCTCCCCTGAGCCACTCCTAATTCTCCTTTTAACCCTGCTAGGCACAAATGCCAGATAAAATATGAATAAGTTCTGAGGATCAAAGTGACAACACGTAGCAATATCACCCTGTGTGTCTGTTTGCTTGAGAACATTTTAAATGTTCAATACCACACCAAAAAAAAAAAAAAAAAACAAGCAAGCAACTTTATTAGGTGATAGACAATGTTGTTAAACTACTTGTGGTCACGATACAGTTCCGTATCGTGTTACAGCTCTGATGGAAAGCTATCCTGGCAGTTGTGAGTCATGGAATAGCACAGTCACACTCCAAGCAAACCTCACACAATAGATTAATTGGGAAAACAGAAGGGGTGGTTGTGGAAGCCTCTGCTTGGGAGAGAAACAGCAAAAAGCTGACTTGGGAGCAAGCCATACATATATATATATATATATATATATATATATATATATATATATATATATATATATATATATATATATATGGTTTGAAGTGGGCAGAGCTTTCCAAGGTGTCCTGGGATTGGTGTGATTCTGTGACGTGAACTTAGGGATAGTTCAGAGATTGGTAGGATTTTGTGGCCTGATCTTGGGTTTTTTCCATAGGGTTGGCAACTTTCCTGCCTCAAGGGGCTAGGAATGTTTGATATGGCAGTTTAGAATAGTCTGGGTAAGGAGAGGCCTAGCTGCTTATTTCTCAAGGTGCTTATATTCCAGCATTTTTTGTTTACTATTGATAAAAAACAAGGATCAATAAAGGAGTTGACATTATAAATACACTACTTCCTGCGAAGTGAAGTGTCGAGGTTCATGGATCAAACTTGAACTTCCCCAATCAGAGGACATTAAGTCTTTGGGGTATCTGTCAGAAGTGTCTTGTTATCTGACTCAGCTAAAGAGACAGGGAGCAATGACATCGACTGGACTAGTTTTCATCAGCTTTCAGCCAGCCCAGGGCTTGCAGCCATTTGAAGTGGTTTGAAAGTCTGCAGCTGATCTGGGTGACATCTGTCAGCTGAGCAGGACAATTAACCTGAAACTATATAGACTAGGACAGAAGTTAAAGTTTGGGAGCTTAAAGGAAAATAGTATATTTGGAACTTTCAGGCCTATAGTCCTGGTAGTTAGGGGAAGGGAAGAGGCCCAAGACAAGGGGAGTGATGGATAGATCACACCCTCAGGAATAGGCAGGTGGGAAAACATGCTCTGCTTCTCTGGAGACTGTTTGACCAAGAGAGGTGTATTCAAGTTCCTTACAGCTCTGGGACTCCCTGAAACTTGCATGAATGTTTTGTTTACAAGAAGAGATCCATGTTTTTAGATATAATAGCATTACCATTGTAGGTAATCTGTACTGAAATCTACATTGCTGAAAAGAAAAAGCAGCAAACAGGTGTCAGCCAAAAAGCTTGAGTAGACTCATGCCTTTGAGTCATTGAAAAAGCTATGGTTTGGGGTTTAAAACACATGGGATATACAAAAAACATTTTTACTCTGTCCAGAGAGCTGGATATATAAATTGGACCCAGATGGTTTTAACATGAGGAAAGTACCTTTAAGACTATACTCAGAAGACAACCTAAGGAGATTTAACATCTTGAGCTTGTGATTGATAATAGTATTCAGTGCTTTATCAGATTGCGAGAACTCCATTGACCAATGTTAAAACTCTGAACCTTTGAAATCAGAGAATAACAATAGCATAGAGGGGGAGTGTAGCAGGACAGTTGGATAAAATCTTGTTATTTTGGTTTCTTTAAAAACACAAAATGGTGTTTGGATGATGTTTTTGTTCCCATTCTAGGTGTGTTAGATGACTGCAAGTTTGATTTGGACTGTTTGTGCTGTTAGCTATAATTTGGTTACATACAGCTGTTTTGCCACATGTAGCTTGTCCTTATGATTCTGTGCTGCTTAGATTTCTGGGAACTTTTTCTTAGAGTATATAAGGGTTGAAGCCCTGAGAGCCATGGTTGGTTGGTTGGTTGGTGCTTAGTTGTTTGGTTTGTTGCTGATTCATGTTTGGTTGTTTGTTTGTGGGTTGGTTTGTTGGTTTATTGCTTAGAAGAACATCAGTTGGAGAAATTGGGCTCAAGGATAGTGCACTGGACTTGCATCTCACTCACTATCAGCTCCTGTTCTACAATCTTCAGACAGTCTAAATTGGCTGACTATTTCTTCCTTTCTCTCCTCTATCAACACCACCTACAAGGTCAGTGAAGATTTCTTTCTTTCTATCAATACTTTTTTCTCTCTCCTGAAATTGAGGTGGAAAACAGGGTAGCTAACTGCGACAGGAGAGGGAATCTGAAACATTTTTCACTACCTTAAATTACATTCAGAACTCACATGTACATGTGTTAAAATACTTTCCTAGATGCTCCTTAACTGGGCTTCATTTTTACCAATAGCCTCTTCTGGGCTCTATTTAGGATCTTCGGCCCTGCCACACATTTGCCAAGTCTCCGTTCCTCCCCATGAGACCTCCATATCTTTAAAACTACCACCTGGGTGACTCTTACATTACAAGATTCCCCTACAAACACAAAACAATATGCCTTCTTGTGTATGAGGACATGAATGTTCGGCTTTGATACCTAGTTAAAAAAAGCATTCTTTTTAAATCCTGTCTTTTATTAGTCCTGCTTTTATTAGTTTGCTTTCAGTACAGGAATTATCATAGACAATAGAGAAAATAGGCAAAGTAGGTAAGCCTAAGGGAAGAACAGATGGATAAGGGTGCACTGAGGACCTGGATCTGCCTTTGGCAGCCTCTTATAAAACGATTTTCTGACCGTATTCAGGTGGCTTCTTGGCTAGAGGGTTTAATGACGTTTACATGTTAAGCATCCATGTGTAAGAGCTAGTCCAGAGAGGTGAAGATATGAAGAAATAGGAGAGAGCAAGTTTTAGATACAAAAGATTTTTCAAATCATTTATTTGTACAGAGGCAGAATTTGCCACCATGGAAAACCAAGAATGCCATTTTTTGGCCAGTGAGATGAGGTCAAGCTGTTTGTAGGAGTAGAGCAATGCTTTAATAAAATCTGAGTCCATGGAGGAAAAGAGGAATGGTCACAAAATGAACTCTGCTGGACGAAAGTTTCGATAAGCTCCAAGTAGAACTGAGAGGCAAGAGAGAAGGCCAGGAGGACATAGAGAAACTGTGAGGCTTCTGACAAGAGAGAGCAGTCTCTCGGTAACTAGAGTTTCCCATGAGCATGTAGCAGGCTCCTGGATCCATAAGGTTGATGAAGGGAAGAAGTAGCTATAGAATTTAAACCAAATATGACAGATGGAAGAAGCCAGAAGGAACAAATGATCTTCACAGTCTTCAGGAGTCAGATCAGAAACCTGAGTCAGTTTGAAAAGTTGAGCAGCGGGCATAGCTGCAAGGGAAGAGTGGTGTCCTCTACCAATGCTACTTGGAGCGAGAACTCAGGAAGGGGGTAGGGTTTGGAGACTGTTGTATGTTAGATGGTGGGACAGGTGGTAAGGAGAGAAAACAATAATAGAGAACCTGTGGGTTAACTTCTTTGAATCAGATATAAAAGTTCACTGTGCCCAGAGTGCACAGACATGGGGCCCATCCCTGGACAGGATGGTCTAATTTTTTTCTGATAAGTATGCAGAGGGAGCAAAGGGAGGATTAACTTTTATCAGGTGGGTTTGTCAGCCTGGCTAATTTGCAGGGAAGGACTACAAAGGAGAAGATCATCTATGTATGGGAAAAGCTTGGATTTAGGAAGAGACAAGAGAGAAGGTCAGGTGCCAGAGGCTGGCTGGATCGATGTGAGCTGTCCCGGATCCCCTGGGTTAGGGTGGTCCAAGTGAGTTGGGTAGAAAGGTGAGTGTCCAGGTCATTTCAAGTAAAGGCAAAGTATTTTGTGACTGGGAGTTGAGAGGAATAGAAAGGAAATCAAGAATGCATCCTTGAAGTCTAGGACAGAAATGAGAGGTCTCTGAGGGGATGGGAGAGAGTAGAGTATAGGGTTGTGTCCTAGGGGTTTAGGGGAACCACTACCAAGTTGGTAAAGTTGGAGATCCTGAACAAGCAGAAGCTTCCATTAGGTTTTTTTTTAAACTGTGATTATGGGGTTACTAAAGGGGGATGAACTGGAGCTAGAAAATTCTTTCTTAAGTAGTCAGAGATAAGAGGCTTAAGCCTCCTGATACTTTGGAGAGAGGGTGGGTATTGAGCCTGGCTGACAGAATTGGGAGGGTTTTGTAGTTGAATTATCAGAGGGGGATGATGCTTGGTTATAGAGAGCCTTTGAGTTCTTATACCTGAGGACACGTGGGAGACCAGTAAGGGCAAGGGTGTATCACACTGTGTGATTATGGGTAGAAGGAGGAAGCCAGTTGCTAGCATGCCTGGGGTCAAACAGATTTAGGGAGCAAAAGAAATAGAAGCTCCCACCTTGGCCAGGAGGTCCCTTCCCAGCTAGGGCATTGGACAGTTGGTACCACTAGGAAGGAGTGGGTAAGTGGAATGCCTCTAAAGATACAGCTAAGTGGTGGGGTTTGATGAGGCTGGTAAGGATGTCCCCCTTCTCTGACAATAGGGGGACAAAAGGAGAAGTGGAGCCCCAAAACTCCACCAGAACCAAGTAAGTGGCTCCAGTGTCCAGGAGGAAGGAAGAATTCCCAGATAGTGTGATAACTACCTCAGGCTCCTGCAGGAGATGGCAATGGTGGGGTCAAGGGAACCCAGGCCCCTTCAATAGTCAAAAGCCAGACCTGGGTGGTTGTCTGGATGTCAGTCTGGGCCTGACGTCCTTACCCTGTGAGGGACATGAGAACAAATAGTGAGTGGCCCAATGTCCCTTTTGATGGCACTTTAGACGTGGTGGAGATGGTTTTGAGGACTCAGGTGCCCTGAGCCCAGGGAACACCTAATCACATGTGAAGCAGGGACCTGAAGTTCTCAGGCTTCGTGAAGCAAGGATGCCTGGACCACGGACAGCTGAAAGACCTTAGCCAGCATCAGTTATTTTTGCTTTCTGGCTTTTTCATCTCTCCCATGATACATCTTTGTTGTGGAAGTTTTAGTTATGTATAAAATTGTTTTATGCACTGTTGGGTGAGGGGCTCCCTAGGTCGTGGCGTTTTGGATTATCTGCAGGTGTTGGATTTATGTGGGGGATATTTGATTGCTAATGACCTGCGTGTACTATCAGTGGAACATAGAGAGGAGTTCTGTATCAAAAACAAAAAACAAAAAACAAACAAACAAACAAAAAACGAAGAGAAATAACACAAGTCTTTCAGTGGGTTGTCATGCACTCAACAGGGGTCAAAGTATAGTCTGGCTAAGCCTGGAGAGTCTCTGAGTTCTATCAGGATTACACATATGAGAATCACTCCATCTCTTCCTTGCTGAACCCACACAGTGGCTAACTACTACACATCTTGAAGGCTTAGAAAAACTTCTAGAAAACCTTCTTCTAGTCATAGAAAACTACGACTTCTGCCTGGGGAGTCAGGGATTTCTTCTCTAGATGTTTAAAATTGGACTTAATTTTAGGGACACTCTGGAAAAAGAAGTGGAACTTTAAGAGCAGCCTTATGGAGAACAGACAAGTTATAAACGAATGTGCAGCCTGTCCTGTGATAGAAAATGCCAGAGGAAACGGGCATGGTGGCACATGCCTTTAATCCCAGCACTGGGGAGGCAGTGCTGGCAGGCAGATCTTTCTGAGTTTGAGGACAACCTGGTCTACAGAGTGATTTCCTGGACAGCCAGAGTAAAAATAGAAACCAAAAAAGAATTAAAAGAAAAGAAAGAATATGCTGGAGGAGTCATCTGGTTTGAGGTTTATAGCTAAGAGGAGTTATTTTCTCCTTGGTTAGCTTATATCATGTGGTCAGTTTTAATCAGGATGGAGGTCAAGTCACATGGCAAAAACCATTCTTTCCAATCCTAGCAAAGACAGCTGTCAGTCTCGTGGCTGCCGCCATCCTGATGAAGGATACTAAGGCAGTGGAAAGCCACATGATGCTTACATTCCTAAATAGTGCCACATCACATGGTTCCTTTAAGATTAGCTATGCATAGATTTTTAACTATCAACCCTGCTGCTATGAGTTTTAACATAACTCTTTTGTTACAGATTTTATAGAATTTAACCATACCCAATATGCCTACAAATGTTGATGTGTGTGTGTATACATATATGTAATGGATTACATTTTATATGTATGCATTATATATATTATAACACATTATATGTTTTTAAGTAAACACAAAATATTTTCCTTTGGCTTGTTCAAACACTTAGTGAATTTTTCCCTCCTTCCTCTCACTCTCTGTCTCTCTCTCTCTCTCTCTGTCTGTCTCTCCCTCTCTCACACAACACACACACACACACACACACACATATGCATACGCACCATTTTTTCCTCTTCATACTTCTCAGCACGTGTATCCTACTATCCCACCCTCTAAACTTCTTCTTCAGCATCACCTGGTTTCCTTTTACTTTCTTGGTTCCTGTGTTGACTCCAGGTTATCACTCACAGCTACAGCTTCAGAGCTAAAATCCATGAGTAAGAGAGAAAAGGTGGCTTTGTCTCTCTGGGTCTGGGTGACCTTGCTTGTTTCCTAGTTCCATCCATTTACCTGCATTTGTTTTCTTTCCATTGTGTGTTAGCTGTGCCAATTCTTCTCTTAAGTATTGCTTCCAATGTTTTCTGCAGGACTCATTTGGTGGACATAGTTCTTTTACCTGTTCACACAATGGGAAGTCTTTCCTTCTCCTTCAACTATGGCAGACAATTTTGTTGGGTAGAGGAGTTTAGATGGATTCCATGTTTCTTTAGCACTTGAAGGACATTGCTCCAGGCTCTTCTGGCTTTCATAAGATTTCCGTTGAGAAACTGGCTGTCATTCTGTTGGCTTTTCCCTTATATGTGATTTGTGGTGTTTCTCTTGTTACCTTCAGTACCCTCTCTTTGTTCTATATATTTTGTGTTTAACCATAATATGCAAGATGAAGGCTCTGGTCCTGTGTATTCAACGTTCTGTATGTTTCTTGGGTCTGTCCAGTTACGTATTTCCCTATGTTGGGACAGTTTGCTTCTATGATCCTGTTGAAGTTCTGGTCTACACCATTGAACTGGGATTATTTTCCTTCATCGGGTGCCTATAATTTGAAGAATTTTGTCATTTCGTGGACTCTTATAATTCCTGAGTATTTCTTTTGTGTGCTTGAATTTATCCCTTTTCTTGTCTTTTGTTGTCTGGTCCTCTAGCTTATCTTCAACTCCTGTTATACTCTCCTCTTCTTTATCTGTTCTACATATAAGGCTTTCCTCTAGGTTAATAATCCCATCTTCATTTAATCTTCAGTTCTCTCCAATAATTCTGTCTCTTTTCTGAGTTCACTTTACAAATCTGTTTATCACTTCATTCAGCTGCACACTATGTTTCCTTAGAAACCACTCGGGGATTTATCCCTATCCTGTTTAAGATCATTGAGCTGTTTGTACATTTCTTCTTTAAATTCCTTAAATTATGTGATGAAATTTATGATAGTTCATTTAATTCTGCTTTCTGAGAATCTGTGAAATTTATTCCATATGTATTCAAGAACATTTCCATAGGGAGGGCGCATACTGCCCTGGCCATTCACATTGTTTTTATTTCTGTGATGTGAGCCGTTCATGGGTGTCTTTCCCTGGCTGTGTGTCTGGCATTGGACTATAGCCTGACTCAGCTGGACTGGTGTAGGGATTATAGCCTGATTCAGCTGGACTGGTGTAGGGGTTTGTAAACAGAGCAAGGTTTGGGAGTGTGAAGATGGTGTGAAGATGGCTTGGTTCTTGGTTGGTGTGTAAGCTCTGTCTTCTGGAGCCATGCCTGAGAGTATAGGGATGCTGTGGTGGGCTTGGAGGACTCACTAGGTTAAGCCCATGTGTGATCTTTGCTTCCAAATATAGGCCTGGGAGTGTAAGCTTATTTTAATTTTCAAATATGTATATATGCATGTGTCTGTGTGTGCGTATGTGCACATGAGTGCAGTTGCTCAAAAAGGCCAGAGGGGTTGGATCCCCAGGAGCTGTACAACATCTGTGAGCTGCTTACCTGGACACAGAGAATTGAATTAAGGTCCTCTGCAAGAGCTTCATGCATTCTTGAATTTGGAGCCATCTTGGCATCCCTATTAGTTTCTTATATATTTCTAAATGCTATATTGTGTAGAACTGCATATACCACCGAACTGCATATGGTTATGTATTTAACCATGTTGTAAACTGAAGGTCACAGGAGTAAGACATAGCTATGTTAAAGATTCTACCAGCCTGACTGAATAATTTGAACTTCTTGACTGTGGAGAGTTGAAATGTTGTAGACTGAGAGTCAAATGTGACATCTTTACTCTCAATACGCATGCACCTCTGAGTCTGATTTCATATCATTTCGAGTAAAAACTTATTAGCAGGCCACTAGCTTCTAACAGCTCCAAAGGTAAGAATGACATCAGATAACATTTGAAACCTGTGACTGGATGTCTCGCTTTGCTCTAACAGGTCCACGTGGTTTTCCTATCAATATTTGAAAAAATGCATTGATTTATGTTCTGTTGTTCTTCCTGTTTTGTTACTGTAAATGTTCCATGTAGGGAGACGTCATGTGAGGGAACCTGAATTCATGCTCCTAGGCCACAGTCATTCGTACTTGACTCATGGAAAATTGTTTCTTATTCCCTTGGAGAGGAAAGCTCTTTAACTTGAAAGTCTCTATTCTGATTTCAAGATATATAACAGAGTCATAGTCACAAAAGCAGGATGGTACTGGCACAGAAAATGGATGTAGAAATCAATGGAACATAATAGAAGATCCAAATATGGACTCACAGAGCTCCAGCTCTAGGAGAAAATGCAGGCACGACCTGTCGGCCGGCTACCAGCACACTGTGCATCTAAGTAAGAAGCATGGAGCACCGTGCTCCAGAAGTCACAACACAAAGTAGCATGAGAAGCTGGTAGCTGGTCTGGGACAAGCTGGGAAGTCTCCTTGAATGCACTTCTTCAGCACAGAGACCCTGGTGGAATGAGTACCCACTGTCCAATCCCAGGAAATGTGCTAACCAATCACAGTCATTCCCATCACTCCTGTTCACTCTGGTACTGGAAAGTCTCACTGAAAAAGTGGACACAAAAAAAGGCTTGAAAAGGTCTCCTGTTTGGAATTGCTACATCTCGCTTGGCTTGAGTTCCAGAACCGTGACCGGGGTGATGAGGGAATGATGAAAGTACAGACACTGAGGAAGGAGAAAGACATGGATACAGAACAGCTGTGGTCAGGTGGGTTTAGCGCTCTGATGGACAAGGCCCATCACCCCAGACGCTCAGTATCTTTAATACACACAGCTGAACAAGGAGGCAGATTTAGCTAAGGAGCAGGCTCTGTAGGGGAGCAGTGTTCAGGCAGTAACCACACCGTTATTGTGGGAGATAGCAACAGTGGACACTTTCCGTCCACACTGCCCACATGTGCACACACAGAATGGAAGAGTAAGTGTCTCTCTGTGATGAGCATATGATCATCTATTTAAAAAAAAAAGCTAAAAGCATGACATGTTACACGTACAGCACACACAAATACACATTACAGGTAAAAACAAGTGTGGTACAGAGGCAGAACAAATGGTAGTCATAGAAAAGTCTTTTCAGTTCCATATACTACTGCCAAAGTGGAAAGCAAATAGAAAATAACATGTCCTAGAATGATAAAACCACAATATTTAAGGATAAAATTTGAATGCATTGTTGCCAGGAAACTGAATTGGTACAACCATTACATAAAACAGTACAGAAACTCCTCAAACTGGCTATAGAATTACACATGAGGTGACAATCTTACTCTGGGATGTATACACTGCAACACAGAAATGTCACCACCCAAAGCCATCCACAGTCATCTTCTTTCAGAATCACTCCCAGAAGTGAAGAGCTGCAAACAGCTTGCATGTCAGTGGATGAGTGGAGTGTAAAGAGTTAATACCTATCTGTGGGCATACTAGATACACTAGAACATTCTTAGTCCATCATACAAATGAACATCCTCTAATTTGCAGCAGTGGGCAAATGTGGAGGGTATTTTTCTGTGGGAAACAAATGGCGGGGAGGGGAATCAGTACTGTATGATCTCACTTATAAATATGTCTAAAAATGTAAATCTCAAGAATTAAACAGAATAATCCCGGCTTGTAAGGGGCTAAGTGTTGGGACTTGTAACATGCTGATGAAGGGGTACAAACTGCCGGGTAAAATATGAGTAAGTACTGAGGAGCCAAGGCACAAGGTACAACTGACCATAGTTAACATCATCCTGCGTGTTTAAATTATCGTTAAAATATCTTAAGTGTTCTTATCTCACACACACACACACACACACACACGTGTGTACACACACACGTGCACGCACACACACAAATGGCAACAATGCTAAGTAAAAGAGGTTGTTGAAAAATTTTTCAGATAATCATTTCACAGTCAATGTATCTTTCAAGGCAGACTCTAGAGCCCATAAATATATAGAATTTTATTTGTCAATTAAAGGTCAATAAAGCCAAAGGCAGACAATAAAAAAGAAAGAAAGAAAAGAAAAGAAAAAAACAGATAGATGGAGATAACACATCATATAATTGTGTGAGTGAATGAAACCTTGGGGGGTTGGCAGTGAAGCTCCATGTGCACAAAACGGTCCCTGTATAGTCTCTGGTCCACGGGGAATTCTCATAAACGGTCATTTTATGAGGGAGCACGTGGGTGAATAAACGAATATATACGTGGGTTGTAGTGCTCCTATGTTGTCTCAACTGTTGTCTGTCTCCCTAAATTCTCTGGACATCTCTTCCATATGAAGAACTTTCTGGGTATAATTATGTGTAATGATGGATAACAATTCATCCGCGTGTGATGGGAAATGCTTGATTCATAAGTATATTCTCTTCATCTGACAAATCGACTTCTGTACACCATTGCAACGGGCGTCATTCCAGCCCCAACCAGAAAAATATGGATTATTTAACATAACACATTGTTCACCTTGACTGCTGGGCTCACCTTGGTGCCAGAATCTAAAAGGAAGGAGAAACAGGACGATGTTTTCTACAATAATGCTTGAAAAGAGAAATCAAGAGTAAGTAAGCCTGAGGCTGGGGTTAAAATGTGCGGAAATCAGATTCAAGTATGTGCAAGTCAAGCACTCTCCAGCACCCATATCTCTGCCATTTCCTTGAAAACAGGACCCGCGGCATTCAATGCTCTGTCAGCATGTGACTTCACTGTTCTCCAGGCACACATCCCAGAGGCTGCTATTTCCTCTTTCTAGGGTCCTGGTACAAGGAGACTGTCAATCCATGGTGCTAATTTATACGCTGGAAAGATCTCTCCTATTTTCACGTGTTAATATAGTTTTTTCCACTTTACAATGGAGTTATTTTAGAGACTGAAGGACTAGTTAAAATCCCCAGATAATCTGCTTATTTCTGTCATCTAGTACAAGAAAGTTAATATCCTTGATTCCTTGTTTTGTTCTCAGAAAATGGGAACAACAGTGTCATCTCTACCTATTCTCACAACAGATAACAGGCTAGAGAGAATATGGGAACATATGAAATGAATATGAGATATAAGAATATCAGAAATGAGATCTTTTCACTTATGAGAAAAAACCAGTTATGACTGATGACGTGACTTTTTATTATAAGGATGTAAATGAAGGCTGGAGAGCTGGCTCAGACATTGAGAGTGATGGCTGCTTTTTTAGAAAACATGACAGTTCCATTCCTAGCTCTCATACTGAACAGGACGCACTACCAGTATCTCCAGCTCCAGGGGATCGAGAGCCCTCTATGGCCTCCATGGGCACCCACATACACATATCAGACACTCACATAGATACAGACAAATAATAGACACAGGTAACATACACACACAAATTAAAATAAAATAAATCCTGTTTTTAAAGATACAGATGAAAGCACACTGGAATGCACCTGTGTGGAAGCACCTTCACTGGGTGCCTAACTACTCACCATTCCACACCCTTCAAACTCAATTTCCTCATCTCTCCTGGGAGTGTCAACAATGGGGTGTCTCACAGGACTCTTGTGATGAATAAATCAAAGAAAAAGTCACTCTACCCCAGAAGTGACACCAGGAGTGAGCTATTTCAGTTTCATAACTGACAGCTGGAACGTGCTGCAGGACCAGAACCCCTCCAACTCTAGACTCACGTGGCATTTTCATTGTACGGTGTCTGGTCAACCCATCGCCATTGTCGATGACCTGGGTCCCACAGCCCAATAAAATAAGCAGCATTGTTCTCCAGGGTCCTGGTGATGAAATCCTAAGAGGAAAGAAAGAAACAGAATTCAGCCTGGACTGAGCACTTTTTTCCTGTTATACAACTTTTATATGATCTTTAAAAAAATATTTTAATGATACAAAGTTACTGAGTTCAATACAATGCACATAAACAATGCATAATAATCAAAATGTAGTTCATCTCGGTAGACCCATGAACTCTTCAAAATTTAGGTTAATACACAACAATTGTATATTTTAGAGGTACACTGTGGTGTTTTGACTGATTTTTTTTCTGGCCATACAGAGATGAGAATATTGAAAAAAAAAAAAAAAGGATCAAGTAATAGAGGAGCCACCAGTAGGGGCTGGAGAGACGGTTCAGTGGTCAAGAGCACTGGCTGCTCTGCCAGAGAGCCTGAGTTCAATTCCAAGCAACCACATGGTGGCTCATAACTGTGTACAATACCATCAGATGCCCTCTTCTGGCATGCAGATGTACATGCAGTTAGAGCACTCCTGCATAAACAGCAGGTCTTCTCTGGCTGGTCAGGACACAGTCAAAGTCATCACTCATAAGCGTGATTTCCGTGAGATTGGAAGCAATCTGTGTCCATGATTGTCATGAATTCTCATCTCAGACTCATTCCCCTGTTTCCTTCACTAACAGCATTCTGGAAAGTTGCACATGAGAGAATTTTGATTTTCCTTTCATAACTTAAGGTATTTCAATTCTGATTGCAGGTTGTGGCTCTTCCTGATTGGATCCTGTTCCCTGTTCAGCTCTGTGCCCTTCTCTGTGTAGAAGTTTGTTTTCAGTAGTGTTTAAAATAATGTTTTGTGCACTGTTGAGTGTGGGGCTCCCCAGGTCTTGGCATTCTGTATTGTCTGCAGGTGTTGGATTTCTGTGGGGTTTGTTTGATTGCTGAGGAGATCTGAACCAAAAACTAAAAAACAAACACAAAGAACACCCGAGCTCAGACCCTTGGGGTTCCAGTGTCCAGTAGAGCGCTTGCTGTGAGGTGGTTCCCTCTGAAGAGGTCTAGAAGCGTTCGCACATATGAAAGCTTCTCCTTGCTGGGCCAGCGCAGCAGCTATGACTGCACTTCTCCGCTAGAGCTTGTGCTATAGAAAGCACTGGAGTGCTGCGATAACAAACCGGTCTTTCAAGCAGAAACATTTCCTCCTTCCCTCCGCCCTCATGTCCTGCATTTCTGTGGCCATGGTTCCTTGGGGGTTGTTTAGAAAGAGGAACGAGGTGTTGGATGCACAGGCTGAAGCAACCTTTCCTGCCTATCTAGGGAAAGCTTTGTGCACAGCACCAACACCCGAGTCAATAAAATTCCCTCTTGGTAAAAAGAGGCAGACAGCAGCCTGGCTCAGCCCCACTCTCTCCCAGGATGCACCTGTTGCTCCTTGCTGTGGATCACCAGCAGATGAGCACCCATGCTGGAGCACTTCTCCTCACTCACATTCCAAGATGCCTTCACAGTGGAAATGAAATAGCAGTGGGAACTAAATGGCTTCCAACCCTTTGGGCAACAGCTCCAGACTTTGTCTTTGGGGAAGAAGGAAATGTGAGTGCAATGTAATAAAGTCATTTTAACAGCTGCGGTGTGCAGAGACCAGGAGGAAGTTGAGACTCCCGAGTTCTCCAGAGCAACAAGGAGCCCCTCACCCCTGGGTGCCAAGCAACCCAAGCATACCTCCTCCAGCACTGATGCCAGGCCCTCTTTGTCCTCCTGGGGTGCTTTCAGAGAAGCCAGACAGACAGAGTGTAAATAACACCTAGAGGCTGAGGACACAATGCTCAACACTCTGGGTCTCCAAAAAATAGAACCCATCATAGCGAGAACCAGGCAGTTTCATGTTATTTATGCCGTATTTAAACAAAACGTGTCAATAACTTTGGCGGAAAAATTCTTGCAGAGATTTTTAAATTACTAACGATAAAAATGCTTCACAAAAATATTAAAAAGATTCTAGAAATGAATGCAGAATGGAATGCCTCAGGAAAGAAAAAAAGTAAGTGAAAACCAAATGTGTGTAAAATACCTCCTCATATCTGTGCTACTGTGTTTTTCAAGTTTATAAATAAATATAATTAATAGAATTTCTACGTCAGTGTTTATAGTAGAATGGAGATGACAGAGAAACCAGTTAACTGGAGAGATGAAAGTCATAGAAATTAAATTAACTAACAGAGGCAAAACAGGCAATAAATAAATAAATAGTCTCCCATAATAACCTTAATCTTCCTATATCAAAGACGAGAGGTATAAGTATAGAAAAAATAAACAGAGATTGAGAAACACACTGTGCAAAGACACAGAGATCTATTAACAGGTAATATAGATCCATATGTGTTAGACGGATCCCAAGAATGTCAGAGATGGGGAAGCATCAAACAATGGGAGGAGCTGGAAGAATAAATGGCTGAAGCAGGCAGTCCTAAGTGAGAGATGAGAACTCCATTTGCAGTGGTGAACATAAACAAGGCTCAGACGATAGAGCGTACTGTGCTCTATATGAAGAAGTTAGGTAGACACAGAAGGATACATGATTCTGTCTTTTGGGAACACTAACCCACTGCTCCACTCTGGTGTGGCCTATATAGGGCACCATCCTTCCTAAATTATGCTGTGGAAAATGGAGGGAAAAGTTCAGGTTTTATTTTTATTAAAACATAATAAAAGAATGTAGTTTTCTTTAAATTTGTTGTTATAAAGCTACAGCTAATTAGCGTCTGCTCAGAGAGGGAGAATTAATCTACTCCAGGGATGAACCTCCTTAGTGGTTATCCAATACCAAGGGGTCAGCCCTAAAAAACTCTGCTTTTAAATAACCTGCCTTAGGTAGACCATCAATTGATATCAACAGTCAATAATAATTTTAATAGTGTAGACCCACTGTTCGGTGTGATTAAACTAGCATCTCACACCTTTCATCTTCATCCCCACAAATAATTACCCAAATTTAATCATTAGAAAAACACCACATTTTCATAGAGGAATATCCTACCCTATACCAGATCAGTCGTCCTCAAAGCTGCTGATCAGAGTCATTTAAAACAAGGATGTTCTGATAACTTATCCCAACCCAGAGGAGACTAAAGAGATATGACAGCCAGATACAGTGCGGTGTCCCGGCTGAGAGTCTAGTCATCATGAGCTTCAGTCACTGATGATGTCAGTATTCCTGCGCCAGGTGTGGCAACCACGCTTGCTTATAGAAAATGTTCACATAGGGGACAGTGTACATGTATGTGGGGTTAGAACTGTACCTTCATATCACATGAAAACTTATGTGAGTATAAAAATGTTCTCACGAGTCTATTTAAAGCTTTAAATAATTCACATTTCACGATACAGTTCTTCACTGATCTCATTGATAATAACTGGGATGAGAAAGAGCAAGTGTGCAAAGACAGTTCAGAAAGAAGCAGAAGCTAGAGAAATCTGAGAACAATAGAACCTTCTTCACAACCAAGATTTGTGTAGACAAATGGAGGCATATGTGTCAGACTTTGAGGTCTGTTGTAAATGTTCACGAGAACTCCATTCTCAGTACACGCCACCTGAAGCCTATTGGAAATATCTATGTGGATGGTTACACTTACAGCCAGCAGCCACACGCTGGGCACATTAGCTCTTACCTTCCACAGGTGAAGGGTGCTTTACACAGCTTAATTCTGTGTGGATCACATCTTTTAGAGATTTTTGTTCTTCAAGTAGTTGAGAATACTTTTGCAAACAAGCTGAAAAACAGGACCAACACACACACGCACACACACACACACACACACACATGCACACACACACACACATGCACACACACACACACATGCAGACACACACAGACACACAGACACAGACACACACACACAAAGGGTTTGAAGAGAAATGTAATACAAATTACCAGTTATTCTAGAGGACCAAGTCACATGAGACGCTAGCAGAAATACCCTTGTGTTACATTGCAATAAAGACAAGCTAGAGCCTTTCTGATGAAAAAGGCACTGACACTGGCCTGGGGGAAATAGTCTGAATGTCCCAGACACAGATCCCAGCTTCCCAGGGCTCAATACCTGAACACCACTGACTCCCATTGTGCCATAATTTTTTAATGTACTTCTTTGCAATTAAACAAAAGTAAACATCATTTGGATGAAAGTCAGTGGTAGAATAGTTAGCTTGAGCATGTGGTGGTTCTATTTTTAATTTCTGAGGAACGTCCGTGCAGATTTCCACAGTAGATCCATGGGATATATGTCAGATTTTTTGGTCTGGTATAAATATATGTGTGAACTCCACTTCTCAGTTCATGCCACCTGGAATCTACTGGAAGTGTCTGTGTGAAACCCTTAAGCTCTACAGCTAGCGAGCCAACTCTAGGCACATTCTTACCTTCCCACGCTGAAGGGTGTTCTGTGCAGTTTAATGCTGTGTGGATTACTTCTTTTATCTCTTTTTTTTCTTTAAGAAGTTGAGTATACTTTTGAAAATAAACTGAAAAAGAAAACCAGAACCAAACCACTCATTTCCATGAGAGAATTATGGCTTTCTCTTTTCTACTTAACTGTTACAAAAATCTACCAGAACCTGATTACCTAAGTAGACAGAGCCTATGATTTCCATCTCCCAAAATTCAATGCAATTCTCAGTCTCCTATTTTGAAACCACAGTTACTTCCAGGACTCATAGAAAGACCAGTGATTTAAAAGGGTCCCTATCTCTGAGATTAGGGAACCCCATGGAAGAGGAGGAGGAAAGATTGTAAGAGCCATAGAGGTTCTAGGAGACCGGAGAACACGGTCCACTGAACCGACCAAGCAGGACACATATGAGCTCACACAGACTGAAGCAGCAAGCACGGAACATTCATGGCCTCTGCATATATCTTACAGCTATTAGCTTGGTGATTTTGTAGGACTCCTAACACTGGGAATGGAGGTGTCCTTGCCTCTTGCCTGCTCTTGGAACCCTTTTGTCTTATTGTCTTTCCTCTTACAGCCTCAATAAGAGAGGTCTTGCCTCATCTTTTTGAATATAATATTTTTATTAATAACTTGAGTTTCATACAATATATTTTGATATTGATATTTGATATCTCTTCCCATTCCTCCCTGGTCCTTCCTCCTACCTGGTGCTCCAAAAATAAACAAAGCAAAAAAGTAAAATAAAATAAAGTCCAACTTGTATGCCAGAAGCATGGATTACAGGAAACACCATGCTGTTTGGAGATATCAGGCTACACTGATCATGAACATTCACTTGGCATATATTAGCCTGAATTTGAATATGACAAAGTTTGACCTAAAGTTTGACTTCGCTGACCAAACTTGCATGCCTCCAGACATCACTCAGGCACCTTGGCATTATGCAGGTACCAGGGCCTCCTGCGGGTGCCTGGACATCACACAGGCACTAGGACATCCCTCAGGTGCCGTAGCATCCCATGGACACCCAAGAATCACACAGGCACTCGGCCATCCTGCAGACACTCAGACATTCCTCAGGTACCAGGGCCTCCTGCAGTGACTCAGACATCTTGTGGGCATCACGACATTGTGCCTTGACTTATTATTCCTTGTTTTGTCATGCTTGGCTGATGTCTTTTGGAGGCCTGCTCTCTTCTGAAGGGAAATGATTAGGAAGAGTTCTGAGAGGGGGGTTAGAGGGAGCTAGGAGGACTGAAGGGAGGGGAAACTACGGGGGGATGTATTATATGAGAAAAGAATCCATTTTCAATAAAAATAAATAATTTTTTAAAAATTCAACTTCTTTTTTTAAAAAGGCAAGGTGAGCTCATCATCATGGCTCTAAAGGGAGTGAACCATATGCTGAATGTAAAATGAACCTGCTAACTCTTGAGGAGAAGAAGCAGAGATGATACTCATGTTTAAGACTGTGAACTGCCTTAGCTTTAGAAGGAAAGGGGGTTAGGAAATTCTGAGTGTCCCCTAGTTATTTTACTGTGAAATACAAATGAGCCCATCCTCTGTCTTTGGGGCATGGCTTTCTTCCCCAGACTTCATTTCATCTGACTTAGTACTCCGTGCTCCACATTCTCACTCTCTCCTGGTTTAAAGCTGACTGGCCTCTCCCTCTAAAATTGAATTTCTTCACTCTCCTCCCTGTCTCTTTTTCCTCTTTACCCCACTACTTTAATTCCTCCATTTCACTAACATCATTTTTGAAATGGATAAACATTAACATCTCAGGGCACTTATTAGCCCTCTTGCTATTGTACCTGACATTGATTCTCTTCTTCCTCAGCTTTTGGGACACTACTCTGTCCTGTGGTGGATGTTTATTTTTAGTTATGTATAAAATAATTGTTCTGTGCACTGTTGGGTGAGAGGATGTCTCAGTGTCAGCGTTTCGTACTGTCTGCAGGTGTTGGTTTATGTGGGTGATATTCGATTGATCATGATAGGCACATGCTGTCAGTAGAATACATGAGGAGTTCTGAATCAATAAAAGACCTAAGCTCAGACGCTTGGGGTTCCACTGTTAAGTATGGCACCTACCGTGATGGTGGTTCCCTCTGCTGAGGTCTGGAAGGGTTTGTGCCTATGAAATATGCCTCTCTTTTCCATGGTGAGTCACCACAGTGAACAACTATAAATGATGCCTTCAATATGGGGCATAATATCATTCCAGCTAATACAAGATGGAGACAAGGAAGAAGAGAAAGAAAATCCAGACCTCACAGAATCTGGTAAAGTATGCTCAGGGCAGTTCCAAAAGGACAAAGATTATATATATATATATATATCCAAAACAAGGTTCAAACTGCTTCTCCTGATAATGGAGCTGATATTACCTCCTGCTGCTGGTGGTAGCCAAGGTACAGAAAATTGAAACTGTTCTATAAACTGAGTAAGCTAATGGTGTTTTGTTTTATTGTGTTTTTTGCCCATGTGAAGACCAAGCAGGTTTTGTCTTTGAGGTCTGTGAGGAAGGGTGCATGTTTCTCCATAGCAGTGGTGAAAAAAATGCCAAACCTCCAGGACTTTTCAGTCAAATATTCTTCCCACTTGCCCAAGAACCCCTCCTGTGGAAGTTGGGGCTTGGAGCCAAAAAGCTGCTTAAACTGAACATTTTTTTCCTGCAAACCTGACTAACAGAAAGACAAGTGGTCTAGATACTGGTGAGGCAGTCCTGACAAGGCATGTCTGCTACAGTGATGAGAACTCCACCCTACAAGGGAACCCTTCCTGCAGACAAAGTTACCACTTGTTATTCCTGAAAACCAGAATCTACCTTAAAATATAGAAAATGTTTCCTCAGAGTCACCACACAGAAGCTATCTTCCAGAACTGGCCAAGGTTGTATCTTGTGCTGGTAGCTGAACTTGGTACTGTAAGTCACCCAGGAGGTACTGGTTATGAAGGCATGAAAGGGTCCTTGGAGAGCAGCTGAGGCATAGCACTGTGAGAGACCAGGAGAGGCCATTAGTAAACGTGCAGCCTCAGTAGCAGTTAAAGGACCAGATTGAAGGGCTCATGCAGATAAGTTGAGGGTTGGTACCATGAAGAGAGCCCAGAGGAAGCCATTGGTGAACATTCAGCCGAGCTGTAGCAGAAGACCCAGAGTTCTGAAGATGCCAATGCCATGCAATGACCACCAAGAACAGCAGGAGCAATGGAGGGAAGCCAGCTGGAGCCTAGAGGACAAGCTGTGTGCTGCAGAGAGCAGAGCCAACCCCTTTGGAGGAGCACAGAAGATTGAGAGTGAATTCAGATAATTGGATATTGCTGCTGTCCAAAGACATTGTGAAAAGTTTGATAGATATTTGATTTCACTTGTTACTGTGCACTAGCAAGCCTCACGATTGTTTCCTTGTAAATAGTTTTGCTGCTGTAGTGATAATTGTGTTGTAGAGATGAAGCAATTTTTTGTCTTATACAGAAAGGGGGAAATGTTGTGGAAGTTTATTTTTAATTATATATAAATTAATTGTTTTGTGAACTGTTGGCTGAGGAGCTTTCTAGATGTTTTTGTATAGTCTGCAGGTGTTGGGTTGATGTCGGGCATGTTTGATTGCTAATGACCTGCACGTGCTATCAGCACAACACCCAAGGAGTTCTGGATCAATAAAACACCTGAGCTCATATTCTTGTGGTTCCACTGTCCAGTATGGCAATTTCCATGGTAGTGGTTCCCTCTGCTGAGATCTGGCAGGGCTTCCACATATGAGAATGCCTCCTTGTCATTCTTGGTGAACCACTACAGCAGTGTACAATTATGCTGTCCTGTTTTGCTTACTTTTTTGCCATGGCTTCTCATTGTCTTCTATAATCTCTATTTCCTCCATCCACCCCTTTAAAAATGTAACACTCCCTACAGTCCTGCTGTTATGCCTCCTCTTCATACAAAGTCTTCCCAAGTTACATTATGTATTGCTACAGACTTGTCTGCTGCCTTTAAGTGGGTGGTTTTGTGCTCACTAAACACAAACATATTAGTTTCAACTCAACATGCCCGAAACTCAAATCAACATCTACCAACTTAATCCTGTGACTTATCATATCTTGTCTACATCTTTGAACAACTTCATGGTTACTGAGTTTACATCATCAGAATATTAAAGCCACACTTTAGTTCTTGGATCCCTTAATTCCTAGATCTCAATATTCAGCAAGAATCCCCTTCTTTGGTCCTATACTCCTTACCATTGAAAGCTGTGTCCTCTCATGTTCTTCAAATACATATATCATTATCAGGTTTTAAATTAGCCTTCTCATTTCTCTCTTTGTCCTCATGGTTGTATTTTCAAATTCCTATCAAAGCACCATCAAGAACCCGATATTTCGTAGATCAGTTCTCTATTAGAAACATTGCAATGGTTCTCCACGACTGTGACAGATTGCGAACACTGACCACAATTTTTAACTTCTGTATCCACACGCCACTGCAATATGATTTTGCAATTTTCCAGATTTAAAAAGAAGTGAGGTCTTCTGTGTGAGTTGCCTCACAGACTTCCCTTGGCCGAGAAAATGTGCAAAATCAACTCTGAGCTACTACCAAGGTAAAATTTTTGGGAGGTCTGGCTCATGGTCATCCTGAATGAAGCCATCATGTCAACAAGCCCAGGCCATCCTAAGGAATCATGTAAAGGTGGGCCATACTGTTAGTCATTCCAGCTGGCCTCCTCCTCAGAGTGGGTACTGACCACATGCACATGCCTAAGTTCATCTAGGGCCAGAGGAGGCTCACAGCAGAGGTCACCCAAATTGCCAAACCAGAGAAACATAAGATAAATAGTTATTTTCACTCATAAAATTTATACTGATGTATTAAGTTAGAAACGCATACTTGATTAAAAGAAATATTATTTAGGAGGAAAAATCTAAATTTTTTGTAGTGGGGCACAACTCATGCCCTGCATCGTGTTTGTGTCTGCCAAGGGAAATGTCACTTCTTAGTTCTTAGCACTGTGAGCTTCAGCCACACATGCGTCTGTTTCCCACACTCTGATACGCCTTCACACCTGTGACGTTCTCGCTGCCCAGAGCTCTCAGTTCTACATAGCATCTCTTCTAGGAAATCTATCTCAGCACAACACTTTCTGGACAATGTTGTAGACACTGTTCTTTATTTTCATCGTATTTAGATGATTTTTTTACATAGTCCAGGCTAGCTCCACACTCTCTGTCCCCCATCTTGATATCCTGAGCAGCTTGGGGCAATAGGAGTGGCGGGCCACTATACCTGGCTGGCACTGAGTCATTGCCTTTCCTCTAAATCGCTTGAGAACAGAGTCGGTGTTCTTCCTGGACTCTGTCTGACATACATTAAGTGGCTATTAGCTGATACTAAATGTTCAAACGAATGAGTAAAACATGCTAAATGTTCCAGCTGGCATACATTTTGAATTCTTCATAAATTTCCTACTGTGTGATGAGCAGATATCAACCTATTTTCTCAGTCAGCTTCTAGAGTTCACATAATCCTGAGTAGGACGGAAGTAATTGGGAATTAGCTAAGAACATTTCTTGGATAATATCTTGCTAGTTTCTTCATGTCGACAAGCTCACTCCAAAATGAAGGAGCCCTGTAGACATGCAACTTGACTTCTCAGTGCGCCTGAGAAAATGTAGACTGAACCTCGAGTTTAACAAAGACAACAGCCCACAACGTTTACTCCATGACCCCACACATACACTCATAATGCGCCTCAGTTTCTCTAATGACAATGGATTCCTTTTTTTTTTTTTTAGAAGACAATGGCTAAATGCAAGGACAGTGGGAAAGTCAGCATGGAGTCCCTTCAATTTTCTTTCCCTAGAGAATATTTCTTCCTCGTCCATACATGCCGACGGCTACAGAGGACCCTCTTTTCATCTAAGGCAGATATCGCCTATTGATTCGTTGGGGTACTTACTGATGAAGGCCACCAAGAATGAGATTGCCAACAGCAGGGAAAGTGCCATGAGGGATGTGAAAAGCAGTGAGGGGGACCCAGGCTTCCGTGGATGAGGGGTGGGTTGTACTTTGGGAACTGGAAGGAGAACCACATACATTTCATGAGTGATAAGTTCTGTCCTTGTTTCTGCTTCCCCCCCCCTTCTCTCTTTTCCTCCATGACACACAATGACTAATAGTATGAACATTTATAATAATATAAAAATGAAGACCAATGCAAAAACATTACAAAATGCATAGAAAGATCTGAAAATTATATATACACACAAGAAATACTTTGATCATATCATTTCAGCAGGTATTTTTGGTGGTCAAAGGTGAAACATGATAGGGTCTCACTATGTAATGCAGGATGATCTGGAATCCATTATATAGCCCAGACTGGCCTCAAACCCTTAGTGAGCCTCCTAGCTCTGCTTCTGGAGTGCTGGGATTACAACACACCAGGCCTTTGCAGCACAGTTTAGAATGTATGTGCACAAGTATGTTTTTCCACATGGTGACACAACATAAACACTGCTGTCTGGTCTATGACAATTTTACACAGTGTGGTAAATACATTTTCGTGTCACTGTAAATTCTTCCTTGGTGTTCTTTACTATAGTTGCAGCATGATTTAATTAAATAACTTCCAGGTGTCTGAACATTAAATGCACATACGCAATAGGAGATGAATATTTCTGGATGGACAAGGTGGCGCATGCCTTTAATCCCCGCACGTTGGAGGCAGAGGCAGGTGGATATCTGTGAGTTCAAGGACAGCCTGGTCTACAGAGTAAGTTCCAGAACAGCCAAAGTTACAACAGAAAAAATGTGTCTTGGAAAAAAAATCCAAAAGAAAGAGAGAGAAAAATATTTCTAATCCCATTATGCTTCTTTACCATAAATTTAGTCTGCAATGGCCATTTCATGGCTGGAAACCATTTCCAGGATGAAGGTATAGCTTAGCGGCAGAGCAGCTGCCTATAGAATGAGAGGCACTGTTTTGATCCATGGTACAAAGGGAAAAAGTTCCTTCAAGATAAAAGCTCAAATAACAGAAACAGTTTACATAAAGTTACTATATTATATACTTCTAAGAACTAGAGGGAAAAGTGGGGGTTGGAGAGGTGGCTCGGTGGTTAAAAGAAGTAACTGTTCTTGCACAGGACCGGAGTTCGATACCCAGCACCCCATATGGCAACACACAACTGTATGTAACTATTGTTCTAGGAGATTTGACACCTCACACAGACATACATATAGGAAAAACACCAATGAACATAAAATAAATAAGAGTTAAGATTAAAAATTGAAAAACAAGAATAGAAGGGAAATTTTAATATTAACATTGTGATTTCATTTTCAGAAAAGGTATTTCCATGTATGTTCATTTATATGTAGCAGCAAATGCAGAAAGATTCAAGGTACAGTTTCTGTAAATGGCAAGATGAAAAGCCATGCCAAGAGAGCTTTCCTTTCTCACTACACACCGCTGTAGCCCATCAGGCAATCTACAAACAATTCAATCACCTGGGACTTCAGTAAAACCCTAGACATGAGCTCTCAGGGAATCAATCACCGGAAGTTTTTTAATGACCCTTTCTTATCCTCCCACCAACATTAAGTCCAGAAACATTTGTTTTTTACCTTCTGGAGAATCTGAGTAGCTGCCTGAGGAGTTGGATTCATTCTTGAACCTCACTTCTGCATAAGTGATTTCTGAAGCCATATCAACACCGGCTCCTTCCCAAAACGCACCTGGCCTCCTCCCTAAAACTCGTGATGTGTGAGACCCAAACAGGACGATAAGTTGTCATCTCACACAGTTGTATGAGGAGAGGCGTGTCCCACCAGGATATGCCACATGAGAGTGAGATACCACAGCAGGGAATCACTCAGGCCGCTTACAGAGGGCCAAACTCTTAAAACAAGAAAACTATAGTCAGAGCCCTCAAACCTACTCAGCAGGGATATGCAAATACTATAAAGTGGGAACTCAGAGAGGAAGGAAAGAAATAGGAGGAGGAGAAAAGAGGAACCCCGCCTTTAGAGAAGTCTGTTCTAAGAACCTGAAGCAAACGGAAAGCTCGTGCACTTCCACATGCAAACATGTTTTCTGGCAACCAGACAACATGAGCAAACACCTAAGACATGGCATCGATTTTGACTCAACGGGTAAGTTCTGATACCATATCCTAGAGGACCATTGGCCCCTGAATCCTATGTGGGCTCCCCATTCCACTCCGCGGCCTCCAGGGTGGGGAAGGCAGAGCTCACATCCTGCTCCTTCTGAGGCTGCCCCTCTGAGAGCTCTGCCTCCCACTGCAATTCACAGCTGACCTCATGGGGACTCTCCACTCACTTTGCTACTGCCCACATCCTGAAACAGCTCTGCTTAGCAGGGGGAGGAGGTGTGTGGGAGGAGGAGGTCTCACATCACATGACTCTCTTCCCTTAATACCCTACCCTCCACCCCACCCACACTCCTCAGCACAAGCTCCAGGCTTTACAGGACTGACTTGAACAGTTGGGCAGTTCAGAGAATCCATTGATCGCAGTGTGTGAGAGGGGAATCTTAGATTACTTACTGAGGATGGGGTCATTTGAGTCCCTGACCCAGACATCTTCCAGCTCATGCTCACATGCTCAGCCTTCAGTTCTACTGAATATTTCTCTTGTTGGAATATGTTCCAGCTACTCCAATACACCTACACATAATGAGCAAACAAGTACATGGGTACAGAATCACAAATACACACACGTTTTGTATTTCTAGGTTTTCTCTTACTTTTGTACCCAAACATAGTGAAAACCGTAGGGTCATACCATTACCTCTGACTTTAATGTAATGCCATGAGTTTCATTTTATTTCCAAAGTTTGTTTCCATGGGTAAAACATGTGTGTTCCTTATTTATACCTGAAGCTCTTCCTTGATAACCTCATGGGTGCCACCCGTCCCCATCCCACAGTGTAACCTATCCTTCACTAGGAAGTGTGCCTCTGCAGGATGGGCTCCAACCATTAGGTCAGGCCTGGGTCTCCTGCACTGACGCCTTCCTCTCTTTAGCTGGAAGTTATTTCCCAGGGCCAGACACCTGGCTGAAGTTCTGACACCCTGGCTGCGGAAAGCCTCCTTCCTCAGGCTTGTGGCCTGACCTCTGCAAGGAAGCTCCTTTCAACATTCTGGGTCTCTGGCTCCCTCTATGGAGCCAACATTGTGATAGGTGTTCCTACTCACTCTTCCAAATGCTCAAGTCCTCCATCAGGACCATTTCCTTGACTATTTGGGGTTCAGAAACCCCTCAGAAAGTGGCCTCATGTGTAGACACTTTTCTTGCCAAGCTTGAGCACACTCTCGGCACCTACTCACTCTCAGACATTGGTGCACTCCTCACCTCTCAGACTCTGACTTCTCACACCAGGCTGCTGCTCCCCAATCCAGACACCTTCTCACCAGCATGCCGACACTCCCAACACAGCTTGGGCTCCAGTTCTGCTGTCAATTCATCCCTCTGCACAGTTACATGAAAGTTAACATCAACTTTCACCCCTTGTGCCAGACTATTCTTGCCCCACACCCCACCATACCACAGGCACCTGCCGTGCCTGCCCTCAGCATCCTTCATCCAGTAAGTGATGAAGTGGTTGAGGCACTGCATGGAAGGGAAGCAAGACTAACAGAGAATACAAAGTCCTGTGAGATTATCAATCCTAACAAGTGATCCCATGTTCATAAACATGCAGACACACGACTTAACGCCAATCACAGATGCTCAGGGGTTTTACCCTCTCAGCAACATATATTTCTAACATTATCATATCACACATACACTAAGATGAGTCCCAGACAATTCCAATGTCCAAGTGGCTTGCCACAGCCAATCGTTCTCATTTGCAAATGTCCTAAGGGTCTGGCTATGGTTCATTGTAATTCTGTTCAGCCGCTTTCCACATTTATCATTTTGGAAACAGGATCATAGAGAATCATAGTTCCTTGTAAGCTGAGCATGCAATAGCCTCCTGTATTTAGAGAAGTCAGATTCAGTCTCTTTCTATTGTCCAATGAAAGTCACCTGAGAAAACCTGTCAGTTGGGGTCGAAAAATACACTCTCCATAAAAGAGCGTGTCAATGGCATGGAAACATAATCCTCCAACAGAGGACTACATACGCACTGGGATCCATCATAGCGTCTGCTCCTGATCCCTCTACGTTATTCACTCAAGAAACTCTTGGTATTCAATTTCAAAACGGAGCATTATTCCCATGTGCAGGAGAGAGAAACCATTGCAACACAAATGTTAAATACTAAAACTTGTGCTCTCGTTCTTTCTAGCATCACAGGGCTCTAGTGTTGGGTGTGTGCCCTGTACAGCCTGGCTCTGTCAAGAAGGAGTGTGGGAGTTTCTGAGAAGGTGATAGTGTTTTCCTGTTTTCTGTTCACTTACATCTGCATTTGTAACATTTGACAGTTACCCTGTCAAGGACAGACTTTCTCTGGACTTCTACCCAGTTCTTGGGAGGTTGTCATTATAATTCTTTGGAATTCCTGGAGCTATTGGAAAATCTATTTATTTTGGGGTAGACCATGAAGCTTTATGGTGCTCATACTTCTCTCATACTTAAAAAAGATAACTCATCCCGGGAGCTCACCATGTTAGAATCACTGAGCAAGTGATTGAAGTGTTGAGCCCTTGAGTCATGAGAAGTTCCCAGCAGGGATGTGATGCTGAAGACTGAGTTCACTCTTCTTCAAGAGTGGAACAAGACCTGCCACTGGGCACGAACAAGGCCTGTTGCTAGACAGTGCTCATATGCGGCTGTCCTTCCACATAGAGCCAGTCCAGGACTTGCCTGGCCATGCCCAGAGACTGATGACATCATATCGGGTGATGAGACACTAGTCAATGTGGAAGAGCCGCAGCAGCAGCTCGCAGTCCAGGAGCCAATGAGACATTGGGCGGGAGGTATAAAGGGGGCTTCCTCTTCCTGGAATAAATGAATCTGCTTTTGCCATTTGCCTGACTCCCAGAGTCTGTGTCGTTGAGTCTGGGGCAGCTTACCCCACCCCCAAGGATCCTGGGAATGGGTTGAAGCAACAATCAATCAAACATTTGAGCGTAAATGATGAACCCAATATATCTCTGAACACTCAACTTGACATGACTACCCCCCAGTTAGACTAATATGCATATTAACACTCGTTAGCACAGTGAGAAAGAGATACACACATGGGGTCAATCCAAGTTTTCAGATTGGGACCCTTCTAGATGTAACACTATTTGTCTCTATTTTAGTCTTGGTATAATAAAACTGTAATCCTAAATACAGCAGAATTATTAGCTCAGTGGGTCATTCTGGCAACTTAAAAATCCTGCAAATTTCATAGGATCCTCTAGCTCTGCAGACAGACGGCTGTAGGGAAAGACATCCCGGGGAATCTCTGAACTTCTGGCTTGAGTCTGAAATGAGGACAGTCTTGTGGAGGCATGGCCTGAACTTGTAGGATAACTTTAATTAGTGAATAAAATGTTTTTGACCATGGCTTACAAGAAGAGCACAAGAAACATCTTGTGGACAACTGCAGAAATACAGACAAGATCACACAGCAATTCAGAAAATAGCTGTCAGATTTTGAGAGATGGTATTATTTTGTTGTGGAATAACAATTCCAGATGATATATACTCAAGTATCGAGGGAAGTGTTACGTAAACAAACTACTTGCAAATGCCTACCGAATAACTCATGTATATATGTATGCGTGTGTGTATACATTCAAATATATATTCAAATATAAAATTATATGATATCAGCAGTCATTAATACAAGCGGTAGCTATATGAGCATTGATGATAACATTGAGTCAACTTCCATTTCAAAATATTCATAATAAGAAGTTGAAAAGGCTTCCAAAATGTTAAGTAAATAGAGCTTTCCATGGGACATGTGAGTTCCTCAGGGCAGAGGCTGTCCCTGATGTGGGAGGCACCAAGGTGGGACATCGAGAATCACTGGAGGTGCCACTAGAAGTTGACTATCATCACTCTTAACCTTGCTGCTGGTGTAGGTCACCCAGTCCAAGGTCAGCCACCTCTAACTGGCCCACATCAGCCTCCCAGCACCCACAGTTCCTGACACACATTGGGATCAAGTTCGTGGACATTCTCTGTAGTGCAGGTATTGGGAGACATGAGGACATGCTGATGAACTCAGATAGAAACAAAGCAAGTGTCGGTTTCTAAGGAAAGTCCATTTCCCCAAATTCCAAAAGGCAGAAGGGACAAATGGCTATCTGTGGTACCTACTAGCATACCAAAGAGCATGCTGGCCTCCAGGCTCCCTCAGTATCACAAGTACCTTTTACACATTTCAAGGTCCATCCTGATTATTCTCATCTTCTCCTCTACCGTAACCTTCCCAGTTCATGGTCTTCCCTCCCCTGAGCCACTCCTAATTCTCCTTTTAACCCTGCTAGGCACAAATGCCAGATAAAATATGAATAAGTTCTGAGGATCAAAGTGACAACAGGTAGCAATATCACCCTGTGTGTCTGTTTGCTTGAGAACATTTTAAATGTTCAATACCACACCAAAAAAAAAAAAAAAAATACAAGCAAGCAACTTTATTAGGTGATAGACAATGTTGTTAAACTACTTGTGGTCACGATACAGTTCCGTATCGTGTTACAGCTCTGATGGAAAGCTATCCTGGCAGTTGTGAGTCATGGAATAGCACAGTCACACTCCAAGCAAACCTCACACAATAGATTAATTGGGAAAACAGAAGGGGTGGTTGTGGAAGCCTCTGCTTGGGAGAGAAACAGCAAAAAGCTGACTTGGGAGCAAGCCATACATATATATATATATATATATATATATATATATATATATATATATATATATATATATATATATATGGTTTGAAGTGGGCAGAGCTTTCCAAGGTGTCCTGGGATTGGTGTGATTCTGTGACGTGAACTTAGGGATAGTTCAGAGATTGGTAGGATTTTGTGGCCTGATCTTGGGTTTTTTCCATAGGGTTGGCAACTTTCCTGCCTCAAGGGGCTAGGAATGTTTGATATGGCAGTTTAGAATAGTCTGGGTAAGGAGAGGCCTAGCTGCTTATTTCTCAAGGTGCTTATATTCCAGCATTTTTTGTTTACTATTGATAAAAAACAAGGATCAATAAAGGAGTTGACATTATAAATACACTACTTCCTGCGAAGTGAAGTGTCGAGGTTCATGGATCAAACTTGAACTTCCCCAATCAGAGGACATTGAGTCTTTGGGGTATCTGTCAGAAGTGTCTTGTTATCTGACTCAGCTAAAGAGACAGGGAGCAATGACATCGACTGGACTAGTTTTCATCAGCTTTCAGCCAGCCCAGGGCTTGCAGCCATTTGAAGTGGTTTGAAGTCTGCAGCTGATTCCTGGGTGACATCTGTCAGCTGAGAGGAAATAACCTGAAACATATATAGACTAAGGACAGAAGTTAAAGTTTGGGAGCTTAAAGGAAAATAGTATATTTGGAACTTTCAGGCCTATAGTCCTGGTAGTTAGGGGAAGGGAAGAGGCCCAAGACAAGGGGAGTGATGGATAGATCACACCCTCAGGAATAGGCAGGTGGGAAAACTTGGGCTCTGCTTCTCTGGAGACTGTTTGACCAGAGAGAGGTGTATTCAAGTCTTACAGCTCTGGGACTCCCTGAAACTTGCATGAATGTTTGTTTACAAGAAGAGATCATGTTTTTAGATATAATAGCATTACCATTGTAGGTAATCTGTACTGAAATCTACATTGCTGAAAAGAAAAAGCAGCAAACAGGTGTCAGCCAAAAAGCTTGAGTAGACTCATGCCTTTGAGTCATTGAAAAAGCTATGGTTTGGGGTTTAAAACACATGGGATATACAAAAAACATTTTTACTCTGTCCAGAGAGCTGGATATATAAATTGGACCCAGATGGTTTTAACATGAGGAAAGTACCTTTAAGACTATACTCAGAAGACAACCTAAGGAGATTTAACATCTTGAGCTTGTGATTGATAATAGTATTCAGTGCTTTATCAGATTGCGAGAACTCCATTGACCAATGTTAAAACTCTGAACCTTTGAAATCAGAGAATAACAATAGCATAGAGGGGGAGTGTAGCAGGACAGTTGGATAAAATCTTGTTATTTTGGTTTCTTTAAAAACACAAAATGGTGTTTGGATGATGTTTTTGTTCCCATTCTAGGTGTGTTAGATGACTGCAAGTTTGATTTGGACTGTTTGTGCTGTTAGCTATAATTTGGTTACATACAGCTGTTTTGCCACATGTAGCTTGTCCTTATGATTCTGTGCTGCTTAGATTTCTGGGAACTTTTTCTTAGAGTATATAAGGGTTGAAGCCCTGAGAGCCATGGTTGGTTGGTTGGTTGGGTGCTTAGTTGTTTGGTTTGTTGCTGATTCATGTTTGGTTGTTTGTTTGTGGGTTGGTTTGTTGGTTATTGCTTAGAAGAACATCAGTTGGAGAAATTGGGCTCAAGGATAGTGCACTGGACTTGCATCTCACTCACTATCAGCTCCTGTTCTACAATCTTCAGACAGTCTAAATTGGCTGACTATTTCTTCCTTTCTCTCCTCTATCAACACCACCTACAAGGTCAGTGAAGATTTCTTTCTTTCTATCAATACTTTTTTCTCTCTCCTGAAATTGAGGTGGAAAACAGGGTAGCTAACTGCGACAGGAGAGGGAATCTGAAACATTTTTCACTACCTTAAATTATATTCAGAACTCACATGTACATGTGTTAAAATACTTTCCTAGATGCTCCTTAACTGGGCTTCATTTTTACCAATAGCCTCTTCTGGGCTCTATTTAGGATCTTCGGCCCTGCCACACATTTGCCAAGTCTCCGTTCCTCCCCATGAGACCTCCATATCTTTAAAACTACCACCTGGGTGACTCTTACATTACAAAATTCCCCTACAAACACAAAACAATATGCCTTCTTGTGTATGAGGACATGAATGTTCGGCTTTGATACCTAGTTAAAAAAGCATTCTTTTTAAATCCTGTCTTTTATTAGTCCTGCTTTTATTAGTTTGCTTTCAGTACAGGAATTATCATAGACAATAGAGAAAATAGGCAAAGTAGGTAAGCCTAAGGGAAGAACAGATGGATAAGGGTGCACTGAGGACCTGGATCTGCCTTTGGCAGCCTCTTATAAAACGATTTTCTGACCGTATTCAGGTGGCTTCTTGGCTAGAGGGTTTAATGACGTTTACATGTTAAGCATCCATGTGTAAGAGCTAGTCCAGAGAGGTGAAGATATGAAGAAATAGGAGAGAGCAAGTTTAGATACAAAAGATTTTCAAATCATTTATTTGTACAGAGGCAGAATTTGCCACCATGGAAAACCAAGAATGCCATTTTTGGCCATTGAGATGAGGTCAAGCTGTTTGTAGGAGTAGAGCAATGCTCTAATAAAATCTGAGTCCATGGAGGAAAAGAGGAATGGTCACAAAATGAACTCTGCTGGAGGAAGTTTCGATAAGCTCCAAGTAGAACTGAGAGGCAAGAGAGAAGGCCAGGAGGACATAGAGAAACTGTGAGGCTTCTGACAAGAGAGAGGAGTCTCTCGGTAACTAGAGTTTCCCATGAGCATGTAGCAGGCTCCTGGATCCATAAGGTTGATGAAGGGAAGAAGTAGCTATAGAATTTAAACCAAATATGACAGATGGAAGAAGCCAGAAGGAACAAATGATCTTCACAGTCTTCAGGAGTCAGATCAGAAACCTGAGTCAGTTTGAAAAGTTGAGCAGCGGGCATAGCTGCAAGGGAAGAGTGGTGTCCTCTACCAATGCTACTTGGAGCGAGAACTCAGGAAGGGGGTAGGGTTTGGAGACTGTTGTATGTTAGATGGTGGGACAGGTGGTAAGGAGAGAAAACAATAATAGAGAACCTGTGGGTTAACTTCTTTGAATCAGATATAAAAGTTCACTGTGCCCAGAGTGCACAGACATGGGGCCCATCCCTGGACAGGATGGTCTAATTTTTTTCTGATAAGTATGCAGAGGGAGCAAAGGGAGGATTAACTTTTATCAGGTGGGTTTGTCAGCCTGGCTAATTTGCAGGGAAGGACTACAAAGGAGAAGATCATCTATGTATGGGAAAAGCTTGGATTTAGGAAGAGACAAGAGAGAAGGTCAGGTGCCAGAGGCTGGCTGGATCGATGTGACCTGTCCCGGATCCCCTGGGTTAGGGTGGTCCAAGTGAGTTGGGTAGAAAGGTGAGTGTCCAGGTCATTTCAAGTAAAGGCAAAGTATTTTGTGACTGGGAGTTGAGAGGAATAGAAAGGAAATCAAGAATGCATCCTTGAAGTCTAGGACAGAAATGAGAGGTCTCTGAGGGGATGGGAGAGAGTAGAGTATAGGGTTGTGTCCTAGGGGTTTAGGGGAACCACTACCAAGTTGGTAAAGTTGGAGATCCTGAACAAGCAGAAGCTTCCATTAGGTTTTTTTTTTAAACTGTGATTATGGGGTTACTAAAGGGGGATGAAGTGGAGCTAGAAAATTCTTTCTTAAGTAGTCAGAGATAAGAGGCTTAAGCCTCCTGATACTTTGGAGAGAGGGTGGGTATTGAGCCTGGCTGACAGAATTGGGAGGGTTTTGTAGTTGAATTATCAGAGGGGGATGATGCTTGGTTATAGAGAGCCTTTGAGTTCTTATACCTGAGGACACGTGGGAGACCAGTAAGGCCAAGGGTGTATCACACTGTGTGATTATGGGTAGAAGGAGGAAGCCAGTTGCTAGCATGCCTGGGGTCAAACAGATTTAGGGGAGCAAAAGAAATAGAAGCTCCCACCTTGGCCAGGAGGTCCCTTCCCAGCTAGGGCATTGGACAGTTGGTACCACTAGGAAGGAGTGGGTAAGTGGAATGCCTCTAAAGATACAGCTAAGTGGTGGGGTTTGATGAGGCTGGTAAGGATGTCCCCCTTCTCTGACAATAGGGGGACAAAAGGAGAAGTGGAGCCCCAAAACTCCACCAGAACCAAGTAAGTGGCTCCAGTGTTCAGGAGGAAGGAAGAATTCCCAGATAGTGTGATAACTACCTCAGGCTCCTGCAGGAGATGGCAATGGTGGGGTCAAGGGAACCCAGGCCCCTTCAATAGTCAAAAGCCAGACCTGGGTGGTTGTATGGATGTCAGTCTGGGCCTGACGTCCTTACCCTGTGAGGGACATGAGAACAAATAGTGAGTGGCCCAATGTCCCTTTTGATGGCACTTTAGACGTGGTGGAGATGGTTTTGAGGACTCAGGTGCCCTGAGCCCAGGGAACACCTAACCACATGTGAAGCAGGGACCTGAAGTTCTCAGGCTTCGTGAAGCAAGGATGCCTGGACCACGGACAGCTGAAAGACCTTAGCCAGCATCAGTTATTTTTGCTTTCTGGCTTTTTCATCTCTCCCATGATACATCTTTGTTGTGGAAGTTTTAGTTATGTATAAAATTGTTTTATGCACTGTTGGGTGAGGGGCTCCCTAGGTCGTGGCGTTTTGGATTATCTGCAGGTGTTGGATTTATGTGGGGGATATTTGATTGCTAATGACCTGCGTGTACTATCAGTGGAACATAGAGAGGAGTTCTGTATCAAAAACAAAAAACAAAAAACAAACAAACAAACAAAAAACGAAGAGAAATAACACAAGTCTTTCAGTGGGTTGTCATGCACTCAACAGGGGTCAAAGTATAGTCTGGCTAAGCCTGGAGAGTCTCTGAGTTCTATCAGGATTACACATATGAGAATCACTCCATCTCTTCCTTGCTGAACCCACACAGTGGCTAACTACTACACATCTTGAAGGCTTAGAACAACTTCTAGAAAACCTTCTTCTAGTCATAGAAAACTACGACTTCTGCCTGGGGAGTCAGGGATTTCTTCTCTAGATGTTTAAAATTGGACCTAATTTTAGGGACACTCTGGAAAAAGAAGTGGAACTTTAAGAGCAGCCTTATGGAGAACAGACAAGTTATAAACAAATGTGCAGCCTGTCCTGTGATAGAAAATGCCAGAGGAAACGGGCATGGTGGCACATGCCTTTAATCCCAGCACTGGGGAGGCAGTGCTGGCAGGCAGATCTTTCTGAGTTTGAGGACAACCTGGGCTACAGAGTGATTTCCTGGACAGCCAGAGTAAAAATAGAAACCAAAAAAGAATTAAAAGAAAAGAAAGATATGCTGGAGGAGTCATCTGGTTTGAGGTTTATAGCTAAGAGGAGTTATTTTCTCCTTGGTTAGCTTATATCATGTGGTCAGTTTTAATCAGGATGGAGGTCAAGTCACATGGCAAAACCCATTCTTTCCAATCCTAGCAAAGACAGCTGTCAGCCACGTGGCTGCCGCCATCCTGATGAAGGATACTAAGGCAGTAGAGAGCCACATGTTGCTTACATTCCTAAATAGTGTCACATCACATGGTTCCTTTAAGATCACCTGTGCATAGATTTTTAACTATCAACTGTGGTGCTATGAGTTTTAACATAACTCTTTTGTTACAGATTTTATAGAATTTAACCATACCCAATATGCCTACAAATGTTGATGTGTGTGTGCATACATATATGTAATGGATTACATTTTATATGTGTGCATTATATATATATATATTATAACACATTATATATTTTTAAGTAAACACAAAATATTTTCCTTTGGCTTGTTCAAACACTTAGTGAATTTTTCCCTCCTTCCTCCCACTCTCTGTCTCTCTGTCTCTCTCTCTGTCTCTCTCTCTCTCCCTCTCTCACACAACACACACACACACACACACACACACACACATATGCATACGCACCATTTTTTCCTCTTCACACTTCTCAGCACGTGTATCCTACTATCCCACCCTCTAAACTTCTTCTTCAGCATCACCTGGTTTCCTTTTACTTTCTTGGTTCCTGTGTTGACTCCAGGTTATCACTCACAGCTACAGCTTCAGAGCTAAAATCCATGAGTAAGAGAGAAAAGGTGGCTTTGTCTCTCTGGGTCTTGGTGACCTTGCTTGTTTCCTAGTTCCATCCATTTACCTGCATTTGTTTTCTTTCCATTGTGTGTTAGCTGTGCCAATTCTTCTCTTAAGTCAAAGTATTGCTTCCAATGTTTTCTGCAGGACTCATTTGGTGGACATAGTTCTTTTACCTGTTCACACAATGGGAAGTCTTTCCTTCTCCTTCAACTATGGCAGACAATTTTGTTGGGTAGAGGAGTTTAGATGGATTCCATGTTTCTTTAGCACTTGAAGGACATTGCTCCAGGCTCTTCTGGCTTTCATAAGATTTCCGTTGAGAAACTGGCTGTCATTCTGTTGGCTTTTCCCTTATATGTGATTTGTGGTGTTTCTCTTGTTACCTTCAGTACCCTCTCTTTGTTCTATGTATTTCGTGTTTAACCATAATATGCAAGATGAAGGCTCTGGTCCTGTGTATTCAACGTTCTGTATGTTTCTTGGGTCTGTCCAGTTACGTATTTCCCTATGTTGGGACAGTTTGCTTCTATGATCCTGTTGAAGTTCTGGTCTACACCATTGAACTGGGATTATTTTCCTTCATCGGGTGCCTATAATTTGAAGAATTTTGTCATTTCGTGGACTCTTATAATTCCTGAGTATTTCTTTTGTGTGCTTGAATTTATCCCTTTTCTTGTCTTTTGTTGTCTGGTCCTCTAGCTTATCTTCAACTCCTGTTATACTCTCCTCTTCTTTATCTGTTCTACATATAAGGCTTTCCTCTAGGTTAATAATCCCATCTTCATTTAATCTTCAGTTCTCTCCAATAATTCTGTCTCTTTTCTGAGTTCACTTTACAAATCTGTTTATCACTTCATTCAGCTGCACACTATGTTTCCTTAGAAACCACTCGGGGATTTATCCCTATCCTGTTTAAGATCATTGAGCTGTTTGTACATTTCTTCTTTAAATTCCTTAAATTATGTGATGAAATTTATGATAGTTCATTTAATTCTGCTTTCTGAGAATCTGTGAAATTTATTCCATATGTATTCAAGAACATTTCTATAGGGAGGGCGCATACTGCCCTGGCCATTCACATTGTTTTTATTTCTGTGATGTGAGCCGTTCATGGGTGTCTTTCCCTGGCTGTGTGTCTGGCATTGGATTATAGCCTGACTCAGCTGGACTGGTGTAGGGATTATAGCCTGATTCAGCTGGACTGGTGTAGGGGTTTGTAAACAGAGCAAGGTTTGGGAGTGTGAAGATGGTGTGAAGATGGCTTGGTTCTTGGTTGGTGTGTAAGCTCTGTCTTCTGGAGCCATGCCTGAGAGTATAGGGATGCTGTGGTGGGCTTGGAGGACTCACTAGGTTAAGCCCATGTGTGATCTTTGCTTCCAAATATAGGCCTGGGAGTGTAAGCTTATTTTAATTTTCAAATATGTATATATGCATGTGTCTGTGTGTGCGTATGTGCACATGAGTGCAGTTGCTCAAAAAGGCCAGAGGGGTTAGATCCCCAGGAGCTGTACAACATCTGTGAGCTGCTTACCTGGACACAGAGAATTGAATTAAGGTCCTCTGCAAGAGCTTCATGCATTCTTGAATTTGGAGCCATCTTGGCATCCCTATTAGTTTCTTATATATTTCTAAATGCTATATTGTGTAGAACTGCATATACCACCGAACTGCATATGGTTATGTATTTAACCATGTTGTAAACTGAAGGTCACAGGAGTAAGACATAGCTATGTTAAAGATTCTACCAGCCTGACTGAATAATTTGAACTTCTTGACTGTGGAGAGTTGAAATGTTGTAGACTGAGAGTCAAATGTGACATCTTTACTCTCAATACGCATGCACCTCTGAGTCTGATTTCATATCATTTCGAGTAAAAACTTATTAGCAGGCCACTAGCTTCTAACAGCTCCAAAGGTAAGAATGACATCAGATAACATTTGAAACCTGTGACTGGATGTCTCGCTTTGCTCTAACAGGTCCACGTGGTTTTCCTATCAATATTTGAAAAAATGCATTGATTTATGTTCTGTTGTTCTTCCTGTTTTGTTACTGTAAATGTTCCATGTAGGGAGACGTCATGTGAGGGAACCTGAATTCATGCTCCTAGGCCACAGTCATTCGTACTTGACTCATGGAAAATTGTTTCTTATTCCCTTGGAGAGGAAAGCTCTTTAACTTGAAAGTCTCTATTCTGATTTCAAGATATATAACAGAGTCATAGTCACAAAAGCAGGATGGTACTGGCACAGAAAATGGATGTAGAAATCAATGGAACATAATAGAAGATCCAAATATGGACTCACAGAGCTCCAGCTCTAGGAGAAAATGCAGGCACGACCTGTCGGCCGGCTACCAGCACACTGTGCATCTAAGTAAGAAGCATGGAGCACCGTGCTCCAGAAGTCACAACACAAAGTAGCATGAGAAGCTGGTAGCTGGTCTGGGACAAGCTGGGAAGTCTCCTTGAATGCACTTCTTCAGCACAGAGACCCTGGTGGAATGAGCACCCACTGTCCAATCCCAGGAAATGTGCTAACCAATCACAGTCATTCCCACCACTCCTGTTCACTCTGGTACTGGAAAGTCTCACTGAAAAAGTGGACACAAAAAAAGGCTTGAAAAGGTCTCCTGTTTGGAATTGCTACATCTCGCTTGGCTTGAGTTCCAGAACCGTGACCGGGGTGATGAGGGAATGATGAAAGTACAGACACTGAGGAAGGAGAAAGACATGGATACAGAACAGCTGTGGTCAGGTGGGTTTAGCGCTCTGATGGACAAGGCCCATCACCCCAGACGCTCAGTATCTTTAATACACACAGCTGAACAAGGAGGCAGATTTAGCTAAGGAGCAGGCTCTGTAGGGGAGCAGTGTTCAGGCAGTAACCACACCGTTATTGTGGGAGATAGCAACAGTGGACACTTTCCGTCCACACTGCCCACATGTGCACACACAGAATGGAAGAGTAAGTGTCTCTCTGTGATGAGCATATGATCATCTATTTAAAAAAAAAAGCTAAAAGCATGACATGTTACACGTACAGCACACACAAATACACATTACAGGTAAAAACAAGTGTGGTACAGAGGCAGAACAAATGGTAGTCATAGAAAAGTCTTTTCAGTTCCATATACTACTGCCAAAGAGGAAAGCAAATAGAAAATAACATGTCCTAGAATGATAAAACCACAATATTTAAGGATAAAATTTGAGTGCATTGTTGCCAGGAAACTGAATTGGTACAACCATTACATAAAACAGTACAGAAACTCCTCAAACTGGCTATAGAATTACACATGAGGTGGCAATCTTACTCTGGGATGTATACACTGCAACACAGAAATGTCACCACCCAAAGCCATCCACAGTCATCTTCTTTCAGAATCACTCCCAGAAGTGAAGAGCTGCAAACAGCTTGCATGTCAGTGGATGAGTGGAGTGTAAAGAGTTAATACCTATCTGTGGGCATACTAGATACACTAGAACATTCTTAGTCCATCACACAAATGAGCATCCTCTAATTTGCAGCAGTGGGCAAATGTGGAGGGTATTTTTCTGTGGGAAACAAATGGCGGGGAGGGGAATCAGTACTGTATGATCTCACTTATAAATATGTCTAAAAATGTAAATCTCAAGAATTAAACAGAATAATCCATGGTTGTAAAGGGCTAAGTGTTGGGACTTGTAACATGCTGATGAAGGGGTACAAACTGCCGGGTAAAATATGAGTAAGTACTGAGGAGCCAAGGCACAAGGTACAACTGACCATAGTTAACATCATCCTGCGTGTTTAAATTATCGTTAAAATATCTTAAGTGTTCTTATCTCACACACACACACACACACACACACACACACGTGTGTACACACACACGTGCACGCACACACACAAATGGCAACAATGCTAAGTAAAAGAGGTTGTTGAAAAATTTTTCAGATAATCATTTCACAGTCAATGTATCTTTCAAGGCAGACTCTAGAGCCCATAAATATATAGAATTTTATTTGTCAATTAAAGGTCAATAAAGCCAAAGGCAGACAATAAAAAAGAAAGAAAGAAAAGAAAAGAAAAAAACAGATAGATGGAGATAACACATCATATAATTGTGTGAGTGAATGAAACCTTGGGGGGTTGGCAGTGAAGCTCCATGTGCACAAAACGGTCCCTGTATAGTCTCTGGTCCACGGGGAATTCTCATAAACGGTCATTTTATGAGGGAGCACGTGGGTGAATAAACGAATATATACGTGGGTTGTAGTGCTCCTATGTTGTCTCAACTGTTGTCTGTCTCCCTAAATTCTCTGGACATCTCTTCCATATGAAGAACTTTCTGGGTATAATTATGTGTAATGATGGATAACAATTCATCCGCGTGTGATGGGAAATGCTTGATTCATAAGTATATTCTCTTCATCTGACAAATCGACTTCTGTACACCATTGCAACGGGCGTCATTCCAGCCCCAACCAGAAAAATATGGATTATTTAACATAACACATTGTTCACCTTGACTGCTGGGCTCACCTTGGTGCCAGAATCTAAAAGGGAAGGAGAAACAGGACGATGTTTTCTACAATAATGCTTGAAAAGAGAAAGCAAGAGTAAGTAAGCCTGAGGCTGGGGTTAAAATGTGCGGAAATCAGATTCAAGTATGTGCAAGTCAAGCACTCTCCAGCACCCATATCTCTGCCATTTCCTTGAAAACAGGACCCGCGGCATTCAATGCTCTGTCAGCATGTGACTTCACTGTTCTCCAGGCACACATCCCAGAGGCTGCTATTTCCTCTTTCTAGGGTCCTGGTACAAGGAGACTGTCAATCCATGGTGCTAATTTATACGCTGGAAAGATCTCTCCTATTTTCACGTGTTAATATAGTTTTTTCCACTTTACAATGGAGTTATTTTAGAGACTGAAGGACTAGTTAAAATCCCCAGATAATCTGCTTATTTCTGTCATCTAGTACAAGAAAGTTAATATCCTTGATTCCTTGTTTTGTTCTCAGAAAATGGGAACAACAGTGTCATCTCTACCTATTCTCACAACAGATAACAGGCTAGAGAGAATATGGGAACATATGAAATGAATATGAGATATAAGAATATCAGAAATGAGATCTTTTCACTTATGAGAAAAAACCAGTTATGACTGATGACGTGACTTTTTATTATAAGGATGTAAATGAAGGCTGGAGAGCTGGCTCAGACATTGAGAGTGATGGCTGCTTTTCTAGAAAACATGAGAGTTCCATTCCTAGCTCTCATACTGAACAGGACACACTACCAGTATCTCCAGCTCCAGGGGATCGAGAGCCCTCTATGGCCTCCATGGGCACCCACATACACATATCAGACACTCACATAGATACACACAAATAATACACACAGGTAACATACACACACAAATTAAAATAAAATAAATCCTACTTTTAAAGATACAGATGAAAGCACACTGGAATGCACCTGTGTGGAAGCACCTTCACTGGGTGCCTAACTACTCACCATTCCACACCCTTCAAACTCAATTTCCTCATCTCTCCTGGGAGTGTCAACAATGGGGTGTCTCACAGGACTCTTGTGATGAATAAATCAAAGAAAAAGTAACTCTACCCCAGAAGTTACACCAGGAGTGAGCTATTTTAGTTTCATAACTGACAGCTGGAACGTGCTACAGGACCAGAACCCCTCCAACTCTAGACTCACGTGGCATTTTCATTGTACGGTGTCTGGTCAACCCATCGCCATTGTCGATGACCTGGGTCCCACAGCCCTATAAAATAAGCAGCATTCTTGTCCATGGTCCTGGTGATGAAATCCTAAGAGGAAAGAAAGAAACAGAATTCAGCCTGGACTGAGCACTTTTTTCCTGTTATACAACTTTTATATGATCTTTAAAAAAATATTTTAATGATAGAAAGTTACTAAGTTCAATACGATGCACATAAACAATGCATAATAATCAAAATGTAGTTCATCTCGGTAGACCCAGGAACTCTTCAAAATTTAGGTTAATACACAACAATTGTATATTTTAGAGGTACACTGTGGTGTTTTGACTGATTTTTTTTCTGGCCATACAGAGATGAGAATATTGAAAAAAAAAAAAAAAGGATCAAGTAATAGAGGAGCCACCAGTAGGGGCTGGAGAGACGGTTCAGTGGTCAAGAGCACTGGCTGCTCTGCCAGAGAGCCTGAGTTCAATTCCAAGCAACCACATGGTGGCTCATAACTGTGTACAATACCATCAGATGCCCTCTTCCGGCATGCAGATGTACATGCAGTTAGAGCACTCCTGCATAAACAGCAGGTCTTCTCTGGCTGGTCAGGACACAGTCAAAGTCATCACTCATAAGCGTGATTTCCGTGAGATTGGAAGCAATCTGTGCCCATGATTGTAATGAATTCTCATCTCAGACTCATTCCCCTGTTTCATTCACTAACAGCATTCTGGAAAGTTGCACATGAGAGAATTTTGATTTTCCTTTCATAACTTAAGGTGTTTCATTTCTGATTGCAGGTTGTGGCTCTTCCTGATTGGATCCTGTTCCCTGTTCAGCTCTGTGCCCTTCTCTGTGTAGAAGTTTGTTTTTAGTAGTGTTTAAAATAATGTTTTGTGCACTGTTGAGTGTGGGGCTCCCCAGGTCTTGGCGTTCTGTATTGTCTGCAGGTGTTGGATTTCTGTGGGATTTGTTGATTGCTGAGGAGTTCTGAACCAAAAAATAAAAAACAAACACAAAGAACACCCGAGCTCAGACCCTTGGGGTGCTAGTGTCCGGTAGAGCGCTTGCTGTGAGGTGGTTCCCTCTGAAGAGGTCTAGAAGCGTTCGCACATATGAAAGCTTCTCCTTGCTGGGCCAACGCAGCAGCTATGACTGCACTTCTCCGCTAGAGCTGGTGCTATAGAAAGCACTGGAGTGCTGCGATAACAAACCGGTCTTTCAAGCAGAAACATTTCCTCCTTCCCTCCACCCTCATGTCCTGCATTTCTGATGCCAGGGTTCCTTGGGGGTTGTTTAGAAAGAGGAACGAGGTGTTGGATGCACAGGCTGAAGCAACCTTTCCTGCCTATCTAGGGAAAGCTTTGTGCACAGCACCAACACCCGAGTCAATAAAATTCCCTCTTGGTAAAAAGAGGCAGACAGCAGCCTGGCTCAGCCCCACTCTCTCCCAGGATGCACCTGTTGCTCCTTGCTGTGGATCACCAGCAGATGAGCACCCATGCTGGAGCACTTCTCCTCACTCACATTCCAAGATGCCTTCACAGTGGAAATGAAATAGCAGTGGGAACTAAATGGCTTCCAACCCTTTGGGCAACAGCTCCAGACTTTGTCTTTGGGGAAGAAGGAAATGTGAGTGCAACGTAATAAAGTCATTTTAACAGCTGCGGTGTGCAGAGACCAGGAGGAAGCTGAGACTCCCGAGTTCTCCAGAGCAACAAGGAGCCCCTCAGCCCTGGGTGCCAAGCAACCCAAGCATACCTCCACCAGCACTGATGCCAGGCCCTCTTTGTCCTCCTGGGGTGCTTTCAGAGAAGCCAGACAGACAGAGTGTAAATAACACCTAGAGGCTGAGGACACAATGCTCAACACTCTGGGTCTCCAAAAAATAGAACCCATCATAGCGAGAACCAGGCAGTTTCATGTTATTTATGCCGTATTTAAACAAAACGTGTCAATAACTTTGGCGGAAAAATTCTTGCAGAGATTTTTAAATTACTAACGATAAAAATGCTTCACAAAAATATTAAAAAGATTCTAGAAATGAATGCAGAATGGAATGCCTCAGGAAAGAAAAAAAGTAAGTGAAAACCAAATGTGTGTAAAATACCTCCTCATATCTGTGCTACTGTGTTTTTCAAGTTTATAAATAAATATAATTAGTAGAATTTCTACGTCAGTGTTTATAGTAGAATGGAGATGACAGAGAAACCAGTTAACTGGAGAGATGAAAGTCATAGAAATTTAATTAACTAACAGAGGCAAAACAGGCAATAAATAAATAAATAGTCTCCCATAATAACCTTAATCTTCCTATATCAAAGACGAGAGGTATAAGTATAGAAAAAATAAACAGAGATTGAGAAACACACTGTGCAAAGACACAGAGATCTATTAACAGGTAATATAGATCCATATGTGTTAGACGGATCCCAAGAATGTCAGAGATGGGGAAGCATCAAACAATGGGAGGAGCTGGAAGAATAAATGGCTGAAGCAGGCAGTCCTAAGTGAGAGATGAGAACTCCATTTGCAGTGGTGAACATAAACAAGGCTCAGACGATAGAGCGTACTGTGCTCTATATGAAGAAGTTAGGTAGACACAGAAGGATACATGATTCTGTCTTTTGGGAACACTAACCCACTGCTCCACTCTGGTGTGGCCTATATAGGGCACCATCCTTCCTAAATTATGCTGTGGAAAATGGAGGGAAAAGTTCAGGTTTTATTTTTATTAAAACATAATAAAAGAATGTAGTTTTCTTTAAATTTGTTGTTATAAAGCTACAGCTAATTAGCGTCTGCTCAGAGAGGGAGAATTAATCTACTCCAGGGATGAACCTCCTTAGTGGTTATCCAATACCAAGGGGTCAGCCTTAAAAAACTCTGCTTTTAAATGGCCTGCCTTAGGTAGACCATCAATTGATATCAACAGTCAATAATAATTTTAATAGTGTAGACCCACTGTTCGGTGTGATTAAACTAGCATCTCACACCTTTCATCTTCATCCCCACAAATAATTACCCAAATACAATCATTAGAAAAACACCACATTTTCATAGAGGAATATCCTACCCTATACCAGATCAGTCGTCCTCAAAGCTGCTGATCAGAGTCATTTAAAACAAGGATGTTCTGAAAACTTATCCCAACCCAGAGGAGACTAAAGAGATATGACAGCCAGATACAGTGCGGTGTCCCGGCTGAGAGTCTAGTCATCATGAGCTTCAGTCACTGGTGATGTCAGTATTCATGCGCCAGGTGTGGCAACCACGCTTGCTTATAGAAAATGTTCACATAGGGGACAGTGTACATGTATGTGGGGTTAGAACTGTACCTTCATATCATCACATGAAAACTTATGTGAGTATAGAAATGTTCTCACGAGTCTATTTAAAGATTTAAATAATTCACATTTCACAATACAGTTCTTCACTGATCTCATCGATAATAACTGGGATGAGAAAGAGCAAGTGTGCAAGACAGTTCAGAAAGAAGCAGAAGCTTGAGAAATCTGAGAACAATAGAGCCTTCTTCACAACCAAGACTTGTGTAGACAAATGGAGGCATATGTGTCAGACTTTGTGGCCTGTTGTAAATGTACATGTGAACTCCATTCTCAGTACACGCCACCTGGAGTCTATTGGAAATATCTATGTGGGACCGTTACACTTACAGCCAGCAGCCACACGCTGGGCACATTAGTTCTTACCTTCCACAGGTGAAGGGTGTTTTACACAGCTTAATTCTGTGTGGATCACATCTTTTAGAGCTTTTTGTTCTTCAAGTAGTTGAGAATACTTTTGCAAACAAGCTGAAAAACAAGACAAACACACAGGCATGCATGCGCGTGCGCACACGCGCACACACACACACACACACACACACACACACACAGTGGGTTTGAAGAGAAGTGTAATACAAATTACCAGTTATTCTAGAGGACCAACTCACATGAGATGCTAGCAGAAGTACCCTTGTGTTACATTGCAATAAAGACAACCTAGAGCCTTTCTGATGAAAAAGGCACTGACACTGGCCTGGGGGAAATAGTCTGGATGTCCCAGACACAGGTCCCAGCTTCCCAGGGCTCAATACCTGAACACCAATGACTCTCATCGTGCCATAATTTTTTAATGTACTTCTTTGCAGTTAAACAAAAGTAAACATCATTTGGATGAAAGTCAGTGGTAGAATAGTTAGCTTGAGCGTGTGGTGGTCCTATTTTTAATTTCTGAGGAACGTCCATGCAGATTTCCACAGTAGATCCACGGGATATATGTCAGATTTTTTGGTCTGGTATAAATATACGTGTGAACTCCACTTCTCAGTTCATGCCACCTGGTGTCTATTGGAAGTGTCTGTGTGAAACCCTTACGCTCTACAGCTAGCAAGCAAACTCTAGGCACATTCTCACCTTCCCAGGCTGAATGGTGTCCTGTGCAGTTTAATGCTGTGTGGATTACTTCTTTTATCTCTTTTTTTCTTTAAGAAGTTGAGTATACTTTTGAAAATAAACTGGAAAAGAAAACTAGGACCAAACCACTCATTTCCATGAGAGAATTATGGCTCCCTGTTTTCTATTTAACTGTTACAAAGATCTACCAGGACCTGATTACCTAAGTAGACAGAGCCTATGATTTCCATCGCTCCAAATTCAATGCAATTCTCAGTCTCCTATCTTGAAACCACAGATACTTCCAGGACTCATAGAAAGACCAGTGATTTAAAAGGGTCCCTATCTCTGAAATTAGGGAACCCCATGGAAGAGGAGGAGGAAAGATTGTAAGAGCCATAGAGGTTCTAGGAGACCAGGAGAACACGGTCCACTGAATCGACCAAGCAGGACACATATGAGCTCACACAGACTGAAGCAGCAAGCACGGAACATTCATGGCCTCTGCATATATCTTACAGCTATTAGATTGGTGATTTTGTAGGACTCCTAACAAGGGGAATGGAGGCTTCCTTGCCTCTTGGCTGCTCTTGGAACCCTTTTGTCTTATTGTCTTTCCTCTTACAGCCTCAATAAGAGACTTTTTGCCTTGTCTTTCTGTAATATAATACTTTTATTAATAACTTGAGTTTCATACAATATATCCCGATAGCATTCTCTTGCCATTCCTCCCTGGTCCTCTCTCCTACCCTTGTGCTCTAAATACAAACAAACAAACAAACAAGCAAAGCAAAACAAATAAAAGAAAGTTAAGTCCACCTTGTGTGGCAGGAGCATGGATTACAAGAAACACCACAATTTTTGGAGACAGCAGGCTGCACTGATCATGGACATTCACTTGGCCTATATTAGCCTGAGCTAAAGTACAATTAATTTTGACCTAAAGATTGACTTTACTGCCCAAACTCATAGGCACCCAGATAACACACAGATACCTGGCCATTATGCAGGCACCAGGACCTGCTGCTGGCACCAGGGCCTCCTGCAGGTGCCTGGACATCACATAGGTACTTGGACACCAGGCAAGTACCTTGACATTCCATAAACACCAGGACATTATGCATGTCCCTAGGTGTCTCACAGGCACCTGGGCATCCCACTGGCACTAGAATGTCCCTCATGTGCCATGACATCCCATGGTCAAACAAGTATCACACAGGCCCTCAGCCATCCCGCAGACCTCAGATAACCCATAGTTACCAGGGCCTCCTGCAGGGACCCAGCCCTCCTGTGGGCATCAGGACTTTGTGCCTTGACTTATTGTATCTTCCTATGTCATGTTTCACTGATATTTTTTGGTGGCCTGCTCTCTTCTGAAGGGAAATGGAGGGGGAGTAGGTTTGAGAAAAGGGGAATGCAGGAGGAGCTAGGAGGAGTGAAGGGAGGGGAAACTAGAGTGGGGATGTATTGTCTGAGAGAAGAATCCATTTTTAATAAAAATAAATAATTTTTTTAAAAGTCAAGACAGTATGGAGTCATTATTATGGCTCTAAAGGAGCGAGACAAATCCTTCAATGCTTAATGTAAGATGAAACTGCTCAATCTTGGGGAGATGACGCAGAGATGATACTCATGTTGAAGGATGTGAACTGCCTTGGTTTGGGAGGAAAGGGGGCTGTCTAATTCTGAGTCACTCCAGGCTAATTTAGAATGTGAAATGAAAACAAACCCATCATCTGTCTACGGGGCATTGATTTCTTGTTTAAGCTCTATTTCAGCTGTCCGTTGCAGGTGGGTATGCTCTTGTAGGAATTGTTGATTCGAGGCAACTTTACTCCCCCCTCCTAGACTGAATGCCATTTTGTACACTCCAATTCTGTATAATTCAGTTCTTTTAATTGTTTGTTCTTCAAGAAGCTGAGAATATTTTTGAAACACAGTTGTAAAACAGAATAAAAACATTTATTTCCCTGGTGGTATTACGACTCCACTCTACTTTTACTATCTTACATTCCCGGTAGAAAGAAAACCTATCAATGTCCAATTATCTGAGTAGTTAGAGCCTGCCTGGGAAAGACTCCCCATTACCACAAACTGAGTATTCTGCCTGCATTTCTGCACTTGGGAATTAGAAGCAGGAAGATCAGAAGTTTCAGATCCTTCTTAACTATACAAGTTAGTAGGGATAGATAAGTATGCAGTTAGGTAGGTTGATGGGTAGGTCAAGGCTAGCCTGGGCTACATGAGACCCCACCACAAAGAAGAAAAATCTATTTTGCACCACCCCACAGCCAGTATAACCTAGTGATTTCAGGATCCCAACTATCTCCAAGAAAGCTAAGAGGACAAGATTGATCTGTCATCCTAGGTATATAAAGGAATGCATCTGTGCCCTCCAACATTTAATGGATGACACACCAAAAGAACATATTTTAAATGATAAGTTCCATTAAGTATGTGCATCGCCCAGCATGGGTGAGGGGAAAATGAGCGGATTCAGAGTAGTTCCATGTAACCTAAGCACTGAAGTTAAAAATGAACCCAACATTGATCAAACGGACTCTGTTTTCTTCCTCTTCTTTCCTAACTCCCTCTACCGCATCCAACCCTTACTTCTCAGTGTCCACACTTTCATGGTGTTCTTAACTTAAACTAATTCTCCTTTCCTCTAGAAATTGAATTTTCTTTTTTCTTCCTCATCTCGCACTTGTTCCTTGAGTCATTAGATTCTGCCTTTTTCTTCTGCTAATTTACCAAAGCACTCTTGAAATGGACCATCAGTGACTCCTCGCTGCGGCTTCCTGTGCTCTTTCCTAAGTGCTTCCTTCCCCACCCACCTCTCTGAAACTGGAGCCCAACACCCAGTTCCCTCTGTACTTCTCTATCTCCTCCAGACTCCTCCGCCTTAGTGATGCTGCATTTTCCTGGGTTGTTGGGGAGTTCGTGGGAGTGGTTGATTGGGGTTTTGGTCTGTTTTTGCTACCTGCTGCCTGTAAGCAAAGGTCTTCCAAACTGTGCAGCTCTTTGACAAAATATGTTAATATGCGTCCAAGTAACCCTGTGCATCTGACGTTCAGGTGAGCATAACCAAAGCTCAAGGTGTCGTATTCCAACGCAATCTGCTGCTCATCTTATTCCTCCTCAAATACCTTCATGACTCTTGACTTCATGAGTTCAGAATATTAAAGTCATGCCTCACTTCTGTTCCCCCTCTTTCTCAGCTCTCAATATTTGTAAGAATTTCGTCCCTTTTCAGTCGAAGCTCCCTCCTCTCCTGTGCATCACTAGCTAGACCCTTAGATCCACCCCACTGCCTCTAACTGGATTCTGAATTAGCTTTCTAATTTCCTCTTCCCTTCATTTTCACACCTCTGTAAGAGCATGGTTCTGCAACTCATTTTAATTTAATTTGTCATCTTCTGCTTCCAGCTCATCAGTGGATCTCCGTGACCGGGACACATCGCAAACCTGGAGACACTTGTGAGCTTCCCTGTATCCCCATCCCTCTGGACTGTGTCTGTGCAGTTCCCTTCTCTAGAAACTGGGTCTATTTCTACGTCACCCGTTCTGAGATGCCTTTAAGACCTTCTTTAGCTGTTAAAGTACACACAGGCAAATGTGTGGCAGCTGCCTGTGGAGCTTGGCTTAGTGCCAGCAGTCCTGGAAGACTGAAGTTGCCTTGTGAAACTGGCTCCTGTAGCTGACACCTAGCTGTATGAGCATGAGTAAGTTCACCTAGGACAGCGGGAATCTCCCAAGAAAGATCAGTCTTGGCGAAGCCACAGAACAGGAATTAAATAGATAGTTCAATTAATCTACTAAGTTTTAGGCTGGCTAATGATTCAGCAGTAGCTCCTGAGTAACATAACATTTGGAAGGGAAACCCAAAGCCCATGTTACATGGTAGGCACTACTTATAATCTGAGTCCAGATTTGTCTGCCCTACAGTCTTGTTGCTTAGTTCTTCTAGAAGCACTGTACATTCCAGTAACTCACACCTATATATGCTAATCATTTCCTGCTTAAATGTGTGTATGACATTGCTGGCACACACAGGTCTATAAGTCATCTCCTCTGTGCCTGCCTTGGCCTCTTATGCTTACTTCTTACTTGCATTGCATTTCCCACACAATTTTTAAATACTTCACTTGACTACTCTCTAAGTTTCATGAGACCAGGGACTGCAGCTCTGTCTGGACTCTCTGACATACTGCCAAATATAGTAAGTAAATGGATATTATTAATTACTGAATGAATGAATAAAACTACATAAAAATATGTAAAGTGTATATTTTTCAATTTTTTAATATATTTGAAAGCCAATCTACAAAGAAATCTACTATTTTATAAATTATTTTTTCGTGTCTCATACAGTCTGGAATAGGAAATAAATGATGACACGGAAATGCACTGGAGCACTGTCCCTGGAATAGCTCTGTCCATCTCTCCCCATCCCCCTACACAGCCCAAAGTGTAAGTGTCTGTGGGTCCTACGACACCAGGTTCTAAATGCTGCTGAGGAAATACAGGTCTGTCCTCAGTCCTCGAGTCTACTATAGATGCCCCAGATTTCACTCTATGACACCAACAAACCCACACACACTCCCTCGCTTCTCTAGTGAGGGTAGATGCCAAGAGTTTTACAGAAGAGTAACCCTAAAACAGGAACCTTCCCAATGTTATCTGTCCCTCAGTACAGGTTCTTTTTCAGGTGTCTGGCAGCTGTCTGTGTCAGGGATGCTTTTTCTTCTCTTTACTTACTTGTTCCACTGGCGTACATGGTGATCAGAGCAACAGAGAATAGGATTTTCAACAGCAGAAGAAATATGAATGGGATAAGAAGAACCATGGAGAATCTGTGACGACGTGTTAGAGACATGATCACCCTTTGAGAAGCTGAAAGACAAACCAAATTCGTGTCGAGTTATCATACTCTCTTCTTTCTCCTATTCTTCTCTTTCTGTGCATGATAAACACTAATAACGTCATCCTCCGAATAATATCAAAGTACAAATAGGAAAGAATCAAGTTAATTGCAGAAACACTACAGAATGTTTAATATCATTCATTCCCACCCTTGAGAATAATTGTTATCTGGATTTTGGTATGTACCTTTCCAATAAGGTTAGAGCTTTACATATAAATGTACATTTTCCACAGTTGGAACATCACAAATGCTCATTTCTGACTACCATGGTTTTTACACTATATCATGATGTTTTACTTCATGAATTTTTATTTTTGAGAGAAGGTGCTAAATTATGTATGTACCCCATACAGGCCTTGGATTCATTATGTAGCTCAAGATGGTGTACTCAAACTCACGGTAACTCCCCTGTCTCAGCCTCCTGAGTCTTGTGATTACAGGATTGCACCAGTATACCTGGGTGCAATTATTTCTATACCATTGTGTTTTCTTTATCAGATTTTGCAATTTGGTATAATATTTCAGTATATACTGTGAAAATCTTCCAGCTTGCTCCCAATTTCAAAGTGTGCTCTAGTCAACAAGTCTTTGTATCCCTCACACTTTGAGATAAAGATGGTGTTTTTAGTCATCACTTCTAGAAGACTTAGAATACTTCCCAACCATGCCCTGGGTTCTGTCCCCATCCCTGGAGGGAGATGAGGGGAAGAAGCTAATCAACACTTAGAAGCCACACACACAGGTTATGGTATGCGACCAAATAGCGAGGGGAAATCATTATACTTTGGTTTAACATTTGAAACAGTATGTTCCACATATTCATGTATATTTATTAGGAAATACACAATAACGTGTGGTGTGAGTTTCTCTAGATTGTAAAAGACGACACCTTCTCTTTTCCATTGTACAATCCTACAGACGTTCACATCTATCTACAGACAACATACTCGGTTGAGACTCCAGTGATCCCCAACATGGCCAGCAACTAAGAGCATCTCTCTTGGACCTTTTCTGCATCGCTGACTAGGAATATCAGAAAATGCTTTCTTACCTGGAGGAGGAAAGCCTGCTGTAGAGCTTGAGGAATCAGGTTTAGTTTTGAAGTTTGAGTTAGTATAAATTTTTTCTGAAAGTTAAGAAGAAATCCTCTCCTCTCAGAAGATGTGTGTCACAGCTTCAATAAAATATCTCCTGAACAAGAAACAAACGTGGCAGCAAATTATCCAAAGTATCAACAATATGATGAGAGACACTAAGCAGGCAGCTACCCCGAGACTCAGCATATAGCTCAGGTCCAATCCCTTGAGCAGCCAAGGGGAAATCATGGGCCATACATACACCCAGCACCATTAACTCAAAACAGGGAAGAAAGAAACAGGAAGGAATGGAAAAGAGGAACCAGACCATCACAGAAGTCTGTCTGAGAACTGTGCTCTCTGCACTCTATAGCAAACATAAAGTTCCACATGCTAACATGGTTTCTGGCAAACCAGACAACACGAGCCAACCCTGGCTCACTGTAGCTACCACATTTGGGACCTGACGAGCAACTTCTGGACACAGCGTTTTAAGAGGACCATCGGCTCCTCACTCATATGTAGGCTCCCACTTCCCACTCAGCTGCCTCCAGCATGGGGAAGGCAAAGCTCACACCCTGATCCTTCTGAAGCTGCTCCTAGGGCGCTCTGCCTCCCACTGCAGCTCACAGCTGACTGCACGGGGACTCTGCGCTCACTTTGCTACTGGCCACATCTAGAGCTCCTGAGACAGCTCTGGTTAGTAGCTGTGGAGGATGCTGCCTCACACTCATGCCTCTCTTCCCTTCATCCCTGCACTCCTCAGCTCGAGCTCTGCGGGTTCACAGCGCTGTTGAGAACAGTTGGGAGAACCCAATGGATCTCAGTGTATGAACGGGGAAACTTAAATTGGTTGCTAAATGTAGGGTCATTTCAGTCCCTGCCACTGACATCTTCCAGCTCATATTAACATGCTCAGCCTTCAGATCTTCCAAACATTTCCTTTCTTTGCATCTTTTCTAGCTAATCCCATCATCCTTCATTAACAAGTAAGCAACATGTGCTTGCATACAGAAACACACACACACACACACACACACACACACACACACACACACACATTTTGAATTTCTAGGTTTTCTCTTCTTTTTTTTATCCAAGCCAACTGAAAACCATTGAGTCATAGTACTACCACCAATTTTAATGTAACGACACAGGTTTCATTTATTTCCCAAATGTCTACATTTCAACTTCTTTTCTGTGAATGAAAATCAGATAACTTCCTTCCCTTACCTGGATGTTCCCTGCCAGGGTCAGACACCTGGCTGAGGTTCTGACACCCTGGTTGAGGAAAGTCTCCTTCACTAGGGTTGTGCTCTGATCCCTGGTGCTCATCCCTGAGGAGTCATCACTTAACCTCCATGAGGCTTTAGCACTCCACCAGGGTCACCCCCATGGAGGAGGTATTGAGTAGCCACACAGAGCTATCCCACCAGGGAGGCAGCACCCTTACCTTGCCAGTCTCTGAAACCCTAACCAGCTCTTCTTCAGCACACACACTCCTCGTCCTGCTTGACCACTAACACCCAATGCCAGAGCATCCACACCCAGGCAAGGATGTCCTCCTTACCTGACTCTGCACTGAGTTCCCACACTGAACGTTCCACCATGTAGACACTCATTACTTGCCTGGCCTGACCTCTGCAAGGAAGCTCCTTTCAGTGTTCTGGGTCTCTGAATCCCAACCCACAGGAGACAACACTGATAATGTGTGGGTGCCCTTCTTAACTCTTCCCAATGCCGAGGTCCTCCACGAGGACCTTCTCCTCACTTATTTAGGGTTCCGACTCCTCCCCAGAAGTGGCCTCATGGGTACAGAATTTCCTTACCATTTTTTGAACACAGACTCCCTACAACTGACTACTCCATAATATAGCTGCACTCCCCACTGCTCAGACTCTGACTTCTCACACCAGGCTGCTGTTGCCCAATCCAGACACCTTCTCACCAGCATGCTGACAGTCCCCTCACTGCTTGGGCTCCAGTTCTGCTGTCAATTCATCCCTCTGCACAGTTACCTAGCATCAACTTTCACCCCTTGTGCCAGACCATTGCTGCCCCACACCCCACCCTACCACAGACACCTGCAGTGCTGCCCACACCACTCTTTATCCAGTAAGTAATGAAGTGGATTAGGCACTGCATGGAAGGGAAACAAGATTGACAGAGAATATAAAGTCTTGTGAGATTATTAAGCCTATCAAGTAGTCCCATGTTCATAAATATGCAGATACACCCCTTCATCCCAATCAGAGATGCTCAAGAGTTTTACCCTCTCAGCAACATATATTTCTACAGTTATCAAATTGCACATACACTAGGATGAGTCACAGACAATTCCAATGTCCAAGTGGCTAGCAACAGTCAATAGTTATCATTTGCATATGGCCTAAGGGTCATATGAACCATAAGGCTATGGTTCATTGTAATTCTGTTCAGCCTCTGTCCACATTTATCATTTTGGAAACAGGATCATAGAGAATCATAGCTCCTTGTAGGCTGAGCATGCAATAGCCTCCTGTATTTAGAGAAGTCATATTCAGTCTCTTTCTATTGTCCAATGAAAGTCACCTGAGAAAACCTGTCAGTTGGGGTCGAAAAATACACTCTACATAAAAGAGTGTGTCAATGGCATGGAAACATAATCCTCCAACAGAGGACTATATAAGCACCTGGGATCCATCATAGCGTCTGCTCCTGATCCCTCTACATTATTTACTCAAGAAATTCTTGGTATTCGATTTTGTGTGCCCTGTACAGCATGGGTCTGTCATGAAGGAGTATGGGAGTTCCTGGGAATGTGATGGTACACATTTTCCTGTTCACTTTCATCTGCATTTGTAACATTTGACAGTTGACCTGTCAAACACGACTTTCTCTGGACTTTTACCTAGTTCTTGGGAGGTTGTCTCTCTAATTCATTGGAATTCCCAGAGCTACTGGCAAATCTGCTTATTCTGTGGTAGACCATGAAGCTTTATGGTGCTCAGTCCTCTCATGGCTAAAACAAGATGACTCATGCTGCTAGCTCATCTGTGGTGAGCCCTTCAGACTCTGGGCCTAGACTCTGCTGTGAGCCTCTGGCTAATATTGCCTAATTCCTTTATTGGGAGATCTTCTGAGCAAAACTGAGTCATGAAAATATTAATAACTGCCCAAGAGCAGCTTGTTTCAGGGGAGCCAAAGTCCTTTGAAGGAATGCTCCTTCTCTGGCTAAACATTCACCTCCATCTGGAGAAGCTATTGTCCCAAGCAAGCACCTAGCCTCTCCCGGGAAAGCCATTGTTCTAGGCAAGCTCCTAGCTTCACCCAGGAAAGCTATTTCCCAGGGCAAACATCTAGCTTCCCTGAGACAGGTTATCTCCCAGGATAAACATCCTTCTCTGGCAGAAAGAAGGAAGCTCCTAGGTTTAGGTTTAACTCAGAGAGTGGGATGCTCTTCTCATGTATTGTTTTCAGTGATTGGAACCTTCAGTGTATCTGTGATCATTAACCTTGTAACTGCTGCAGCTGCACGTAGTCCCCTGATGAAAGGGGTATAAGATTGGAGAGAAAAATAAAATCTCAACTCCATTCCATCTGAGCTCAACGATACTGTGTGTGTCTGGTCTATTCCTTTCCCTTCGCGACTCTCCTCTCCTCTCCTCATAAGGCCCTTCAGTCCCACTCCCCATTCAGGTACTTTCCGACTTGTCAGGCCGGCCCTGGCACTCACCATTTCAGAAGCACTGAGCAAGTGATTGAAGTTCTGAGCCCTTGAGTCATGAGATGCTCCCAGCAGAGAGGTGCTGTTGAAACACTGAGTTTACTCTCATGATCAGTCAACCACTTGAGCCTAACTAATGAACCCAATATATCTCTGAACATTAAACTTTAGGATGACTGCCTCCAGATTGGACTATTCTATATATTAACACTCATTAGCACTCTGAGAAGGAGATATATACATGAGGTCAATGGAAGTTTCCCATTTGGGAGCCTCCTAGCCCTCGCCCTATATGTTTCTTAAGTTCTGATTTGTATTTTTTTTATATAATAAAACTGTAACCCTAAGCACAGCAGAATCATTAGCTCAGTGGGTCATTCTTGCAACTTATAAACCCTGCAGGACTCATGGGATCCCCGGGCTCTGAGGGCGGTTGTAGAGAAAGGCATCCTTCAGAATTCCTGAACGTATGGCTTAAGTTTGAAATGAGGGCAGTGTCTGGAGGCATAGCTTGAACTCGTAGAATTATTTTATTAGTGAGTAAAATATTGTGATCATGACTTACTAGAACAATCCTAAGAAACATTTTGTTGACAACTGAGGAAATACAGGCAGGATCACATCATATCAGAAAGTAGTTGTCAAATTTTCTAAGAGTGATAATGGTTCTATTTTGTTGTGTAAAAACAATTCCAGATGATATATGCTGAAATATTAAATGAAGTAGTCCGTATCAAACTAACTGTCAAATGCCTATCAAACACCATGCACATATATGCATATACACACTCATCTATCAAATTATCAAAGTGTTAACAATCATTAAATATAGATGATACTTATGTGAGTGATGATGATACCAGTGAGTCAACTTCTATTTCAAAGTATCCATGATAAGAGGTTGAAAAGGCTTTCAAGTGTTTCACAACATAGAGCTTCCCATGGCACATGTGAGTTCCTCAACATCCATCCACAGGGCAGAGGTTGTGGATGCGGCAGGCACCAAAGTGGGGCATCAAGAATCACTGGAGGTGCCAGTAGAGGTTGGCTGTCATCATTCTTAAACTTGCTGTTGATGTAGGTCACCCAGTCCAGGATCAGCTACCTCTTCCTGGCCCACATCAGTCTCACAGCACCCACAGTACCTGACATACTAGCCATGGGGACCAAGCTCATGGAGGTTCTCTGGAATGCGGTGTTGGGAGACATGAGGCCATGCTGATGCAAAGATACAAAATGCCAGGTAAAATATGAATAAGCACTGAGGATCAAGATGACAGTTGGTAACAATATTACCCTGTGTGTCTGAATTTGCTTGAGAAGATCTTAAATGTTCTTACACCACATACACACAGAAAGCAAGCAGCTATGTTATATGACAGACAGTGTTGTTAACCTGATTATAGTAGCCATTTCACAATGCATTTCTATATCACATCAGACAGTGTAATGTTAATATACATAATTTTTTTCAAGGCAGGGTTTCTCTGTGCAGCATTGGCCATCCTGGAACTCACTCTGTAGACCAGGCTGGTCTCAAATTCACCTGCCTCTGCCTCCCGAGTTTTAAAGACAGGCACCACCACCAGTCAAATATACGTGATGTATTTGTCAATTACACAACAATAAAACCAAAGATTGAAGAAAAAAGAGAGAAATCAAATAGGTGATGGACGATAGCACACCACTCTATCAGTGGATGAGACCCTAGAAATCTGAGAGTGGACAGAGAGGCTTATGTGACTCCCATATACACACAAAGGTGCTCCTGCATAGTCTCTGGCACATGGAAAATTCCAACTATATAAAAGAGTAATGAATGAATAAATAAGCATGTGGACCAGTATTGTCCTGTATATAACCATTGCCTGACCAACTAAGATTCTATGGGTATCCCTTCCACTCTTCCAAGTGTCTCTGTAATGATGGATAATGACTCAATTTCGTGCTGTTGGAGAATGTGTGGTTCAGAAGTACATTCTCTTCATCTGACAAACTGACTTATATTTACTACTGCAAGGGACATCATTCCAGCCCCAACTGCCACTCTGATGATTTAATATAACACAGTCTTCATTGTCATTTCCGGGCTCACCTTGGTGCCAGAATCTAAAAGAGAGAAGAAACAAGTTATTTCCTACAATAATGCTTAAAAGAGAAAGCAAGAATAAGCAAGCCAGAAGTTGTAGAAATCAGATTCAAGTATGTGTAAGTCAAGCACTCCCCACCACCCATATCTCTGGCATTTCCCTTGAAAACAGGACCCACGCAGCATTCAATGTTCTGTCAGCGTGTGACTTCACTGTTCTCCAGGCACATCCCAGAGGCTGCTATTTCTTCTTTCCAGGGTCTTGGTACCAGGGGACTGTCAACCCATCTAACCCAACAGTGCTAATTTATATGCTCACATATTCTCTCCTTATTCCCATGATTAGTATATTTTCCCATTTTACAACAGAACTGTTTTAGAAACTGGAGGACTAGTAAAAATCTTTATGTAATCTATTTATTTATGTCATCTAGGACAAATAATTTAATATCCTGGATTCCTAGTTTTTTTCTTTGAAAATTGAGAAAAGTACTAACACTACATATTTCTCACAACAGATATCAGGATAAAATATGGGAACATACTAAGACATTAAAAGTTTTTAAATAATGACATAAATATGAGATACAACAGTATCAGAGATGGAGCGCTTTTGATATGTGAGAAATAATCAGTTATTATATTCACATGAATTTTTATTATAACGATATGAATGAAGAACAGCGAGATGGCTCAGACATTAAGAGTGCTTGCTGCCTTTCCAGAAAATATGAGAGTTCTGTTCCCAGCACTCAAACTGGCAAGGTCATACCACCTCCAGGGGATCCAAAGCCCTCTTATGGCCTCCATGGGCACCCATATACATATAGAAGATACTCACATAGATACACATATATAAACACAAATAAAAATAAAATAAATCCTATTTTTAAATCTATAGATGAGAAACCAGAAACACAATAAAACCAACCTGAATTTAAGCATCTTTATTGGGTGCCTAACTCACCATACACTCTTCAAACTCAATGTCCTCATCTCTACGGGGAGTATAATAATGTCTGTCTCACACGAATCTCATGATAAGTAAATGGAATAAAAGTAACCCTATCTCCAGCAGTTCCACCAGGGATGAGTTATTTTAGCTTCATAACTGACAACTGAAACACCCTAAAATCTTCTCATGCTACAGGACCCCAGACTCTAGACTCACGTGACACTTTCATTGCACGGTGTCTGGTCAACCCATCGCCATTGTCGATGACCTGGATCCCACAGCCCTATAAAATAAGCATCACAAGGGTCCAGGATCCTGGTGACGAAATCCTAAGACGTAAGAAAGAAACAGTATTCAGCCTGGATTGAGTGCTTCTTTTCTGTTATAAAATTTTGTATGGTCTTTTTAAAATTATTTTAATTCTGCAATATTATAAGGTTCAGTATGATGCATCTATACAAATACATAGTAATCAGATCCTTTTTCATCTCTCTAGCCTTGTAAAATTATGTTTCTAACTTTAGATTAACACACGATAATTGTACATTAAGAGGTACACTGTGATACTTTGACTGATTTCTTTCTGGTCACTCAGAGATGAGAAACCAAAGGATCAAGGAACGGAAGAGCCGCCGCCCCCAGGATGGCAGGTCTCTGGCTGGTCAGGGCACAAAGTCATCACTCATAAGCCTGATCTTCATGACATTGGAAACAGCCTGCATCCGTGATCATAATGAATTCTCATCTCAGACTCACTTCTCTCTTTCCTTCACTAACAGCATTCTGAAAAGTTGCAGTGAGAGAATTTTAAAGATTTAATCATTTTCCTTTCATAACTTCAGATACTTCATTTCTGGTTGTTGGTTGTGACTCTTCCTAATTCAATCCTGTTTCCCTGTTCAGCTCTGTGCCCTTCTCCGCTAGACAGTTGGTACTATAGAAAGCACTGGAGTGCTGAGGTAACAAACTGGTCTTTCAAGCAGAAACATTTCCTCCTTCCCTCCGCCCTCACATGATGCATTTCTGGGGCCACGGTTCCTTGTGGGTTCCTTGGTTTCACTGAAGCGGAACACGGATGCACAGGCTGAAGGAACCTTCCCTGCCTATCTATGGAAAGCTTTCTACTACAACACCAACACCCGAGTCAATAAAATTCCCTCTTGGTAAAAAGAGGCAGACAGCAGCCTGGCTCAGCCCCACTCTCCCAGGATGCACCTGTTGCTCCTTGCTGTGAATCACCAGCAGATGAGCACCCATGCTGGAGCACGTCTCCTCACTCACATTCCAAGATGCTGAGCCAGGGGGAGTGAAGTAGCAGTGGGAACTAAATGGCTTCCAACCCTTTGGGCAACAGCTCCAGACTTTGTCTTTAGGGAAGAAGGAAATGTAAGTGTAATTTAATAAATCATTTTAACAGCTGCTGTGTGCAGAGACCACATGGAAGCTGGAACTCCCAAGGTCTCCAGAAGAAACAAGGGGCCCCTCAGCCCTCAGGTGCCAAGCGACCCAAGTCTGCTTCCACTGGCACAAAAGTGAGGGCCCTTTTGTCCTCCTGGGGTGCTTTCAGAAAAGCCAGAAAGACAGAGTGTAAATAACCCCCAGACACTGAGGGCATAAATCAAAACAATTTGGGTCTCCAAAGACTAGAACTCATCATAACAAGGACCAGAAAATTCTCATATTTCACGAATAGGTACATATTTACATATGAAAGCAACATGTCAATAAACAAGGCAGTAAAACTTCGGTTTTCTGATAGGTTATTTTTAATTAGTGATGATAAAATTGGTAGTCAGGATATTCCAATAAGCAAGATAACAAAAGCACGTAGGGTTATCTGAAGACTTTAAAATGCCCATGATAGGTGCTTTAAGAAGAAAATATAAAGATTCTAGGAACAAGTTTTAAAAATATATAAACCCTCAACAAAGAAAGATGTAAAGAATTGAATGGAAATCTTATATCTGAAAAATATGTTTTAAGTATTCAAGATGTTAATAGCATCCTGGAGGCAACAGTGAAGCATCAAGGGGGGAAAAACTGAAATGGAATAGAAAAATAAAGTTTCATCTACATATCCTAAATGTCTCCAGATTAATGTGATCTTCATAAAAATTCCAATATTCTTTGTAAGGGAAATAGACATAACAATCTTAAAATTCACAGAGAAGCAGAAAGACCCTGAATAGTCAAGGCTATCCTGAGGAAAATGGAGTTATGTTGGAGGTTTCACCGTTCCTGACTTCAGGCTATACCGTAGAGCAAGGTACAGGCACAAAAACAGATACACAGACCAATGAACAAAACAGAGAACCACAAATGTAAGTGTACACAGCTACAGCCACCTGGTTTGTCACCATAAATACACATCAGAGAAGAATAGCCTCTTCTGTAAATTGTACTGGGAGAGCTATGTGTCAACGTGCAGAAGAATGAAGCTAGATCCATATCCATTCTGTATAAACATTAACTCTAGATGGATAAACACCTTACCGTGAGACCTGAAATCTTGAAGTTATTATAGGAAAAAAAAAATAAAGAATGCATTCCCAGATGTTGGCATAGAAGCACTTCCTGACTAGGATCCAGGCCTCTGTACAGCAGGGAAATGTCTGAGTGAAGAGACAGATCTGCTGAGAAAGGAAGGACCCCCAACAGGCTCAAATGGCTTGAGCAAACTCACGTGTTTTCCAAAAAGCATCTTTCAAAGCCAATAGATAAACTGTGGCTATTTAGAGCCCGGAGTATATTCCAAAGGTGTCTCAATTACAGATATAAAAGACAGCAGAGAAATTTTTTGATTACTCGGGGCCAAAGTGATGTACAACCTTAAGCACTCCCCCGACATCTAAACAATACACTCTCATAAATCCAACCTTCCAGTTTTGTTTACTAGGAAAAATTCTTGTTTAAATATTGAGTGAATTACACTCTGTAGACACTGTACCTTAGAAAGCCACAAGATGAGAGATAGAAGTGGGAGGGAGCAGAGAGCACATGGGAAAACATGTGAAGAGCTGAAGAAATGGCTCAGTGCTTTAAGAGTGTGTACTGCCCTTGCAGAGGACTACAGTTCAGTTCCCAGCACCCACGACCTGTGGCTCACAACTGCATGCGCTCCAGCTCCCGGGGATCTGACACCCTCTTCTGGCCTCTACAGGCACCGCATTCACATACAGCAACCCGCATGCAGACACGTGCAAACCTACGTATTTTAAATTAAAAATAAAATCTCGAACACACACACTTGAGCGTGACTGCCTGGGGGTGCTCTTGCTCACACCCTCAGATTTGCTTTCTCCTTTCTGGAATACTTTCCTGTTTCTAATAAAGTTGAACTTAGCTCCATATTGGCTCTCCCTGAAACTCTTTTCTTCACTGAAGCTAGGCAACCACACATCCCAATTACAGCAGGACCGAGACCTCTACTAAGGACTTCCCAGGCGGCTGGTCGCGAGAGCGCTTGGTGTGAAGTCTTGCCCCCGCAGTGCCCACTGACGGAGAATCTACCTGGGAATCTTGTTGGACGTACTGAATCTAGCGCATTAGGCTTTACCTTCCAAGACTGAATGCCATTTCATACACTCCAATTTGGTGTGGTTCAGTCCTCTTATAATTGGTTTTTCATCAAGAAGCTGAGAATATTTCTTAAACAAAGCTGTAAAACAAAATAAAAAAACATTCATTTCCCTGGTTGTACTATGACTTGACTCTTTTACTTTCTGATATTCTTTGTGGAAACAAAACCTATCAATGTCCAATTATCGGAGTAGTTAGAGCCTGCCTGGGGAAGATTCCCCATCACCACGGACTGAGTATTCTGGCTGTATTCCTGCACTTGGGGATTAGAAGCAGGGAGATCAGATGTTTCAGGTCATCCTTAGCTATACAAGTTAGTAGAGGTAGGTAAGTATGTAGGTAGGTAGGTCGGTGGGTAGGTCAAGGCTAGCCTGGGCTACATGAAACCCCACCACAAAGAAGAAAAAACTATTTTGCACCACCCCACAGCCAGTATAACCCCACTCCTAGTGATTTCGGGATCACAACCACCTCCAGGAAGAGCTAAAAGGACAAGATAGATCCGTCATTCTGAGCACAAAGGAGCACATCTGTGCCCTCCTTCCTCCAAGACTTAGTGAAGGGCACACACACACACACACACACACACAAAACCAACTGTACCTTAGGTTATAAGTTCTATGAAGTATGTGCATTGTCTAACATGGGTGAGGGGAAAATGAGCTAATTCAGGGCAGTTCCATGTAACCTAAGCGCTGAAGCTATAAAAGAACCCAACACTGATCAAACAGACTTTGTTTTCTTCCTCTTCTTTCCTAACTCCCTCTACCACATCCAACCCTTACTTCTCAGTGTGCACACACGCTCACGGTGTTCTTAAACTTAAAACAAAGTCACTTTTTCCTCTAGAAACTGAATTTTCTTTTTTTTTTTTTCTTCCTCATCTCCCACTTGTTCCTTGAGTCATTAAATTCTGGCTTTTACTTCTGCTAATTTACCAAACAATCCTTGACACAGGCCATCAGTGACTCCTCGTGGACACTCATCAGTCATCTTTCCATGTGACTTCTCACATTAGCAAGCTTGGTTCTCCTCCTCTTCACCTCCTGGGAGACGCTTGCTCCCTCGGCTATCCAGGTCCTCCTTGCTGCTGCTTCCTGTGCTCTTTCTTAGTGAAAGAGCACCTGTCTGAAACTAGAGCGTAACACCCTGTTCTATCTGTATTTTTCTTTCTCCTCCATATTCCTCTTCCTTGGTGATATTGCTTTTTCCTGGGTTGGTGGGAGCGGTCGTTTGGGGTTTTGGTCTCTTTCTGTTATCTGCTGCCTATAAGCAAATATCTTCTAAAACATATACCTCTTTCCTAAAATTCCTGATGTTATCTAACTCCCCGGAGACAGTTTCTTTTTCAAGCTTCTGGACAGCTATCTGTCTGATGGAAGCATTTTCTCCTCTTTGCGTGTGTGTTCCACTAGCGTACTTACTGATCAGAGCAACAGAGAATAAGATTGTCAAGAACAGGAAATATATCATCAGCGAGGTAAGGAGGACCTTGGAGAATTGGTGACAACTTTTATTAAATGTGGTCTTCTTTTGAGGAGCTGAAAGACAAACCAAATTCGTGTCTTGAGTTCTTATTTCCTCTTCTCTCTCCTGTTCTTCTTCTTTTGTGCATGATAAGTGCTACTAATGTCGTGTTTGAGATAATATCAAAATGCGAATAGTAAGTAATCATGTTAATTATAGAAACAGTACAATACATATAATAGCATTCATCCCTGCCAGTGAAAGTAATCATTGTCAGTATTTTGCAATATTATTTTCAAGAAGTTTAGAGCTTTACATATAAATGTGCATTTTCCATAACTGGAATACTACAAATCCTGAATTTCTTACTGCAATGTGTTGTACATTACATCACGAATTTTTTATTATATTATGATTTTTTGAGACAGGGTGTTAAAATGCATATGTGCCCCACACAGACCTTGAATTCACTGTGGAGTTCAAACTCACGGTAACTCCTCTGTCTCAGCCTCCTGAGTTTTGTGGTTTCAGGCATGTACCAGCGCACGTGGGTGTAATTTTTTCTATAGCACTGTGCCTTCTCTGTCAGTTTCTGTAATGTTGCTTAGTATTTCAGTATATACTGTGAAAATCTTCCAGCTTGCTTCCAACTTCAAAGTGTGCTCTAGTCAACAAGTCTTTGTATCCCTCACACTTTGAGGATAAAGATGGTGTTTTTAGTCATCACTTCTAGAAGACTTAGAATACTTCCCAACCATGCCCTGGGTTCTGTCCCCATCCCTGGAGGGAGATGAGGGGAAGAAGCTAATCAACACTTAGAAGCCACACACACAGGTTATGGTATGCGACCAAATAGCGAGGGGAAATCATTATACTTTGGTTTAACATTTGAAACAGTATGTTCCACATATTCATGTATATTTATTAGGAAATACACAATAACGTGTGGTGTGAGTTTCTCTAGATTGTAAGAGTACAGACGACACCTTCTCTTTTCCATTGTACAATCCTACAGACTTTCACATCTATCTACAGACAACATACTCGGTTGAGACTCCAGTGATCCCCAACATGGCCAGCAACGAAGAGCATCTCTCTTGGACCTTTTACTGCATCACTGACCAGGAGCAGCAGAAAATGCTTTCTTACCTGGAGGAGGAGAGTCTGCTGTAGGGCTTGAGGAATCAGGTTTAGTTTTGAAGTCCGTGTTAATATAAATGTTTTCTGAAAGCATGTTGAGAAGAAATCTTCTCCTGCCCTCAGAAGATGTGTGTCACAGCTCCAATAAAATATCTCCTGAACAAGAAACAAACGTGGCAGCAAATTATCCAAAGTATCTACGAGGTGATGAGAGGCACTCAGCAGACAGCTGCCCTGAGCTATAACCTATAGCTCAGGTCCAATCCCCTGACCAGCAAAGAGAGAGTCACGGACCTTACATGCACCCAGCACCATTATACAAATGGAACAATGCCCAAAACACACAGGGTCAGAGAAGGAAACAGGAAGGAATGGAAAAGAGGAACCAAGCTATTCGAGAAGTCTATCCTCTCTGCTCTCTGTAGCAAGTGTAAAGTTCCACATGCTAACATGGTTTCTGGCAAACGAGACAACATGAGCCAACACTGGTTCACTGTAGCTACCACATCACTTGGGATCTGACAGGCAACTTCTGGACACAGCATTTTAAGAGGACCATTGGCTCCTCACTCACATGGAGACTCCCAGTTCCCACTCAGCTGCCTCCAGCATGGGGAAGGCAGAGCTCACACCCTGATCCTTCTGAAGCTGCCCCTAGGGCGCTCTGCCTCCCACTGCAGCTCACAGCTGACTGCGCGGGGACTCTGCGCTCACTTTGCTACTGGCCACATCTAGAGCTCCTGAGACAGCTCTGGTTAGTAGCTGTGGAGGATGCTGCCTCACACTCATGCCTCTCTTCCCTTCATCCCTGCACTCCTCAGCTCCATCTCTGCAGGTTCACAGCACTGTTGAGGACAGCTGGGAGAACCCAGTGGATCTCAGTGTACATGAAAACAGTGATAAAGATGAGTGTTCTCTCTCGTTCATTTATTACACGGATTTATGTAGTCTCTTCCTAATAATGTTTCTATCGCAAGGTGCCAGACTGTCATGAGCTCCCGCTAACCCCCAACCCTAAACCAGTGACATTGGGTTTTGGTTTTGAGGTTTTGGGGTTTTGGGGGGCGGTTGTCTTGTTTTTTGTTTTTAGTTTTCTCCATTTCTGTGATTCTGACTTCCTTCCTCAATAGTAAGAACTCTGAATTCATATTTGTATTTATCAATTAATCTTCTGAATGCTACTAATCTCCCACCTTTGGGCCCATTTGACCCCAACTAAGACATTTTTCTCTCCAGAATGTGTTCTAATCCCCAGACTCCTGTCCACTGCATGATGATTCTTTCTTGCCTATGATTGGATCTCCCTCCTCTGGAGCAGCCAACACCCTTCAAGGACAAACTCCTTATGGAGTTGAGATCCCGGCACTCAGCCTGAGTCACCCTCCACAGTAAAGCCTCCCTTAGCTGAGAAGTGCTAGAATTCTTACTCTAAATCCCTGGAGAGCCACCACTTAGCCTCCATGAGGCTCCAACACCATACTCAAGTCATCCCCATGGGCAGAAGTATCCCCCATTCCAAAGGCAGCTAGGACACACCTAGACTGCCCCACCACCCAGGGACTGTGTCTTCACCCTGCTCAGTCTCTGGGATCCATGCCAGCTCTACCTCATACATGGATACTCTCCTTCACCTGCTTGGGCTCTGACACCCCAGGGCCTCCACACCCCAGCAAGGATTCCCTCTTTATCTTGACAGTCAGAGTTCCTACCCAGCTTTCTCCACTCCCACACTCTTTGCCTTGCCTGCTCCCTGAAACCCATGCCTGGTCTACCCTCTACAAGGAAGTTCCCTTCATCCTGTTGAGTCTCTGAATCTCAACACGGCTTGGAGCCAGCACTGGGCATTGGTGCCCCCCTCATCTCTTACAAATGCTGAGGTGTCACATCAGGCTGTCCTCCATGAGGACCCTTCTCACACTCATTTAGGGTTCTGAATTCCCAGGAGAAGTGGCCCCAGGCATGGATGCCTCCCTCATCCTGCTTGAGCTCACTCTCTGCACCTGCCCACTCTCAGACGTAGGTGACCTCCTCACCTCGCAAGCTCTGACACCTCACGTCAGGTGCTGTTTGTGGCCTCCCTCCCTGTGGGGAGCCGAGCTTCCACAGTACAGCTGAGATTTGCTTTGCTGAGATTTGCTCTTACTATCTTCTGAGAATTGATTTTTGCTGAAGTTCACAGAATCATTTTGCTGAGTTCCCAAGTATGTAACCTTGGATCATGGTACAAGCTGTGTTCCCATCCCAGGATACTGGGCTTGAGAAAAGCCATGTTATCTCTAAAGTTCTCTGAGTCATGAGAAGAAGAGCTGAGTTGGGAGGAGAAGCTTGATGTTTCTCCACCTTGAGCACATTGCTTGCTTGCAAGGTCTTTTGGAGTAGTTGGCAGGCTGTCTGTTCTACTAACTTGTGGGAAAGTACGCTTAGGGCTCAGGGCTGGGACCTGAATGTTCCTTCTAGCCTTAAGAAAGGAGAGTCTTTTGATTACAAGAATTGTGTGCAGAACTGCAGGTTCTGTTTAGCTAGATCTAACTGTTTCTCAGAGATTACGTGTAGCCTCTCCTTGCCAAGGACACTAACCTCCCCATTCCACCACCCTATAAAAGCTTGTAACTGATTTCAATAAACTGGGACTTGATCAGAGAATCCTGTCTCGTCCCCATTTCTTGTGTCTCTTGTCCTCATTCTCCTCATCCCCTCCCTCAGGGTCTCCGTTGACTGACCTGCGGGCCGGGTCACCTCCCCAGTCCAGACACTTTCTCTCCAGAGTGCTGAAAGTCCCTCGCTTGGGCTCCAGTCCTGCTGTCAGGCCAGCCCTCTGCACAGTCAGACCATTGCTGCCCACAGCACACTCTACCACACATACCTGCCCTGCCTTGATTGTTTCAGTTTCACTCGAAACTGAATTATTCAGTAAGGAAAAGGAAAATGGTTTATTTTTAACAGATAGGGGAAGGACAAGAGAAATAGTTCTCTATCTGTGGTTTCAGGAACGCAGCGACTCACGTTCGTACACACCCTCCCAGCTGTAATCACTGAGTCCCAGAGGCTCTCTCATTCAAGCTCCTTATACAAAGTAGAGATCTAAAGTTACCTCTATCTCCATAGAAGAAATTCCATCGTGAACGAACTATACTGCGTCATCAACAATACCAGTACCCAACTGGCATACAGCAAACACTAAGTTACATTTTGGGGGTTTTAAAGTCTGACTAAGGCTGATTGTAATTCTGCTTGGCTCCTCTCTGTATGTTTCCTCATTCTGGAGCAAAGATCATAGAGTAGTTGAACATGTAATATACTCCTCTATTTTAATATGGCCTGTGACATGGCTTGACAAGTAAAGGTGTTTGCTATCAAGCCCGATGGCCTGAGTTCAATCCCTAGATTTCACATGGTAAGAGATAGCCGTCTCCTGCACCTTGTCCTTTAACTTCCGTTTACATCTACACGCACACACACAATATAGTGGTCACCACAAAGTCACTCATAATATATATTGGTCATTCACAGTCACTTCACAAACCTATGAATTAGCTGTAAAAAAAGACTTTCTACAGGAAGATGTGTCAAGAGCATCAACATTTAATCCTTTCCAGAGAATTACACAAACACTTTTGATCAACAACGCAATCTGCTTCCAGTCACTTTACATTATCTAGCTAAAGGATCTCTAACCATGTCCTCAAAAATGTGGCATAAACAGCAAAAGAAACAATTAGCAAAGTGAAGGGAAAGAAGAATAGAAGAAAATCTTCCCCGTCTGTACATCCAACAGTGCTAATTACTGAACAGAGAGTTCTCAAAGGAAGAAATCCAGATACCTTAAAATGTGTTCAAAATACTTAGCCATAAAGGCAAATGAAAATTTAAACGCTTTTGAGATCCCATCTCACACCAATCAAAACGAATGCCATCAAGACAACAAACGCTAACGAAGATGTGGAGAAAGAGGACCTTACACGCTGCTGGCCACAGTGTGAGCTGGCCGTCACCGCGGGCAGTAGTATGAAGTTTCTTCAAAAGCTAAAAGAAGGATTTTTTTATGGCCCAGGTATGATAAATCAAAAGTCATCATAACGCAGAGACACTTCGCTTTCACATTCACATTTAGTGCTGCGCTCTTTGCAATAAATTAGTTAGTTATGGATCAGCCTAGATACCCATCAACACATGAAGAAGAAGGAATATATATATATATATATATATATATATATATATATATATATAATGATGTCCAGCTATACACACACACACACACACACATATATATGTGTGTATATATATATGGATGTGGAGAAAGAGGATCTTATATGCTGTTAAAATATGTATTGTTTGTCACCATGGAAACTAGTATGTATATATACTATATATATATATATATATATACACACACACACAAACATATTTTTATATATTTAGTCCCATATATTATATAATATATATAATATATAACATATTATATATTATATATATTCTTGTTAATAACTTCTTGAGTGCCGATACATGCTTCCCTAATTACTCTTATCCTGATGCATATATATATATGTATATATATATATATATATATATATGGGGGTACTAAACAGGGAAAGGAAGGGAACCACATCTATAAAAATGGTAGTAGTACATCTTAACTTGCTCCTTTCTTTTCTACCTGTGGTGTCATTTTGCCCTTTACTTGTACAAGAAGGGATTTGTCTGGCTTTTGTCCCAGTCTCTGATGGGTAGGTAGCCTCTCGCTTTTTGGAATTTCCTTAGTAGCATTAGTACTTTGTTGTTTATGGTGTGTACTTAGAAAGTTTATTGTAACAAGATGATTTGGCAGGGATGCATGTGTCAGGGGAAGGAGAGTCTGCCAGAAACACTAACGGTGTGGTTGGAATTGGCTTTGAGATATCTGTCCGGGCAGAAGAGGGATACAAGAAGATGAGGTCAGCCTCATTCCATAGCACATGTCTTATGGCTCCTTTCTCTTACTATCTACAGAAATCAACCAAAATGGGTCAGAGACTGAAATGTAAGCCATGAAACTACTAGGAGAAAACATAGATGAGCTGTAAAGAGGAATGAAACTGGAGTAGATGAGATAGTTCAGCATGTAAAGGTACTTGCTAGCAAGCCTGATGAGCTGAGTTTAATCTGTAGGACTCAAGTGCTATATGGAAAAAACTGATCCCCTATTCAAGTTGTCTTCTGATTACCATATGCGTTGGATAAAGCTTTTTGGCCTAACAGGGGTTAGGGTTAGGGTTAGGGTTAGGGATGAAGCTTCAGTACCAGCTAGATTTTTCCATGTCCTATGACTCAAATATGTGGCCCTCAACAATGGAGTCTTATCATGAAATTCTGGAGCATTATTCACAATAGCTGAGTTATGGAAGCAACCTGGTTGTCCAGCAACAGAGGAATGGATTAAGAACATGTGGCATATGTATACAATGGAATTTTCCAGCCATAAGAAAGACGAAGTTATATTGTTTGCAGGAAAATGTATGCTAGTGGAAATAATTACATTAAGTGAATTAAACCGGTCTCACAATGAAGTGTAGCACCTGTTTCTCACTTGTAATCCCTATATTTTAGATTGATGCATAAACTTAGTTTGCACACTTGAAATGAGAAAAGAAGTGAAATTGTCTAGAGGAAAGGGGGATTGATGGGAAGGGCAGGAGAGGGAATGGGCAAAGTTGGGGAGCATATGGGGAGTAAGCACAGGTGCATTGTATGAGGATATGAAAGTGTACTATGTAACAGTGCCACATGCAACAAATAACACAATGAAACTTTAAAAAATAATAAAGTAAATTGAAACTTTAAAAAAATCTGGAGAGTAACCAAGAAGTACAGCAATAGCCTCTAATACTTGGGGTCTGCAAGACCTACAACTCCAAAAGAAGCAACCCATTCCCGGCACTGGACTTTAATTCGCTAGTCTCTGTGTCCAGCAGGGACATTGGTGCCCTGTGTTTAGTGTTACTCCATTTTAACTCTTCTTGGTGTGTGTATAGGTGTATTTTCCATGTTTCCATATGACATTTTCAAAAGGCCTTTAGTGTTATTTACCTCCTTTACCCTACCCTCCTCTCCCCTACCCCAATACAACCCTTCCTACTCCTGTATTCCCTTTTAACCCTTTATAGCACTACATTCTATCTCCCCTCCTTTAAAATCCTCCCCTCATGGCTTCTTAGTGATTTCCTGACATCTATGGGTATTACAAATAAAACACATATCTCAAGATTCAAAGCTTATGTCCAGAACCAAGAAAAAGTGTGCAACATCTGTCTTTCTGGGTCTGGATTACCTCATTCAGACCGATTGTTCCATTGTTCCAGCTCCATTCATTTACCTTCAAATTTTATTTTTCTTAACAGTTGAATAATATTCCATATTGTGTAAATATACCAGACATTTTCATTATCCATTCATCAGTTTGTGGACATCTGGGCTTTTTTCTATGTTGTGGCTATTGTTAGCAGAACATCTGTTAACATGGGTGAGCAAGTGTCTCTAGATTAGGGTATGGAGTCCCTTAGGGTAAATACCCAAGAGCAGTATAACTCGATCATGGAGTCGATATAATTTGAGCTTTCTGAGGAACCTCCACACTGATGTTTACAGTAGGTGTTGCCCTTTTCCCGCATCCAAGCCAGCATTTGTTGCTGCTTGACTTTACTGTTATTTTTGGTGTTTTGTTTTGTTTTACATTAGCCATTCTGATCCGGGTGAGATAAAATCTCCAAGTATTTTTAAATTGCATGGCCAATTTTTTTTAGTTATTGTCTTTCTTTTTATTGAGTTGTTCATTTTCTTTCCTTTCTTTCTCTTTTTGTTTTTCTTTTTCTTTTTTGTTGTTCTTTGTGTATGCTAGCTACTAATACTCTGTCAGATGGAGAGCAGGTAAAAAAAAAAAATTCTCATTTTATAGGCTGTCTTTGCTGTAAAGAATTCTTTAGTTTCATGAGGTCCCACGTATTAATTGTCGGTCTTAATGCCTGTACTATTGGAGTTCTCTTCAGAAAGTCTTTTCCTAGGTCAATAAAGTCAAGCATGTCCTATACTTTCTGATCTATCAGATTCAGGGTAGGAAGACTTATGTTGAGGTTCTTGATCCATTTAAAGTTGAGTTTTGTGTAGGATAAGTAATAAAGATCTAGTTTCAGCCTTCTACATGTAGCTTTCCAGTTTGGCCAGCACCATTTGTTGAAGATGCTGTCTGTTCTCCAATCTGTATTGTTGGCCTTTTTGTCAAAACTGAGGTGGCTTTGAGTCTGTCTTTATGCCAGTGCTATACTGTCACTATTGTGATAACTCTGGTATAACTTGAAATCCAGGGTGGCGATGTCCCTGCAGGTTTTTTGTTTGTTTGTTTGTTTGTTTGTCATTTTGTTGTTGTTGAAGATTGTTTTGCCTATCCCATATCTTTTATATTTCAAGATGAAACTTAGGAGTGTTTATTCGATTTCTGCGAAAACCGTTGTATATTTTTAAGGTGTGTGCATTGACTCTTTGGTAGATTGCTTTTGGTAGGATGGCCATTTTTACAGTATTAACCCTGCTAATCCATGATCAGAGCAAATCTTTCCACCTTCTGGTATCTTCCTCAATTTCTTTCTTTGGCATCTTAAAGTTTTGAAATAGACTTTAAGTAGCATTTTTTTTGAGACAGGGTTTTTCTGTTGTAACTCTGGCTGTCCTGGAACTCACTCTTTAGACCAGGCTGGCCTCGAGCTCATAGAGATCCACCTGCCTCCTCTGCCTCCGGAGTGCTGGGATTAAAGGCATGTGCCACCACCATCTGGCAAGTAACAAATTCTTTAAAGGTCAGAACATTTCTCCCACAGTTGGCTTGAATGATTTAGTCACAAAGGGAGAAGTGGTTATAGCCATTATCACGTGTTTTCAGTTCCCCTCAGAGAAGAAGAGATGCAAACTGAAGGACCAAAGCATCTGATTGTGCAGAGAGAGGAAACACTGCCCTCAGCTGCAAAAGTAAAGCAGCCTGAAGCTTCCTTTCTTCCCCCCATCTGCTCCACCTGTAGTGACTGCGCTGGACCATCTGCGACCGGCACCCTCTGCCTGCCTCCTTCCGTCCTTTCGTCCTATGCTGACATGTCTTTTGATAAAGAGTGATGTGGTAGAGAACAGAGTACAACAGAAGGCTATCCCAGGACAAAAGATGATATCAGATAGAACACAGTGGCGAGGAAAATGGAAACCTCAGGAAATAGGCAGAACTGTGGGTAAGTTCAAGTCAGGTGTGCAGATGAATGTAAAACATTTTAACCTTTCCGGGGAGCAAGATGTAAAACCAGGTCCTGGGTACATGATCTCCCCGCAGGGCTTGGAAACCACATTGTCCTGCCAGTTCATATGAGGATTGGGCTAAAAAAAACAGGCACAACATTGCTGGAGGAAGAACAGCTTGATGAGTGACTAGGATTGTCCTCCTTGGCCTTTATCAAAGGACTGGGAAACTGCAGTTATGGTGTGGGAAGCTGAAACCGATCAAGGTGGTATGGCTAAGCAGAAGCACACCGACCAGTTTCAGGTTCTAATGTACCTGATGAATCTATTGATGGATTTTCTTTCATAAATATGTTTTTTAAATTACAAACAGTACTTTTTAAACTTTTAATTCCTTAACATAAACAGTATGAGCTGGTCCCTCCCCCCAGAAAAAGTGTCTCATTTCTAATTTTTCAGTAAATATTAAAATCCTTTGTTAAAGAAAAGAACAATGGTTTTGATCCCAAACAGCTTTGTTAATTGCTATTATTTGTGTACTACAGTTAAATTGGATCCTTAGAGCCCAGGCATGAAGGCAAACCAAAAACAGATGGGCAGTCCCAGATCCAACACTTGTTTGAATTACCTAAGCCTGTGGAAATGGATTTAAGTGTCTAAAGAGGACTAGGACCCTCAGCTGCCTCGGGGAGCAGAGTAACTCCTCTCTGAAAACATTAATAGGGCATCAAACTCTTCATGCAATACTTCTTGTTATTAATGGAATGCAAGCAACCATAACACAAAGATATGTATATTCCTTCCAGCACACACACACACACACACACACACACACACACACACACACACTGGAAGGAGCAATTCCACTCATTAAAAATGTACATGGGTGTGTATTCTTCCATCTTTACCAGTCTGACTCATTCAGTAACTTTGGAGAAATACAGAAGCATCTTCTGATTCAAGGGGCCTTTGGAGCATGGGGAAAGCCTAGTTCTCTGCTTTAGCACACTCTTCTTCTCATTCATTCATCCAAAGAAATAGTAAGTGCATGGAGGTCAGAATACGTGGAATTTGTGTACATGGAGTTTGTGGTTTATTTGTTGTCTTCAGATTTATACTTTGAAATAAGTATGTTTACTCTACCATAAGGTAAAATCAATACTGAGAATTTCTACAAAAAAACCTGGAAACTTTATTTTTAAAATCGAATAGTGAACATTAAGGGTTGAAATATCCAGTGTCTGCTATTAGCACTCAGCAGCTGGGTAATGCAACCTGCAGTCATCATGAGATCTTTGAGACGCATCTGCTGAATTTGGAGAGGCCAGAGCCTGCAGAGTTTGCATACTGGGGACCTGAGTGGTGCTTTCCTTTGCGCACAGCAGCAGCGGTGAGAGTCACCAGATCCAGATCCGATGCTCAGACCAAAGCCAGTCAGAAGAGGTCCTTGGAGGAAGAGGCAGCCTACCTACCAGGAGAAGCTGTTGGGATGAGGGTACAGAGCACTCGGCCTTCTGCAGCCACCAGATCTTGCATGGGTCAGCAGCAGCCACATCAAGCCCTGGTCTGGGTGCAGAGGGCCCGCGGGATGAGAGCAGTGTGCACAGTCCCTGAGGCTGCTACATGTGCAAGTGAGAGCAGGTGCGCACTGGTGGCACCAGCCCAGCCAGGTGGAAGCGCTTCATCCTGGCACTTAGGTGCCGCTGCTCTCCTCTGCTCTGCATCTTCCTGAAGGTGCTCCGCAGACCAGGAAGGTTCTCTGGGTCCTGCTGGGGGTAACCACGCCCTTCTCCCCCGGTTCCCCATGCTTCCAGGTCCCAGGCAGCATTGCTCAGCATCCTCCAGGACAGAGGTGACAGGCTCTGACACGGTGATGGCCTCACACTACATCTTCACCCAGTGGCCTTGCTGACGTGCCTGGGGAACTGGAAATGGAGCCCCAGCGAAGGTGGCGCTGGAAGGATCTCCCTCCTCCGCACTGTGTGGACCTTAGATACAAAGGAACCAGCTTAGTGCCCATCGCTTCCACATCTCACTGTGCATGCTGCCCATCTGGTCTGTGGTCCGAGCAGCTTTTGCTTGCTGGATGCGTGTGCGGGCAGCGGGTTAAGCTGAGGCTTTTGCAAGGGACAGAAAGCCAAGTTTCTATATCTGACCCCCAATGCTTGCAGGGATGCTTGGAAAATACCAGCTATTTTGCAAACTGTGCAAATCAGCCTCCGTGGAAGGTCGCTGGATGTGGGTCAAGTGTTCTGGACCGGGAGCTCCCTCGTTCCCACTCAGCCCGATTCCAGGGTTGGCCCGACCACGGTAATTCACTCTGAGCAGGCAGCCCTGAGCTGGCGGAGGCTGGTGGACGACGGAGGGGAGGTGATGAGGGTTCGAACTGGCTAGAAGACACTGGCCGAGGCGCAGAGAACCGGACAGGTGAGTGATTATCCTGGGACTTTCAATGAGGCACCGTCCAGCAGGTCAAAGTCTTCAAAGTCACTTTATTACCGGGCTGCCCACAAATATATTGGGTGTGGGGCGGGAAGACAGGTAGCCAATCTGCCAGCCACTAGTCTAGGGCTGGCTAGGGCACAGATTGCATGACCATGGGAGAAGGGCCAGGCTCCAGCTGAGAAGTATATTGAGGGGAGAGTCTGTGGCAGTAGCCTCTCTCACGCTGACTGGGGGCATCCCAGAGCCCTCAACTCAGTCGGTATGGTGCAACAGTTGGATTGCCGCGGCCACCCCAAAGCACAACAGTTAAACTAGTCAGACACCAAAGCACAAGTAACAACAGTTCATCGTCAAATATTCCTTAGAATTCAGGTAACAGAAAAGGTAAGCCTGGCCCAACCCCTCCCACAGAATTTTCCTGAGAAGTAGTGAAATCGCAGAACCAGTGTCATCAACTGTAAAATCCATTTTAAAACAGGGACGGAGTTCAAGTTCCCAAGGAAATGAGAAAAGCCCCCAGCCTTCAAAGCCGACCAGTGAAGCCAAAACAACAAGATTTCCGGGTACTTGTTTTGAGAACTGAGATGTTTCATTTCTGTGTTATAGTCACCCTGACCCTGATTACTAAACTGTTTTGCCAGAGTTTTTGATCACTCTGACCATCTGTAAAAGACTTGTTTTGGGAATTATGATGTATATTCCATTTCGAGGTTGTGAACACTCAACCCTAATCACGAATATCTGATTAAAATTATAATTATAGATTAAAAATTTTGTTTATGTTGGCATGAAATATTTATAGTTTTCAAGCTTAAATAGTTTGTGAAAATTTGAGTCGTGGTCATATTTCATTTCAGGCTATGTCCCTGGCCAGTTTAGCTTTCTTTCTTTCTCTTTTTCTTTTTTCTTTTTTATGCTTGAACTCAATAAAGTTTTCTTTTCTTTCAACAAGTTTTGTGTCGGTATAATTGGATCATTAGAACTCCGTAGCAGTAGGGCCAGGAGCTAAGACCCTCACAAGCACCACTGATCTATCCTTCCCTTGGAGGCTTTGTCCTTTTCCCTGGGTTTGTTTTAGCAAGTGTCAGGGCTAGAACAGGACATCTGCCTTAAACACAAGCTCTGAGTATTTCAGCCAGATGCAGCACCTTTTGCGTGAAAACAGCTACTGTCGGGGCGCAGGCTCCTTGTGACAGGAGACTAGGCTCCTGGGATGGGCTCAAGTGATCAGAATTCTCCTGGATCTCAGATCTCTGCCTTAGAGAACAAAACATCTCTTCTCTGGTCCATAGGGAGCCTTCCCACCCTGGCATAGTGGGAATTGTCTGGGAAAAGCTGGATTAAAACAGTTCCCTGTTGTCCAGTGTGGCTTAAATTACAAGTCACAGATCACTCTTTGCCTGCTGACTCTGCTCTGCTTTGTGAACCAAAAGTGACACTTGTTTCCAACACGTTGGGCAGCCTGTAATCCCACACTCAAGACCCAGAGCGGGAAGGGTCCTGAGATTAAAGGGGTGTTTGATTCATTAGAAATTGTTCTCGAAGTAGATCAATTCCCGATTTTCTGAGAAACTACCATATTGATTTCCATAATGGTCGTACAAGTGTTTCCCTTGTCCCCTTGTTCCACAACCTCTACAACAAAAGCTGTCACTCGTGTTGATGTCAGCCATTTACACCACTTCAGGTGTAAAACGGAATCGCAAAGTAGTTTTAATTTGCATTTCCCTGATGACCAAGGATGCTGAACATTTCTTTCTTAGTGTTTCCCAGCCATTTGAGATTCCTCTGTGCGGGGGTCCTGGCGGTCCAGCTCTGGCCCCCGCGAAAATGGGGGTTCTTTCTTCCACGAAGGATGGGTAAACCCCAAAGAAACACGAGACAGTCTTGGTGGCTGTTAAAACCGCACGAGGCCTTTTTATTAAATGTACTTGGCTCAGCAGCGGCTTGGGACAGGTGCGGCGGCTTGGGGCGGCCGCCGCGCACGGGCGGGAGATGTGGGCAAGAGGCGAGAGGGCAAGAGGGCAAGAGAGAGAGCGACCCCCGTCCAGGGCTTTTATTGGGGTCCCCCGGAGCCTTGGTCTTGGGCTATTTTGATTGGTTCCTCAACCCTGTCGGTCAGGTATGGGGGTAGCTGCCTGCACCTGAGACGCAATGGTGCCTGGGTATTCTGGGGAAGAAAGAATCCCTGCTGAATGGTGGGGAGAAGCTGCTAATAACTACTAACTTAGGGGAATTTTCTGGGTTTTATATTTCTTAAATCTTTGCAATAAACCTGGGTTGCTTTATTGTAATTTACTTTTGGATAGCATGGCTGTGTTCCATTCCAGCCCACAGTAGCCAGCTCAGGGGTTGATTTTGCTATTACTATTGGCTTATACAGATCTTATTATTGATGACAGAACATATGCCACCGTACAGTGAAGACAAAAAAGGAGCAAGGCAGTTAGGGAGTTCCAGTTCCCGCAGTGAATTCGCTTCAGGAAACTTGTCAAGCTAAAGCATTTCATAGCCTGGGAAACCTGGGCCCCAACACCTCTGCTGAGAATTTGCTGTCTGACCAGGTGGTGGTGGTGCACGCCTTTAATCCCAGTGCTTGGGAGGCAGAGGCAGGCAGACCTCTGTAAGTTCAAGGCCAGCCTGGTCTACAAAGTGAGTTCCAGGACAGCTGGAGTTACAACAGAGAAACCCTGTCTTGAAAAAAACCAAAAGAAAAGAAAAGAAGGGAGGGAGGAAGGAAGACTTCTCTGTGTGGATCTGTCCCCATTTTTTAATTGGATTATTTGGTTTGTTGATGTCTAGCTTCTTGAATTCTTTATATATGTTGGATGTTAGCCCTTTATTGAATGTGCAGTTGGTAAAAATCTTTTCTCATTCTGTAGGCTGTTGATTTGTCTGATTGACGGTGCCCTTTGCCTTACAGAAGCTTTTCAGTTTCAGGAGATCTCACTTATTAATCAGTGATTCTAGTGCCTGCACTATTGGTGTTCTGTTCAGGAAGCTGTCTCCTGTGGCAATGGGTTCAAAGCCATTGCCCACTTTCTCTTCTACCAGGTTCAGTGTATATGGTTTTAGTTGAGGACTCTGGTCCACTTGGACTTGAGTTTTCTGCAGAGTGATAATATGAGTCTATTTGCATTCTTCTACATGCTGACATCCACTTTGACCAGCACCATTTGTTCCATCCTACCACAAAGACACTTGCTTAACTATGTTCATAATGGCTTTATTCATAATAGCCTGAAACTGGAAACAACCTAGATGTCTCTCAACCAAAGAATGGATAAAGAAAATGGGGTACATTTACACAATGGAGTATTACTCAGATTTTAAAAAAACAACAACACAACATCATGAAATTTGCAGATGTATGGATGGAACTAGAAAAAAAAATCATCCTTAGTGAGGTAACCCATACCCAGAAAGACAACTATGGTATGTATGTATTCATTTATGAGTGGATATTAGCTGGTAAGTAAATAATAAACAAGATACAATCCATAGATCCAGAGAGGTTAGGTAAAGAGGTTAGGGGGGGGATGCATGAATCTCCCTAGGAAGGGAAAATAAAATAGGTTTTGTGGGTAGACTGGAGCTGGATAGGGAGGGGAGGGATCAATGAGGGGGTGGAGGAAGAGAATGTGTGGAGAGATGGCTGGAATTGGGTGGCATTTGGGGACAATATGGAAACCTAGTGTAGTGGAAATTTCATGGAATCTATGAGGGTGAACCTAATGAAGACACCTAGTAAGGCAGCATAGAGTCTGAACTGGTCATCCTTTGTGCCAGGCAAGACTACCATTGGTGGGACTGGGACATCAACCCAGCCACAAAACCTTCTTGCAATCTGTCCTACCTACAAGATATACAATTGTGGCACAAAACTTGTGAAAGTGGCCAGTCAATGACTGCTTTATCTTGAGGCCCAGACCATTAGAGAAAGCCTATGCCCAACACTACCTGGATGGCAAGGAACCAGAGACTGGATAACCCTGAGACCTAGGGTAGAACCAAACATGATTAGATAGATAGATAGATAGATTAATATGGAATCATTATTCTGCTATACGATATTCGGCTATATGATAATTTATGATATACTCATAAATTAGTGCCTTGTCCAATCGTCATCAGAGAGGCTTCCTCCAGCAGCAGATGAGAGCAGGTGCAGAGACCCACAGCCAGATATGGTACAGAGAGTCTAAATTGGAGATCTCCATTCAATTTCTCCCCTCCAACTTGGTGAGGCCAGTGGAAGAGAGGGAGGAAAGACTGTAGGAGCCAGAGGGGACGGAGAGAGCCAGGAGAGCACTGTCCATAGAATCAACTAAGCAGGGCTCAAATGGGCTCACAGAGACTGAAGCAGCAACCATGGAGCCTGAATGGGTCTGCACCAGGTCCTCTACATATATGTTATGCCTGTTAGCTTGGTATTTTTGTGGGATTCCTAACCGCGAAAGTGGGGGTGTCTCTGACTCTTTTGGCTACTCTTGGGACCCTTTTCTTCCCACTGGGTTCCCTCATCCAGCCTCAACTTGAAGGCTTTTGTTTTGTCTTATTGTATTTTGTTTTGTCATGTTTGGTTGTTGTCTTTAGGAGGCCTAGTCTTTTCTGAAAGGAAACGGAGTGGGAGTGGATTAGAGGGAAAGGGGAAGAGGCAAGGAGCTGGGAGGAGTGGGGGGAGGGGAAACCATGGTGGGGATGTATTGGATGAGAAAAGAAATCTATTTTTCATTAAAAAAGAACACGTTCAAATTTGTAGACATAGAAGATAATTGAATGAGTTTTGCTGTTTTGCAGAATTTGTGTGTAATACACTTAACACTCATTTCAGTTGTAGGTGGCTAAGGAATTACCCAAACCCTCAGGCTTAAAATAACAACTGGTTTAGAGCTTCTTACAGTCCTGATCATTGATTTGGGCTCGCCTGGGTAGTTTTTAGTTTAGTAGCACTCTATAAACACAGACCTTATTTAAATTTGACACACCCCTTTATTTAAAGGTGCTCTGGGGAAAATTACAAAGGCACCCCAACGTGTCCATAAAGTACAAAGCAGAGGGACGCGGTCCAGCAATGAGTACCAGGGTAATGCTGTGTTCAAGTGCACTCAACCGTGCCATCAGAGGCACTTGGCAAAACAGATTTTTCTACTGCCTTCATCTCCATCTCTGTTGTAAAAACAAGATGGGGAAATCTCACTTTACATAAAATAAAAATCCCCAAGAATTATTGTGTAAATCCTTCTCTGGGAAGTGAACATGTAAATCTGCCAGTACATGAAACCGAAACCTGCATAAAAATAACTTTCATTAAGATGTAGTTGGGAAACACGAGGCTAATGGAAGGCTCGGCCGCAGGAACTCTGGAGGCCACAGAGTGAGGGCCATGTGTAGATGCGATCCCACTCATGTATGGACTCTTTAAAAGCTGATCTCATAGGAAGAAAATAAAATGGCAATTTCAAGGAATTGCGCGCTGGGAGAAATAGGCAGATGATGTTAACCTGCAAATTTTCAGATCAAAGATAAATTCCGGAGATCTGACATTCATCATAGTGACAAGAGTTGATAATATTATAGTGCGTGTATATGGGTGTGTTTAGGAAGTGTCCTTACTACACAAACGCAAACAACCACTGTGTTCAGTAAAGGACATGTTAGCTGAGCTGTAATCATTTCCTAAGTATATACATACATCAGATCAGGTATCTTAAAGTATACAAAAATCTATTTGTCGATTTTACATCAACAAAGCCAAGGAGGGAAGACCAGCAGCAGATGGAGGGCAGAACCACATTATCCGATTGATGACTAAAACTTCATCAGTCGGACAGATGTTAACAGAGAGACACGTGTGTCTTCTGTGTGTGCACAAGGGGGCCCCCACACAGCGTCTGGCGTGGAGAAAATGCTTCGTTTATGAATTAGCAAATGAATGGACAAGTACGAACGTGAGCCGGTGTTCTCATAAATGGAGGAACTGGTGACCTACCTACCTATCTAACATTCTGCAGACATCTCTTACACATAAAAAATTTACTAAATGGCTGCGTGCAGTGTGGTATGCTTCTAATCGCAGCACTCAGGAGGCAAAAGCAGGAGGATCTCTGTGACTATGAGACCAGCCTGGTCTACAGAGTGAGTTCTAAGACAGCAAGGGTGAGACATACATAGTGAGACCCTGTCTTAGGAGAGAGAGAGAGAGAGAGAGAGAGAGAGAGAAAAGAGGGGAGGGGAGGGAGAGGAGGGGAGGGGAGGAGAGGAGAGGAGAGGAGAGGAAAGGAGAGGAGAGGAGAGGAGAGGAGAGGAGAGGAGAGGAGAGGAGAGAGACAGAGAGGAGAGAGACAGAGAGAGAGAGAAAGAGAGAGACGGGGTGGGGGTTTACTAAGAACCTGGTTCACTGATACAATTCCAAGTGCCTATGTTTGATCCCTAAGAGGAACCATTGAGAAACTTTGTAGCTATCTCTGTAATTATGGATTCTACTCCAACCACATCACGTGTCCATGGATAATGTTTGACTCATAAGTAGAGCTGGGTCATCTCACAAACAGACCTATGAACGCCATCACAGGGAACATCACTCCAGCCCCACTCTTTAATGCTTGGATGATAATTTAGCACAACACAGCATTCCTCATCGCCACTGTGTTCGTCTGAGTGCCAGAATCTGAAAAAGAAAGAAGATGAGGGTGATTCTCACAATAATATTTTGAAAAGGGATAGAGGCAATGGTGGGCTGAGAACGGGGAGTGGCCTTTGTGCAAGTCAAGGTCATATGCGCCCAAACCAAATCACCTCTCCCCCACTACTTATACAGTTTCTCCTCCGTTTGAATCTCTGGCATCTCCCTCGGAAACTGAGCCCACAGCACGCAATAGTCTCACGCCTTATTGTAACACGTATCCACCAGGCAGGTATCCCACAGGCTCACCTCCGTTTGACCAGTCCTATATCCTGTCTAAGGAGACTATCAACTCAACAGGCTTTCTCATCTGATGAGAATATTTCACATCAATACTGTAGCCAATAGCTTTATCCTATTTTAAATAACAGTTTTACTTATTCTTTGAGAACATAATACAATATATTTTCATCGTATTCTTTCCCGTCCCCAACTTTTTACGGATCCTCCCTGACCTTCCTACTTAGCCAACATCATGTTCTTTTTCTCTTAAAAAAAAAAAAAAAAAAAAAGCAAAAAACAAAACAGCATTTCCTGTTTGTCAACTACTCCCGAGCATGAGGCTACTAGGGTGTGGTTGATATACCCAGTGACACTTCACTAGAGAAAACTAATTTCCCGTCTTCTAGTAGCTCTCAAACAAAGGAGAATCACTTCTTGGTTAGGGGCAGGAATGGTACCCACTTTCCCTCCCCTGTGCTGGGACTTTGTCTGGCTTGAGCTTGTACAGGCCTGGTGCTTGTAGTCTCTGTGTGTAGCTGCCCATTTAGAATGGACTGATTTAGAGCCTGAAGAGCTAATTAAAATATACAGATCTTCTACTTATTATAACTTGAGCAAGTAATTTAATTTCTGATATTCTTAGTTCCCTATCTTAAAATTAGGGGCTACAATATTATCACCACATATTTCCCTCTGTAGATGCAAAGGCCAAGATAATAATATACTAAAAAGTAAGTTTTTAAATATGCATGTTAAAAACCTATCAGAACTAAGGATGTTTTTCTGAGAAATATCACCTTTTAATAATCAATTATGATTTTTAAAATGAATTTTTATTATCAAGATATGAACAGTGAAAGAACACAGAAAAATCCACCTCGATCTGAGGGCCACGGTTAGGTGCCCTGAATCAATTACTGAGATTCTTCAGATTCAATTTCCTCATCTCTAAAAGGGAAAGTGGCAATGTGTGTCTCACAATATGTGATTAAATAGGTTAACAACATTATTGAACCTTATACAAAGCAACAGGAGTGAGCGATTTCAAGCTTATAATCAGACACCCCAAATCCCCTACATGACATAGGGTCCAGGATCCCTCAGCTCTAGACTTACGTGGCATTTTCATTGTATGGTGTCTGATCAACCCACTGCCATTGACTATGGCCCCCTGGATCCGACAGCCCCACATAATAAGCAGCATGCATGTTCAGGATCTTGGTGATGAAATACTAAAGGGAAAAAGGAAAGAGAACTCAGCCTGGATGGAGATAGTTGGTTGGTTTCTTCATTTGTTTGTTGAGCAATTGGAAATTGAGGGCTGTTGGGAGAAAGAGAATCAGCTTTCTTCAAGAGTGCAGCCCCTGATAGCCTGTCAGGCTACCCGTGATGCAGTAGATAGCCCTACATCCATATACATAACTGCAGCACTCAATGGACTCAATGGATTTAAAATAACTTCGTAAGAACACGTGAAATTGGGAGGGAATAGAAGATGGGAGACGGGAGAGAAATTAGTAGAGAAGGAGACAGGGAGGGACTTGATCAAATATTATATATGCATATATCTCAAACAAAAGGTTTCCTTTTTATTTATATACTTTCAGTTATATAAACGTACGGGACAGCATAGTAATTGATACAGATTTACAACACAGAATGAGAAAATCAGAACTTGATAGCACTGCAATGTTTGAAAATCTATATTTAATACATGATGGATGCATATTTTTATGAGAACAGGGTAATATTTCACCCAAGTTCTTTATGACTATACAAATATAAGAAGTGAAGGAAAAGTGTCCGGATTTGGCATGCCACATATGAAAGCAACTTCTATCCTCAGTCCCAGTGAATTACTAACTTAGACTCATTTCCTTTCTTCACTAAGAGATGACATCCCTCAAAGTTATGCATGAGAGAAAAATCTGCATATTTCATCATTTTCTTTTCATATCTTCAAAGATTCTCCACTCTCATTCCTGATTGTGGATCGACTTTTCAGGATTTAACTTTATTTCCTACTCAACTTAATAGGCCTCTCTGCTGTGCGATCAATGATGAGACATCAGTGTATCAAAACAGCAGACTGATATTAAATATTAAATACACTGATGTTTTGTTATTTTGGTACACTGATATTTAATACCAGTTTGAAATACTTCAGTGTATCAGGCATAAATACTTCATCCTTCAACCCTGATGGGTTGAACCTTTATGATGGCGCAAACCCTTCAGGGTTCCTTAGTTTCACTGAAGCAGGAACACGGTGTCGGACGCACAGGCTGGAACAATCTTCCCTGCCAATCTTACAGAAAGCCTTCTGCCACAGCACCAACACCCAAGTCAATAAAACCTCTCTTGGTAAAAAAAGAGGCAGACAGCAGGCCTGGCTCAGCCCCACTCTCCCAGGATGCACCTGTTGCTCCTTGCTGTGGATCACCAGCAGATGAGCGCCCATGCTGGAGCACGTCTCCTCACTCACATTCCAAGATGCTGAGCCAGGGGGAGTGAAGTAGCAGTGGGAACTAAATGGCTTCCAATCCTTTGGGCAACAGCGCCAGGCTTTGTCTTTATTGGGAGGAAGAACGTGTAAGTGCAATGCACAGTGTTTAAATAAGGCATAATAAAAAGTAAATAAATAAATAAAAAACCAAGGCTCAAAAAAAAAAAAAAAAACTCCTCATCATACTAAGAACCAGAAGGTCTTAAAACTTAACAAAACAAAAGAAAATGCCAAAAAGCAAGATAGATGCCCCTCCAAGACCTTGGGAAATAAGGACGAGGAAACAGGAAGAACGTAAGGGCCAGAGGATGGGGAGGAGTGTTGTCTTCTGGTCATGGCGTGGTTGCTGCGCATTACAAGCTCACAGCAGTGGTGAACCACACAAGACTGAGCCCAGCGCCTGCCCTTCCCAGAGGATCTCAGCAGTCACAGGCTGCAGAATGAGGGGGTCATGTTCTTCAGTCAGGTAGCATTTATACTCACTCAAGTAACTATTGGCCTCGCCGTGCTCAAGCAAGATATTCTGTAAATGCAGTGGGTCACAGGAAGCAAGACGTGAAAGTAAGAGGAAGAAGTAGGAAGGGGACCTGGGACAAAGCAGGGACTTGGTGGGAAAGAGCAGGGGATTAAAGGAGGATAATGGGGGACTTTGATCAAAGATCACTATGTACATATGGAAACGTGAAAGAATAATTTTTGAAGAATTAGGATAACAAAATGTTAGGAATTTCTGAATACTTTAAAGCACTCGTGATAAAAGCGTTTCAACGAGCACAGTAACCCTAAGAGTGCAGTAGTGGCACACAGACCTCGGTGGAAACCAACAGCTCTCTAGTTGGACTTAAGACAATAAGAGGGTAATCATGAATGGTACTGGAAACCTAGCCAACTACCCAGGGCTGGTTAAGTCACTTGAAAAAAAAATCTACAAAGGCCACTTTACTGAACAAGCAAAACCCTTAACTACTATCTTATAGCCACAGATAAGTGTAGTCCTCACCCCTTATCAAGGAAGCTTCCCTTTGTAGCACACGGAGAACAGTACAGAAAACCACAGCCAATCAAAAGAGTTGCATCTATCCCCAACGGATACATCTACAAAGCAACTCTAGTACCTAAGGCTCAGGGATCCTTGCAGAACAGGGATGGAAAGATTGCAAGACCAAGAGAAACAGGGGGGGTTGCTGTGAGATTGTGTTTCCTATGAACACCAGAAACTGCACCTATAAAGTCTTACCAGCATGTCTGCCTAAACATGACCTGAACAGGGACAACAATAGACACGCCAACACGGATGGGGTGTGAGGGGGGAGCTGACAAGGTCTCAACCCTACACAAAGAATTAGAGACAACTAAGGAATGCTGAGAGAAACAATCTTTCCCAGGGAAGAGCATACTAGTTGGTTATCCAATACCAAGTGATCAGCTCTGAAAATATACATATAATTAACATTATACAAACCGAACAGGTTGTACTTATATATTTGGGAATATGTTATACCTACCTGCAACATGCACTTATACATAGACATATGCAACAATTAATGAAAAAAAGAGGCCATACATTTGAAAGAGCAAGGAGGAGTGTATGGGAGGTTTTGTTAGGGGCAGACGGAAGGAGACCCCCGAGAAATCACTAGGACTCGAGATCAATGCAAAAGCAGGAGGTTTATTTCCAACGCGTTGGGGTCCGCTCCCACAGATAGATTCCTCAAGCGAGGCAGGTGGGAGTGACCAATTAGCACATTCTGAGTATGGTTTATACATGTTTTTCAAAGGCAGAGCATAGCAACAGATCATCAGGCATGAGTCTATAGCGATGTGAGTATTAACCTTTAAGCTGATTGGTGCTGGCATATAGCAAGGCCGCGGGCACTAGAAAATGTAAACGTAGGGTCTTAGTCAATGTGGGTGGGGGGAGATCCTTAGCCCAGGCCATTAGTCAGAGGTCCATATCTTGTTTGCCTTAGAAACTGCTTTTCTTACAGAAATTGTTTCTCTCACTTCAGTTTTGGGAACTGTTCTGAGTCACATTGCCCCTGACTTGGGCCTACACAGTTTTGGTGCTCTTAGAAGCCTGACTAAAGTTTGGCTGCTTTGGTCTTGTCCTTTCAGTTTGGAGAGAGGAAAGGGAGGGGGGAAATGATATAATTATATTATAATCTCATAAAATAAAAGAGGACAATAAGATTCAAAGTAGAATTTTTTTACTTAAAAAAATGCAATAACCTTTTCAATTTACAATAGATGGAGCCAATAGCAGAATGAAGGGCACAGACAAATCAGTGAATTGTCAAATGAGACAGTAAAAACTACCAACTGAACAAAAATGAAATACACAGAAAAAATAAACACAGCCTCATGTCATGACCCCAAATGTGCATATACCAGATAACACAGGACCAAAATACGTGAACTGTAAACTGACACACGAGAAGGGACAAATGAGACACTCAGAGGCAGAGACAACCACTCAGAAAAACAGCAAGAGTGTAAAAGGGCATCCACCAACTTTGTGGAAATAAACTGAAGGTCAGCGAATAAAATAAAACAAGAAAGAAAGATCTTAAAACTAATCAATACACTTCTAAGTAATCCAGGTGTCAAAACATCAAGGTCTACTTGAAAAACACATGTAACTGGGCTGGGCATGTGGCTCAGTTACAGTGTTTGCCTAATGAATAAGAAGCCCTGGGATCCACCCACAGCGCATCACAACCAAATGTGGGAGTGAACACTTATAAAGGCGGAGGCAGGAGGATCCAAAGTTTTAATGTCATCTTCAGCTACATAATGGGCTTGAGGCCAGCCTGGGCTGCATGTGACTCTATCTCAAAGTAAATTGAACTGACCAAAAATGGAAACACAGTATGTCAAAACTTGATCCTTCAACAGAAGGATTCAGGGCTACTCAGTGAAACAGCCGAGAGAGGGCTGGAGACAGAGAGCAAGCATCTTGAGTCCAAGGATAGAGCCTCTCTAAATCCCAGAAGTAAGGAAACAAACAGATCGTTGGAAGTGATGTGTCAGGGGGCAGATGGACCGATGGGAATCAGTCTTACAGCACAAAGGCAGAAAACACACGATTTCAAATTATAATGCAAAGCAGATGTCCACAGGCACATGCAGACACAGCTGATTAAGTACAGTTGATAGGCGAATAGAAAAGACAGATCTCAGATGCATAAGAACTTCAAAACACTGTGTTGCTATGTCTCATGGCTAACAGTCCACTTCTTAGTACGGTATCCTGGAGATATTTATATGGGGTGCTTACATTCTACATTGGATAGCTGGATTCAAGGCACATTGACTTTTACCTTCCACAGATGAGTGATTTTTTATACAATCCAACTGTGTGTGATTCAGCTGTTTTATAGTATTTTTTTCTTCAAGAAGCTCAGAATACATTTGAAACAAAACTGGAAAAAAAAAAGAATAAAAGGTGTTCATTTTCCTAGTAGCATTATAATTTTACTCTTTGCTCATTTCTTCTTCTCTTTCCCATTCTTTCTCCTCCCCCCCTCCTCCACCTTCTTCTTTTGTTTGTTTCTTTGAGGCAGTGTCTAGCTGCGTATCCCAGACTGTTCTCACGCTCACAATTTTCTGCCTCCCCATCCAGAGGACTAGGAGGCATGGACCCCCACACCGGGCTCTTAGTGAACCAAAACTGTCATGTTAATTCTAATTTAAAACTAACTCGGTGACGCAAATCAAGGAGATGGGGAGCTGAGGTGATCTAGAAGGAGAAAGAATCGGGGTGAATATGATCAGAATATCAAGAGAATTGATAAAAAATATTTTTTTAAAAAAATTAAAAAGGAGGAAATACATTTTGTCTGTGATTTGTGATGAGCCTGAATTCTGCTAACTCATCTATCCCTTTAGAACCAGAGGCTTTGGCCTTTCCTCACTGTGTCCTGTTTGCTCCTTGGCCCACAACATTCTGGCTTTTCTTCTACTGTTTCACTAAAACCATCCTTGAGCCAAACCCGATGGTGCCTACCTATAATCCAAACACTGGGGAGGTGGAGACAGGAGGATTGCAAATTCCAGGCCATCCTGGACTATCAAGTTCAGGTTCAAGGTATCAAGTTCAAAGCTAGTCTGGGCTACAAAGTGGGACAGTGATTTTTTTTTTTAATCACTGAAATGGATTGTCAGTAATATCCCAGGGCACTCAGTGTCCATCCTGCTATGGGGCTTGACCCAAGTTCTCTTCCTCCTCAGCTCCTGGGACACAGCTCTGCTTGGCCTGCCTTTCTTGCCATCGCTTCTTATTGTCCTCTCCCTCCATCCACCCCATTCCCCACTGACCTTTCATTATCCTTCCTGCTCAACTAAACCTTCTTCCCGAGTGGTGGATATACACCCATGTCTCACCTGCTGCCTAAGGCCTGGAAAACCTCAGATCTTCCCTCCTGACGCCCAGGCAAGTACGTGCTCACTAAGCATGATGCTCGAGGACAAAGTCAACATGCTAAAACCCAAACCAACATCTGTCCTAAACCTGTACCTCGCCCTGTATTGTCCACCAAGTCCGGGTGTTACAGCGACTTGACTTCTCAGGTCCCTTAGTCCCAGATCCTGATACTCCCCAAGCCTCCTCCTCCTGGGTTCTGTCTCCACTACCATTCTTCACAAACACTACCCTGGGTCAGCTCTGATCACTTGACTGCTGGGTGAGAATTCACCTTCTAGTCTTTCTCTTTACCTCTAATTGTCATGTTGCTCTGAGGTGCACTTCTGCATGTCTCATTTGACACTTCTAATTCCCTGCTTAAAATTCCTCAGTGGCTTCTCCTGAAACCCACTATAAAAACACTAACAATTCTCAGTATTCCCACATCCATGCTTCATCTGGCCAGTCAATGATTCAAAAGCAACGCTGGCGGCTTCCGAGTTGAGACTTTGAGAGGCATGGCTGACCCTCACTCTCGTCTCTGTGCTTTAAGATGTTCCATGAACAAAGATGGGTTATCCTGATGAACGAGAGGACTTTGCCGTGTTGCTCCTGTAACAGCAGGCGGCAATCTCTTCCTCAGAAGCTGTTCTGCGTGCATGTGCCTGACCACAGGTGTGTGGACGGGTGAGATCGATAGGGCTACAGGAGCCTCCAGCTGATGTCAGTATAATCTGCCAAGCGACAGAAGCATGAGATGGTAGCTGTCTTAATCTGTGGAACTTTAGAACTGTTTGCTAAGAAGCAAAAGATACTCGAAAAAAATATTTAATGGAAAAATCCAACCCCCCCCCTTTTTTTTTTTGAAACAGAGTCTTACAGCATAGCCCAGGCTGGCCTTGACCATATTATATAACCCAGGTTGACCTAGAATTTACAATCCTTCTGCATCAGTTTCCCAAGTGTTAAGATTATAGGCATGCGACACCCTGCCAAGCCCAAACTCTTTTTAATGCTACACAACACTTTTTACACTCTGGGTCCTGTTTGCGTCTACCACCTACAGCTTCGTTTCTTCTTCACTTGGCATCACATCTGCCGACAAGCATGCTTACTCTTCCCATGTCTTCCGTTCTCACACTTCTAGGACACGGCTGGTACACGCAGGTCTAGATGTCACCTTCCCCGAGCCTAACTCTACTCCCTACCCGTACACCCTACCTGTGCAACACTCCCTATATAATTTTGAAATTTTACTTCATTTGACAACTCTCTAAATTTTTTAAGAACAGGGGCTACCATTCTTTCTGGACCCTCTAACACACTGTCCAGTACAGGGTAAATGGACATTAGTAATTATTGATGGGAAAGATAAAATACCCAAAAATGTGCTAATTTTACACATTTATTTTTAGACGAGTTCTCACTATGTAGTCCTAGCTGGCCTGGAACTCACAGAGATCTACTTGCCTCTGCCTCCTGAGTGCTGGGATTAAATTAAAGGCATGTATTACCATGCTTGGCTTTGCCTTTAAATTTTTTAATAAATACTGAAATCCAATCTTGTAGAGAAATCCTCTATTTGATAAATTGACTCATCTCACAGAGTCTGGAACAGAAAGTAAATGATGAGAAAGAAATCCACTGGAACACTGTCCCTGGAGTAACTCTGTCCATCTCTTCTCATGCCCCTACTCATCCCAAAATGTAAGTGTCTGTGTCTAACGGGGCTGGCTCTAAATACTGCTGAGGAAATGCAGGTCTGTCCTCAGGCCTCAATGGATGCCCCAGATTTCACTCTGTGACCCAACAAACCCACATACACTCCCCAGCTTCTCTAGTGAAGTTGGATGCCAAGAATTTTACAAAAGAAAAATTCTGAAACAAAAATATTCCCTATTATCTATCTCCCCAGAGAAAGTTTTTTTTTTCAGGTTTCTTGGTAAAACTACCAATAATTATCTGTGTCTAATGGATGTATCTCTTCCTGTAAGACAGATATTGCTTATTTATTCTGATGGCATACTTACTGATCAAAGCAACAGAGAGTAAGATTGCCACCAGCAGGAAAAATGTCATCAATGAGGCAAGAATCAGCGTGGGAAAGCCATGATTACTTTTGTGAATGGTGGTCTTCTTCAGGGGAGCTAGAGGAAAAATTAAACTAATTAAGTCAGTAATGAGTTCTGTTGTTTCCTCTCTCTCATCTTCTCCCCTTTCTACCATGATATATTAATAATAAAGACTCTTGAAATAACGTAAAAATTGGATAGGAGAGAAACAGTGATGTCTATCGGAAAAACATGAAAGCACAAGTCTCTACCACTGACAATAACTCAAATATTAATATTCAAGAGGTATATATGTGCATATTTCCCCATATGATTCACATTCACAGTCACTCATCCGCTCTGTAATTTTTCTTCACATTGTATCATGAACATTTTCTGTCACCATATTTTCTTCTTAAACATTCTTTATTATGGCTACATTGTACTTCATTGTATATTTAAATAATCTTTAATTTAATAAATGATAAATAATCTTTAATTTAATAAATCTAAATTTAATAAATTAAACTTATAAATTTACTAAATTATAAATTTTGTATTACAAATTATAAATTTATTAAATTAAATCATCTCTAATTTAATAAATATAATTAGATAAATTGTTTATATTTAAATGATATTTAATTTAAATAATCTAAATTTAAATAATCTTCCAAATTTGAGGAAGGGAAAGGGATGATCAAGAGCATGGAGGGAGGATGGGGGGAGGGAAGAATATGCACAAGGGATAACTATATGTTTGTATAAAATGCCATAATGAATCAACTGGTTGTATTGCATGCTAGTTAAAAAGTAGCTTAAAAATAAGAAGCTCTTGTATCTCTAGTAACAGAGCTTACATCCAGCATAAATGAGGTCCTCTGTCCTGTCCCCAGCACGAGTGGAGAAAGGGGCTCTCAAACTCTCCTTCAAGATAAAACTACTCCCAAAATACAAACTAATTTCTTTTTTCTGTTTTTTTTTTTTTGTTGTTGTTTTTTTTTTGGTTTTAGGTTTATTCGAAACAGGGTTTCTCTGTTGTAGCTCTGGCTATCCTGGAACTCACTCTGTAGACCAGGCTGGCCTCAAACTCAAAAAGATTCACCTGCCTCTGCCTCCCAAGTGTTGGGATTAAAGGTGTGCCACCACTGCCCGGCTACAAACTAATTTCTTAAAGTTATGATACACTGTCAAGTAAGGAGAAAAATAAGAGTTCCAGCATTGTATAACCTGAATTTATTTTCAGAGGAAAATTACAGTTTTACATCTATCAAAACCATGAGATACAATGCTGACTCTGACTTTCTCCAAATGGTGAGAGTGAAAACAGCATCGTGAGTTCTTTTATTTCCCACAGTTACAAGGCAACAACCCCTCCGAGAGTCTCCATAGACAATTCAACTGAGACTCCCATCTCCCCCACACATCCTCCCGGACAGCTGTGGAGATCCTCTAGACCTTGCCACTAGCGTAGATCACCAAAAAACAAGGTTGCGTTATTCTGGGGGCCAGGGAAGGTTTACCTGAAGATGAGTCTGAGATGATGCCCGAGGAGACAGGTTGATTTTTGAAGTTCACTTCAGTATAAACGTTTTGTAAAGCCATATTGAGAAGAGACCCACTTTCTTCAGAAAATCTAGATCATTCTTTCCTTAATTTTTTTTTTATAAACAAGAAACAAAGTGGTAATTATCACACCACCAACCAGAAGGTGCAGAGACACTAACTGGGCAAGTACCTCTGAGATACAACATGAGAATTTAAAACCACAGAGTGGAACTCTCCAGGCCACAGAGGTCCGATCCCCGCAACCAGGAAAGAGAATCCTGGGCTTCAAACCCATTCAACAATGCTGCGGAGTGTGGACTGAAACCCGGAGGGGAAGAAGCAAGAAGGAAAAGGAAAGAGGAACCAGGCGTTAGAGAAGTCTCTCCAGAGACCCGTGCTCTCCGAACTCTGCAGCAGAATTCATGTGAACACAACTTCTGAGAAAGCAGCCAGCATGAGATGACACTGCTGATACTACAGCCAGAGCATCCTCTTCAGCTGGACAGCCAAGTTCTGGGAATCAAAAATCTAAGAGGCTCTTTGACCTTGGCTGTGTATCTTTTACAGCTCTGTAGAACGTGCACAACTGTAAGAACTGGGCAGATTTCTTTTCTTTCCTTCTTTCTTTCTTCCTTCCTTCCTTCCTTCCTTCCTTCCTTTTCTTTCATCCTCTCTCTGTCTCTCTCCCCTTTTTTATTGAAAATAAATTCTTCCCTCATACAATACATGCCAACCACAATTTCCCCTCCTTCCCCTCCCCCCAGCTCCCCCAACACACACACACCTCCCCTAGTTCATTTGAGCCTTTAATTGAATCAGTGGGCTACGACCTGGACTCCTCAATCCCCTCTGGCTCCTACAATATTTCCTCCCCCTCTTCCACAGGGCTCCCTGAGCTCTGAGAGGAGGGCCCAAATAGAGACCTCCAATTTAGACTCTCTCTGCATAAAGTCAGGCTTGGCTGTGAAGCACAGGTGCCCCATACCTCCTCGCTGTGAGACTGGAGGGAACAGACCCTCCTTTAGTTATGTGACAAAGTTGCAAAATGCAAGAGAAGCCCCTGAACATCTCAGAATTAGATACTGGAGGAGTGGCAGAAGAAAAAGGTCAAATGTTAGCAAATCAACACACATTCTTAAAATACCTGAAAGCTCAGAAAACATTTGATATCTTACACTGAGTGCTGTGAAATATTTTTAAAGATATCAAAACAACTAGCTCAGAATAAACCAATGGACCATCCACCAAACCAAGGTGAGGGAGGTCCAAGCTCCAGAAGGAACTCACCAACATCCACCCAAAAAGGCAGTGATGGGTGGTTAGGCACAAGGGGTCCACAAAGATACCTGAGGCCAATCTATGGAATTTCTCCAGTGAAAATGAACCATATTGGAGTCCCATATTCAAGTGTCGAAAACTGTCAATCCAAAATCACAGCTCTTACCACAAGAGAAATAAATGACATATTATTGTAGAGCCAAATGTGAATGACAGTAATCTGGGAACACGAAGCCACACTATTTCCGAAACCATGTTCTAATGTGCTGGCAAACTCATAAAGTTTTCATAGATGTGGAATAAAGGAAATATATAAACTGAAGTGCTTTTAAATGTATTGGTGAACCAGGCAGTGGTAGCACATGTCTTTAATCCTAGCACTCAGGAGACAGAGGCAGGTGGATAGCTGAGTTCAAGGCCAGCCAAGTCTATGGAACTAGTTCCAGGACAGTCAGAGCTACAACAGAGAAACCCTGTCTCAAAACTGGAAGGAGGAGGAGAAGGAGGAGGAGGAGGAGGAGGAGAAAGAGGAGGAGGAGAAGCATTTGGTAGGCTAGAGAGATTGTTCAGCTGTTAAGAGCACTTGTTGCTCTTCCAGAGGACACAGGTTCATTCCCAGCACCCACAAGGAAGCTCACAACTGTTTCTAACTCCAGTTCCAGATGACCCAATGTCCTCTTCTGACCTCACCATGTGCTAGGGTTGCAGCAAAATGGGGTTATAGGCTTTACATGCTATCAGATGACATTCTCAGCCTCTAGGTTGGCAGGAGCTAGTGGTTAATACAGTCCCAAAGGGTTTATGTAACTGTCACAAGAATGTGTAAGGTAAAACATAGAGAGAGGTGGGTAATGAATGATTAATAAGGGTTTTAAAAAATATTTCAAGATAACGTGGCTTCATACTGCAGTATTCAAAATCTCCACAGTCATGAAAGTTCACTCAATTAGTCCTGTAGAATCTTTAACTCAGATAAGACAGAAACTGTCCATTATATATCGCTCATATTAGATCTCACACAGGGTTGCCAGGCCCATTGGCACAAGGGAACAATGAAATCAATCAGTTAATAGGAAAGGTGTTAGAAGCCTCAAAATTTCATGAAAAGCACCATGTAAACAGCCAAAGTTTAAAAAGGAACTTTTCCATTAGTTGGCAACAAGCTAAGAAAATTATAAAGAATTGTCCAACTTGTCCCTTGTATACTCAAGTCCCATTGCCTGCTGGAAGCAATCCTAAGGGTACTAAAAGAGGAGAAATCCGGCAAATGGATGTGTTCCATGTTGCAGAATTTGGGAAACTAAAGTTTATATACCATACTATCGATACCTATTCAGGCTTTCAATGGGCTTCTGCTTTGAGTTCTGAAAAGGCTAATTCTGTAATTACACATTTATTTGAAGTAATGGCTATTATGGAATATCTTTACAAATTAAGACTTATAATGTCCCTACATATGTCTCCAGCAAAATGAAAACTTTTTGCACACTATGGCATAAAGCATATTACCTGTATACCACACAATCCTAAGGACAAGCCGTTATAGAAAGATCTAATCAGAAATTAAAGGAAATGCTTGCAAGACGAAAGGGAATCACAAAGGCCCCCAGAGGTAGACTACATAATGCACTACTAATTTTAAATTTTCTGAATGTCAATGAGACAGGAACAGCAGATGCTGAAAGGAATTGATCTACAGAAAAATCTGCTGAGTTAAATCAAGCTATATATTATAAAGATATATTAACACCTGAATGGAAATCAGGACAAGTCTTCTTTCTTGTCTTACAAGTCTTAAACTGGGGCAGGAGGCACACTTTTATTTCCAATGGAAATGAGAAGTTGTGGGCGCCATCAAAACTGATAAAGATTAGATTTGAGCCAGGAAGATCTCCTGAAAACCCTGACCACCAACCTGAAAAGTGAGACTATGGAAAGAAAAGTTATTTTAAAAAGACAGAGCCTTCTAAAGATTGTAGTAAAGTACAAACACTAAAAGCCACAATCAGCCCTGGGTTATGGAGTAAAGTTTCTGAAACATAAATTTCCACCTGGCTCCAGTGACAGTAAAGAAGATGAAGAAGATGAAAAATATGAAGGCTCGATGAAAAATCTGTCCCCATGTGAATCTCACTTTGGCTGATTTGGAATAGTTGGCTGGCAGTCATCAGAACTGTCCAAGAAAAGATAACGAGAGTAATGGCCCATCACTGCAAACTCACACACAACTTCCAGAGGAAGAAAACACAGCAAACAGAAACCACAGGAAAAAACCTTAAAGCCGAAGTTCCAGACATTCAAGGGACTAGGCTGTCTCTATGCAAAAGACTCAGTGGACAGAACGTTGTTGCCTTTAATGGTATCAGCGAACATTAGTATTCCTTGAAACATAAAGATCCCTATAGCATTTCTATAGATAATTGATAAAGAGTCACAAGATAGAATCTGACAGAGACATTCACCACCTGCCTGAAAGTAAAAGCTTCAGAGAAAGAGGACTGATCCCAGCAACCTCACAACCCCTGAATTCCTACTCTCTGTTAGTAATGCATTATGCATGAATGAAAAGATAAACTCATGAAGACCAAAAGGAAAAAGATGACCTAGCAGAAGGCCTCAGAGAAAAAGTAATCAATATTGTACAACTTGTATCTTAGTAGAAGGGGGGAAATATGTAATGGAATGCTTTGCCAGGAGGCTTTCTGTTCAACATTCCTTATGGTTACATGCTGCTTAGACTTCTGGGAACAGCTTGGAGGGATGTAGGGGACCGATGATACCCAGGCTGTGGACGTAACCAGCTTGACAAGGATCCTGGTTTTTCCCTTAGCAGGGAGTCTGAAGCCCACCAACCGCCTTGCCCCTTTCTCATCTTTACTGTATGGTGACAAAAGCCTCTCATCAATAATATTGTCTATTTTTGGCCTTATAGTTAAACTCAAATCTATTCCTGGGCTGGCTGGGAGAGGAGCACTGCCATCTCAAAGTAATTGTAACAGTCTTACTGGCCTTCAAGTTTTTTGGCATGTGTGAATACTATTCATGCTTTCTGTAGAAATATAAAAAATTATTGTTGGTAACTGACCTTCCCATAGAGACACAGCCATAGTCAAGAACAGAAACTAAGTCTCAACAGTATGTTAGCAAGCTTGAAATAGCAAATAGATAATTCACCCCTGAATGCCTGCCCTCCCTTTATTTGTAGCAAGCATACAGACCTAAAATCCAGCTATTCATTAATAGACTATTGTGTTAAGGCTACCCACTAGAACTAACCTTGAAGATGAGAAGCCTGCAGCGAGGAGGAGATGAACACTGCCTGAACACCTGCTAGATAAGAAGTTACAGTTTTCCTATTTCAGTCAGGACAGCTTTCTGTCTTGAGGGGAGTCTTGTAATTTTTCCCCAGTGTGTACACATTGTTAATTTTTCTCTCTTAACTTACTTCTATTTTCTTTATTTTTATTATTAAAGAAAACGCTCTTGCGTGTCATCATCATCATAAAGTGTATTCTATGTGTCTTACTAAAGCACGTAAGTGTATCAACTAAAGGGTCCCATAAAAGAGTGAGGTACTGCGCTCACTTGTCAAACTTCGTTGTTTATCCCCCTTCGTGGAGGCCAAGGACCCCGGAGTGGACTAGAGCTGGACTCGACTCCCACAGAGGGAGGTATATAAGAGAGAATGTGTCCATTGAAAAGATTGGTTGGGATGGAGACAGGGGACAAGTGAACAGCAGGTTGGTGTCAGGGAAGAGTGAGCACAGAGTTGGTGTCAGGAAAAAGTGAGCTCCAAACGCTGGTGATAGGAAAAGCAGACAGAAACAATGCTCAGATAAAGACAGGTAGTTCTAGAGAATGAGAAAGTGGGGTTTTAAAAAGTTACAAGTTAGGATCTTTCCAAGTTAGTAATTGTCAGAAGAAGCTAAACCTGAGGGGATGGAGTTCCATTAGGAGTCCAGTTATGAGTGGAAAAGTAACAGTTACAGTCACAGTCACAAAGGCTTCAAAGCTTAGATACAGAGCTTAGAACAGCTGCAGTCTTTAAGATACCAGACCCAAATGGCATAAAACAGCCATATACTCCCTTTTTAAGAGAAAAACCCCTTACAGGGGAGGGGATATGATATTTAGGGAAGCAATATGAGGAAAAACAGTTAGAATTGATGAGCATTTGGGGGATGATATGGAAACCTAGTACAACAGAAACTAAACTATATGAAGGTGATCCTAAAGAAGTCTCCAAATAATGGGGGAGACAGAGTCCTAACTGGTCATCTCTTGTCATCAAAGATTCCAGTACCAGGACTAGGTTATATCCAATTGAATTGTTGGCCAAAGAGGTCCCATGGAAATCCCCAATCAACCCAGACTGTTGCCAGGGCAATAGGTAGCTCTCCAAAAACTGACAACAAAGCCCCAGTACTAAAGACAACACCCATACAACTCAGTGAACATGGAGAGATTCCTACATAGAATCTTCGCCCCTACATTCTAGTGTCTTTGGTATGGAAAGGTAATCCTCAGGCTACCAGAAAACAAATGTAAACACCAAACCAGCCACAAAACTTTGATAAACAATCTGTTCTGCCTGCAAAATATTCTAGGGCAGTGGTGGCACAAAGCTTGAAAGTAATTAACCGATGTCTGATTTGACTTTAGACCCACTCCATGAGATAAAACTCATACCCTACACTGCTTGTGTGATCAAGAACCAGAAACTAGATAGCCCAGAGAACTAGGGTGAAACCAAATACCAATGGTCTTTTTTTTTTTTTAAGTAGCCAAGTGGTGGTGGCACACCCCTTTTAACCCAGCACTCAGGAAGCAGAGGCAGGCGTATCTCTGTGAGTTTGAGGCCAGCCTGGTCTACAGAGTGAACTCTAGGACAGCCAGAGTTACAACAGAGAAACCCTGTATTGAAATATCAAAAGATAAAGTACAAATACAATGATTCCTAATGATATTGTGCTATACTCATAGATCAGTGCCTTATCCAGCCATCATCAGAGGCTTCCTCCTGCAACAGATAGGAACAAATACAGAGACCCACAGCCATACATTAGGCAGAGAGAGAGAGAGAGAGAGAGAGAGAGAGAGAGACCTTGGAACACATAGCTCTAAATGGGATGTCTCCATCAAATCCCTCCTCCCCTCAGAGTTCAGGGAACTCTGTGGAAAAAGAGCAAAAAGAGTGTAAGAGCCAAAGGGAATGGAGGACACCAGGAAAACAAAGCCCTCTGAATCAACTGGGCAAAGTTCATATGAACTCACAGAGTCTGAAGCAGCAAACACAGGGCCTACATGTGTCTATACCAGATCCCTATACATATAGGGACGCATATATTGTAGCTTCCAGTTTAGTATTTCTATGGGACTCCTCAGTGTGTGAATAAGGGTGTCTCTGATTCTTGTGCCTTCTCTTGGGGTTCTTTTCCGTCTCTTGGTTTGCCTTGTCCAACTTTGATATGATGGATTTTGTTTTATCTTTTATTTTAATTTGTTATGTTTTGTTGTTATCTCTTAGAAGCCTGTTCTTGTCCTGGTGCCTGTGGGATGTCCTGTTACCTGTGGGATGTACTGATGTGACCGAAACAGAGTCCCAGAACTCCCCAGGACTCTGAATCCTAAAACTAATTGCTACTGAAACAGATTGCTAACTTGAAATTGATTACTAACTTGTAATAGATTCCCATTGTGCCTTTTTACCCTCTAACTATAAAGGAGAAAAGAAAGATAAAAATGAATCTTCACTGCTCTTCAGGCAGCCTTGAAAGAGAGAAAGGAAGAAATATTTCCTGTCCTTTTTGGCTGTCCTTAACTGTCGGAAGCTTGAAGATCAGGAGCTGCTAAAAAACAGGACTATCACCTATCAAACCAACCTACCAACTGCCAACTAGCCACTACCTCCTTTGTATTCTAAGCAAAGTTCCCAGAAGTCCAAGTGGTATCCAATCATAAGGGGAGGGGGAACCTTATTCAAAACATCCTGCTACATCCAGGTACCTGTGGGAGACGCTGGTACCTATGGGATGTCTGGGTACCAGTGGAATGCCCTGGTGCTTGCAGGATGTCCAGGTATCTGTGGGTTGGGCCAGTGCCTGCATGATGCCAGTGCTTTTGTGGAATGCCCTGGAGCCTGTGCGATGTCCAGGTGCCTGCAGTTTGGCCCAGTGCCTGTGTGTTGCCCAGGCATCTTCAGGATGCCCTGGGGCCTGTGGGATGCCCTGGTGCCTACAAGTTGCCTGTATGCCTGCAGGAAGCCCTGGTGGTGCCTGTGGGATATCTGGGTACCTTCAGGATGTCTGGAGCCCTTCGGGATGCCCTAGTACTTGCAGGATATCAGGGTGCCTGCTTGGTGTCTGGGTGCCTGTGGGCTTGGGCAGTGAAGCCCAACTTCAGGTCCAACTTCATTGTGTTACGTCTCAGGCTAGCATGGGCCAGGAGAATATCCATCATCAGAGCAACCTGCTTCCTTCCAGGAACTGTGGTGATGCACGTGACCCATGTTCCTGCCACGCTAGCTGGAATTTTTTCCTTTTTTCTTTTTCTTTTTATTTGTTTGTTTTGTTTTGTTTTGAAGGCATAGGGGTGGGAGGGTGGAACCGGGAGGAATGGGAAGAGGGTTCTACCAAGATACATTGTATGAACTCAAATTATTAATAAAAGTACTATTTTTAAAAAAAGAAGCCTGTTCTTTTCTAATGAAAGACAGAAAGGAAGTGGATCTTGATGGGAGAGGATGTGGGGAGGAACTGAGAGGAGTAGAGGGAGGGAAAACAGTAATCAGTATATATTTATGACAAAATAATCTACTTTTAGTAAAAGGAGAAGAAATAAAGAGGAAGTTTTAGGGCAAAAAAAAAAAGTCTGGGAGGGGAAAAAAAAAAAGAAATCAAAAGCTGCACTATTCCACGAATAAATATTTACAGCTGTTGTATCTTCCTAATGAATTATGCCCTGACCTAGACCAGCAGATTGTTCTTCAGAGACAGGTTCCTGAGAAGAAGGGCCAGAGGATGAGAAAATATTAAAGAAGACAGAAAAGGTCAGGAGGTCTTGCACAAGCTGGTGACTCATGTAACCAGGTTTATTAAGAAGTACAGCATCTGATGTATGGGTTGAAGAGGGAGATGGGCCTGAGTCCGCAGAAAGCGATCATGCAATGGGACAAAGTCCGCAGGAAGCTAATCAATGTTGCACAAAGGGAACACAGAGTATCTCAAGTGCACCACAAACAAAGCAGCCTTGGGACTGATAACCACAGCCTTTTAGGGGTAAGAGTTGAGTTCCCTGGGGCCAAAGTCACAACACCCCCAAAGCCTTGCCAAGCATGCTCCTGGTTTTAGACAAGAAACTATGTTTCTTTTCCATACATCACAGCCTCAGGAAAACCTTGGATCAGCCTGGCTCCCAAAAGTTGCTTTAGCTAATATGTAGTGACTATTCTTATCTTTCCTGACTAGTTTTTTTTTTTAAGTCTACTTTATCACATATAAGAATTGCTATGCCTACAAATTATAGCTTTGTTTAGTAGATTAATTTCTATCATTTGATTCTCAGATTTTGAAAGTCTTTGCTGGCAAAGTGCATTTCTTGGAGACAGCAGTAGGTGAATCTTTTTTCGTTTTAGTTCAGTTAGTCTGCATCTTCTTATTGGTCTGCTGAGGATATTTGCATTCAAGGTTCTTATTGAAAAGGGTTTGTTATTTCCTACAATTTTGTTAGTTGATGTTCTGTTTGGTTGGATAATTGGGATTGCTTTTCTTCTTCCCCCATTAGCATAGAGGTTTGCTAGTCTGCTGTAATCGGTTCCTTCCCGGCTCGTTTTCATCTATTCATCTCATCGAATGCACTCTCCTGTGTTCTTTGGCTCTTTTTCTTCTTCCTAATGCATGTTATTCCTTTGTGATGGGGAAATTGTACCTCATTATGTAGTCCTTGGCTGTCCTGGAACTCTCTAGGTAGACCAGACTGGCCTCAAACTCATGGAAATCCTCTTCCCTCTACCTCCCGAGTGCTGGGATTAAAGATGCACTACCACACCTAGTGAGTTATACCTTTAAAAACTGTCTGGAGTGCTGGGTGAGTTGTCATGAGTCGCCTTCATACGTATTTTTCTGGAAATGTCCTTATGGCTCCATCAATTTTGAGAAAGGATTCAGAATTCCACTTTTAAAAAGTTGACCGATGAACTCAAATAAGCAAATGAACAAACTAATGCCATCAATTCAGGACCCAGTCAAGACAGTTACTAAAATGAATGAACCCAGCAAATAGCTTGGAGGAGAAATTCAGCAAGGAACTGAAACACCAAAAAAGAACCAAACAGAAATTCAGGAAATGAAAGAAACAAGTAACAAATCAGAGCAGGAGAAGGTTCAGCAGATACTGTTCTAGCAGAAGATCCAAACTTGGCTCCCAACACCCATGTTAGGCAGCTTGCAATCACCCGGAACTCCAGCTGCAGGGGATCCTCTTCCAGCCTCTTCAGGCTCCCTCGCTCATGTGTGCATACCCACCACACACAGAAACATGTGCATACATAGAATTTTGAAAATAAAAATAAATCTTTTTAAGTCAATCAAATAAAATCATATCAGAAAAATCACGTGTAGAGAATGTTAAGCAGAATTGTTTCAGCAATGAATGTTTGAAAAGGGGCTGAAATGTGAAGCAGTGTTATGCTTTTTTGTCTGTTTGAGGTTGGGTGGGTGGGTTGTTTTGTTTTGTTTTTTTTAGACAAGGTTTATGTAACCCTGGCTGTCCTGGAACCCACTGTGTAAATCAGGATGGCCTTGAACTCACAGAAATCAAAAAAGAAAAAAAAACAAACAAACAAACCCTGCCTCTGCCTCCCAAGTGCTGGGATCAAAGGTATAAACCAGCATGACCGACTACTATTATGCACTTAGTTCAAATTTTTCCCTCATTGGGATGATGTGATTTCTTTCTCCCTTGGGATCACTCGTATCTGTAGTCACAGGACTGAGAAGGGTCCCTTAGTCTCAACAGTTCAGACAAGGTAAGTGTGTCCTTCCAGATGAGATCTGAGAGCATATAGGACACTCCCCCAGGATTTCCTAGCCAGAGCTCTTCCCCACCACACACCCTCCCCACTCCCAGTAAGTTACAGTGTTGCCCCTAATGAATTAAGTGATCAAGCTTTGCATGGGCAGAGTGTTACATGATGTGAGCTCTGAACTATACAGTAGACCCACTTTCCTGAATACCTTTGTGTGCCAGCAGAGCACTGGATTCCACAGCACAACTGTTATTTCCGTCTGGTTTCCTGGCCATGCTTCTCATACTCACCCCCTTGTACTGAAAGGACCGGGGCCTCCTCATGGTGGGTGGGCCCTGATCTCTGCTCTCCACTTCCCCAGAGATCCTCACTTGCCTGTGAGATGTCACAAGCCAATCCAGTGTTCCGGTCCTGACCAATTAGAGAGATCCCCTAGCCACTGCCTGTTTTGTTTAAAAAGCCCATGTGGCTACATCTCAGGGTCGACATGCTTTTTGGTTTTTTTTTTTATTGGTTAACCCTGGCATGCCAGAATGTGCTGCATAGAAACAACCTGCTTTGTATGGGCATACATGTCTCTCAGTGTCTACTTGAGCTATTTTGGGGACCTAACAGTACTGACTCCACTCCTGTCTCCCTCTGTGTGCTTTTCAGTTGTGCATCAAATGTAGATGTAGATGCAGGGCAAAAGGCAGTTTATTCTTTGGTTAATTCAATTCCAGGTCCTAAAGGGTTTCAGCCTCCTTAACTTACTGCTGACTGACTTACTCTGACTAGCTCCTTCTGAACTCAGAGCTGTACTGAACTCAACTAACTTTTCTGGTTGGCTGATTCAACACTCCCTATTCTGGCTCTAATTCTTCTCCAAGCTACTGGTTCAAACTGACCTTCTGAGCTAGCTGACTGTTTCTAACTGAACTTTTCTAACTCTGGCTGACTCTGGCTGACTCCCGTAACGTCTCTAACTTGCTCTGTTCAGCTTCAAACTGACTCTTTCTTCCAAACTCACTCTTCCTTCTGCTGAACTGCTTCTGTGTCTCTGCCTCAGACTGCCTCAGATGGGCAACCAGATACAGAAGCCAAGGGAGCAAAAGGTTAAAAAAAAGGCCAGGTTATATAGAGCTATAAAGTTAGGGTTGGGGGCAGGATATGCCAGTCATACCCAGTAACAGGTAAGGACTGAGGGATACTGGGAGAACCTGGTGGCCGGGTCCTCTTCAAAATGTTAATAGGCACCTCAGTCATTTGTCCCCAGTCTGAGACCTCACAAAATAGACCTGAGATAGAGTGAGAACCAGATTCTCTGCAGCCAGCAACGTAGCTGCGTATCTACTCAGAGTGCAAAGTTAACCTGTCTGCACTAGTTTGTCCCTGCAGCTGCCCCATAGACTACATAGTGCATCCTTGGGCCCCCACCCCTCACCACACCTCCAGCCTTGCACTGATATGGCTACTGGTTGCCCATGCTGCAGCATTGCCTCCAGAGAGGGGCTTCACCAGCCCAGTTCTGTCTGAAATTCCTTGTGTCACTCCTGCATAAAGCTCACTGGTAGAGATGATTAACAGAGATTTGCATACTGCTGCCACAGCAGCAGCAGGTTCTCAAGGAGTCCCTTTGGGGCAGAAGTTCACTAATGATGCTACTCCTTGGAGACAACTCACTGGGGGGGGGGGGGGGGCAATAGTTGAGGCTGATTCACAGTGTGGCTACAGAAGCCATGAAACAACAGCTCCAGAAACCGTATTTGTGGGAGCAATGATAGTGGGTGGGGGGCAGGAGGGCCTGCACAGTTAGGAGTGGTGGCAGACACTGAAGTGGAGTTTACCACGTACAGGCTCTCTTCCATGCACTTCAGTCATTTCAATCAATGATGAAACCTACAGAAACGAATCATAAGCTCTTTGATTCAAGTCACTTTGCTGTCATAACTCTATGATGTACTATTATCCTCGTGTCCTATTGCCTATGAGGAAGCTGAAACAAACTTGAACAATTTGTCTGGAAGCCAAAGACAGAGAAAATTTTTGTACAAAAGAAATAGCTTATTGCAAATCCATGTTCTGGCCACCAAAGATCACCAAACATGGACTGTGGCAGAGAAGGTCATATTACCCTCCAAGGAAAGAGAAAGGAAGGGTGGAAAAAATCTTTGCCGCTTTTGCAAGTAGCCTTGCTATAGACTGAAAGGCCCCTCACAGCCTCTTTTAGGCTGTCCTAAGCTTGAAGAGGACTAGCTGACAGTGAGTCAGCCTAGCGTCTCCGCTCAGAGTCTGTAAACTCAATCTTTCCAACCTTTGTTCTTTTAAGAATTAACACACTAACTACGGCAACCCAGCCAACGAACCAACAACCAACAACCACCCCGGCTCTTGGGGCTTCAGACTTTTTATGCCCTAAGCCAAAAGTTCCCATAGACCTATGCAGCACGCAATCCCAAAAAACAAGCTACAGGTGCCAGAACGACTGCACCTAGCCAAATCATAGCCACCTGAATCAAACATTCCAAATCCAACTCATAAACAACTCTACCACAGCTGAGGAGGGAACACAAACCTAATCCAAACACATTTTGCATTTTTAAAGAGACCAAAATAACAAAAACCTCTTCCAAGTGTTCCACTACAGTCATTAGCAAGCATACCATCCATCAAATGCTTATTTAAAGAGTAAAGTCTTAAAACTATCATTCTGAACCTTACATTCAGCCAAAATAAACACCTATTACTTCTGCAGTCTCAGCAAACTCTGGCTTTGGTAAAAGCTACAACTCCACACACAAAATGGCCCCAGCCAGTCAAGTGTGGTGATACAAACCTATAATTCTAGAACTTGGGACAGAGAAGCAGGAAGATCCAAAGTTCAAAGTCATTTTTTGTTGCCGGGTGGTGACGGCCCACACCTTTAATCCCAGCACTTGGGAGGCAGAAGCAGGCAGATCTCTGAGTTTGAGCCTAGTCTAGTCTACAGAGAGAGTTCCTGGTCAGCCAGGGCTACACAGAGAAACCCTGTTTTGAAAAAATCATCTTCAGCTATACATCCAGTTCAAGGGTATCTTAAGCTACATGAGATCCTATCTCAAAACACACAAATAAGCCTGGTATGGTGACGTATGTCCTTAATCCCAGCACTAGGGCAGAAGCAGGCAAATCTCTCTGAATTTGAGGCCAGCCTAGTCTACATAGTGATTTCCAGGATGGCCAGGGGTATGTAGATTCTGTCTTTAAAAAAAATTAGAATACAAATAAACTAATAAACAAAAAAAGACCTCAGATGATCTTCATGTCTTTCTACAGAGTCTCCATCAGCAAGTCTGAGAAACACATGCTACAGTTCCAGTTGCTAGAGGGAGCGTGCCCTCTAGTGGTCCCACAGTGAGACACAGCCAGACGCAACATCCACATGAAGCGTTCTGCCAAAGCATAGCGTCAGAATGTACAAGAATAAAGAAAATGCTGAAAAGCAAACAAAAAACATCAGTAGTAGGTCTTTTTACATCACTTCTGAGAATGATATTGTTGTTATATTATGGGACAAAACATGAGCTCACAAAGGAGAATCATTTTACTTCTAGCTAAAATGTAGACAATACAGTAAATGTAGACAAGACACTAAACATTTTTAGAACTGTATGTTGTCCTCAAATCTTATATCTTTGAAAAGGAAACTAGGAAGGGAGGGAAGAAGAAAGGAAGAAAGAAAGGAAGGAAGGAAAGAAGGAAAGGAGGATGGAGGTAGGGAGGAAAGAAGGAAGGGAAGGAAAGTGTCACAATCATATATATATATATATATATATATATATATATATATATATATATATATCTCCCAGGCTTCAAGAACCAACAAGTAACCAGGTATGGTGGCACAAGCCTTTAATCCTAGGCTTTAATCCTTGAACTCTTGAGTTTGAGGCCAGCCTGGTCTACATAGTGAAGTTCCAGGACAGGCAAGGCTATTTAGAGAGACCCTGTCAAAAAACAAAAACAAAAAGAAAAAAAAAACAAAGAGAGAATGAACAAGAATTAAATAAACTTCGCCCTCTTTCTCTCTGATCTAGTGATCTCAGGGCTGGAGGCATGCTTAGTGGGTAAGAGCACTTGTTGCACAACGTGCACATCTGAGTCCGGATCGTCAACATCCATATAGAAAAGAGAAACACTCCCCTATAACCCCAGCATGGTGGGGAAAGGAGACAGAAGAATGGCTGGGGCCTGTTGACCCTCAGCCTAGCTGAAAACAGCAAGTTCCATGTTCACTGACAGACCCTGTCTCAAGGGGATAAGCCTGAGTGTGGTAGAGCAGGGTACCCCACATCTTCCTCTGACCCCTATGCTCTCATCCACATATACACAAACATGTAACAGGCCTCCAGGACCTAGCACAACTGACTCCATGATGCAAGTACCATTCAGGCCTTGGAACTCAGGACACAGGCAGCAACACCTGCCAAAACAGAAACAAAGACCTGACCCATCAAAATCCACAGTTCTGGGAAAGTCTCTAACTGTGTTAGCCTTGCTCTTTTGACTTCTGTTGTTCCACTTCTGGTTAACTGTTCTTGTGAACTGAAGTATGCCAACCCAGGATGTGGTTTTTGTGCTTAAAAGCTCACCCTGAGAAAGGTTCAGGGCTACACTGGGATCCCGAACACCCAGTGTAGTCATTGCCCGCTGCTGAAGACTTTCTATTGGCTTAAACCCATGTCTGAGCAGTCTTCTCTAAAGCATACCTACAGCAACACACAGAAGCATACATCACGCACCAAAAAGAATATTACTTAGTTAAATTTTAAAAGGGCTGGAAAGGTAGTTCAGCAGTTAAAAGTGCTTGCTGCTTTCACAGAGGATCTGAGATCGGTTCCTAGTGCCCATGTTAGGCAGTTCACAGGTACATGTAATTCCAACTCTAAGAAACCTGACGCTTTCTTCTGGCCTACACACACACACATGTTAATAATAATAATAATAATAACAATAATAACAATAACAACATATTATAATATGATAATAATCTTTAAATATATATATATATATATATATATATATATATATATATATATATATATATATATATACACACATACAAATTTCAGGTAGCTTGGAAATCTCTGAGATATTTACCCAGAAGACAGACTCATGGTTCATATAGTATTTTGGGTTTATTTTATTTTATTTTTTTAAGATTCACTTTGGGGATTGCAAAATTGGCAGTGAGGCAGTTGGCAGAGTCTGATATGGCTCTGGCCACCTGCCCCGCTGCCCCACCAATACAGTTGCCTCCAGCACCTTGTTTTGTGAACACGGAGAAACTATTCTTTCACCAAGTTCAGTGGGGAAAATTTTGAGAATTAAATGTGATTGCTAAGACAACAGACCTGGAAAACTGACTGCCCATGAGGGGAAAGATGAAAGATGTCAGAATACAGCAAGGTATTCAACAGAGATGTGAAGCTAGAGTCAAGGCAGGATCAGACGCGGGGATCCCCCTGGAAGGCAGGTGCCACGGCCGTCCCCTCCCCTCCACCCTGCTGCAGGCAGAGAGAATCTGAACTGGAAGCACAGTCATGCCATGGAAACACAGCCACAGCTCTGGTGCAACCGAGATGGCAGGCTTCAGGGAGAAGTGACACAGAGCCAGGGGCTCTGCAGGCAGGGAACAATGGTGAGCACATAACTACAAGCGCAAAACTGGAGGTGGAAATGAACTTGGGGGTGCAACCAGGATGGACGGGGACCGGTCCTCCAGCAACCACCAAGACCAGAGCTGCCGCTCCATTGCTGAGACTGAAACTCATAATACCCTCCCTGATGGAATGAGGGGAGAGGGAGAGAGCATAGACTGCAGCGCCACCTGCTGGCTGTGGGCTGCAGGCACAAGGCCTGAGATAGCAGATCAAACAGCGCTGAGTGCAGGGCAGAGTCCATTAACCTGGAGTCTGAGCGGGTCCTGCCTGCAAGCATGATGCCCAACCACAGGATCACTCTGAACCACAGCAATGGGATGTCCCATTGCTTAAAAAAAAATAAATTAAAAAAAAAATCTGTTACCTTCTGGGCACGGTCTCCACACAAGGGACCAGTCTTCCAGTATGACTAGACCCACCTGGCCACTTCATTGCCTGCCATACCAAACCAAGTCACGGCTCCTGTGGTCATGGCTGCTGCTCATGGTGTCCTTTTTGATGGGCTCAAGGAGGGTACAGACTGCAGTGATGCCACAGAGCTTCAGGTGCAAAGGCCAGGGTGGTAGGATGGATGAATGGTGCTGGGGTAGGGCGAGGCCAAGCTGCCTAGAGTCTCAGTGGGCCTTGACCTGGAACATTCTGCCAAACCTCAGGAACACTCTGATTCTGAGCAACAACAAGATGTCCCGCTGAAAAATGTTTCATAGGTGGGGTTGAGCCTCCTCCTTTAGGGAGGGGCTTTGAAGGCCTTAGGATGCTCATGTAGACCAGGACAGTTAGAGTCCCATCTGCATTGCTGACACCATCAGAGTTCATGCTGGAACCTGGGTTTGTGAAGCACTGACTCTGGGCCCTGGATGATGCCCTGGGTGCCTACCTGAAATGTGTTGGCCAGCATGATGCCCAGGGGCCTGTAGGATGCCCAGTGCCTGAAGAATGCCAGGGAACCTTCAGGATGTCCAGGTACCTGAGGGATAGCAGGGTACACGTGTGGTATCCAGGAGCCTGTGAGAAAAACGGTGTCTGTGTGATGTCCAGGCATCTGTGGGATGGCCAGTGCCTGTATGATGTCTGGTTACCTGGTGCCTCCCAGAGACCAAGGTGCCTGTGGGAAGTCCTGGTGTCTGTGAGATATCCAGGCATCTGCAGGATCCCCTGGGTGCCTGCAGGACATCCTGGTGTGCTGTGGGGCCAGGAAGCAGACCTGGGGAAGTCAGGGGAGAGGTTGAGGTGTCACCTAACCCTGGGTATCTCCCTGAGATCGGCAAGAGTTAGAAAACTTCCCTTCCCCTGCCCCTGGCCTTCATGTAACAGTGGCCAACAGGCCCTGATCTGCATGTAGCAGCTGCTGATATGCCCCAGCGCAGGTAGACTTGGCTCCTGCTTTTCTGGGCACTGACATGCCCTGGCACATGTAGCATCTGATAAATTCCTGCCCTTGAGATCAAGTGGCCTGGCAGCTGCTTGTTAGACTTCCCCTCTTCCTCTTCCTACAGCATATATATCACCCCCACTGCTTCATTAAAGTAAGCTATTCTCTGAAATTGTCTCCTGAGAGTTTGTTCTCACCACTCTCAGCCTCTGCCTGAGGTTCTTCCTGCTCCCAGTTGCTTCTGGTTATGCTTCCTCCCCTGAGACCAGTCCAGTGTGCAATGGCTTGGTTGCCCCAGAGGAAGGAGATGAAAACAGAACCAACACTGTGTGTGCCTGTGGGATGTCTGGGTGTCTATGGGATGCCTGGGGACCTGAGGGAGGCTCTGGTGCTTGCAGGATGTCCTGGTGCCTATGGGAGGTTTGGGTACCTGCTGTGGGTCTTGGTACCTGTGTCATATCTGGGTGCCTGAGGGATGACTGGATACCTGTGCAACGTCCAGGTGCCTGTGTGATATCCATGTGCCTGCAAGAAGTCCATGCACCTGCAGGATGTCAGGTGCCTGCAGGTGGTTCAGATGCCTGCTGGATGTCTGGGCACTCGTAGGATGCCCTGTTGCATGCAGGAGGGTCTGTTGCCTGTGGGAGCTCCAAGTCCCTGCAGGATGACCAGATGTCCGTGGGTGCTTGTAGGAAGACTGGGTGCCTAGGTGATGTCCACGTGTCTGTGGGTTGGCTTAGTGCCTGTGTGATACCTGGGCATCTGTGGGACACCCTGGTGGCCTGGGAGGTCCTGGTGCCTGTGGGATGTCTGGGTGCCTACAGGATATCTGGATGCCTACAGGAAGCCCTAGAGCCTGTGGGAAGTCCTGGTATCTGTGGGATATCTGGGAATCTGTAGGATGCCCAGGTGCCTGTGATAGGTCTGGGTGCCTATGGAATGTCCTGATACCTGTGGGTGGCCCAGATACCTGAAGGAGCCCTGGTGACTGCTAGATGACCCAGTTCCTGTGTTATGTCCAGGTGTCTGCAGGTTGGCTGGGTGCCTACGTGATGCCTGGGCACCTGTGGGATTGCCTGGCACCCGAGAGGAGGTCCTGGTGCCTGCAAGTGGGAGAAGGGTGTGTTGGTACCTGCAGGATGTCTGGGTACTTGCTGGATATCCAGGTCCCTTTAGAATGTCCGGGTGCCTGCAGGAGGCCCTGTTCCCTGTAGGATGTTGGGACGAGGAGGGGAGGGTGTTGTGGGACGCTGCAATTTTTACAAGATACCAGGAAGCCTGCTTGGTGTCCAGGTTTTGGCATTGAGGCCCAACTTCAGGTCAAACTTTGTCATGTTTCATCTTGGTCTATTATGGGCCAGTAAATGTCCATGATCAGAACAGCCTTCTGCTTCTGAAGACCATGGTGATGACTGTGATCCAGTTCCTGCCACACAAGCTAGACTTAATTTTTTTTTTTTTTTTGAGGGCACAGGGAAGAGGGTGCTATGGAGATACATTGTATGAAACTCAAATTATTAATAAAAGTATCATTTCAAAAAGAGTCATTTAATGTTGTTTGTGTATGTACATGTATGTGCACCCTGTGTGTGCAGGCGCTTGCACAGTCTGAAGAGTCAGCTCCGCCGGAGCTGGAGTTACAGATGGTTGTGAGCCACATGACATGGGTGCTAGAAAACTCATGCAGGTCCTCTGCAAGGACAGCAAGTGCTCTTAACCTGAGCCATCTCTCCAACCTGCTTTTGATTTGTTGAAGAACTGCAAACTGGTATCAGTAGTGGCTGGGACACTTGCTCTCTCACCAGCAATATGATACGTGTGTCCCTTTTCTGCGCTCTTCGCCAACATTTGCTTTATTTACTGTGTGTGTGTGTGTCTGCATGTGTGTGGACATGCGCATGCCACCACGCAAGTGTGGCGCTCAGAGGGCAGTCTGTAGGACCAGGCTCTCTCCTTCCCTCGTGTGGATTCCGAGGACTGAACTCACATAGTCAGGGTCGGTGGCAAGCACCTTTGCCCCCTGAACCGTCTTGCCAGCTCAACATTTGCTCTTTTTTTAACGTGTGTGTGTGTGTGTGTGTGTGTGTGTGTGCAAACGAGGTCAGAAGACACCTTACAGGAGTTCTCTCTTACATGGCTGGTTCTGAAAATCAGACTGAGTTATCAATCAGGCTTGATGGCAAGGACTCACCTTCTGAGTCATCTGTCTTTTTTTTTTTTTTTTGGACTTTTTGATATTAATCATGAGTTACATAATTCTTTTTTCCTGATGGCGATTGGGCTAGGCACTGATCTACAAGCACAGCAGAGTATCATTAGGAATCATCTTCCGGCTATCCAGTTTTTAGTTCCTGGCTTGCCCTGCAGTGTCGGGCACGGGCTCACTCCCTTGGCGTGGGGCTCTCTGCTCTTCCATCGTCCCAACAGATCCTGCAGGGAGGTTAGGTTATAGGTGGAAGGCTTTATGCCTGGGTTGGAGGCCTTTCCTAGTCACAAGGAGATGGCCTCATCAGACTCAGTGTCCCCCATTACTAGGGGTCCTTGCTAGGGCCACCACCATAGATTCCGGTAAGTTTCCACTCCCAAAATGTCCCCCATTCTAGTTGTCTCTCCCACCATCCCTCTTCACCTACCTGATCCCTCCTGAGAGGTTCCCTCTAACAGTGGAGGGGAGCAGATGCAGAGGCCCAGGACCAAACATCAGGTGGAGAACGGGGAACCCCAATGAAGAAAGGAGGGATTGTGGGGACCAGAGGGTAAAGGACATCAGGAGAGCAAGTCCCACAACTAACCAGGACTCTTAGGGGTCCACAGAAACTGAAGAGACAGACAAGGAGCCTGCAGAGTCCCCTACATATGTCTTATTGTTATCTGGCTTGGTGTTCTTGTAGGACACCTACAAGTTGGAGTGGGGGAAATGTCTTTGACCCTTTTACCTGCCCTTGGGATCATTTTCTTCCTGCTGGGTTCCCTCATCCAGCCTTGATAAAGGGGCTAGAGTCTGGCTTTGTTTCATCTTGATATGCCCTGTGGTAACCCTGGGAGGCCTGCTCTGTTCTGAGGGGAAGTGGGCGTGGGATATGGGGGAGAGGGGGCAGGGGCTGGGAGAAGTGGAGGGAAGGGGAGGATGTGGTTGGGATATATTATATAAGAGAGAAAAAATAAATTAAAAAAATTTTTTCTCCTTTTCACAGTGCCTTAAAGTGTGGAAGAGAAGACATTTGACAGAGGGGATACACTAAACACAAACTTAATGAGCCAATTCCAATGTTTATATTCCAATTCTTAAAGTTTAAGCCACTCAACTGAGATGGAAACAGGGAAGTGTGCATGGACTTGGGTTAGTCTGAGGAACAGCTTACTAAGGGAGGCTGTCCAGAGGGCAGGCTGAGCACTGCAGAGGAGACCCAGCATAGCACAAACGGTGCACGGTGCACGGTGCACGGTGCACGGCACTATCGGGCCCTGAGGAGACTTCACAGAGTGCTTTAAATGCCACCAGCCAGCACCACTGCTGCAGCCTAAACTCACGAACTCTGGGAAAACCTTACATTTGTTTTGAAGTTCTCTTGAAGTGCTCACATCCATACCAACACATCACAAATACAAGTAGGTATTTGGAGTCATTATTCAACCACACAGGTCTCTGGACCATTTTCAAGGCAGATTTATTTTATTTTTGCTTGAGTGGTAAAACTTCCTTATACTGTTTGGATGTTATCCCCTTATTAGTAATTTTTTCCCTTATGTTGTCTTTTCTTTGTTGAGTGTTTCTAACACTGTACATAAAACTTTCCATACTTGCTTCTGTTTGTTTTGTTGGTTGGGGTGGTGGCGGTGGTTTAGGGGAGTTCTCATGAAGACAGGGATGGCCTTGGTCTCATTACGTAGCCAAGAGATGAACTTCTAGTTCTCCTACTTCCACCTCGAGTCTGGGATCACAGCATGCACTACCATGCCCAGTGTAGCACGGTGCTGGGGACTGATCCTAGACTCTGCGTGTTAGAAAGACTAGCAACTGAGCCCCTTAGTGTCTGTGCTTTTGATGCCATATTCAAAATATCATTGCTGCAGTGATCGGAGCCTTTTTCTGTATTCCTCTAGTTTAGTGGTGCTGGACAGTTAAGTGCTAAAGCGGTTTAAATGATAAATGCCTGCTATGGTGCGTGTGCTCTCTTATTACTTGCTGGCCCTTTTGTCCTGGACCAGTTAAATTAAAAAGACAAATGGGTCTAGGAATGTATCTAAGTAGTAAAGTGCTCACCTAGCATACACGAAGCACTGAATTTAATTCCTACCACTGGTAGGGGAGATGGGACATAAACCCAAAGATGAAAACACACCTTTTTTCCTATTTTTAATTACCATTATTGCACCAATACAGCATATGTTTTATATACATATATCTTCAACTTCATTTTCAATTTTCAGCAATTCAAATACATAATATATTATCATCTTAAGAATACAAAGAACACAAAATGGAAGAAGACTGAGAAAATAGGTTTCCCAATAGTCACTAGTGATTCTATACCTTCCTCTTAGTGTTTTTATTGGAACTTAAATGTCCTGCCATGGCTCTGTAAGAAGAGAGCTGCCTGGAAAGGGGAGGCAATGGGTGAAAGTGGACCCAAAGTAGAAAAGGCTAAGAAGAATATCCAGGAGAAACAACATACTTGAAATTAAATATAAGGACCCTGTTCAGCCAGAATGTGCATATCCAAACAGGTGCTCATAGAAGAATGTAACTCCTCCCATTCCACCCTCAAATCGCCCAGCAGACAGACAGTACCACTGACCTGAACGGGGCTCTATTCACAGCATTGTAAAAGGGATGATGGGACAGATTGGGAAGGTCATGGGACAGCAATTTGCTTTTAATATATCCTAGCTGGGGCAAAGTCTGTCACAGGTAAAGCTGAGACCTAATCTCCTTCACACTGACAGCTGTGTAATAGCAGCTTTCCATGATAGAGCTAGATGGACTGAACAGAAATGTTTATGGAAAGGGGTCAAAACCAGGCAGCAAGGCATGTGGGAACCAAATGAGAGCTAAAGGCTTCCACCTCTCTGCTCCACACATCAAGTTAAAACTCTTCTCTTTAGGTCAAACACGGGGTGAGTATAAATAAATGCTATGCTTCAAATGCAGCAATTATGTGGAATTGCAAGAATTAAACAGGTCTGTAGACTACAACTTGGAAACAGCCACTGGTCAGAGACACTGCACTTTTCAATAAGTAGGAAACAGTGGGGTGCCACCAACACAACCCTCTTATCAAAGGAAACACGTAAACACACAAGAAGGTGACGGAGCTGCACCCAGCACTGATGTGCAGACTGGGGTAAGCCTGAAGGAGGCCTTACGGAAGAGCGCCGGGACACAGCTCTCTCCAACCCACCCCTGTGAAATCGTAACTTTGTAAGCACTGGGATCAGTCTGCCCGTTCAGTCTCAGGTTAGTGGAGAAGACGGTTTCAAGGCATCTGTCTCTCCTGAAATTGCTAACTAGCGCATCACAAAGAGATACACAGGGATCATGAGATGATTCTGAAAGAAGTTCAAGAATTTACAAGAGAGAAAATTTGTTTACAGATGTTAGTGGTCATTCCCATTCACAAAGCTGGCCTTCTGGACTCTGCACAGCCGGCCAGTGTGGTAATTTCCACTATTCCCCTGCCTCGGTTATGAGCAGGAAACAGTAGATTGTCTCCTGGCTGTACAGCAAGTAACACAGAGGTAACAAAAAAATCCAGCCTGAATGCAGAAGCTACGGAAAAGATTGTCCACTGATTTTGGTTCTGGGAAATGAAGCGGTCCCTCAACTCCCTCACAGAATGGTGCCCTCAAGGTCATTTTTATTCTTCAAGTGTGTCCTTAACATCTTGTCAATGCTACTCAAAACTGGACCCAGTTGGATGGCTGTGGTGCCTGGTTTGGAACAGAGCTGCAAGACAGGAGAGAGACAGAAAGCCAAGGCATCACATTAGTGTGAGGTTCGTCTTCATTTATGAGTTTCTAAGAAATCACTGTCCAGAATTTCTGAAACAACTCTTCATACAAACATCACACAAACTGAAATGCCACGTAAACCTCTCCCTGCAGCTTTTTTCCCTACTAGTCCCAGCACTCCCCATCGCTTCCCCCAGAACTCTTACTAAAACCCGCAAGATGCCAGCTACTTCCCTCAGACCTACATCCTCTACACCCTGAGGGAGAGGCTGCTGGGCACACTGAGCCTATTACCTGGATGCAGTGCTGAAGTCTCCCCACAAGTCATTGCTTGTAGAAACTGGAGCTGGTGTTGAAGTTGTGACAGGAGCAGGAGAATCCAAATCTAAAAGGATATCTGAACAAGGGGTGGAGAGAGTTTAATCATCTTCACAGGGAAGCCTATACCAAAGGTCACAGCAGTTGTATTTATAATCACTCAAAACTGCAAACAGTTAGATGCTCTTCTTTAGGTGATGGTTAGAAACACTGCAGTAAATATGTCCACTCAGCAATAAGAAGGAGAAACTCAACATACAGGACAACTTGGGGTGTACCTTTAGAGACTCACACTGAGTGAGAAAAGCCAATCTTCAAAAGTTACATACTGTATGATCCCACTTACACAACACTCCTAATGCAATAACTCTATAGAAACACAAAGCCGACGAGAGAAAGAATCAGGATAGGAGACAGAGGCTCAGAGGGGTATGGTTACAAAAGGGTGACGCCGAAGATTTTTATAGTGAGGCTGAAGAGACAGCTCAATGGTTAAGAATACGTCTCCTCTCCCAGAGGAGCCAAGTTCTGTTCCCAGCCAAGTCTGGTGGTTCACAACCACCTGTAACTCCAGCTCCAGGGGTTCTGATGCCTTTGGTCTCTGAGGGCACCTGCCCTCACATTCAAAATAACAAATCTTTTAAACTAAAAGACAGAAAGTGGTACAGACTTGTTCTGCAGCCTGTCACAGTGGATCCATGAACCTATGCAGAACAAACTACATAAAACTAAAGCCACCTATGGATACATGCACACAGAATGGGAAACTTGAGTAAGATTTGAAAATAATGTCAATGTCAATCCCGGAGTGGGACAGTCAAAGAAAGTTTTGTAAGACATTATTAGCGAGGGATACTGAACAAAGATACGAAATTTCTTTCAATATTTTTTTTTATTTGAGACAAGTCCTCAATAGTTCAGGCTAGCCTGGCAATTAAGTCATTTATGATGACACTGAAGTGCCAAGATTTGATGTGTGTACCGCCACACCTAGTTCCTTTCAATTCTTATAACTGTATATGAATCTCAAATTCTCAAAATAAAAGGCTTAATTAAAAAAATTAATCTTCAGGGGCTGGAGAGATGGCTTAGTGGTTAAGAGCACTGGCTGCTCTTCCAGAGGACCTGAGTTCAATTCCCAGCAACCATATGGTGGCTTACAACCATCTATAATGGGACCTGATGCCCTCTTCTGGGTGTGCACGAAGACAGGGCACTCATATACATAAAATACATGAATAAATAAGTCTTTTAAAAAATTAATTTTCAGCTTCACAGTCATTATATTTATATTCCCTCCTTTGATGAAATATAACTAAGTTGATCCCAGCACTTGGGAGGCAGAAGCAGGTGGATTTCTGAGTTTGAGGCCAGCCTGGTCTACAGAGTGAGTTCCAGGACAGCCAGAGTTACAACAGAGAAACCCTGTCTTGAAAAAGCCAAATCAAACCAAACCAAAACAAACAAACAAACAAAAAAGGATAACTGGGTTACCACCTCACTCAATGAAATGTACAACTTAGAAGAAGAAAAAAATCTTTAATCTTAAATAGCCTTCCTGGTGCCTTTGGTGTCACAAAGCAAAATAAGCCGGCCGCAATGTTCCCACCTCCAAATTTTTAGAAAAAGTTTACCCTTAGCAATCAGCTCAAAAAATAATTTGCATTGCCCAATACATTACATTAAAAGCCCCCAGATTCTGATGAAGAAAAAGGGAACCAGGTACTGGGACACAAGGGAGTTGGGGGAGGAGGGCGGGTTGAAAAGAAGGAATGGATCAGAACAAGACACAGCATGCATGTATGGAAACGCCATAGTGACACCCACGTACACCTCAACTTTAAACAGCAAGTGTTAAAAGAAATACAAGCGTGATGGCACACACCTGAAGTCTCTGCACCTGGGAGGTGGAGGCAAGAGGGTCTGGAGCTCAAAGCTATCCTCAGTACATAACAAGTTTGAGGCCAGCCTCGGTCACAGGAGACTATTTCAAAAGGTAGCGAAAGGGAAGGCTGGAGAGATGGCTCGATGGTTACAAGCACTGACTGATCTTCCAGAGGACCCAGGTTCAGTTCCCAGTACCCACATGGTTAACATCTTCTTCCCCAGTTCCAGGGCATCCAATGCCCTCTTCTGGCTCCAAGGGCACTACACACACAGTGCACAGGCTGACATGCAGGTAAAACAGAACATTTTTGTTTGTTTGTTTGTTTTAATTTGTTTGAGACAGGGTTTCTCTGTTGTAACTCTGACTATCCTGAACTCACTCTGTAGTTCAGTGGTGTGTGCTACCAGTGCCCAGCAAAACAGAATCTTTTAAGAAAAAATTTTAAGTGTTCACTTCCAGCAAGGTGTACTGGAACATACCTTCAATCCCAGCACTCCAGAGGCAGAGGCAGAGGCAGGCAGACTGCTATAAATTCAAGGCCAGCCTGGTCTACATAGTGAATTCCAGGGCAGCTACAGCTCCATAGTGAGGAAAAAACAAAGTGTTCCGTTCAGCAAGACAAACACTAAACCTGCAACCACATGGAGACAACTGGGATGGCCCCTGCACAAGGACGACACGCAAATTTCTGAAGTATTAAATATTAAAAATAATAATAATAATAAAATTGTAAAACCTACCAAATTCTAATACCTGGTTTTCTAATGTTAAATGTGGATGTATATATGTACACACAGTTTCATTTCTTAGTGAGTTCTCTAGACCATTCTGGGTTACACAGTAATACCCCTCAAAAAGAAAGGAAAAGAAAAGAAAAGAAAAGAAAAGAAAAGAAAAGAAAAGAAAAGAAAAGAAAAGAAAAGAAAAGAAAAGAAAAGAAAAGAAATGCCTTTGAGGCCTGCAGTAGCACGAATCCACTGGTCCAATGGTGCAGAATTTGCTTTTAGTGGCCTGAAAACTTCCTTACACTCTGTATTAGCATTTGGAAATGCCACTGTCTCAATCAGCACCTGTCTCACTTCAGGGTCTGAGATGGCTCTATTAACTGCTGCAGTTAACCTTTGTAAAACAATCAGTAAAAGCTTCACTTGTGTCTTGTATAATTTGTGTGAATAAGGAGGACTTTTTCCTGGTTCCTCTACTTTTTCCCAAGCTCGTGAAGCTGTTAACAATATTGTTCTATGGTCAAGTTATCAAATATAATCTGTTCTTTTAATTCAGCACACCGACCCTCACCAAGGAGCTGATTTTGGTTAATATTTATTCCTTTAGCCCTATTCTGCTGTTCTATATTTGTTGCTTCTTGTCTCCACCAAGTTAACCATTGAAGCTGAGGGCCTGCCTCTAGTGTAGCTGATATTAACCCTTCCCAATCGAATGGGACTATCCAATATCGCAGTGCCCAGTTATTCAGGACCCGCTTTACATAGGGTGAGGGCATGCCATACACCACCACAGCTTCCTTCAGTTTTCTTAAATCACTCATTTCTATCAGATGCCATTCTGTTTCATTGTAACATTGATCTTTATCAACTGGAATATGCTGGACTACTACTGGAAATGCTGAAGGTGATTTTGTGACTCTAGGCTGCCTTTTCTGATCATTTTCCTGTACAGAGTGCTAATGGACTCTCATTTTTCAAATGAGAAAAGATAACATCTGCTGTTTTCCCCCTAGATATTAAGGAAAAACACAAATGTTTGTTTAGTCAGTTTTTATTTGAGCGGAGCTACAGAGCTCCAGCTGGCCTGAAGCTCACTATATAACCTTGCAGGCCTCAAAACTTGGGATCCTCTGGCTTCAGCCTCCCAAGTGCTGGACTGTATGTGTGGGCTACCACCTGACTAGAAGACCACAAATATACGCACAAACCTTAATGTCTTCATTTTAGAGAATGGCTACTATGTTTCAGGAATTGTGCTAGGCACTGTACATCATAAACCTTACCAACCTGGGGTAGTTTCATCTCCATTTTGCAAGCAAGCACACTGAGACTCAAAGATCTTAAGTAAGCCATGTGGTAGCACACCCTGGTAATCCCAGCACTTGGGAAATGGAGACAGGTGGATCAGGGATTCAAGGTCATCTTCAGCTACATAGCTCATTCAAAGCCAACCTGGGCTACATGAAACCCTGTCTCAAAAAATAAAATTAATCAATTAAAAGTAAATAAATAACTTTTTAGAGAGAACTTAAGCAATGTTTACCAAGTACACTTAGTAGTAGAAACATAGCCAAAACCATCTTATACCTATGACTTACAAGCCTTTAGCATCTAACCAACCAACTATGAAGGAAAGAGTCCTTTCTTTTCATTATCTTATTATTTTTAATTATGTGTATGTGTGGATATGTGGGTATGTGCACGTGAGTGCCTGTGCCCTTGGAGATCAGAGGCCTCAGATGCCCTGTGAACTGCCTGACCCATGTGGCACCCACGTGGGTGCTGGGAACCACTCATGCCTTCTGCAAGAGCGGTACTTACACTTTAACTATCTCTCCAGCCCAGAGACAGTCTTTTAAACAACCACATGGCTTCTGTCAGAGTGCCTACTAGATACCACTTCACCAGAAAACCTCTGCACCTTGTCAAAATCACCTTGTCAGTATCAAAAGCAACTTCCTAGCAAAACCTCCTTTGTAAGTGGCCATTATCCATTTAACCCATAATTTAAGGTTATTTTCGAGGTTAAGTATTAGATTTACCTGCATCACTACCTCCGTGGTTAGATTTTGGAATGGGCGGTGGAGTGACGTGATTGCTGATGGCAACTGAGGAGGAAGGTGGGGGAATAGTGACTTTGCCTCCAGGTGGAGGTGGGAGTAAGCTCAGGCCCCCGGCCCCTGTGGTCCGAGGCTTAGGAGCACCTCCTTTCTTGGTTGTAATGTTCTACAAAAGAGAAAGAAAGAAAGAGACATCACGGACCTAGAGAATAACAGGAAAATATAAAATAAAATTTAAAAAAAAAACTCATTCATACACCCTTAATCCCAACACTCCAGAGGCATAAGCAAGGAAATATGTGAATTTAAGGCTAGCCTGATCTATACACCAAGTTCCTGCCCAGACACGATATACACTGATACCTCCTCAAAAAAGAAAATAGGGGCTGGAGGAATGGCACAGAAGTAAAGAGCACTGGCTGCTCTCCCAAAGGACACAGATTTGAATCCCAACACCACGGTGGCTAACAGCCATCTGTAACTGCAGTCCAGAGGATTCAGCACCCTCTTCAGTATGCCTATAGTGCACAAACACATGCACATGCAAAACAGCCACACACATAAAATAAAAATAAAGAAAGATGAGAAATCACACTTACCCCAATGCTCAACTTGATGGTCTGTCCTTCCTTGAAGCCTAAATCCAACTTGGGACGATTATCCATTTCCTGAGACTCTTTAGAAATCTCAGTTTCCTGCTTTACCCACCTTTGAGAAATAATAAGTTATCTCAGTTTAGAATTCCCTGAAGCAGAGTCTGACACAAATCTGGATGTATCTCACTCATGAACTGGGACTTCAGATCCGTAAGGCATGAAAGAGAAACGGGCGGGGGACATCCAAGAGGGGCCAGCTGGTGAGACTGGGAGCAGTACCGATGCCTGCTGGCACTTCCCTCCCACAGCTCTCAGCTGAGTGCGGCCCCAGAGGAGAGGTGCTAGTTACTATGCTCTCGCAGGTTCATCCCTGGGCTTTAACGTCAGAGTCCTGAAGTGATAAAGAGCTGCACTGTCCTAGAGACAGGAAATGACGTGGCACTAGGTGCTGCTCACTACAGCTGTGCCAAACTCAGTTGGGCTGAAGAAATGTCGGCACAAAAGACATCAGCTGCATAACAGAACTGGCACCCGGCTGGCCATGCACTTGCCCACTGCTGCTGTGTGCCAACCTCCACCACTTTCTTAAAGCAAGGGCGAATTCCCCACGGGGATAAACAAGCATCAACACAAACCACTGTACAAGGCTCTAAAATATATTACAGGCTGTATGGAAAGACAAGAGAGTGGGTACAAAGACAAGAAGCAAAGAACAGACTACTAAATAAACCGTGTGGCAAGAGAATACCTGCTCAAAGAAGCGGCTTCCCTATTATTTACCCTGAAAACTAAGAACAAGTGTCACTCACTTGAAGTGATCTTGCAAGGAAACATTAAAGTCAAAGGCATCTCCCCGATCTGTGAAGCCAATGCCAATAAACGCACTTCGCCCTGTGAAAAGGAGGAGTACTCAGAAACTTGTTCCTTATGACAACTTCTGCCTATCAGAAATACATGTCGCATGAACTGCATAAAATCTGCTTAGTATTTTCTCACAGACCAGCAGTCGGCAGATAACATGCAGCTGAAAGGCCAACTCGTCCCACAGCATGAGTCTGAAATTGAAGTTCTACTGAAGTACAGCCACATGAATTGGATAGACACTATCTGAGGCTGCTTCACCCTGCAACCACCAAACTGAGACCTGTGGTTACAACTTGGCCCACAAAGCCAAGTATATTTATTGCCTTTGGTTACCAAGCTATTAAAAACTATGAAGAGACCGGGCACATGGTGGTGAACATCTCTAAGCCCAACAGAGGCCAGCCGATCTCTGAGCTCGAGGCCATCCTGGCGTACACTGCAAGCTCCAGGCCACCCACGTCTATCTACACAGTGAGACTCTATCTTTAAAAGAAAAAAAGATGAAGAAATGGCTGAGAACTACTGCTCTACAAATGGATGACTCAAGACAATCCCATCAAAACAACCACAGTGATTATAACACGCTATTTTGTTAATGTTATTTTGACTAATTTAACTTAAATTTAATTGAACTTACATTCGTATCTATAAAATATTAATCCTTTCCCTTCAATAACCACAATAACTTTTGAAAGAAAAAAGTTAGCAGAAGGAAGAGAAATGTACTGAGGACACAATTGTATTGAAGGACACTCACTGCTTTCCTAACCTTGTCCCAAGGAGAACCCCAGATCCCTTACCGGTACCATCCTGGATCCTGATCACGAAGTAGCGGCTGGAATCCGTCACTGTCTCCACAGCAATCCCAGGGTACTGTTCTACTGGTGCCTGAGCAAAGAGCTCCCCTAACAGTAAGAAAAAGACCTCTCTGAGCAGCAGAAGACAAGCTAACTCCAAGAGCAGCATTTCTCCGTGCCAGTCCGCAGTATGCAGGCACTTACAAAAGCACACCAACCACCATCTGCCACGTTTGAGAGGACCCCGGCACTTACCTGAAACTTTATCTTCCAGTTTGATGTAGGCAATCTTCCCTTTTGAAGTGATCCGGAGGCGACCAGTCCAATCAGGTTGGTCTAACTTCCAGTCAGATGCCCTATGACAGGAAAACAGCAAGCTGAAGCCTCCAGTACACCTCTTGAACACTCTTAAGGCTATCCAGATTCATGGCCCATATTTCTGTCTTCCTGTGCTAGAGGGCCTATTCTTGCTTCCTATTAAATAATCATGAGAAATAACTCAAGCTCTCCTTAAACTGAGGCCTCGTGTTCTCATGCTACATAGTATCTAATGTAGGTAAAAAGCAATGTTTCCACTGGGCCACTTTAGGTCTAATAAGTGCCAAAAAAGATATGAGAAATATGTATAAATAAAAACAACCGGCTGGGCATGGTGGTGCACTAGAGGTGGAAGTAGATGGATCTCTGCGAATTCCAAGTCACCAGCGCTGTTACATGGAGAAACTCTTTCTTGAAAAACCAAACTAGATAGATAAGACAGGGCCAAAACTAAATTTCTTCGGATTTTAGATGTAGCTCTGTGGTAGAGACTTCCCAGCATGCTTGAGGCCCTTAATTTGATCCCAACCACCAGAAAAAAAATAATAATAAAAATTAATCCAGGTTTCATGGTGCATGCCTTTAATCCCAGCACTCTAGAAGCAGAGGCAGGCCGACCTCTGAGGTTCAGGGCCACCCTACTCTACATAGTAAGCCCTGTCTCAAAATAAAATAATCTAAAACCTTAAAAAAAAAAAATTTCTTCTATAACGCTACTCCCCTACCTATAGATGATTTTCTACCTAATGGTGCTTTATTACTCAGGGAACCACAAAGTCCATCTGCTAAAGGAAATACCCTGGGTAACAGGAACTTCCGAAATCACTAACCATATATTAGCTTTCATTGACTTACAACCAGTATGTACAAGGCACTTATCAAGTGGCAGACACTATCCCAGATGCTTGAGATATAACAGCAAACAAAACATTCTTCCCTTCCAAAAGTTTATATTCCAACGGAAGGCAAACAGCAAAAAGAAAGCATAATAAATAACAATATCAGTATCTTAGATTATTTGTTTAAGGTGAAAGGAATTGTAGAGGCAGATAAGAAAGTCTAGGAGGACAATGGGGAACAGGTTACAGGATTCACGAGTGTGATCAGGAAGCTGAGCACAGTGCTCAATGGTCAAGTGCTTGCTTAGCACATGCCAAGCTCAGGGTTCAACCCCAACATCACCAAAAAAGAAGGCAGTCAGGAGAGGCCTCACCAAGAGGGCAAAATGTTAGGCAGAAATGTAGAGTAAGTGGTAGCACAAAGGTCATGGAGACAACCACCTGCCTTTAGATTGGGTCTGAGGCCTGCTCTGTGGGAAAAAATTCAAGCCTGACCTGTAAAGCAGCTGGTCAACAGCCTCTGGCTCAGAGTAGAGTATGTGAAGACCTCCTTGAGGGTGCCTGAGGGAAAATGCTCTAAGCACAGGGCTAGTGCAAAGGTGCTGAGGTGAGGGCAGCCTTGCTTGGCAAGTGTGAGGACAAGGAAGCCATTGTTCCTGGAAGAGGCCAAGTGTGAGAAGAAAAACAAAGCCAGACCATGCAGGACCTTGCAGGTCATCAAAAGCACCACAGCCCTTATGCTGAGTGAAAAATGAGCTGGTACCGGTTCTAGACAGATGTGTGGCCCAACGCTCCTTGTATTTTGAAGGGACTGCTTTGTCTGCTGTGTGGAAAAGAGATGTAGGATTTGACGGCTGAAGAAGGGCAATTAGCTAAGAAACACTGCAATGAGTCATGAGAGGAGCTTGGAAGAGACAGGAGCAGGAGTGACATTTGTAAAGGCAACAGGGTTTTCTAATGTGCTCAGTGTGGGGGCCTGTATCTGAGAGGATGGAGGCTGAATTTTGAATGTGCTGAATTTGAGATGTCTAATAGGTTTTTAAGAGAAGACACGGCTCGGACAGCTGAGTACATGAGCGCAGAGTTCAGGAAAGACATCTGAATGTAAATGCCACTGTGTACAAACCATCTGAACACCCGAACACTTGTCTGCGTTTATATGAACTTGAGTAAAACCTTAGATCTTATTTATGACCAAGACTACAAAACACTGAATTTAGATATGTTTTGTTAAGGTTGTAGAAAAGGGAGAAAATGTTAATAATTTACTTCTTATGAACCGGAAGACTTCAAAGTGTGGTGCACATGCCTAAAAGCCTTTAGGGGTTGAAAGCAGGAACACTGTGACTTCCAGAGAAGCCTCAGCAAACAAGGAGTCGGAGGCTTGCCTGAGCTACAAAGTTAAGGCCCTGTCTCAAAAACAAAACAAAAACAAAAAAGCCCCACCACTTAAAGACACAAGAAAAGTAACAAGATATATGTGAACAAGAGAAAGTTTAACAAGATAGTAAATTAAAAGGGGAAAAGTAGAAATTAACAAAAAGAGGTTTTTGTCTTTGCAGTATTAGAGCTCAGACCCGGATAAATCCCTGTCATCCCTTTCCCTTTTGATGTTCTACCTTCAAAGACTCTGAAGTACCTGAATCTGATCCAGATTAGCAAATTCTGCAAATCCTCATGAATTAACTTTTGTAAAATTACATTGCTTGCTTATTTGGGGGTGGGGGTACATGAATGCCACGACACGCATGTGGAAGTCAGATGACAAGTTACAGGAGTCTGTTCTCTCCCCCTACCATGTGGGCCCAGGAATCAAAATCAGGTAATCTGGCTTGGCAGCAAGCACCTTAACCCACTGACCTATCTTGCTTGCCTCTATTAATTTTTCCAATAAATCATTATTTATTGCAGTCACACCACCAACAGTTAGATATAAGTATAAATGGTAAATATTAGGAACAATATTTAGATAGATTTCTTCGGTCAGGTACTTTGTCATTTTTATCTTCTGTAGCTTGTGCCCTTAAATATTCAACAAATTCTCAACAAATAAATGGATACGTGCCAGCAATTTTCTTCATCCTTGATCCTTAATTCCTCTCCCTCTCCAAAAGGCAAGTCCAGGTTCTGATGGTGTCCTAACAACACTGTAGACTAACCTCACAGGCCAGGTGTGATAACAGAAAGCCTTATGTCCCAGCAGCTGGAAAGCGGAGGCAAGAAGCTCTCTAAGTTTGGAGCCACAGGGCTACAGAGTGAGACCCTGTGTAGAACATAAATGAAGCTAATCTCACACTTTTTCATTCACCGTAAGAATGTGTTTATAAAGGAGTGGGGAGAGAAGGAAAGTGACGCTCGTCAAGCGCCTACCACAGCCAGGCGATGTGCATCATGACACCAGGGGGGTATGTCTTGCATGCTAAATACTAATATGTTCGTTTTCAAAGAAGTGGCTTAATAAAAGTTTGACTTAATTCAATTTTTTGTTTTGTTTATTTTGGGGTATAAAGCTTTTTTTTTTTTTTCCACATGTGCATGAGTACCACATATGTACAGGGGACAGCGAAGGCCAGAAGGTATCAGATGCCCTGGAACTGGGATTACAAGCAGTTTTGAACCTCCCACTGTATGTGCTGGGAACTGAACCTGGACCCTCTGCAAAGAGCAGCAAGTGCTCTTAACCACTGAGCCATCTCTCCAGCCCTGTTTTTGTTTCAGAGTTTAAGAGAGGGTCTCCAGTAGCCAAGGATGGCCTTAAACTCCAGACCCACCTGCCTTCGTCTCTCAATTACAGGCACGTGCCACCACTGCCAGCTTCAAATTTCATTTTTCTCTCCAGTCACTATACTATGAGTAATGACAGAATGCCCTTGGATAATAAGAAATGTCAAAATAAGCATAGGAAACAAAGATATGGGGGGGGGGAAGAAAAATTAAGAAATCTGATGGGACAATGTACTGGCCTGATAAGAGGGTAAAGGCTAGGAATGAACTAGGACGTAAAAGAGACTGTAGATTGGGGGCTGGGGGGGGCGTAAAAAGGTAAAAAGCTTGAAATAAAAGGAAAATATATATATATATTTATATACGTTGATATATCTATATATCTATAGATATATCAACGTATATAATTTTGGAAGTCTTAACCTCTAAAGGAAGTCCTGTGATGGTTCACTTTACTTAGCAGTTCAGCCATCATTAGCTTATGTCAGTGGTTCTCAACCTTCCTAATGCTACGACCCTTTAACACAGTTCCTCTTGTTGTGGTGACCCCCAATCATAAAATTATTTTCACTGCCACTTCATAACTGTAATTTTGCTAGTTATGAGTCATAATGTAAATATCTGATACGCAGATGGTCTTAGACAACCCCTGTGAAAGAGTCATTCGACCCCCAGACAGGTCATGACCCACAGGTTGAGAACCACTGGCTTATGTGCATGGGTTCATTGCATATTCCAATTTCTACTTTTTTAATGCATTTACCCATGTGTGTATGATGTAGTGTGTGGGTACAGGCATGCTACAACACCTGTGTGGCAGTCAGAAGACAATCTGTGAAGTCAGTTCTCTCCTCCTACCTTTACATGGATTGGGCTGGCATACCTGCTGAGCCTTCTCACTGGCCCCCAATTTCTTCTTTTGGTAAACATTTCCTGAGTGCCTACTATGTGCCAGACACTATGCTGGTCCTGCTAGACCATACAGATACAAAGTTTAGAATGCTTCAGGCTGCTCAGTCTACCCTGGAGAACAGGAGACTAAACAACCCACTAAAGCAGAGCTGGAGATGAACATACAGTGCTGTGGATGCCCACAGAGAGCTGGCCTAAACCAAAAGGCGTCAGATAGAGCATCTCATAGAAGGTGGTGTGTAAGGCAAATCATAATATAGTACCTGTGACTACCATCAAGAAGCATGCTGAGTTTCATTCATGGTCAATGTCAGGTCTGAGTGATAGCTTCTTGAACTACCTCTGCCAAAAGATACAACTCATAGGGCCCACTGCATAGGTCTGCAAACACAAAACTAATAATTAATGATGAATGACCCTCTGGTTAGGAGGCAAAAATGGAGCTGTGGAGAAGATACTTTCCAGCAATACAACACCAAGAAAATCAGCATGATGGTAAATCAGTCAGAAAAGGGTAAGACTAGTATTTTATTTTTATAATGTTTTAGTTATCCTACATTCTTTCACACCCATAGTATTATTTCATTTCACTCTCACAAAAAAAATTAATTAAAAAAAAAAACAAAAAACTATGAGGGGTCTGGAGAGTTGGCTCAGTGGTTAAGAGCACTCGGTGCTCTGGCAGAGGACCAGGGTTCAGTTGTCAGCACCCATATGGTGACTCCGTTTCCAGATCTGATGTCTTCTTTTGACCTCCGTAAGCATAAGGCATACACATACATACGTGCAGGTAAAACACCCATAAACATAAAGATAAAATAAATACATCTTAAAAAAAAAAAAAGAAAAAAACCCAAAACCGTTTGAGGTGCCTTTCCACCCCAGCAGGAACACTTACAAGTACACAGTATACTAACATTATTTTCCTCCATTTTACCGATGAGAAAAGTAAGGCCTGGAGAAGTTAAGAGATTTGCTCATAAATTATACAGCTATTTAGTGTCCAGGGCTCAGACTCAATAGTTCTCAACACAAATCCCAGTGAATGCTCTTTGAACTCCATAACATCCTACAACATCCTCAAACCCTCTGTCACTGGATTACAAGGCTGTCAGGAGTTACAGAGAAAACTGCTGCATTGATTCTGAGAAAGCTATAGGACAGGTGACCAGGAGAGCAGGAAGGCAGAAATCTCTACATAATCAAAAACTATCATGTGCGCGTGAGGGAAATACACACACGCACACACAGAGACACACACACACACAATGAAAAGAAAACAATAGCTAATCATTGGAAAACAAGATCTTAACATTTGCCCACTGGCAGACAGACACACACACACACACACACACACACACACACACACACACAACGAAAAGAAAACAATACTAATCACTGGAAAACAGGATCTTAACATTTGCCCACTGGCAGGCACACACACTCAGGCGCACACACACACTGAAAGAAAAACCGAATGGTGGATGATGACACTTGGCGAGAACGACAAGTGTAAATTAAGTCAGATCATCCAAACAGTGGACAGCAACGCTACGATGACCTACAGGTGTGGAGGGGGTATCAGCGGGGGGGGGGGAGCGAGAGAGAGCGACCGAGCCGTGTGCTTGTGCACACGCGCGTGGAGGATTACAAGCCAAAGGTCGCAGGAAGAGTAACAGATGGAGCAGGCATGAATGGATGCGGATGACGAGGAGGGGATGACGTCCCGAGGGGGATGGGGAGGACAGGTGGAATGATGCATGAAGGCGGTTAAGAAAATAGAGCAAAATAAGAGTTCCAGCAAAGCAGAAAGTGGGGACACTGACAGCCCCGGCTAACCAGAGGACCTCTCGGAGGCATCGGCGCGGGCCGGAGCCTGCTGCCCCAGCACACCCTCGTACCCCCGGCGGGCGCGGGCCGCAGATCCCGCTCGGTACCTGTAGCCGCGGTTGGAAGCCCGTGGCGGAATCCGGTAGACGCTGACATCGGGCTTCACACACAGCACAGACTCGTATTCCAGCTCGGCCGCCATCTTGGCTCCGCTTGCGTCGCGGGGGGCGGGGCACGGGCGGGGGCGGGTTGGGCTGGCTGACGGCTTCCTCTGCGTCACTTCCGCTCGGGTTCGACTTTGTTTCTGAATTTAACCTCTGGGCGGCGCAAGTTAACCGAGTCTTGTTAAAACCTAGAAATAGTGATGCGCATGTTTCCTCCATTTTGAGTAATGGCGAAGACAGGCTCAGTGATTGGAGGCCTTGGGCTGTATCCGCAGCGAAAAATTAAAAATCAAATTTTAATTCTCTTTTACCTGCAAATGGGAGCCAAAATAAAGTCACTGAACATACAGAAAACAGAACGGAGGTTGAACAAAATGAATCTCTGCCTCTCATTCTGTTCTCATGCAAGTGTCCTATGCAGTCTATTAAGTGCCTCCATTTTTTTTTCTTTTTTGGCAATTTTGTAGGTTTTGTTGGTGATTTCACCTTATTCAGAACGGCCCCAGTTACTGTGCTAAAATGCTATCTAGCATTCCTTAGCCTAAGAAGGCTGATGTGCCACACAATATGAAGAGTACTAAGCAGTTCTGTCCACAAATATGTTTTGTGTGTGTCCCAAATGTAAGTTTACAACACTGTAACTTAGAAACGTTTTAGCTGACAGAAACTGCAAATGGCAAAACCAAATCTGATCTTCTTTCGTCCCAGGAAACACAAGTAGCAGTCTTCATCATTTCATCATATTGACTGGTTGAGTTATACTTCTGAGTTGTTTACTTTCAGTTCTTAAAATCAGGAAGAATTAGATAGGGCTGGTAAGGATGTGGGGGTTTGCTACTCTGAAATAATGTCGCCAGAAATATAAATTGGTCCAGTGCTGCTTTGAAGGGGTATTCAAGTGTATCCAAGTGTAGGGTAAATGTATGTAACCTACAGTTTAGCGACTCCACTACTTTTTGTTTGTTGATGTTTGTCTTTTGGAGACAGGGTCTCTATGAAGTCCAGGCAGGTGTCCTTGATCTCACTATGTAGTAGAGAATGACTTTGAACTCCTAATCAACCTGCCACCAAATTGTTAGAATTACAGGCATGTGCTACCACACACAATTTTTTTCAGTGTTTGAGATAAAATAAAAAGTTCTATGAGAGCCAGGCAAGTATTCTATCAACTTAGCTACATTCCCCAACCCGAAACTATTATTTCCTATCTTATATACTTCTCCATGTTTTAAGATTTTGTGAAGAGAATGCATACATCCTCGATGAGGATATACAAAAGAGAAAGGACAGGAAAAAAACAAGTTCTATTGTTTTCTATTTCTAACCCTATGATCTCAATTGAAGGCTAGATCATGTGACTATACCCCATCGTACTTTTTCATTTCCTCTTTCTGTACCAACAGTGCTGACAATTATTTATTGAAGACCCTGGTCCCTGGTTCACCTTTTAAATGGTTTTTTTATTCTTTCTCTCCAGATCTGGTCATCCTAGAGACTTTCAGTTTCACATACTTAACTCTTCCTCATCTTGCATTCCTTCTTTCAGTATATGAGATACAATACGCTACAACCCACTGCAGCTTACTCCGAGAATTTATAATTGCTTTATTGTTTAAAAATCAACCAATACATCATATTAGCAAAATAATGAGGAAATACACACTCATCACCTCCATATCAGCAGAGAGAGCACACCACTTTCCACAGTCTTAATCACAGTGTCCTCTTTTGCTTAGATGATCATATTAGCCTAATTTCCAGTGATACTTTTGGTTATAAGTGGTGTTTTGTTTGTGGAACTGTCTCGTTCTCTAGGTCAGGCTGGCCTTGAACTCATGGCATTCATGCTTCAGCTTCCTGAGTGCTCTTACAGGTGCAAGCAACCACACACTCACCTCCGTATTTATTTCTGCTTCTGAATATGTATGTCCACAGCACAAATCTTTCTCATTTATTCCTTGGTAAGATGCCCTGAGATCTAATTTAAATACCATTTTCTCTGGGAAATATTTCTCAACTTTTTAAAGATTTTTTTTTTTTTTTTAATGTATGAGTGCTTGCCTACAGGTACCCACAGGGATCAGAAGGCACTGGATTCCCTGGAACTGGAGTTACAAATGGCTATGTGCTATCATGTGGATCCTGGGAACTAAACCCAAGGACTTTTCAGGAGCAGCAAGTACTCTTAAACACTGAGACATCTCTTCATTCTTTTCTCACCTCCTCTCTGAAATTACATGTCTTTATATCTTTTCCAGTTCTTATCACATTGCATTCAGTTATTGATTGTTGCCTCCATCTTTTCCTCATATTAGAGTAGAAAAAACTCCTGATCAAGAGAATAAAATCTCTGACTTGCATAGAGACCTAACATTCCAGCTAGGCTGGTTCAATCACTTTGGCTAAGGGAAGTTTCATCTTAAGCCATGCTAAAGACATGGACAAATTAGTCTTTAATAAGATACTGCACTTTTCCTTCCCAGAATCCCATCCCCTAGTGCAGTAACTTATGAGCTGTGCCCATGGAGGGTGGTAAATCTTCCCACTTTTCTGAATTATTGAGAAAAATATAACGTTTCCTTTTCTTCTTTTTCTAAGCACAGTTTCCTTCACAATCTGGGCTTCACCAGCACCCCAACATTTTGGGCTTCCTTATTCCTTCTCTAAGGCTTTCCCCTACCATGTGCCTGCTTCTCAGTCACATGTTAACCTTCATGCCAGCTTCCATGGCGTAGCTTTCCTTCTCTCCACCCTCCTCCTCTGAGCAGCAGCTGAGGTTTTACAGTTTGCCTGTCCTGATGTTTTTCTTCTAAACTAATCAAATTGTCCTTGTGCTTCCATTTGAGTCAATTCTTAAATTTTTTTATTAATGAGTCACCCAAAAGGGATCCCAATTCCCCCCCCAATTTCACTGACATTCAGCACAGTTTCTAATATATAGTAAAAACTTTATTCATATTTATATTATATTATCACTATGCCTGGTTGACATTTGTTTATTCCCAATCAAAATAATTAAAAATGCCTTTGCTGTGACATTAACCTCAGTGCTCAGGAGGCAAGCAGATCTCTTTAAGCTTAAGGCTAGCCTGGGTTATGTAGTGAACACCTAACTGGGGCAGGGAGTGTGTGTGTGTGTGTGTGTGTGTGTGTGTGTGTGTTTGTGCATGTGTGTGTGTGTGTTTGTGCATGTGTGTGTGTGTCTGTGTGTTTGTGTGTGTGTGTGTGTTTGTGCATGTGTGTGTGTGTTTGTGCATGTTTGTGCGTGTGTGTGTGTGTGTGTGTGTGTGTGTGTGTGTGTTTGTGCCTTGCCTGGAACTCACTTCTACCCACAATTGGAGGGTAGTAGCTACACAACTCAAAATAATTTTCTCTTATGTGTGACTTCCCAAGTAGATGTGACTTAGCCAAGTTGTATAAAAGCACTTTTCTTTGGAAATGATGTCACCTCACCCATTCCAAATTATGATAACTTTTAGATCTAATGTAAACAAGAAAATTAGTCACACTTTTATTGACTTTTTTCCAACCCTTTTTACCCTCACAGAAAAAGTTATTCTTTACAAGTTTATAAATTCAGAGTTACTTTTGTCTAAAACAACATAATCAGTGGTATTTATTAAGGTATAAAATTTCTAACGCAGCAGTTAAGGGCACTGGCTGCTCTTCCAAAGGTCTCAGGTTCAACTCCCAGCACCCACATGGCAGCTCACAATTGTCGGTAATCCAGCTCCAAGTGATTTGACACCCTCACACAAACACACATGCAGGCAAAATACCAATACACATAAAATAAAAATAAAGAAATCATTTTTTAAAAAAGAAAAGAAAATTTCTAACTCCTGAAGCTGTTACACAGTGATAATAAAAATTACCATGAAATTCGAATCATTGTTTATACAAAGTTCTTAGCCCTGAGTGTCATTTAGTATAAAGTTTGCATTTTACATGTAAGAGACTTGCATCCTGGTCATAATAACTCAATTGTGTCTAAAAAAAATAACTGGTGATGCAGCCAGAGAGGGAATCCTGTGTCTCATAATTTTTGAAGTAACACTTACTACCACATCAAATTACACAACTTGAGATTCACCCAAGACACTAGCTACAAAATAACATGTACAAGTTTTTCATTTACCATAAGCCAAAAGTGATTTCTCAAGTATGAAAAGTGTAGGATTCATCTCCTAGGTGATGCCAGATCCTCTCAAGGTGACAATCGTGTTAACCAACACAGCACTCACAGATTTAACTACACATTGGAAACTTAGAAAAGGACACCCCAGCTAGCATTTTACAACCTAACTGGGAAATTTTAACTCCTCTTTAAGCATGTCCGCATTTGAGCTTTACAGTATATATGTACTAGGCTTGTCATCGCAAAGAATGTCACTTTCAGTAGAAATGACTTTCAGTAGAAAACAGGACCTGCAAGACGGATGCATGGATGCGAGGCCCTGCTGTGCAAGTCCAGCAACCTGAGTCCGACCCCTGGAGCCCATGCGAGACATCTGGATACAGGAACAAGCCTGCTGGCCCTGTGCTTCACAACCTGACAGAAACAATGAAAGAGACCCTACCTCAAGAGGTGGAAGGAGAGACCCAGCTCTTGAGAGTTGTCCTTTGACCTCCACACCCGTCATCACATACACATGCACACATCATACACACTGACAGTAAACAAACAGATCAGTGCATAGCTGTAGAAAACAGAAAACGTGTATCAGTCTCAGCATGATTCCATGGTATCTTAATGAAATGGTGGTTGATGTCAGCTGTTGACCTATGTAGCTGTCCCTACTCCTTGCACTCCGATACTGTGCTATCGAGTCAGGTTAAACTGGCCCAGCCTGCAACTCTCAGTCGGCAATCTCTAAATCTGAGGAGTTATAAATTCTAACAGATTTGTTTACTATTCTCAACATCCAGAGCAGCACCCAGGACCTGACAAGTACTTAGCCCGTGACTCACAAAGACCTGGAGACCTAGCACTACAGAATTTAGGATCAAAGCCATCCTAACCTTTGTGGAGAAAACATATCAAGTCCTACTGTTCTGAGGAGCAAAGATTATGACTCACTTGAGAACATTGGCTTCAAGTCCCAAATAAGAACCCTGAAGTTTGTATTCTGCTTCCTGATAATTTCAGACAAATGTTCTCCTCTTGCTCTGCTGCAACGACGGCAGGAGAAGAAGATGATTCAGACCCAGGAGGTTTGCAGCAGTGACTCACCCTTTAAGAATCCCCATAACAAGGACGTGAGGCATGTCAAAAGTACTAGCTGGAAGTAGAATAAGGCACTCAAACTAGAGTTTTCTTTTCACGGTAACAACCATTACTTCCTTACTACACCGTGAAACTGGTGGAGTCAGCATAGATGCCACATGGTGCATCGTTAAGAAAGTATTTCTTTCCAGAATAATGCTTATGTGAAACCAGAATAGAAACAACATAACTTGCAAGTTAAGGCTTCTATCTATAGTTAAGAATAAGTTCCTGTTTGCCCTGGATTGAAGTTCCCATACCTTGTAAGCTAAGGTTTCTGTTTGCTCTGTGCCAAAATCCTTACAAGTTAAAGTTCCTATTTGTACTTAGAAATAAGTTCCTGTTTCATTTTTTTTTCTTTTTTCCTTCCTTTCTTTCTTCTTTCTTTTTCTTTTTTTTTTTTAGCTTTTGAGACAGGGTTTTTCTGTATATCCTGGCTGTCCTGCAACTAGCTTTGTCGACCAGACTGACCTTGAACTCACGCACCTGCCCCTGCCTCCTGAGTGCTGGGATTAAAGGCATGCACCACCGCCACTCAGGCTTAAATTCCTGCTTCTTAAAATCTGATGTAAACCTGAAGAATATGTTTTACAACCTTCACTGAACTTGCAAAACCCCCCACCCATTTAAAGAATGTAAATCTTTGCCTTTTTTCTTTCTCTTTCATTGTATTTTTCTAGCAATGCTTAACAGCCAACTACCTCGCTTCTGTGAACACTTTATCTCTCCCATAAAAATGACCTCAAGAAGCCAGCAAGGGCTCTGAAACCCTGACTTAGGGAGAGATAGATGGCTGGCCAGTCCCCAGTGGTGTACTCCGATATTAAAAAGCTCACTTAATCAGATAAACTATGGATTGGTTTTTCTCTCCAAAATTCTCAGGTTGAGCACATACTCAGTGAGCAGTCTTACAGGATGTGTCTCACAGCCTTGACGGTCAGGAAAAAAATCTTTTAAATTTTTCATCACCTATACTTATTTGTGGGTGTTCGTGCATGCACATGCGTGTGCTGGGGCTTGAATGCGGAGACCAGAGGATAACTTGCTGGAGTTATTTCTCTCCTTCTACCATGTGGCTTCTGGGGATCAAACTCAAGTTCTCAGACTTGGCAATAAGTGGCCTTAACCATTGAGCTATCATGGCAGCCATACAATGTAATTTTTTTTAAAGGTATGATGAGGGGCTGGAAAGATGGCTAAGAGATTAAGAGCACTGGCTGCTCTGTCGGAGGACCTGCGTTAGAGTTCTAATACCAACATGGTGGCTCATATGCCCTCTTACGGATTCTGTGGGCACCAGCCATACAGTGAAACACAGACAAAATACCCATACACAGAAAACACTTTTTAAAAAGTTAAAAATTTAGCTGGGCATTGGTGGCACATTCCTTCAAGCCCAGCACTCGGGAGGCAGAGGCAGGCAGATCGCTGTGAGCTCCAGGACGGCCTGGTCTACTGAGTGAGTTCCAGGACAGCCAGAGTTACCAGAGAAAACTTGTCTCAAAAAAAACACAAAACAAAACAAAAAGGTGAAAATTTTAAAGCCAGTCGTGAAGACCCATGCCATTTGTTTGTTTGTTCATTTGTTTAAACAAAGCCTCTCTACACAGTTCTGACTGACCTGGAACTCACTATGTAGACCCTCTGTCTACCTGCTCATTTCTCCAGAGGAATAGGATTAAGGAATCAATCACCACACCTGACATTTTTTAAAGATTTTATTCTTACTTATTTTCAGTTATGTAAATGAGTGTGTGTCTGTTCAGATGACTGTGAGTACTCCCAGAGACCAGAAGAAAGTGTCAGACCATCTGGAGCTGGAGTTATATGGGTTTGCAGGTTCTAGGAATAAAACTCTTGTCCTCTGGAGAACCAGCAAGCACTCAACCTCTGAGCCATCTCTCCAGTAGATGCACATCTTTAATCCCTGCACTTAGGAGGCAGAGCCAGGCAGATCTCTGTGAGTTCAAGGCCAGCCTGGTCTACAGAGTGAGTCTAGGACAGCCAGAGCTGCATAGAGAGACCCTGTCTCAAAACAAACAAGGGGTATAATAAACAACTGACTTGTCAGGTATCCATCTCAACACTAAACCTTCTGATCATATTATCCAACATATATAAAGCATATTTCAGGTTGGGAGATGCTTTTACATTTACTTTCTTCACTTATCTCTCATAATAGTCTTGCCTGGTAAGTAGTATTATTCACATTTTTATTTCTAAAAAAAAATTATGCTGAGATTCACAGGTCAATGATTTGCCTATCTGGATTTAAGTGTATGGAAAGGAAACCCTAAATGCCAAGGCACCACATACGTACAACCTACATTCACATGTCTATATATATTATTGAGACAAGTTAGGGAATAGCTTAGCAGCCCAGGACTCCCATTGGTTTGGGCTGTGCACACATCCCTCTTCTAAAAAACATCCAGTAAATCTTAGTAACCTCACACCCTCACCAACATCAAGGAGTTGAACTCAGGTTGTTGAACTTGCATAGCAAGTTCAATGGAGTAAGTTTCTCATCCTCCTAGCAAAAACCAAAAACCACTCTTTCAAAGGAGAGTTCCTATTCAAATGTATTTGAAAACAAACCTCCTATGGAAGATAGATGACCAGTCTGGCCCAGACTGTTTTGGGAGCATTTGCCATAAGGCAAACTGTCCTCCAAATGAAATTTTAAGGAGAACCCCCTGATTACCATCTTAACCCTATGCATTGTGTTAATTGGGCATGCATATGATTAAAATTAAATGCATTATAGAATGAACATGAACACAATAAGCAAAGGTTTAGCTAATACAAGTCTGTCAATCCAAATAATGAAAACCTCTTAACAACCTCTTAACCTCTTAACAACCAAACTCCTTCTCTTGAATCTCACAAAAGAGGGACTAGAAAGAAGGCGCAGTGGTTAAGAGAACTATTTGCTCTTGTGGGGGACCCAGTTTAGTTTCTAGCACCCACATGGTGGCTCACAATCATCCAGAACTCTAGTTACAAGATGACTCCTTCTGACCTCTGCAGGCACCAGACACTCCTGTGGTCCACAGCGATACATAGAGGCAAAACACTAATACTGTGAAGTAAAATAAGTAAATAAATAAATAAAATCAAAGAAAGACCCAAACTTGAGGCCCTCAAATACTCTTTCAGCCACATGGTCAGCCCACACTCACCTTTTCAGAGCATTTCTTTATGGTCTATGCTACAATTTTGCTTTGAATAGTTTCCTTGGTCCTTGTGCTAATCTATGTGTGGCTTTATTCTTGAATAAGATACTGTCTTAGTTAGCTTTCTATTTGCTATTGCTGTGATAAAACAGAATGAGAAATCAACTCGGGGAGAAAAGGGTATATTGTGCTTATACCTCCACATCACAGTCCACTGAAGGAAGTCATGGCAGGAGCAAAAGGCTGGAACCTGGAAGCAGGAACTGGAGCAAACAAAAGCTCTGGAGGAGGGCTGCTTAATGGCTTGCTCCTCTTGGCTTGCTCATCCTCCTTTCTTAAACATCCAGGACCACCCACCCAGGGATGGCACCGCCCACAGTGGGTGGGCCCTTCCACATCCACCATTAATCAAGAAAATGCCCTACAGATTTGCCTACAGGCTAATCTTACGAAGGCATTTTCTTAATTAAGATTCTCTTTCCAGATATGTCTAGGTTTGTGTAAATTTAACAATAACCAACCAGGATGCCAAGTACCCGGACCCTGACTTACCTAGAGCACTATTAATATTGTGCTTATGGTTGAGGCACACCAACAACTAACATTTTTAAGTACTGAACAGTGTTCTACATGCTTGTGTGCACTGTAGCACTAATTCTCACACAAAGTAGTTTCTACTGTCATCGTGTCCATCTGACAAGTGAAGAAATTGATGCAGTATGATTAAATGACATAAATGACACAAATAAATCTAATTCTCTCCAAACTCAGGTCCTGAAACAATATGTGATTCTTCATCAGGAAGTTGTTCCTTCCCTTTCAACACCTTCATCTATAAGAAGTGCAGAACACACTCAAGTTATAGCATTATTTGTGAGCCCCGTGTTTGTGGTCACCTATCCTCTAAAATTTAGATATCATCTCAAAGTCAATATTTGAGCCAGGCATGCTAATGTACACCTATCATCCCAGCACTAGAAAGGATGAGGCAAGAGAATCATGAGTTCAAGGCTAGTCTGAGCCACATAGAGATACACTGATAACAAAAAAAAAAAAAAAACATGCATCTGGAGATGCAGCAGCTCTGTGGTAAAGCACCTGCCTGGCAAAGCCTTGGGCACAATCCCAAGAGTCAGGGAGATGGGTTTTCAATCAATATTCAACTCATTTTGCTTCATTATAACTCTCAAATAATAACCAAAAGTAATAATAATCACTAAACATAGAATAGAACAGAGGTTGAACAAGACGAATCTCTACTTTCTCATTCTGTTCTCATACAATAAACAAGGGTCTTTCACAAAGCGTATTAGGTGCCAACCTTTTGCGATTTTGTAGATTTTGTTGGTAACTTCACCATATTCAAAATGCCCCTAATTACAGTGCCCCAACTGTAGTGCTGCCTGGCATTCCTCAGCATAAGAAGGCTCAGCAGTGCCTCACACAGAAGTGTACTTTAGATAAATTTCATTCATGTATGAGTTATCATGCTGTTAGTAAAAAGCCCAGTATTCGGGCTGGGGAGATGGCTCTGCAATTAAAGATCACTGCTCTTACTGAGCACCCAGGTTTGACACATCCAGCACCTCACAACTGTTAGTAATTCCAGTTTCAAGTAATCCGACATCATCTTCCGACCTCTTCTGGCACCAAGCACACATATGTTACACATACATACATTACACATATTCATACAGACACATGCACATAAAATAAAATGTTAAAATGGTCCTTAAAAGGAAGCCTAGTATCAATGAATCAAGAACATAAACTAAATAAGGCATTTTTTGTAATCCATGAGAATGGTCTCAAATTAGGCACACTTGGTCCTAGGTTACACACAAGGTCCTAGGTTCAACCTACACAAACTGAGTACATGTCCCTTTGTCCACTGTGGTGGTTTAGTGTCAACTTGATAGAATCAAGAGTCACCTGGAGAAGGGCCTCTGGGCATGCCTGTGGGATTGTCTTGATTGTGTTCACTGCTGTGGGAAGACGGGGTAGAGTTATTCCCTGGCTTAGATCCTGAGCAGTATCAACAGGGAAAGGGAAAAAGACAGCATGCTTTCATTCCTTGATTGCTGCTTCTTGACCATAGATGAATGGGAGCAACTTTTTTAAGCACCTGACAATGTGACTCCCATAGTGATGGACTATAGTCCTTCTGGAACTGTGAGATGAAAGTTTCCCCTTTATCTTGCTTTGGTCAGAGTTTATTTTATGACAGCAACGGGAAAGCAAACTAAGAGAAGTTGAAACAAAGAAGTACATTTGTTACTGTGATAGAACTATGTGGTTCTTAGTTCACTGGAACTGTTTCGTGGCTACAATGTAAAAGAGTGTGGACATTTGGTCTAGAAAAACCTGCAAATCAGGAAGTAGAGCATAATGGGTCATTGGTGGGAGTTCAAAAGGCAGTACTGCTGAGAGAATAATGGGCATTGGAGGGCAAGTTCATGAGGTTTCAGAAGGGAACGAGGACTCCATTTATCAGTAATCAAAATAAAAGTCATTTGTGTGATTCATGGCCAAGAATCTGGCTTCATTCTGCCCAGGCCCTGAGAACCTGGGTGAATTTGCATGAAAATGCACAAATTTGTTTCATAAGGTTTCAGGTTGGTGTTGAGAAAGACACTGTAATGGGTGAAGAGAGCAGCAGCACAACTGAAGAGAAATCTCCTGCACTGCCCTGGGATGGTAAGAAAGATGTGCTTGGGCAAAGCTCCACCCTTCTGAGGCTGTAGCTTATGATGATCCAGATTCATTTAGAGGATTAAAGCCTACAGTGAAGGGCCTCCCTGCTCCTCAACAGTAATTGCCTAGAAAAGTGCTCCTCAGAATCAGCACAGAAGCCGTTGCAGCTGTCGTCCAAAGCGACCAGTCTCCATCTCCAACTGACAGCAGAACTTGGCAGAATCATCCATTTGGTACTGGTTTAGGAACATGAAAAATGCATGATTTGGGGGCTCAAGGAGTCTTGTTTCAGCATTTCAGAGAACAGGTGAGACCAGACAATGCGTAGAAGCGTCAGAGTCTGTGCAAGCAGGACCAGGGACGGCATTAAAGATAAGGTCTCTCTGTGTAGCCCTGGTTCTCCTGGAATTCACTGTATAGCCCAGGTTGGCCTTGAATCCCAGAGATCCTCCCTCCTGACTCTGCCTCCGGAGTTCAGGAATTAAAGCTGAGTACCACCACACCTGGCTCTACTATTTATCTGTGATGACAGTAACACTTTTCTTTTGTTTGCACCTTGTCTTAATTATTTTAATTTCTGAACAACTTTATTCTTCAATTTGTGCTCCCACTTGGTTTCACTATAACTGTATGTGAAACTCAACTGTGACTCTTTGGGGAGGAAAGAGACAGGCAATCTAGTCTGTACCCTTAAGGGCCATGGGTTTTTCACTAATTTGATTAAAAAGATGCAATTAACATTGGGAAAGTAACAGTCTATAAATCACTTACCACACATCAAGACAGTGATTCTGAATAAATAAACAACTTGTTTGATTAATTTTAACATTCATAGTAACATATACCGTGCGCCTACACGCTGGCTGTTTTCAGTAATTTACATGTATCTATGGATTTATTCCTAATAATCCTATGGTGCACATAATAAATATTCACTGCATTTATCATTGTCGATTCTGGGTATTTGAAACCAATACAAATACTTCAGACAGGTGTTTAATATGAGGACTTGGTTACAAAAGTGTGCAAAGTCTAAAAGAATAAGAAGGGAAAAAAATGGCCTTTTCAGAATATCAGTAGCTGTTTCTTTACAATTGAAAGAGGGAAATGGAAAAAAACTAAACCTGGAATGGGCAAAGGTGAACTTGTAGTGGGGGGTGGGGGGGTGCGTGGCGCTTGCTGCCACTTAGCAGGGCTCTGGGAACTCAGGTCAGCTGCTGGAGGAAGCAGAAATTCGTCTCGAGGCCACAGTTGCCGCCAGCTGTCACCCACTAAAGGAGACAACAGAGTTGTTGGAGAAACTGAAGCTATTACTTCCCTTTCTTTAAATTCCAAAGGCAGTGGTGTTGCAAGCCTTTAATCCCAGCACTCGGGAGGCAGAAACTGGCCGATCTCTGAATTTGAGGCCAGGACCAAACAGAGAAACCCTGTCCCAAAAAACAAAAGAAAAGTTTGCTTTTGTTGTAATACTTCAGTCTTTGTATCTTTACTTGCTTGTTATGCATTTCTTTTTATCTTTTTTAATTATTTTATTTTACATGTATGGTTATTTGGCCTGCATCTGTGCCTGTGTGCAGTGCATGCCTGTACCCACAGAGACCAGAACAGGGGCATCTGATTCCTGTGGAACTGGAATTCCAAAAGGTTGTAAAGTGGATGCTGGGAATTGAACTCGGATCCTCTGAAAGATCAGACAGTGCTCTTAACCGCTGGGCCTCCCTCCAGCCACTGTTACATATTTCTTTATATGGTACTGGGAATCAGACCCATGTTAGGGCCTCACAAATGCTGCTCAGCTGCTCCATCAGTGAGCCACACCTAAACCCCTTTTACTTTGTTTTGCTTTTCGTTTCAGTTTGAGGGTTTTTTTTTTTTTGTTTGTTTGTTTCTTTGTTTGTTTTTGACAGATCTCGTGTATCTCAGGCTGACTTCAAACTCCTATGTGGCCAACTTCTCATTCTCCTGCCTTCACCCACTCAAAAGTACTGGAATTATAGGTATATAGTGCCACCTTTGACTCTTTCTTTCACCATTAAGACAGATTTGCAGGGCTGGAGAGGTGGCTCAGCTGTTAAGAGCACTGGCTGCTCTTCCAGACATCCAGGGTTCAATTCCCAGCACCCACTTGACAGCTCACCACTGTCTGTAATTCTGACGCCAGGGGCTCTGACACCTCCACACAGACATACATATAGCCGTTCAATACTGTACCACAACATATACATTCAGACAAAACACCTGTGTACATAGAATAAAAATAAATAAATCATTTTAAAAAGACAGATTAGCAAGCTAGACATAACCACGCGTGTGTAGAGGCACGGGTGATCTGAAGCTCAGAGCCATCCTTGGCTACATCGCAAGTTCAAGCCCTCCTTAGGGTACATTGAGAGTCTGTCTCAAAAAAAAAGGATGGATTTATAATCTCTTTGCACAAACTTACTTATAGAAATAAATGAAGGGACTTCTAGGTTTCTTTATCTTCCAGACACACAGGAACACATCTTCCCAGCAGTTCTACTAGGAACCCATTAGAGAGCCAAAGTGGGATCCCAGCACTCAGTCTGACACAAGATCAAAAGCCATGGATTAGATATGGAGTCTCTTTGTCTTGATAAAAACAAACAAGAGGAGATGCACTGCCAGGGCTTCCACAGATGACCAGGAACCCAGATGGGCTTGCTACAGACAGTTATTGGGCACATTGCTGTTTTACAGGTGAGAAAATGAAAACTGAGTTCTGACACAGGAAATGAAAGAGAATCAACTCTGCGCAGCACACAGAGTGAAGTGGCAAAGCTGCACTCCAGCCAGCTTCTCTCCTGCCCATGACGAGTCCTTAGAAGGTTCTCTCTACTTCAGCCCAGTCACCTCACTTGTACTTTGATGTCCTGAGAGCTTATGTCTTTACAGCCAAAACATCCTCTCATTGTTTATTTCTCTGATCAAATTACATAGCCACATGTTTTTTTTAAAGTATGATAATCCAACCTGTTTGATTTTATGCCTATATAATAGCAAAAAGAAAAAAAATTCCAAGTCAGACTTTTAGCACAATGTCAAGTAGTTATTACCATAACTGGAAGTCGAATCCCGTCTCCAAATTCCTAGTCTTCTGCTCTTATTCCTGCCAAGAATCTTCTCTTCCTTGAAAATTTTCCACACTGTTCAATCTCTTTCATTCTTGCCCTGTTAATCACCAGCGTTCATGTGCCATCCAGTCTTTGCACTGTTGTGTTTAATCTAGAAGATAGAGCACTCCATGTGAGCTAATATGTCTACTCTGTTTTCATGCCAAAATTTGTCATAAATTTGTCTTTAATTATCAGGAAAAATGGGCTACAGATTCTATAATTTAATTTTTTTTATCTCTGGCACTGACAATGTAAGATTAATTGGTGACTTACAAAAGGTTGCAATGTAGCTCTATGCGTATGTTCAAATTTTAATTTTTTTTTCCCCCAGAAGTGTTTGATCTCTTCTCCAGAATTTACATGTAGACACACAAAAGAAAAGAAAACAGAAGTAAACACCACAAATCCCCCAGGGCTGTTCACACTTTACCACAAAGCCAATAGAAGAGAGACAAGTCATCAAAAACGGGAACACTTGACAAGTTGTTCTGAATAATTTGCTTACTGGGGCAGGGGATGTGGCTCAGTGGTGAAAAAGTTGCCTAACATGCACCAGACTGTGGGCTCCACCCTCAACACTGCAAAAATAAGAATAGTAGTTTCTTGCACTTGGAGGTCGAAGTAAGAAGATCTGGAATTCATAGTTATCCTTGGCCATATAATAAGTTTGAGGCCAACCTGGAATACATGAAATCCTATCTCAAAGCAAAACAAAACAAATTTTCTTAATCATGGCATGGTAGTGTGCACTTAAAATTCCAGCTACGGCAGGACAGTGGTAGTGCATGCCTTTGATCCCAACACTCAGGAGGCAGAGGCAGGAGGATCTCTGTGAGTTCAAGGCCAGCCTGGTCTACAGAGTAAGTTCCAGGGATTTCCTTAATGACCTGAAAATGAAGCTGGAAGTTCTCAAAAAATTCTAAATTGCTGCAATTCTTTTTAAAAGTTTGTTATCTTTGTATTAAGTGTCTGAGTGTTTTGCCTGCATCATGTCTGTGCATTATGTGTGTGCAGTGCCATTGGAGGCCAGAAGAGGGTGCCAGATCACTGGAACAGTAATTACAGAAGGTTGTGAGCTGCCATGTTTTGCTAGAAACTGAACCTGAGTCCTCTGCAAAAGCAACAAGTGCATTCAACCTCTAAGCCACTTCTCCAATCCCTGTTGCATATTCTTTAGAATGACATAAATCAATAAAGCTGTCTCCACTCCAAAAACAATTTTAGGAGTCATATTTATTAACTCTTTGTATTATACTCAGGAGTCATTTTCAGGCAAACGTTCATACTTTAGCAACAAAGCTGCTACGTTGTTGTACAAAGGTACTGCAGAAGGCAGTGATGTAAAGAAACTCAGGTTCTAGTGGGATGGAGACAGATAAATTGTTACTGTACAGCATTTGTAGTGTCTAGTGTCGGTCAATGTCTACCCATCCTTAAACCTTGGTTCCAGACCCGTCTCTTCAGTGCATCCCTTTACTGTTTGTTTCGGGGACGAGTCTTTCCCTCATCAATGCTCCCAAAGTGTATTTCTAACAGCCACTACTGTTATAGTTATATGTTATATTGACTCTTGGAGCTTCTACACCCCCATGATGAAGATGAGGGTATCAGAATCAGAGCCATAGAACATGGCTAGGCTAATGAAGCAATAATGTTGGGGAAGTTTAGTTTTTAGTTATGTTTGAAATTGTTTTATGCACTGTTGGGTGGGGGACTACCCTAGGTCGTGGCGTTTTGTTTGTCTGAAGGTGTTGCATTTCTGTGGGGGATGTTAATTGGTAATGATCTGCATTTACTATCAGTAAACTACCTGAGGAGTTCTAAAAGAATAAATACACCTGAGCTCAGATGCACAGGGTTCCACTGTCGATTGAATACGGCACTGGCCATGATGGTGGTTCCCTCTGCTGAGGTCTGGCAGGGTTCCCACATATGAAAATGCCTCTGGGTCTTCCATCCTGAGCCACCATAGCAGCTAATAACTACACAATATCTTCCTTTTGTTTGTTGGTAGGGTTAGCTAAGTGACCTATAATATGTCATCCAACTCACAATCCTCCTGCATCAGCCTCCTAAGCAGTGTGATTACAGGATAGCCCTGGCTAGACCTCACCACTTATAAGTAAAAATGATACTCACATCTCTGTTCCTGGAGTAAAAACTGATGACATTCTAGTGGAAATTTTCATATCATTAAAAAATTATGGGGCTAGAAAGATGGATCAGCAGTCAACAGCACTTTCTGACCGTGCAAAGGACCTGGATTTGATTTCCAGAGTCCACATGTAACTTCAGATCCAGAGGAGCCAACATCCTCTTCTGGCCTCTGAGGGCAACAGGTACAAATATAGTGTGCATATACACTTGCAAGCAAAACACTTATACACACAACTAAAAAATAAATCAATCTTTACATTCATGCTTGCACACTTTCAGATTTAGTTATTCCAGTTCTAGACACTTGTTTCTTCAGAAATATTGGCATAGTCAGGTATGGTGATATACTCCTATAATCCCAGCATTTGGGGGCTGACTCAGGAGGATCAGGAGTTCAAGATCATTCTGAATTACATACAAGTTTGAGATCAGCCTGGGTCACATAAGACCCTATCTCAGATGGAGAAGAGACAGAGAGAAATAGATATTTAGAATGCTTTTTGTTTATAACTATTTAAAATTTGATAAAAAACGGAATATTCACCAGGTGGGGCACATTCCTTTAATCCCAGTACTCGAGAGGCAGAGGCAGGGAAGATCTCTGTGAATCTGGGGCCACCCTGGCCTACACATCAAGTTCCAGGCTAGCCAGGACTACATGGTGAGACCATGTCTTAAAAAACAAAACAAAACAAAGTAGAAAGTGGTTAGTTGCCTCCATAACATTTGCACCACTACTGCATTGATGGGCACATCTTGCCACACTAGTCAGTATTGCAGTTCATAGGGTTCACATCCAGGTAGAGCTGTTGATAATCTTCTCCCTATCCCATCCCCAACATCCTGTGCAGCACCTTCCAGTACTATGAACGCTAGCAAGCAAGGAGGAAACTTGCTAGCCAGTACCAACTTGGCTTTTCCATGTTCTGCAACTGGTATGATGTCCTCTTTTTTAAAAAATTTATTTATTTTTACTGTATGTGCATGTGTTTACTGTGTGTGCCTGCATGAATGTCTGTGTGAGAGTGTCAGACCCCCTGGAACTGGAATTGCAAACAGTTGTGAATTGCCATTTGGGTGCTGGGAACTGAACCTGGGTCCTTTGGAAGAGCAGGCAGTGCTCTTAACCACGGAGCCTTCTCTCCAGCCCGCAGTGTGGTGTCTTAAACAGGAGAACTTCCCATCAGGTATTAGTGAGCAGCTGAGAACAATGGCAATAACTTGTACATGCCTGATACTATGAATCTGCCCAAGAACCCTCAGATGGGAAGCACACAGCCTCTGGAATTGACTATTATTCTGTTAAATGGTCATAGTATCAAACTGTCCTCTAAATTCTTATCTACCTATAGATTAGTGCAACTCTTAGTCCTCATCAGAAAATCTCTTTGTGCGATATATGGAGGTTAGTGCAGAAACTCACAACTGGTCAAAGTGCAGAGAATAAGGGACTGTAAAGATCTCAGCCACAAACGGGACATTTACATCACATCCCCTCCCCAAGGCTCAGGAACTGTCACAGAAGACAAGGAGGAAGACTGTAAGCTCTTGCCTGCACAAGACCCAAACAAGATCAAGCCAGTCAACACTGTAGCATGGAGTGGGAAGGAGCTCACAAGTCCCCACCTGTAACTAAGAAATTATGGACAGTTGTGAACAATTGATGGCTTCTGGGAGGTGAAAATGAATCAGTTTCCTTTAAGGGTGTCATTCCTGGTAGGTCAATCATACTCCAGTGGATGGCTCCACGCCCAGAAGTCCAGTGACAGCACAAACTGGAGTCAATGGTTTATTAATGGGAGGTAGAAGATGATCTGGGAGGAGTTAAGGGGAGGTGTTGAGGTGAATGTCCTCAAAATACAACTGTATGAAATTCTCAAAGACTTAATAACACAGGAAAATAAGTCAAAAGGCTGAATGTTCATCAATAGAGGAATAATTACATAAAATACTATAGAGCAATTTTGTAGGTGATTTGCCTGATATGTGTACGCACCAGGTGCATGCAGTTCTGGCAGCAGCCAGATGCCCTGGAACAGGAGTTACAGAACATTATGAGTTGCCGTGTGGGCACTAGGAAATACCCTCTGCAAGAGCAACCAATGCTCTTAACCACTGAGCCATCTCTCCAGGTCCTGGAACAATTTTTAAAGTATGACTTATCCTGGTATGAAAAGATAAGTGGGAGAAATTTAATTTAGAAATGTGTATTAATCACTTGTACTGCTGTGATAAAATAGCATGACTAACATGACTTACAAAAGGAAGAGTTTGTTTTGGGCTCACAGTTCTAGAGGGTTTTAGTCTATAATAGAATGGAGATAGCAGACAGCAGGTGTCTGAAGCAACAGCCTAGAGCTCACATCTCTCACTACCAACAAGAAGTGGATTGAAACTTCAAAGTCCACCTCCCAGTAACATACTACTTCCATCAAGGCCACACCTCTTAAGTCGCACCCCCCTCAAAACAGCCACTAACTGGGGATCAAGTATTCAAATGCCCTGGCCTTAAAGGGGACATCTCATTCAACTAACACAACACGTGAGGATGGCTGAGTGGGTAAGAGCACTTACTACACAATCCCTAGGACCAGAGTTCAGATCCCAGCTCCTAAATAAAAAACTGAGCATAACCTTGCACATGCCTGTAATCCTAGCCCTAGAAAGTCAGGGGAGAACAGAATTCTGGGGCCTGGGGAATGCCCAGCCTAGCTTCAGGTTCAGTGGCAGACCCTGCCTCAGAAGAATTGAGTAGAGAGTGATGGAGCCCGACACCTGACACTCAACGTCTTCCTCTAGTCTCTCCCAGCACCCCATAGGCACACACAGCTGCACACGCATGCCTCACACACATATGTCAACTAACTCTCAAATACACATACACACACCCACACAAATAAAAGTTTTAAAGGGGCTGGAGAGATGGCTCAGTGATTAAGAGCACTAGCTGCCCTTCCAGAGGACATGAGTTCAATTCCCAGCACCCACATGGCAGTTCACAACTGTCCGTAACTCCTGTTCCAGGGGATCTGACACCCTCACACAGACATACATGCAGGCAAAGCACCAACGTACATAAAATAAAAATAAATAAATTTTTTTTAGTTTTTAAAGAAAAAATGTGAAATGGAAGTATGTATTTGCATTTGTATTTTATATAAATTGTGTTTATTATATCTGTATTTACTTTTTTTTTAAAAAATAGATCAGTGATGCCAGGGAGTTAAGAGCATGCATTGCTCTTGCAGAGGACCCGAGCTCAGCTCTGAGCATCCACACCCACCAGCGCACAACTTCCTGTAACTCCCGTCCCATGGGGATCTGATGCCCTCTTCTGGCCTCCTTCAGCAGTTGGACTCAAATGCACAAGCTCACGTAGACACCCACAAATACACAAAATAAAAATTAAGATACACTTAATAAAATTAAGATAGGAGCTGGAGAGATTGCTCAGCAGTTAAGAGCACGGGCTATGCTTGCGGAAGACCTGGGTTCAGTTCCCAGCACTCACATAATGGCTCACAACTGTTTACAACTCGAGTTCCAGGGGATGCAATGCCCTCTTCTGTCCTCTGTGGACACCAGGTACACAAGTGGTGCACAGACATACATGCAGGCAAAACAACCAAATACTTAAAATAAAATTTAAATTTAAAATATACTAAATCAAATCTTTCTTAAAATTTGGTGTTTAGAAACTTTAGTTTTTACTTTATTCCCTCCAATCTAATGTTTGACCATAATGAATTGTCTCTACGACATATATTTTACGTGAATATACATGTACATGTATGAATATCCATGTTGTAATTTTATTTTTGTTTGTCGTCTGAATACTTCATTATTCAATGTTCCCAAATATTGGAGGGGAAAACACACACACACACAAGTAATGGAAGTGTATACACTATATATGGACATAGAAAGAAGTTCTGATGTTCTGATGTGTTCAGTGGAAGACCAAGTCATAACATCAATTATGTTACTTTTTGTTCAAAACTACTTTTTAAAAAACATATTTGTGGGCTGGGGAGATGGCTCAGCGTTTGAGAGCACTGACTGCTCTTCTAGAGGTCCTGAGTTCAATTCCCAGCACCCACATGGTGGCTCACAGCCATCTATAATGGGATCCGATGCCCTCTTCTGGCATGCAGGTGTACATGCGGATAGAACACTCAGACAAATAAATAAATCTTTAAAAAAAAAAATCAAGAAGAATTGACACTAACTTTTTAAAAATGGTTATTCTGGAATTAGAGTAGGAAATTTTAAATTTTCATTTTTTTACCCTTTATGTTTTAGTATTATCTCAATTTATATCTATATGTCCGTACTATTTTAAGTAGGTAAAAAATAACAACAGAAGTAACCTAATTTGTATTATTCAACTCTTGCCTTTTTTTTTTTTTTAAGATTTTTCTGTCTCAGATATCCTGCATTATTGGGTTACAAAGAAAGAAAGAAGGCAAAGTTGTTTTCTGAATGAGTTGATCGGTGTGGACTGGAGCCTTTGTCGCAGACAAGAGCGTTTCCATGTACAGAACCAAATAGGCGCTGTTTGTGTGTTTTTACGTAGGCGAAAGAACGACAGTGAGGAGTCTTTGCCGATCTGTTTGCAAATTGGAATCTCCCAGGTGGCTCGTGCTACCTGGGATTTGTGATCCTCCCGCCTCAGCAGGCAAGTGCCCGTTTTTTTACAGATGTGGACCACCATGCCTGGCTGATGGGAAAGGCTTCTTCACAGCCGGAATGCTCCCCGGAGCCTAAGGCCTCCAGGCTAGCTTGTCGGAGCCTGTGTATGCTCAGGTACTCTCGCCTCGGGCACAGCTGCTTCCATTCATAGCTTCTGTCACTTGTGCAAGCCCTGCCGTCATTGAAGGGCTTCTTTACATCCTCTTACCTTTTTCCCAGGTTGCTCCAGATGAACTTATCCACATCCACTGTATTCCATTTTATTTCTATTTTTATGCAAAGTATGTTTGCATTACAGGTGTGTGCGTGTGTAAATCTGTAGAGATTAGGACACAGCTTAACTCATTCTGATTTTGTTTATCCACATACCAAACATTAAAGAGATACTGTTTGAGGTTAATTAAACGTATGTTTAAAGCTTTCCTCCTCAAACTGCCCCACCCCCATCTCAGCCATCTTTTTTCGTTAAATGTCTTCTTATTTATTCTTCAACAAACACATATGTATGCAATGTATCTTGATCGTAGTCCCCCAACGCACCCTCCGCCTCCCCACACTTTTTTATTTTTTTCTGTCCTGGGGATTAAACCCCAGGCCTAGGACATTCTAGGCAAGGGCTCATCATTGAGCTACAGCCCTACGCCTTTCATTCTTTTTTATTTTGAGACAAGGTCAGGCTAACTTTCTCAGGTTGGTCTTAAAAGCATTCTGTAGAGGCTGGAAAGGTGGTTCACTCATTACCAGTTCAGTTCCCAGCACCCATTGGGTTGTTCACCACCATTTATAACTCCAATTCCAGGAGATTCCCATCCCCTCTTCTGGCCTCCCTGGGTACCAGGCACTCATGTAGTACATATACATATTCGCAGACAAAACTCTGACACATAAAATAAAATAAATAAATCTTTCAAACACTTAGTGGGGCTGGAGAGATGGCTCAGAGGTTAAGAACACTGTTCTTGCAGAGGATGGCAGGTTCCTGCAGAGGACACCTGCATTCCATTCTTATTCTTCTTCTGACCTTCTGCTTTTCTTATCTAAGTCATCTAAGTTTAAGACATGACTCACAGAGAGGCCCTTCCTGTGCAGCCAGATAGCAGTCTAGATCATGAGTTCCTTTTACCATAGGAAACGTAAGCACTCAGCAACTTGTCCAAGACACTTGGCGGCTTCATTTCGGCTAAGCGTGGGAATCAGACAGGGTTTGTCGGTGATCCACAGCTCAGTACCTGAGTCTTCTGCTTCCATCTCAGTGCTTTTGGTAAGAAAACCTCCATGAACCTGATAGTTAATGCTTAGTTTAGCCTGCTATAATGTGTATGCACAATGGTTTCAAGTTCTTTGTCTTCTATTTCCTTTCTTTCTCTAAAATTTGTCTTTTGAAAGAGTCTTGCCATGTAGCTTTGGCTGGTCTGGAGCTCCCTTAAACTCACAGAGATATATCCTTCTGCCTTTGCCTCCTGAATTCTGGGATTAAAGACATGCACCACCACACCCGCCCTTTCCCTAACTTTTATATCTGTCTTTCTTTTTGTAATTTATTTAATTTTATTTTATATGCATTGGCGTGAGGGTGTCAGATCCTCAGGAAATGGAGTTACAGACAGTTGTGAGCCACTATGTAGGTGCTGAGAATTGAACCCCAGTCCTCTGGAACAGCAAGCAGCCAGCGCTCTTAATCACTGAGCATTCTCTCCAGCCCCTTATTTCTGTCTTATCCCCATGTCGACTTTTCTTTTTTCCTAAACACTATACATGGTAATTGTCTTTGCTTTTAATATTTTCATCCTGAAAATAATAAGGAATAGTTATGTCATTTATTCCCTTTCATAAAATGACTGTTTGCCCTGACCTCTGATTCTGTTTTTTCCCATTAGTTTTGTTTCTCCCAGTCATTGATTGCATATACACACGTTTATTTGTATGCACATGTATATACCTATATGTAGATTCTTGTTCCGTTTTTGTCCCTAAACTTCCCTCCAACTCTTTGGGCCATTCCTTATCTCTGCTGGTTGTTTCATCCTATCAGTATTATTTGATTTGGGAATCTACTTTTCTTTATTCATCATAGGTAAGTTTTAGTTTCAGGATATATAGAGAGATATAGATAGATAGAGATATATAAATTACTACTCACCCAACTCAATACTGAAGTCTTTAAAAAAAAAAAACAGTAATAATCTTAATCATAGAGGTATATTTTTTTTCTCAAAACTCAGAGAAATGTGAAATGTGATCTTACTCTGGGTGATTTTCAAGGCCTGACTTGCATATGCTTTCGAGGCAGATCATTTGTGATATTTAAAGTGTAGTTCACAGCATAGAAGTCAGCTTCTCTTATATTGGAATCTCGTCCTTTTCCACCTCTATGATCTTAAGTCCGACTGTCCATTGTATCATGAAGACCACCATGTCTCAGGTATGTGACCCTTGTGGGAAAGAGAACATTGGCTTGATAGTTACTGGATGAAGCGCCTGCAACTCTTCCCGGTTGTGACCGTGTGAAGGCCACACAGTCCCCTGAATTTCAGTACCAAAAGCTGCAAAGTGAGGAGAAATGAGCTCTGTGTGCTCTTTTGTTCCTAGCATTCTCTGACGCTCTTTCTCTCACTGACCCGTGAGTTGTGTGCTTTAACGTTGGGACGGCACAGTACGTCTGCGCTCCTGCCGTTCGGGAAATGGCAGGACTTGGAGATCTGAGTAGAAAAAGACAAATACAAGAATGGGAATCATTTCTCCTTTTTTTGTTTTGTTGACTTATTATTTTAACTTCTGCTTATGATGTAAAACCTGTGGCAAACTTCGTTAAGCTCAGCAGAATCACTTCCAAATGTCTAGGCTTCCGTGAAAAAAAAAAAAATGTAAAATGTTATTGCACCCAGGAATAATGGGGAAATTAAAAACAAAACAGAAATTAGAAGAGATGTCATAGGAATTAAGGAAGCCATCTAGGTAAAAAATGAAAAGGCTAAGAACTAAAATTTTAGGGGCTGGAGAGATGGCTCAGTGGTTAGAAGCATTGACAGGCACCACCACTGCCAGGCTAATATCATAGATTTTAAATAGTCTATCAGAGACTGCTGTTGTGTGGTCTATTCTGGATGAAGGAATACAAACCAAACTGAGAGATTTAAAAGGGTGTTTCATCATATAAGGACTCCTAAGAGAACACATTTTTACAAAGTTACTATGAGCTTTAACATTTTCTTCATCTTTTTGCAGGTTTAGCAATGGAGTCTTTCTCTGCTGACACCAATTCAACTGACCTACACTCAACGCCTTTGTTTAAGCCACAAGACATTCTCGCCATGGTCATGCTCAGCCTCACTTGCTTACTGGGACTGCCAGGAAATGGGCTGGTCCTGTGGGTGGCTGGCCTAAAGATGAGGCGGACCGTGAACACAGTTTGGTTTCTCCACCTCACCCTGGCCGATTTCCTCTGCTGCCTTTCTTTACCTTTCTCCCTGTCTCACATGTTTCTCCCAAGAAATTGGCCTTATGGCTGGTTCCTATGCAAATTTATCCCATCCATCATCGTCCTCAACATGTTTGCCAGTGTCTTCCTGCTGACTGCCATTAGCCTGGACCGCTGTCTGATGGTATACAAGCCAATCTGGTGCCAGAATCATCGGAATGTGAGAACGGCCTTCATCATCTGCGGATGTGTTTGGGTGGTGGCCTTTGTGATGTGTATACCCGTATTTAATTACCGGGAACTGTCTGTTAAAGACAATTATAGTATATGTAGCTATAATTTTGACCACTCTTGGCCATCTGATTATTGGGACTATGTGTACAATCTAGATCTCCCAGAAAGCAGTTCTACTGGCAACTCCACTGCTCAGCTCACCGGACAAATGGATGACAGGTCAGAGTCATCCCCTTTCCAAACAAGTGATCGCCCTAGGACAGCTACTAGTGCCCTCCAGTCACAAACATTTCAAAGATCTTCTGAATCTTTGAATCCTTCTCCTGATTCTAGCAGTTACTTCTACCACCCTGAGCTGTCAAATATAGAGGATTATTATTATGATCAACTCATGTATGGCAATCACATGTCCACACCTTTCTTAGCAATAACCATCACAAGGCTGGTGGTTGGCTTCCTGGTGCCCTTTTTTATCATGGTGGCTTGTTACAGCTTCATCGTCTTCCGAATCCGAAAAAACAACTTCACCAAGACTCGGAGCAAAACTTTCCGGGTGGCCCTGGTGGTGGTGACTGTTTTTTTTGTCTGCTGGACTCCATACCACATTGTTGGAATCTTATCATTATTTGCTGACCCAGAAACTCCCTTGTGGGAAGCTGTGATCTCCTGGGACCACATGTCCATTGCTTTAGCATCTGCCAATAGCTGCTTCAACCCCTTCCTTTATGCCTTCATGGGGAAAGACTTTAGGAAGAAAGCCAGACAATCCATAAAGGGCATTCTGGAGGCAGCCTTCAGCGAAGAGCTCACACACTCGACCAGCTGTACCCAGGACAAAGCCTCTTCAAAAAGAAACATGAGTACGGATGTGTGAAGGTGTGGAGCTGGAGACCTAAGCAGACGTTCTCAGGTGAGACGCGGTGAGCAGGACCCTTTAGACAACCTGGTGGCTCTCAGAGAGAGGTCTCTGACTATTGACATCAGCATCATTTGGAAACATTAAAGATGCAAATTTTCAAGCCCCATCCCAGATTTGTTGACTCAGTACCTCCAGTCCATGGGGACCAGTGTTTCAATAGGCCATCTTGTTTGTGATTAATGTTAACTTTTACGATCTTTCAGCTTAGCCTATTTTTATCCCTAACTAAGCCATGTGAGATAAATAACTTTCTCGTTTGTTTTCAATATTAATCTTTTTTCTTCACCATCACCTAGATCATCTTCTGGTTTGCACGGAAGGCTGCTTTTACTGTCCTGAGTGAAAGATATTTCCTTATTGTATAGCTTTATGGTGGTGATTTTTTTAAGTGGGGAAAAGAAGAAAAAGAAAAATTCTGTGAGAGCAAGGAGTGATGAGTTAGAGACTAGAACAGAATACAATGCCAAATGCCTGCTACTGGAAGCATCTTTTGGAAAATTCCAGGGTCCGTGGTTACCCCTAAATGAGCACAAATACACATAACACTTCCTCTTGGTGGAGTGTTCTGGAAGCTGTGGTCTGAAGCACGCCTCCTCCGTTCATTCTGCTAATTCATAGAGCCATCTACGTCCTGTTCCTTAAGCTCCTGAATTCCTGTTTTTGTTTTTCCACACAGGGTCTTACCATCTCCTGCTGAGATTGGGGTATGCAGCACCATGCCTGGCCCCCTTCTTCTTAATCTTCCTCATTAGACTTTGTGCCTCACACAGAATAAAACAGTATTCTAAAGATGGCTTTCCCCTCACTCAAACTCATGTCAACGGAAGGAGGTACGGGATGAAGGGTGGAACCATAATTCTTCAATTCACTCCAAGATCACTGCACACTCTGATGGGAATATCATCAAAAGATTTTAAACATGAGACTAGGTTATCTTGCATGCTGAAACTGCCAGATGCACTCTCTTTGGGATTTTTTTCAAATTAATGTTTATCTTGACCAAGGTAATACAAAATAATATATGCGCTTGATTTTAAAGGAACTGATGAATAATGAAATACAAGATGCTTCTTTCTCCAGTGCCAGTAATTCATGTCTCTCCCTCTTACTTCCAAAAGGGAAATCTTTGCAAAAATTTTAGCTGTTCCTTTTGATATTTACCATGATGTGCCTAAGCCATGTGCTTACACTGCTGTTTTGTACATGATAAAAAGGGTTGTTTTGAAAGATGAATGTTTTATCCACTTTCATATTTTCATCCAACATCCCAATGTTGATTAGCGGGCATCAAACTTTAATTTGTTCATGGCCATCCATCTTCCTTTTACTTTTTGTTGTTAGGTTTTGTTTTCTTTTGAGACAGGGTCTCTCTGTGTAGCACAGTCTAAGCCTCAGACTCATACTCTTGTTACAGAACCAAAGCTGAGCACCACAACCCCCCCGGCTCACTACACAATCTTCTTGTCAATACATTTCAATAATATAAAGTTCTTTCTTGTCCTTTTGTTTTTATAATAACACATTTTAATTGCACATATTAATAAGGTTCAATGCGACTGATCCATACATGCCCACAGCATCGTTCTTCCACCCCAACTTTTTCTAATCCTCCTCCTCCTGCCTTCTCCTTCTCCTTCTCCTTCTCCTTCTCCTCCTTCTCCTCCTTCTCCTGCCTTCTCCTTACCCTCCTTCTCCTTCTTTTCTTTCTAAGACAAGATCTCAAGGATCCCAGGTTGACCTCAAAATTGCTATGCAGCCGAAGATGATTTTGAGCTTCAAATCCTCCTGCCTCCACCTCCCAAGTTCTGGGATTACCGGCATGGACCACTATATCCAGTCTTACGTGGTGCTGGGAATCAAAACCAGTGCTTCATGCATGCTAATTAAGCATCCTACCAACTGAGCTGCTCCCCCAGACTGCTCAGATTGACAATTTTGGCTCTCATATACGAGACTATGTGGTACTCCGTGTCCACCTCACCTCACTCACATAACGCCCTCCAGTTCCATCCTTTGTGCTGAGAATCTGGGATTTCACTCATCTTTATGGCTGGGTAACGCTGCGTTTTGTGTGTGTATGCGTGTGTGTGTGTGTGTCACACTGCCATTAACACTGTGTTGTGTGTGTGTGTGTGGCACACTATTAACACTGCATCGTGTGTGTGTCACTGCCATTAACATTGCACTGTGTGCGTGTAGCACACTGCCATTAACACTGTTATATGTGTGTGTTTGTGACACACTGCCATTAACACTGCATTGTGTGTGTGTGTGTGTGTGTGTGTAGCACACTGCCATTATCCACTCAACTGTTAACAGACACCTAGGCCGATTCTCTGTCTTAGCTATTATATCTAGTACTAAACTAAACCTTAAATTAAAAAAAATTAGCAGCTCCCACCATCTTCTATTATTAAGCGTATATTTCCACGTTAAGTCACTGAAAATTCAAGCTCGTTTGTACGAATAGGCTCATGAAAGGTGAATGAGTTCATCTAAATAGACAGAAAATGGAATGTGTTTTAGTCTTGTAAAACATTTGTTCAGTTGTTGAGAGAAGCATCTTAGACTACCACTGTTTTATAACCTACTGTGCAGAAATACTTCAAGTCATTAAGAATCTTTTTTGTTGCCAGGTAATGTTGGGCATAAGACTTCAGATTTACCTTTCCAATGTAAGCTGTTTATATATACATATGAATAAATGCTTTTATCCATAAGGCTCCAAGACTCACTTTTCTTTTTTTTTAAGATTTATTTATTTATTTATTTATAAGAGCACCCTATTTGAATGTACACCTGCATGTCAGAAAAGGGCATCAGACCCCATTACAGATGGTTGTGAGCTGCCATGTGGTTGCTGAGAACTGAACTCTGGAAGAGCAGCCTGTGCTCTTAACCACTGAGCCATCTCTCCAGCACTTAATTTTCTTTTCCTCTATTTTATTTTATATGTATGAGCATTTGCCTTGCATGTGTGTCTGTGCACCACCTGCATGCCTGGTGCCCATGGAGGTCAGAAGAAGGTGTTGGATCCCTTGGAACTGGAGTTACAGATGATTATGAACCATTGCGTGGGTGCTAGGAACCAAATCCTGGTTCTCTCAACAGTACAAAGCGTTCATAGCAACTGCGCCATTTCACTAGGCCCCCTTGTGGGTCTTTCTGTTTGCCATCCAGAGCACACCTACACTACAGCACTGCAACAATCTGCAGCAGGCGGACCTCACGGTGAGTGACTGCAGACGTGCTATGGCAGACGTCAGACTTGGCCCTCCGAGGCTCTGGGGTCTAAGTGTCAGCTCCTGGGTTATCACAAGGGCATCAGGGTGAAAACCCCTGGCATCATGTGAAGACTGAAAGCATAGTAATTCTGGCAACACTGACTTCCGAGAGTTCGCTAACTCTGGGATTATACTCGGAAGAGAATTTTACAATTAGATCCCTTCATTTCAGACTGTAAAACTCTGATGAGTACCTTTACCATTGTATACTCCCTTCTTTAGAGAGTCTGAAATAAGGACCCACCCCTCCCCTACAGTACGGCATCCTGAACCTTAGCTACCCAACTTCATCTTCTTTCTCTCTCTCAAAAAAAAAAAAAAAAGGAAAAACAACAAAAGATGAACATCAAAACAGACACACACACTAAAAAACTAAAAAAGGAAAATCAGTAAGAAAAAATATATGGAAACAAAATAAAAACTATGAAGTCTGTTTTTTGTTGGCCAGCTGGGGACTGCTCTGGAGTGGCTTACACACCCAGGGACACTCCGCTGGAGAAAAGTGATTTTTCTTTTTCCAGCAGGTATGAACTGCAAATAGCATCTTATTTACAGGTCAGGAGTGGGACTTTGCATCCGCTCTTAATTAAAATGCCAACAAGGTGGGCGTGCTTACCCATCAACCTCCAACAAGATTTCGATACATTTAAAAGCATTTTAAACGCAGAACGTTAAATACACGTCTGATTCTTTTTTTTTCCATCACTCTTACAAACAAGCGGTCAGGGTCATCTGAGTGAACCCAGTGGTAGGGACGGGTGAGGGGTTAACGGGGCGCTAGCAGGAGACAAATGCTTTCATATTTCTCTTCTCCCAGCCTGGCAAAAAGAAATAAGAGAGAAGTACCAATAAAACAAAAACTGGAAACATTTTTTTTTTTATTAAGAAAGCATGCAACAACAACAACAACAAAAAAAGTTGTGAGCCCATACACCCCCTTTCCAGCCTGCACCAATGCAAAGCATTATGGGTGGCATAAAGAACTCACCAAACCAGAAACATGGGGGTTGAGGAGAGGAAGCTAGAATAGGTGGATCAATACCAAATGATTTCTCCCTTTGTCCTCCTCCTCTGCGTTGTCCCTTGTTTCCTCTTATAGGCAGCGACTCCTGTGATTTTGCACACATCACCCAAGACAACAACAATGACTATACTTCACGTCCAGCAACAGCGGACCAACGACATAAAGTAGTTTTCTTTCCACTTCATGGAGGGGATGGGAAACTGAGGCCCGAAGGGAATCAGGTTTGTCCTGTGCCATTATGCAAGCCTGAGCCGGGTGGGGGAGAGCTGGAGGTCAGTCTCCGGTCCCCAGCCCCACACTTCGGCTGCTGCGGCTGCCCACCGGGGCCCTGCATGAGACTGGTTCTCAGAAGACGCAGAGGAGCAAAGGGCATTTAGGTGTATGATTCAGCCTATCCTTCCCAACCTCGTACAGATCTGACCAGGAAAGAGAGGTGTTTAGAAAAGAGGAGTGTTGCTCTGCAAAGGCAGGGTCTTGAGGGAAACCAAGGGGAAGCTGTGTAGAATACACCCAAATGGAAGGAATAAGAAAGAGATGTCTAACAGGGTGCAGGCAAAGACTTGTGCCACCCTCCCGAGAAGCACTCCTTCCCCAGTGGGAAGTATTGCATCATACTTCAGCCCCACCAAATGCTCTCCAGTACAATCTCCTATTGTGTTGGAGGGCACTGTGTTTTTTTTTTTTCTTATACTCCCTTTTTTTTTCCCCCTTACAAAGGCTTCAAAGAAATAAAGTGCTCTGTAGTTAACTGCTCCATCTTGCCCCTTTACTTAGCTTCACTGGACTGCAACAATTTCATACACTAACCCCCTTCTAAAGAAAAGAAAGGGATTGGTGAGGGGGAATCGGAATGGGAAGCCCGATATCTTGGAACTCATGGATAAATAAAAGAATATGAACGAAAATCAGAAATCACAGAGATTAGCCTTGTCTAAAGTATACATTTTGTCCCATTTCAGAAAACTTAGTGAAATTAAAATGGAAGTAAAATTGATCTTTGCTCTCTTAAGTCAAATTCAACAAACACACTCACTAAGAACTCTGCAGCAATAAATCATGGCCACTTACTGTGAACGGAGAGCACTCATCCCCGTGCCTAGGAGCGCCCCTCGCCCTCGCTGAACACTGGCTCTATATGATTCATGTCCCTTTTACAACTTTCACTGCCTGTCAAAATCCTAATTGCCAAAGCTTTAACCCCACTGATAGGGGTTTCAAGAGAAGCATCTCCCCGTGTAATTACACAAATGGCATATTCCCTACCCATGTCTATGCCGATTCCTTCCCTCTCCCACCCTCCTCACCCTCTAACCAGCAACACCGCAGGCATGAGTCTGCTGTGGCAGGTGGGAAAGAGAAACTCAATAGCGACAATGGCCTCCTTTTGTCTTTTGAGAAGCTTGGAAAATGGGAGAACAAAATAATGACAGGTGGATGGTTTGGACAAACCATTATAGGAAGACAAAACAGTATGCGCTGAAGGGGAAAGATGGTGAAAGATGATTTATACATGCAGTAATAGCCACAGTTAACTCTCAGAAAGAATCGTTTCTCAAAAGCCAAAATGCCTTCGATTGAAATTGTTTCCAAGAAGCTGAGGCTACGATGAACAGTGGTCCTGAGAGCGGAAGACAGGAAGAGGCCAGCGGGTGCCCTGACAAGGCAGTGCACACCCAACTTCACGCTGATCGACCACGCCTTCTCCACAGCATTCTACTCCACCCGAGTCTCCGAGTCGACCCTTTGTGGGGAAGGAGGCCTGCCAGAAGTGAAGATTGGTGTCTACAGGGACGAGGAAGAGCTCAGAGGACACATTTAGCACCATTGAGTAAGACCTGCAAAGTCATGGCTGCTAGGCAGTGTTTTAGAACCCCTCTACTTACTGCAGCCTCTCCAGGCCGGCCTGAAACACACTGGAACAGAACACAATTTAGAGCTGAAAGGAGGGATTAGCACTGAGTTTCTCAGAGAGAAAGGTGAACTAGAATTTGAAACCTCTCTCTACAGCCATCACAGCCTCATCTTGGAGCCTGGAGATTTCAAACAGGCAAGGGGAGGGTGTAGCCCATGGTGAGGGGGGCAGTAGACCGGGCAGTATATAACCAATAATAATAATAATATAATTAGAATAATAATAAAAGAACTAGGAGAGAAACAGAAAGATGAGGAAGGAAAGGGAATTATCTTCGGCAGCATCTTGCGGTGGCTTCTCTGACAGGGAACAGAAAGAAGCTATGTATCTATATACAGGTTTGGGGAGGTTGGGCCGGGGCTGTTCTTCCCTCATGGCCAGAATTCACCAGCAGGCCTCGGGCTGACGTCCACTCTGATTCATTAAGTGATCAAGTCCCAGTCGAAGTCGTCAGGAATCTCCTCACTGGCACCAGGAGGCGGGACAGGTGGCCGAGGGACCATGTGATGTGCTGTCGAGAAGACAGACAGACCATAAAGGAAGCTGGATGGGAATGGAGCCCATCGGACTAGATGGGGAGTGCCCTGCCCGATAACACCGTGAAGGAAGCCCAAGACGGCACCATTCTGATCAGCCTACAGGTCCTTCTGTTGCAGACTGTTACTTCGGTGACGTCTCCAGAAACACCCCAGAGCACATGGGGACATAACATTACCCCACTATACAATTCGATGTTTGTGCTGACTCTCTATCAATGATAAAATAACTTAAGAAGGTGATACTAAAAAAAATAAATAAATAAATAAAAATAAAAAAATAAATAAAAAACAAACAAAAAAACCCAGCAGCACAAAAGTTGTATTTATAGTGCACGGACAAAGAAACAGGTGTCACCCTAAAAACTGAAGATACTTGTCATCAGGTAAGATGGCAATGGTGAAGTACGTTTAAACATGAGGAATCTGTTCATTTGTGCTCTCTATAGTGGTTAGTGTCTCCCTGCTCTCTGCCTCCCTCAAAGACAGTTCAAGCCCACGCTAAGGAGGCCACTCGTCGATACAGTACTCGCCCAAGTTTAACCTCAGTGCTGCAAACACAAACACAAAAAAAATGATGGTCTGGCCCCAGATTCCCGATACTAGTGGTCAGGTGACAGGAAAACAGATTGTGAGCAAAAGTGTTTATATAATAGTCATTTCATTTGCCTATCTTACATCTTGGTTCCAAAGCTAAGCAGAAATCCTCTCATGGCTACCTTTCACTTACGTTATAATTTTACTTCCTTTTAGTATTGCAGTTACAGAGTGACCTTTAAAAAAATTTTTTTTAATTATCTTATTGTATGTGTATGTGTGTCTTGCCTGCACCACATTCATGCAGTGCCAGCGGAGGCCAGGAGAGAGTGTCCGATCCCCTGGAACTAGAGACCACTGTAAATCATGTAAACCAGGCGGATGCTGGGAATCAAACCCAGGTGCTCTGGAAGAACAGCCAGTGCTCTTCACCACTGAGCCATATCTCCAGCCCCACAAGGTAATTTTAAAGCCAAATCCAAGCTAGGGGTATATCTCAGGGGTAAAGGTCTTGTCTAGTACGTATGAGGCTGTAGCTCCACTCCCAGCTCTACAAAACACAGCAAATTTAATTAAATAAAACTGCCTTTCATAGTCTCACCTGATGTACATCTCCCTAGAGAGTAGCTCAGTCCCACCCTTCAGGCTGTTGGGCACCATGACACCTCACCCATTCTAGCAGTTGCTGGAGGGCAGACAGACCATGCCGGAGGAAAGCAAAACAACCCTGAGAGATGAGCATATTTCTCTGTCAATGAAACACGCTCCCCAGCTCTTACCTGGGCGATTGTATCCTGCTGAATCCTGAGTGGGGATCGGGTACATTGGTGCTGGGCCAGGGTAGAGATGGGAGGCTTGGGGGTGCCCATAAGAGTTCACTGCCAAAGCCAAACAAAAGTTACTTAACTAGGAGATTACTGTATTCAACAAAGCAAGACTGTCTCCCTCCCTGTCTTGTTTTATGCATGCAGGGCATCTACAATGCTTATGTCTATAAGCATTCTGCAGAAGCTACCAGTCCTCAGCTCTTAGGATGAGAAGGGATGGATCCTAGAACTGTTAAATATCTAAGATATGAGAACAACCAGAAACATGATCATCAAATCTCTTTTTCATTGACTTGACCCCTGCTGTGTGATTCAGGTGACGGTCACTACTGGGACAATCTGGATAAAGCCTTTCCTTAACAAATTCCTTTCCTTCCCTTTTTAAACAGTAACTTTGATCTCTGAAACCAAGGTATGAAGAGGAACTTTGTCTGCTGCTTCTCTAGTCCTTCTTCAGGACCTCCTGTAGACCGGTATGATTCAACAGATGTTCGGTCAACAAACAAGTCCCAGGACTCGGCCTGGGTCACTAGCTATAAAACTGACTGCTCGTTTCTCTTTTCCCTTCCCTCTTCATTTCCTCCACGGCCTCCACTGCTCTAGCACCTTTGTGTAGTACCTTGGTTCATGGACGGCTCGGGTTTGCAGCTGGTGAGAGCACAGGAGTCAGTGATGCGGGCGGGGGCGGGTGGCCGGTGGGAGCCCCCTTGTGGGGGCATGTGACCAGTCTGGGTGAGGAAGTGGTTGAGGGAGTCACACAGGTTGGCGATGTGGTGCTGGTCGAGGGTCCAGTTCTTCTGCTCTGCCTGCCGTAGACTCTCCATGAGCTCTACAAAGGAGAAGGGCAGTCATGCCAGCCCTGAGGACCTGCCAAAGCTCCCCCACACCCATCCCTGGTGCTCAGTTTCCTCGCATCTTGTACCAACGCTATCCACTAGCGATAGTGACTTAGACCTCTTTCGTTTTTGCTTGTAGACATATTTATTGAAATGTGATATGACAACAAGTATCATTAAATGTGCCAGTTCTTAATTAGAATTTTTTTAAACTCCAGGACTGCTTATATTAACCTTATTTTGTACTATTTTAGAATTAACAAAAAAAAAAAAAAAAGATCAGAAACAAGCTAAGATGCTTCCTGCAAAATCTGAAATTAATTTGTTTTTTTAAGGGGAATCCCAAAATGACCATCCAGAGGCCATGAGTCACGCCTGTTTACAGCTCCACCTTTCAACTTCCAATTCTACTTATTCCTTTCCAAATTCTTGCAACTCATTAATGAATAAAAATGTTCAAAGTGACTCAATGAACTCACTTTCATCTCTGTCAGGAAGCAAAACTAAAAAACGGTGATCAGAAGATTCTGAATGCCCAAGAACCTTTCCTCTTCCTCAAAGCATTGTAATATTTGAATAAGGGTGAAAAATTGAGTCAAATCTGAAAATGCCGATAATATATCTATCTTGGGCGACATGCAGAAGCGATGAAACTCTAGTCCCAAACCTTCATGGCCTCTGCATCTTCCTCCCAGAAATGTTACTTGGAGCACAAACCTGAGAGCTGGGACTGCTCAATGCTGGACCAGTTGAGCCGGTTCACCATTTTGAAACTTTCCTTTAAGGAGTCAATATTGGAGCACCAGTCTGGAGGAAAGGCTACGGAGAGAAACGTGGGTCTTGAGATAGGGTGTAAGAGAGCAGGCAACACATGCAAGCTTCTGACCTCTCCCCAGCGCAGCAGCTGCATTACCAAGAGCTGTGGGCGCTCGTTCCCTCACTAGAGGCTCGGGAATGGTAAAGTGACCTGTCCTTTAAGCACCAGTAGTTCACAGGCAAATATGCAAAACAATCCTAATTCATTTATGAATATGGAAGGGAAACGATGAAATCCCCAACCCCAATCCTCCGCGGCACAGGGCTTTGTGTAGCAACTTCCATCAACTGAGGTGAGTTAAGAGAGCCAGAGACTGAACCTAAAAGACCAACTATTACCTCCCAGCCAGTTGGGCCAGAGTTCCCTCATCCTGCGTACTCTCAGTACTCACCAAAGCCAGTGCTGTTGATGGGTGCCTGATTCGGTGCCTGCTGCTGCTGCGGCGGCTGCTGGGCAGGGTGGGAGTGGGTGTGATGCTGATGAGGGTGGTAGCCTCCGTGCTGTAGCTGGGGAGGGTGCATGGCCATCACGGCAGCGGCGCCATAGCCTTCAGCTCCAGCTTGCTTTCCCCCAGGTGTAGAACAGCCATCAGGGCTTGGGGTGTGCAGTGGAGGGGCGCCCCCTACGGTTGAGGGGCCCTGGGGGGGTGCCTGCTGCTGCTGGGGCTGTGACTGCTGGGGTGGTGGCTGAGGCTGTGGGGGCTGCTGCTGCTGCTGCTGCTGCTGCTGCTGCTGTTGCTGCTGAGGTGGTGGCTGCTGGTACATGTAGTAGTTGTTAGAAGGCTGCATGTCTCCCAGGAGTGAGGAAAAGCCTGCAGGGGGAGGAGGGAGCAGGCAAGTGATTTGGGCTACACCGTTTCACTAAACGACATCTTCTCTCAGGATGGGAGAGCTCAGGAAAAAGAGTTGAAGAGCATATTCTGTGACCACAGGGCCCTGTGTACCTCCTAGTAGATAACAGACAGGAAAAAGCAGTTAGATTAGGGGAAAGCTCTGACCTATTGGTGACCACGGAAATGTTAATAAAACATTAAAAAAAAAAACAAAAACCCTCAATGGTGAGCTTCCATGCTACTTTTAGGGGATGTAGATCTAGGGGTAGAATCAGTTTCAATGAAGGTCACGTAGCAGGTGAAATTTTAAAATTAAATTATAACTAAAACAAAGCTATTGAGCAAGCATGGATTCTGCCCTCCACCCAATTGTCTCTACAGCCCTCTACAGTTCTGCCTCCTTGAATTCACTGCCAAGAAATGCAGCTTGGGTGGGAAGCAGTATATGAACGCATTAATCCCTCAAGCCAACAGGGCAAGGAAGAGCTAACTTGCAGGAGTGTCCAACCTGCAGCCCCCAGGCCAAATGCAGCTCAGGATAGCTATGAATACAGCCATCACAAAACCATGAACTCCCTAAACCGCCTCTCCAAATCATTAACTCTCTCTAAACATTATGCGGTTTTTTTTTTCCTTAGATTTTGTTTTCTGTAACTTAATCACACAGTTCTCAAGCATGAACTCTGAGGGTGACATTATGTTGTAATATCAAAAGGTTGGACAAGCCCGGGGCTGGCTATCAGCCAGAAACTTGAGTAAATGCTCACTCTGTCCTTATGCGCATACAATCTAATTCCTTACTTTGTTTCTGACAGTCTCTCCAGGTTCCCTACCTCTGACCAATCGACCATCTGAGCTGTATTAACCTCTCAAGCAAATGCTAGGACCTTGGAACACACTCTAGATATTGATCCCTTAGGTTATAAGAGAAGAAATTAATTGCTGGCTGCAGAGGCCCATGCTTGGGAGGCTAAGGCTGGGATCAAGAGTTTGAAGCCACCCTGTGCTACAGAGACCTTGGGAAGAAGAGAAGAGAATGGAGAGAAGGGAGCAAGAGAGGAGGGTGGCAGAGGAAGCCTGGGAGGAGGAGGGAGCAAAGAGGAAAGGCGAAGGGGAGGAGAAACTCACGCAGACATGAGCAGATTCTGAAAGGGGCTCGACCAGTGTTCGCACTTCCTCCCAGCTGGGATGACAGAGATCAGACAGAGCTAAAGGATGAGGGTGTGTCTGGGACTAAGGCCCTTGTGTCCCTCATCATTCGGTCTAGCCCGTGCTGCCCACAGTACGCTACCAAACGGGCCTGATGCCTCTCAATCCCACCATACTTCCAACTTCTTTTTTAAGAACACAGTAACTGGGGCTAGAAAAACGGCTCTGCTGGGTAAAGTGCTTGCTGTGCAATTGTGAGAACCAGTGTTCAGATCCCTAACACCCATGCAAATGCTGGATGGGTGTGGAGGCCCTTCTGTAATCCCAGTGCTTGGGGGTGGGGCTGGGGGTGCAGAGACAGGGGGCTCCAGAGCAAGGTGACTATCTAGACTAGCCTAATGAGCCCTGGGTTCAAGTGAGCAACCCTGCTTTAAACACAAGGTAGAGAGCAGCTGAAGAGAATACTTAATATTGACCTCAGGCCTCCACATTCACACACACACACACACACACACACACACACACACACCCATACACTTGAACATGAAAACACACGTATATTCAAAAATGTGTGCGTATATGTGGTTAGTTTTTTGTCAATTTGACACAAGCTAGGGTCATCTGGAAAGAACGAACCTCAATTGAGAAAATGTCTCCACCAGACTGGGCTGTAGGCAAGTCTGTGAGACACTGTCTTGATTAACGATTGACGTGGGAGGGCCCAGCCCACTGTGGGCAGTGCCAACCCTGAGCGGGTGGTCCTGGGTTGTATAAGAAAGCAGTCTGAAGCTGGACATGGTGGCACATTCCTTTGATCCCAGCAGAGGGAAGCAGAGGCAGGCAGATGTCTGTGAGTTCGAGGTCAGCCTGATCTACATAGTAACTTCCAGGACAGCCAGGGCTAACTAGAGAAACCCTGTCTCAAGAAAAAAGAAAGTAGACTGAGCAAGTTATGGGGAGAAAGCCAGTAAGCTGCATTCCTCCATGGTCTCTGCTTCAGTTCCTGCCCTCCCTTTCCTCCTGAGGTTTCTTTCAGTCATGGTCTTGACCACAGCAATAGAAAGCAAACTAGAACACTATATAAACATTGCAGATATACTCACTGTAAAGGGCCACCCCGTCCTCTCAGGAGACCACCCGATAAAGACTCTAAGTCATTCTCACACAGTAATTATGGAAATCGTCAAATGAGCAAGATATTAGCTGATGTTGAGAAAGTACTACTTCTTAATTGTGTTAGAAATGGCAGTGGTGTGGTAGAAAGCTAAAGGAGGGCTCCTTAGCCCTTAGTGATGCAGACTGAAACTGTCTTTATAGGGAATGAATGACATGATGTCTGGGAAATGCACTCAACTATTTCCACTTTGAAACAAGCTCAGTGGCCACTAAAAAAAGCTTAACAGAGCAAAGCTAAGTGATGGAAACCAGGGGTCTCTTATTTATCCACTCTACTCTGGTATCTGTTTGAAATGTTTTACAATAAAAAGTAACAAAAAATGCACTCACTTTAATCCCAGCACTCAGGAGGCAGAGTCAGGTAGATCGCTCTGAATTCAAGGCCAGGCTGGTCTACATAGTGAGGTTCAGGACAGACAACACTGAATAGGGAGACCCTGTCTCAAATTTAAAAAAAAAAAAAAAAGCATTAGGAGCGGGAGGTGTGGGTCAGCTGGCAGCCTCGGTCGTAGCTCAGTGCTTGCTTTGATTGGGTTAAATATCTGGTTCTATCCCCAGCACATAAACCAGGTGTAACAGAGCACATCTGTAGTCCCAGCACTCAGAGGTAAGAGAAGAAGGACCAAAAGTTCAAGGTTATCCTTGGCAATACAGCAAGTTTGAGGCAGCCTGGGAGATGTGAGATTCTGCCTCAAACTAGCTAAGTCACTAAAAAAGAAAAATAAGTTGTTCTTGTAATAAAGCATAAGTCTTCTTGGGAGAAGTTACTACTACTGCCCCCTAGTGATCATGCTCTGAATGACTTGCCTACCCCTGAATTGGAGGTGTAGCACATTGGTAGACCACGTGCCTAACACACACAAGCCCCTGGGTCAGATCCCAAGTATTGGGGTAGGGAGCAGAGGGGAATCGCTGCCTTTGGATGATCCTCCAATTCATTTTCTAATATAACAACCCAGTGGATCACTGAAACAGCTGTCTGGCACTGAATAGCTTTAGTCCATATGTTTCCTCTGACCAGTGACCAATTTCATATATTAAAACAGGAAACTGGGACTGGCAAGATGCTATATTCAGGGGAAGGCACTTGTTGCCAAGCTTAATGACTCAATTTGATCCTTGGAACCTATACGGTGGCAGGAGAGAACTGATTCCCACAAGTTGTTCTCTGACCATGTGTGCCATGACCCCCCCCACCCAAACACACGTGCGCGTGCACATGCATGCATACACACACACACACACACACACACACACACACTAAATAGAATGCAATTCCTAAAAAACGAAAAGGCAGAAAACAGAGAGAGAAGAGAATGTTACCACTTATTTGAAAATATAACAAACTAGGCACGGTGGTGCACGTCTTTAATCCCAGCGCTCGGGAAACAGGCAGGTAGATCTCTATGAGTTTGAGGCCAGCCTGGTCTATACAACAAGTTCCGGCCCAGCCAGAGCTACATAGAAAGACCCTGTCTCAAAGGGGGGGGGGGGGAGGGGGACGGGATTAAAGAAAGAAAAGAAACTATAAACATGTCACACGCCCGTCCGGGATCCAGACTCACCATGCTGTGAGGAGGAGGATCTCTCCAGCATGGACTTGTAGAGGTTGCGGAAGGACCAGCTTAGGTCCTGAAAGTTGATCTCCGAGTAGGGGAATTTGAAGTCAGGGTTGGTGTAGAGGGGAGCACCCTCTGTGCCTTCCCGGCCTGGAGCCCCGGCTGCCACCGCTCCACCATCCACAGACCCTGGGCCCTGCAAAAACAGGTAAGAAAGGTGATCTAAGCCCCTTCTGAAGCAGTCTAACCTCCAAAGGCCACCAGGCTCTCAGGCCTGTCCTTGTCACTCTCTCCAGCTGGCCAATAAAACAGCATCATCTGCTCTTCCTGTTCTCCTAGGCTTGAGTCTAGCCTCTTCCCTGTCACTCTCCATTTCTTCTCTATCGGCCGAGGGTCCCTCCACATCCTCTGTCCCTGCTAGAGCTCTCCTGGCTCTTGCCTTTCTCACCATTTATCTTCCCGATTTGCTCAAAATTCTGTCACCCTTTGTCTCCCTCTGGCTCCCTCTCCTTCTTTTTGACTGAGCTTCCCTTTCTTGCCTTTCCCTTCTTTCCCAATCTACCTGCCTAGTATCCCACAGGTCCTCAAAATGTAATTGCGAGGTATCGAATCCATTCAACCATCCATCCACTCACCCTGCGACCATCACCTCTGCCTCCTACCTGGCTATAGCTGGCCATGGATGCGGGGCTCTGCAGAGACATCTGAGGATTCCCCTCATGAGGCAGTGAGGCTTCTCCGCTCCCTGGAACACCTCCCCGGGGGCTTTTGCTGGCCTCCTGTTCTGGGGAGTCTTGGGACAGCTGAGAATTGTGAAGGAAGAGAAAGCTATAAGCAGGGGTGAAACACCCACCCAAGACTCATGCTTTCGTCTCCCCTTTGCTGGTGTTCTATAGTCACCAAAGAAACGACTGAAATCCAAGAAGGGTGAAAGGGGTCTCCCAAAGAGGAGAGAACTTACGTCATCATCTGGAGGGTGTCTTCTCTTCCGGGAAATGTCAGGGCAGGTGTCAATTGTCCAATAAGAGCCCTGGAAGGAGAATCCAAACCACAGAGAAGAAAAGCATTACCTATAGAAGCTCCTATGGGAAATGAGTGTTCAGGAAGAGCTTCTTATACTAGTCATGCTGAAAAATGGGGCAGGGCTGGAGACAGAGTGCTTGCCTACATCTTGTCTTGGATACCCCAGTACAGAAAAGAAGAGAGGAGGAAGGAAGAAAAAGCAAGGAAGAGAGAAGGAAAAAAGGAAAAGGAAGGAGAAGAAAGAAAAGAGAACGTGCTGGACATCAAGACAGAATCCCAAGGGAGCTGAGTACTATGAGGTACACTTCTGTCCTCAAAGGTCACTGCGGTCCAAATACTAGCTTCAATGTTCCAAAGGGGCAGAAGAGCGATAGCAATTATGTCAGAGAGCTGGAAATGGCCAGAGAGCCTTTTCCTTTCCCTCTGTCCTGAGGCAAAAGTCCCTTGGGCCTTAACATCCCCTTCTCCCATTGGAAGGTAAAACTTGGAAGACTTTGCATAGAAAAGCTTCCAAAAGGTTAGTAAGCAAGCTGGGCATGTCAGCACACACCTGTAATCCCATCACTCAGGAGTGACTAAGGCAGGTGATGGCAAGTTCAAGGCCAGCCAAGACAACACAGTGAGACCCTGTCTCAAAAAAATAAAAAAAAAAAGTGACTAAGCCAACATTTTACATCTAGGAACAAGTGCCACTCAAAAGAAAGGAGCCTCAAAAAATAAAAGAGTATGGGCATAATGGTGCATGCCTTTGTTGTTGTTTGGTTGGTTTTGGTTTTTTTGAAACAGAGTTTCTCTATGAGTCCTTGGCTGATCCAAAACTCTCTATGTAGACCAGGCTGGCCTCCTACTCACAGACATCTACCTGCCTCTGCCTTGTGAATGCTGGGATTAAAGGTGTGTACCACCACACCTGTTTTGATACACGCCTTTAATCCCACCACTCAAATCTCTGAGTTGGGGGCTACCCCAGTCTACATATTAAGTTCTGGCCAGCCAAGTCTACATAGTGAGAGTCTGTCTCAAAACAGAGAGAGAGAAAGAAAGAGCGAGCACCTCAAAATCAACTCTATCATAAACATTTCTACTTAAAAAAAAAAAAGATTTTATAGTCTTCCTTAGTCACCCATTTTAGTGAGGGCCCAGCAGCTTGGCAACTATGTTCTTCCTTGAGGAAAAACAAAGATGCTTTTAAAAGTAACATGGTTTTCTTTCCTAGGTAATTAGAACAGCCACAGGTCTTTGAATCAACTACTTCATTCCCCTTCCTTCTCCCTTTGATTCCCGAAGCAGTGTCTCACCTTCCCAGGGTCATCCCGAGGTCTGGGCACCTTCCGGAAACACTTGTTAAGAGAAAGGTTGTGTCGAATGGAATTCTGGGGAAGCAAAGAAGCAAGTTAGGTCTGAGCATGGGGCAAACCACACTATATTCCAAAGGGACACAGAAGAACAGACAGTTAAGTTCCAGGGCACATTGTATTGTTGGAGAGAGAGTTATACACAGAAAGCAGAAGGATGAGAAAAGAAAATCATTGAAGTTAACTGGTAACAGCTATAGAGTTGGTGACCAGGTGCTTCTAAAAGTTAACTGCATAGTTTTTCAGCCTTTCTACCAAATTGACAACAGGTATACAAACGCCTCAAGCCAAGGCAGATCTCTGAGTTCGATGGTGATGGTGAGTTTCAGGACAGCCAGAGTTACAGGGTAAGATCCTGCCTCTAAAACCAAACAACAACAAAAATAGACAGACGTGGTGCCTACTCCTGTAAGGCCAGCACTTAGGAGACACAAGCTTGAGAGTGGCCACAAGTTGGAAGCCAGCCAGGTCCACAGTCACAGTGAGTTCTAGGGCAGCCTGTATCAAAAGACCCTCTCTCAAAAAAGAAAGTCAGGAGTGGTGATGCATCCCAGCTCCCAGGAGGAAAGGCATGTGACTCTCTGTGAATTTAAGGCCAGCCTGGTTTACATGGTGAGTTTCAGGAGAGCCAAACATAGTGAAACAAGGGGGATGTTTGCTGATGAGCTGACAAGATGGTTCTTGGGACAAAGTATTTGCCACACAACTCTGGCAACCTAGGCTCGATCCCTGAAACCCACATAGATGGAAGGGAGAGAATCAGCTCTATAACGTTATCCTCTGACCTCCACATGCACATCATAGCGCAGACACACACGATAATGATGATAAATCTTAAGTAGGGGCTGGGCAGCTATTCAATAAAGAGTTTGGCACCCAAGCATGAGGATCTAAGTTCAAATCTCCAGAATCCACATTAACTAGGTGTAGTTAACCTGTTACCCCAGAGATTTTAGGGTTAAATACAAGGTGGAGACTTAAGAATCCCTGGAAGGTCACCTTAGCCAGTCTGTGGCAAAAAGCAGTTGACAATGAGGGACCCAGCCTCAAGCCAGGTAGAAGATGAGGACCACACCCAGGCTGTCCTCCAACCCCCACACCCACAGGTGGTACACATGTACTCACACTTACACACACATCGTAAACGCACACACACACACCAAAACATGGAAACCTCAAAGGGACACACCGAAAATTAACACCTCAAAATCATATCTATGTCATTTCTCAATTTCCTAGGAAAAGAAAAAGAACAATAATTTTATACTGCCTACATACGTTATAACAAGACAACAATCCTGAGAACATGGGCTGGGGAGACGGCTCAGTGAGTGGGGCTCACAAGGCTGAGGACTGAATCGAATCCCCAGGACCCACATAAAGTTCGTTGTTCAGTAATCCCAGGGTTACACGCTGGGAGGCAGAGACAGGACAGTGCCCAGAGGTTCACAGGCCAACTGGGAATTATACACAGCGGCTAAGCAAGGAAGAGACTCTGTCTCAAACAAGGTAGAAGGTAAGGACCAACACCCAAGGTTGTCTTCTGACCGCATGTGCTGTGGCACACAATACTATGTTATCACCTTTATTTTCTCAATAACCCTCAGAATGACCACATCTGGGAAAACAGAAAACTGTCGTACGGAAGTGTTGTGTTGAGAGCTGCAGCCTAGCGGGGACACATTTACCAAGGGAAGACTGATGCTTTCAGCAGCCTCCGTTCATCATCTGGTTTGTAAGGTGATTTGTAGAGTGAAAAAGTGACATTCAACTGGCAAATGAGTTGCTGCTCTGAATGATTACAACAAAGCCTGGCTTGGTGGTGGCGCATGCCTGTCACCCCGAGTATTGGGAGGTCAAGACAGGAGAATCAGTGGTTCAAGGTTAGCTTCAGCTACATCGTGAGTTCCAGGTCAGGCCAGCCTGAGCCACATGAGACACTGTCACAAAAATAAATACATACAAACATCTCTGAGTTTGTTGTTATTTGTTTGTTGGGGTTCTGCTTTCTATTTTAGGGGTGGGTGGGGGGTGGGTACAGGGTCTCACTGTAGAGCCCTGGTTCAACTGGAACTTGTTACGTAGACCAGGCTGGTCTTGAACTCACAGAGATTCATTTGCATATGCTTCCAAAGTGCTGGGATTAAAGGTGTGTGTTACTACATCTGGCTAAAAAAATACAGATAGATATAGTTTAATATTGACCTTCTTTCTTCTCGTCAAAGAGAATTTCTATTATCTCTAACAACCTCGACACTTGCTAAGTGAACCAGCTATTGGTAAGGGACCTGATAATTCTTTTTTTTCCCTTAGCATATCTATAGCATATACATAGTATATGTATAGCATATACATAGTATATGTATAGCATATGCAGTGCTATACAATGTATACAATGTGTCATGGATGCAGTATAGATATACATAGATATACTATCATCAAAAGATGATAGCTGTCTTCAAGGAAGCTATGGAAATCTGAGGAGTTTCCTACTGAAGTAGGAGCCATGCCTTGCCTTGCTCAATGACCTGAACACAGCAAAGTGGCGAGAAAGGCGTGAAATCAAAGAATGCCCTTTTTGAGGAACCAGACAATAAGAGGGTGTGATGACCAACAGCACCCTACCACACCATACCTATACTTAATGGCTTGGCATCACCAGTGCTCCCATGATAAAGCTTATGAAGTAGACAGAAGTTGGGGTAGAAGAGATCCTGCGTTTACATATCCCTGAGACAAGTCAGAGTGAACCAGACCAGTAGAGAAGAAGGTTGCTGAAGGCCAAGCATGAGTCCAGGTCATAGAAGCGGGCCTACCTTCCAACCGATGCCGGCATTCTTGTAGTAGGGGAAGTTATCACAGATCCAGCGGTAAATCTCACTGAGAGTCATCTTCTTGGCTGGGGACGAGTTGATGGCATAGGTGATGAGGGTGGCGTAGCTGTATCGTGGCTTGCCATCTTGGTGGACTGCGGCCTCATCTTTGCTGAGGGTGGCATTAGGATCTGTGGGGGAGCCTGGGGAACACTTTCGGCCACCCCTGGAGGCCCAGCCTGAGAAGCGCTCCCAAGCTTCTCAATAGTAGCTCGGAGAGTCAGCTGGGGCAGCCAGTCTATGGAGGTGAGGCTACTCTCCAGGTCAGAGGCCATCCTACTCCTGGGTTCTGCAGAGAAGAGGACAAGCAGGAAAGAAGACCAGTGAATTTCCTCTGTTTGCCTGGGCAGGAACGACTCTTTCTAACGTATATGGCAAGCAGTTTCTTGTCATTTTAATTCCCACGGGAAAGCCCTCTTCTGAGAAGACCCATAATCCCAAGTGCACGTTCCACCAACCATCCACCAGATGATAGGGGGCTTCTTACCCCACATCTTAAAGGAGACTGTGACCACGGGGCCGCTCCCTTCACGCAGGATCAGATATCAAACCTCACAAAAACCGGAATATTCCCTCAACTCTCCTTATAGCCCCACAACATAATATTTTTAAAATCTATATAGGAATAAGTTTTTAAAAAAAAAAAATCAACCCCACTTAGACAGCAGGTAAAATTAGCCAGTCTATTCTCCAATTACATGACACTTGTATGTTTATATATAGCGTGCACAAGTACATAGCAATAGCGTTTATAAAGACAGTCTGAGCAAACACAAGTGTGCACCAATGAAGCACACATTGACACTCTTAAAGATGTTTCTTCCTAAATACGAGCACTCGGCCTTTTGTCAGCGCATGTATAAGAAGGCATAGTAAGCAATATCCCAAGCACAGATTCTAACACTGAGCTGGGTCTGGGAGCTAGCTACTCCAGAGGCTGAGACAACAGGATCACAAGTTCAAGGCCTGCCTGGGCTACATGGCCTGAGCGATTTAGTGAGACCCTGTCTCAAAATAAGTAGAAAGTGGGGGGCAAGAGATAGTTCAGCAGTTTAGAGCATTTGTTGTTATGGCAGAAGATTTGGGTTCCATTCCCAGCACCCACGTGGTAGCTCACAACCATCTATAAACTCTAATTCCAGGGAATCTGACACCCTCCTTAGGGTGTCACACTCACACGATACACATACATACACACATGCAGGCAAAACACTCATACGCATAAAATAAAAGAAATAACTTTTAAAAAGAAATTTCAAAACAAAAGGGGGGGTTGCATATGTAGCTCAGCGTACAGTAGTTGCCTGAGACCCTGAGTTCAGTCTCCAGCACCACGATGATTATGTAAATAACCAAATGATGACAACCAGCAACAGCAAGATACAATACTGACACGCGTGGCCAGTGGCACACACATACAGATCACAGCATATGCATGGCGTACGTTACCGGCTGAGCACAAAGTCACACAGAAGGAACAGATCCTGAGGTGAGCACACCAGCTGCCCTCACACCTTTAGAGATCCCCCTTGCAGGCTCCTGCCTACAGACACGGGCACCAGGAAGAATTCACCAGCAAGGACCTCCCACCTCCCAGGCCTGTTGGGCTTCACCCAGCCAGGGAGACACCCAGCTGTGTGCACACCGGTAACAATCAGATAGCCCGGCTAAAAATAGCCTCTGTGGGGCTAAGAGCTGGCTCCCCTTCCCCGCCCTCCTCCTCCCTCCTTCCTTCCCAGCCAGGCACGCAGGCTGGCTGCACCTCCATGCAAACTCCTGGAGCTGCGATTCCGCCCACGCCTGATGTTTTGCCGGCCCCATCGCCAACCAAACCGCCTGGGCGCTCGCCACCAGGGGGGGATGTAACTAGTGACATGTTGGTGGAGGAAGGTGAGATATGGGGATAGTATCTGTATTGCAGGGTCTAGAAAGGCTGACAGGAACCTCTAGGTAGCCATTGGGTACTTCCTCGGAGCTCAAGCCAGGAAGCCCCTAAGCAGTTGCGGGCTAACAGGTTTGTGCCTGCACAGAGGCCGGATTCCAGCTAGCATTGCTTGCTCGGTCCCAGCAGGACTGCTCAGCTTGAGCAAAGGCTACCCCTCAGAACTCAGAATGCTGGTAAGAACCCTGTTCTGCGCTTGATATTTCTCTGGATCTATAGCCAAAAGGTGCACAACCAGACCAGACACATGTAAGGACACACAGACTCACACACTTGGCAGGACCAAACTCTGCCTCAAATAGGACCCCTACCCTCTCTTACCCCCAACATACCACAGACCTTTCAGGTTCTCACTCTTTCATGCTAAACTGTAGTTTTGGCATAAGATACTTGCCCTTTCTCCTATGGGTCGGAATTCTCATTCACTCCCCTCCTGACCAGGTCCCACCCTTGAAGTCAACCTGTGCTCACATGTACCTGGCCCAGAGCTCCCAACCAGCAACACACCCAGTCTACAGAGCTGAAGGAACAGCTTCCCTGCCTCAAGAGTCTAGGCAGCAAGAGACCTAACTGCAGCCCAGGAGTTGTTTGAGCAAAGAAAAACGAAGGGGCCATATTTGTAACTAGCACCAACAAAGTCTCCCCATCTAGCCTTGGCTCTCACCACCACCATCCTTTTCATCCTAATATACCACCTTGCCCCAAACCACGGGAACTTGGAAAACAATAGGGACATGCCATCATTCCAGGAAGCCACACACCTCCTAGCCTTTTGCTGTGTCAAAACACCCCAGCCTCTTGGCCTACAGCAGGGAGCTTGGGCAGTGCCCGTTCCATAGCTGGGTTCTCTGAGATCAACAGTGCCATGTCAATAGCAAATTCTCAAGGACCAGGTTCATCACAGAAAGAGATCTGGAAAGATGTGTTACCCTGTTCCCTAGTCAGCCATCTACTGCCTTCCTCCAACTGTGTGTGTGTGTGTGTGTGTGTGTGTGTGTGTGTGTGTGTGTGTTGAGTCTGTGTTGTCCACACTGGTCTCAAACTCCTAGGCTCAAGCAATCCTCCTGCATCAGCTTCCCAAATAGCTGGGTTTATAGGCATTAGTCCCTAATGCCTATTATCTCCTGCTAAAGAGCCCCAGGAAATCTCATCTTTAGAGCCCAGAAAACTTCAGCTATTTCCTCTGGGATGCTCTGCACCCTAACCTGGAGCATGAGTCTGGATCTGAAGTGCTTAGACGCCTTACAGAATCCATTTGACACATGCCAACTACCAGGAATTCCTGAAAGAGAAACACTCCTGCCTCTTGCAAGCTGTCCTGTGCCCTTCCCTCCTCTGCCCCATACAGTAGGACATTGAGGTTAGAACTAACCTTTCCCCACTACCCTCCCAGGCAGTCCTCCAAATGCAAACCTCAGCGCTCAGAATACATTCCAGCCTGGCCTTCCTGGTCTCCCAGGCTCTGCTCCTCAGCAGGCCCACTTCCTTACCCCCTCACTTCCCCATTCGTGAAGGGCAGTGGAGATTGACCGAGCTTCCTCTGTCCTATTCCCAACCCCAACACTGACTCACTAAGTGCCCCCAGCCATCCCTTGCTGCCTTATGAAGTCTTGATGCCTCAGTTTCCCCCTCCAGGAAAAGAGATGAAGTCATAGCCCCCACCAAGGCTTCATCCCTGTAGGGAATGAAGTTAATGAGCTCGTAGCTGCCACACATTCCACACTCCCCAAAATAATGGCACAAGGCTAATGTCCAGGGCTATTATTAGAAAAGCAAACAAGAGGTAGTTCCATTTCTCAGGCCAGCCAACCTAGTTACCCAGACCTCTCTCTCCAGGTGGGCCTCATGCCACTGGGCTTGGGCAGAACCACGGCTACATTCTTCTCCTCCCGCTGGAAGACTGAAAGGAAATGCGCACAGAATCTGGGAAAGGCAGCCAAAGGGCAGACGCCATCACATCCATGGGACAGCTAACGAAGACGACAGTGCTGGGGGGAAGGCAGAACCCGAAACAACGCCAAACTGTTAAGTCTTCTTGGGGAATGAATGGCCAATGGGATAGGACCTGTGAGGTCCACAAGAACCTGCACTGTTTGCTGGCCCATTTTACCCAAACAGCTAGTAACTGTTCTCCAGGTGGTACCCAAGTCAGGTATCCAGGAGCGATAACTTCCTGAGCTGTACGTAATGGCAAAACCAATAGGGCAGTGGTGGAGCGCATCACATGATCAGTCAGGCTGCCTGGGTTTCAACCCCAGCCCCAAGAGACGAGTCATCTAACGTCTCTGCATCTTAATTTCTATCTCTGTAAAATAAAATAAAAAATTCCAAACAGTTAGGGATGGTGGTGACTCAAGCTTGTACTCCTGGCACTCTGGGAGGTTGAAGCAGGAGGACTGCCGTGAGTTTGAGCCAGCCTGCGTTGCCTAGTAAGCTCAGGGCCAGCCACAGCTACACACTGAGACACGGTCAAACACTGACTGTGCTTCCACGAGTCCTGAGTTCAGTTTCCAACACCCACATGGTGGCTTACAAACCATCTGTAACTCATGCCCTTCTCTGGTGTGCAAAGAAAATGCTCATAGACATAAAATACATAATAAATAAATCTTTGGGGAAAAAAAAAAAAAAAGAACGTCAAACATTACAGCAAATCACAGAGCCAGCACCAGGAGCATCAAACGTGCAATGGCCGTATTGCAAAGTATGTAGGAAGTCAGTGGCCGTCAGGACGTCAGGATTTCAAACATTTCCTTTGAGATTCATATCAGCCCAGAACGGATTAATGTAAGATCAGGAAACCTCCAAGGATGAAGGAATGGGGGAAATACCATCACTTGTCTTTCAAGGGGTTTTAGGTGCAGTCATAAGACAGAGTCTGGAAAACAGTAACTCGGATTCACAGTTAACCCAACCAGTCCCACACTGACTCTGCAGCTTGCCCCAACAGAGCCAGCTGAATGAGTGGTCTGCCTGGTGTGACTACGGGGCAGTTCACACCGCACCAATCAGAAGTAGCCCTCAGGGCTACAACATCAGGGCCTGAAAGAACCAGGCCACTGCTACACCAGAGACATCTCTCTTTCAAAAGTGGAAGAGGCAGTTCTAGACATGGAAATCACAGATCCTTATCTTTTTTAAGACTGGTGGAATCCATGAAGACACTCTCCTACCTTTCTCAGCCCAACCTGAGAAAGGGCTGCCCTGCTGGTTGGGAGGATTGCCAAGAGGGGACCATGAGAATCCCCACTGGTCGGGGAGGGGGAGTCCTTGAGCTTTTCTCTCAACTGGTCATCTGCACCCTCATCTCTTCCAGGTCCTGGCAGAGGGTCACCTGCTTCTACAGGCCTGCCAGAAATGAGTCTAAGGAATCAGAGCACAGTCTGAGAAACACCAATGTACCTTCTCTGTGTGCATGCTCAAAACACAGACACCAAGTCGCATTCATTTCCATTGAGAATCGTGTACATCATTCTACAGCACAGCCATTGAACCTGTGGTCTTCAGCCCTGTTACACACACCACCACTACAGATACCTTCCAGGATCAAGTGGACAGAGACTCGGGCAATCTGCCCACAGCACATACAGGAAGGCAGACACTGAAAACCCAAAGGGAGGAGGCCCTATACAGAAGATGAGGCATGGTCCAATGACCAGACAGGAGAGCAGGCTTCCAGCTAGTGACCTCGGGTGAAAAATCAGAGCTCTGCTACAGACACAGCCCAGGTTTAACCAAGAAGTTTTCTTGGCACCTTTTCTCCTGCTTCACTAAAGATTCTGAATTTTGATAATTCCCTAAGGTAGGAGAAAATTTTCGACACAAGGTTCCTGGGACCCAGAACTAACCAAGAGAACAGGACTGGAGGTTGGGAGACCAGGAGATGTTTTCCTGGAAGGATGCTCTTAAAAACTCCTCAGCGGTCAGACCTTCCTGGTGGTTCAAATCATGCAGATGGAAGTGTGGAAGGAAGCTAAGAAGCACCCTCCTCTCTCCTAGCTCCAATCTGATTGTTTCGGAGGAACTGTCAGTGACATATGAGGGCCTGAGACATGTCAGGACACATGTGGAAGACTGAGGCAGGTCAGTATCTAGGAAGACTTAAGCCCACCGGTGTCCACTACCCTAGACAGTTTCTTCTTCGCACCCCAGGGCATGTGGATTCACATTTCCCTTTGGATTTTATAAGAGAGACAGATATCCAGCCTGAAGCAGGGATGTCAGAAGGGCCTCCTGGAATCCAAGATAGCATGGGTGGGGACAGATTGCCAGTCAGGCAAGCAGTCATTTTAAAAGACTGGAAGGAAGATCTCCATTGGACATTAGGCATGCCCTAGACAAGACAAGGCACGAGATACCCCCATGACTTTTCTGCAGGTCCACTCACCAGAGGACAAGCCCCAAAGATGGAGAGTGCTGTGGGATTCTGGCTGTGCTGTGTCCTGTGTTACTAACAATATCCACGGCATCCTGAAAACGCACCTGTTGTCTGTTCTCAGTACAGAGCATCCACTTCTCTAGGGACTGCAAATGACCCATCCCTTTCGTCTCCAAAATCTAAAATATCCATTTCTCAGTCTCTGCAGCAACATGTGTGTTGCAGCTCAGAAGATTCGTCAGAAGACATTGCCCAGGAGAGACTGGGTTATCACTGTACCTTCCCCAGAAATGAACCCCAAGATCCACCATTTCAGCTCCCCATACCTACTGGTTGCCTAAAGGCCACAGAGCAAAGAAGAAAGAAAGCACTAACCTGTCTCCAAGGTTCCCCCAGCCACTGGAGGAAACCACCTGGTACAGAAGTTTGAGGTTGCAGGGATTCCCCTCTTTAGAGGCAGGTGACAGGTCTCATCCTCAGCGACTCTTCAGTGGGTGGAGCCTCCCAAGCTTGAGGGGGGAACTGAGTCCCCCCTGAGGAAGAGGAGCTAAAGGAGGAGGCGGAGGGGGAGAGGAGGGACCTACCTGGGGAAGGTGGCACACCCCCCCCACACCCTGCCAGCTACCCTAGGGAGGAGGGGAGGAGCCTCTTCCAACCAGGAGTTGTCTCCTCCCCTTTGGGGGAATCCCCCTTCCCCCCAAACTGGCTCTTTCAGGGTCTGAGGGCTCTGTCTGCTGGAGATCTGAGCGGAGGGCCTCTGCCCGGGTCCACTGTCTAGGTGCACAGAAGTTGAGGGGGGAGGTCTTCCACTCTCTGGCAAACTGGCACCGATTCCTGAAGGCTCCCCGGAGGGTCCTGGCTTGCTCGTGTCAGGACGCCTCTCTGCGGTGAGTACTGGGTGGGATGCGGGGTGCCTACTCCACAGGCAGGGCTCCCTTTCTCTCCGCCTCAAAGTCCCGAACTGTCTGGAGTGCGTTGAGGAGCGAGGGCGGTCCCGCTCCGAGTCCTTCAGGTCCCACTACCCTTCCCGACTTCTGGGGGTCTCCTCCAGAGCCAGCGTGGGAGGGACAGCCGCGAGCCCTGCGGCGATCTCTTCTGGCTGTCCCGGGAGTGGGGAGGGTCCTCCCGCCCACGGGAGAGGGATCAGGTCCCGGCGCCCGGTGCCCCGAGGGTGGGGTCCTCTCACTCCCGCTCGCGCGCGGCCGGCCTGGGCAGCGGGGTCCCGGAGGCCGCGATCCCGGTTCCCGTCGCCCGCTGCCGGGAGGCAGCGCCTCCCCAGCCGCGTCCCCTGTCCGCGCTTCCCCGCGCGTGGGGCTCCCCGCGCTGCCACCTCTGAGGATCCGGCCGGTCGGGGCTCCCGGGAGCCGGCAGGCGGACGGAGCGCGTCGGGGCTCGGCTCAGGCTCGGCTCGGCTCCGCTGCAGGCCCCGGCTCCTCCCCGGCCTCGGCGCCGCGCTCCGCGCCCCTCCCCCTCCCGCCGCCGCGGCCGCCGCCTCCCGGCGCGGGTTAAGGAGGAGCGCGGAGCCCCGCAGCCGGTGGGTCGCCGGCCCTCCGCTCCCCGGGCATCGGCGGTGCCAGCGTTCACGCTAACTGCGGCGCAGACCTCTCATTGTGCTGTGGTCTCCGCCTACGTGAGCATCCCCAGTTTTCTCAGAAACGTATTTGATGACTTCCTTTCTCCTCCAGACAGCTTATAAAGGGTTATGGAGACTGGCGTGAAGTTAAAGTTTGCTCTTATCCTGGAGGTCAGTGAATGCTTCTTGGGTCAGTGGATGTTATAACAAGCTGGATGAGTTTGTTACAGAGAAGTAAACATCGGGAGATGGGAATCTTGTGTCAGTTCCGGTTCTGCAAACTTGTGCAAGGCCCTTGTTTCTGGAGTCGTAGGCACCGAAGGGGAGACTTGGATGCTCTGACCTGCCTACTAATATGGATGTCGCAGTCACCAAAGGAAATGATTTGTGTGGCGATGCTTTTTAAAACCGTACAGTATACAAAGGCTGGAAAATATGACTACTCATTTCCCTTGACATGCCTATAAAATATCAGTTTTGGCCTTTGTGATACAATCAAATGGCAGTCCTATAAAACCCTGAGTGCCACAGGGAGATTGAATGTTCTCTGGGCACATCCCTCTACTCCTTACAGAATAATCTGCATCCCAGGACAGGAAATACCACCCGGGTAGCCCACCTCCACTTCCCCTCCAGTCATGCTATTCCAGGACTAACTCACATCTTTCACCCTCAGGCTCACTTTTCTCCAATTGTGTTCTTATATAAAACGATAAGGAAAAAAAAGCTCATTTGATACTTGAATTGCTCAAGAAAGATTACAGTTTGGTAGCAGATTACAGCTTTAGATAGCAATGTCATTTGTCTTCTGGCTAAATATATGCTGCTGCAATTTACTTAAGTTCTATGTACATATAATTACATTCCACATACAATGTGCAGGCACTCAGCCTTCACACTTTCCATGTGCTATCACGTTTGATGATCCTAGCAAGTCCGTGCAGCACTGTCATTATATTGTCTGTGTCTGAGTTCACATTATTCACACCATTACATAATTGGTTCTATTATTTTAAGCCGGGTGTTGAATCCAAATGGCCTCAGAACCGGGTCCTAAACCTCTAGTGTATCATTGGCTTGGACATGGGAAACAAGTTATTCTTAAATTGGCAGGCAGTGAAGTCCCACAAAGCTGATTCCCTCCCACACTTCCAATGTCCAGGTGCATTTCCTCCAGCATGGTGGCGCCCACCTGCGATCACCGAGAGGATTTTGAGTTCAAGGCCAGCTAGACTACATTACAAGACCCTGTCTTTAAAAAGGAAAAAGGGGATTAGTATTACAGCCCAGTCGGTAGAGTGCTTGCATTGCACATGAGGTCCTGGGTTCCGCCCCTACCACCACCGAAGTATAAACCCTATAGTACCTATAGTCCCAACTCTGGGGAGGAAGAACCAGGAAGATCAGGAGTTCAAGGCAAGCCTACACTAGATAATGAGTTGGGGGAAGAGGAGTTATTGTAAGTCAGGTCTCATGTAGCCCAGACTGGCCTCGAACTCACTATGTAGCAAAGGATGACTTCAAACTTCTGATCTTGGACTGAAGACTTGGCTCAGCAGTTAAGAGCACTTATTCTTCCAGAGGACCCAACACCCACATGGGCGCTCACAACCATCTGTAACTCCAGTGCCAGGGGATCCGATACCATCTGCTGACCTCCACAGGTATGGGGCACAAACATGGTGCATGTACATACATTCAGGCAAAACACTCATACACTTAAAAAAAAATAATAATAAAATAAATAAATCAAAAAAGGTTTAAATTTCTGATCCTCCTGTCTCCCTGTTCCCAAGCGCTGGGATTAGAGGCGTGTGTGTACAGTTGTTCTGGTGGTGGTAGTTTTTGTTTCATTTTGTTTCAAGATAACGCTTATCTTTTTAATTTTTAAATTATGTATCTGTACAGAGGGTGCAGGTGATCTGGGAGGGCAGAAGAGCGTATGGGATCCCCTGGAGCCGGAGCTACAGGTGGTCGTGAGCGCCTGATGGTGAGTGCTGGGCACCACACTGGGCTCTCACCTGCTGAGCATCTCCCAGCCCCCAGGTCCTGTTTTATGCAGCACTCAGGCTGAGACCGATCAAGAGAGCTAGACATAATGGCCCGCATCTGTAATCCCCAGCACTTCTGAGGCTGAGGCAGTAGGATTGCCATAAAGGCTAGCCCAAGCTACATAATGAATTCCAGACCCAGCCTAGGCTTCAGAGTCAGAACACTGTCTGAAAAAAAAAAGAAAAAAGAAAGGAAAAAAAAAGCTATGCTTCTTCCTACTTTGAGGCTTTGGTTTTTTGATACACATATAATACATCTGCAAATCTTTCTGGGTCTGGTTTGTTTGGGATGGTTTGTTTAATTTTTGAATACTTTCTGGTGTTTCTGGTATATGACATTTGCGGGGCAGAAGTCAGAGGTAGAAGTAATATAAAATGGAAAGGCTAGGGTCTAGAGACATGGTTGAAAGCGCATACCACTCTTACAGAGGACCAGAGCTGGGTTCCCAGCATCCATGTCCCGAGCTCACAACTTCCTGTAACTCAGGAAGGACCCGGCATGTCTGAGGGCACAGGCACTCATGTGTAAGATACACACACATGTACAAAATTGAAATTTTAAATAAAAATCCCTTTTTTAAGATGGAAAAACTAAAGATTAGAATCTCTTTCCCTAAAAATTTGGGAAAATAAAAAGCTCAAGATTTGTTTCATATACACAAGCTATTGGCTGTAACATTTTTATAGAAGCAAACTAAGGATCCAAAATAAGGCAAGTATAAAATAACTTATAGAATACCTACATAATAGAATATTATTTGGCATTCACAAGTGTAATTTTATTTAATTCTATGTACGCCCAAATAGACCCTTCTAAAAATAAAGAGTAATTATATTTAACTCTGGGAGTGAATGACTAAGTTGTTTTTATTTTTATATATCATTTAGTCCATGGAGGGTCACCTGACTCTGCCTCCCAGGTGCTGGGCCGAAAGGCCTGTACCACCACGTCTGGCTATCTCATCATTTAAATACTTTGCAATCATTTTTATATATCTGTATTTGAATAAAAAAATGACATTTCAGAAGCTAGAGAGATGGCTCGGTAGTTAAGAGCGTTTCTCTTACAGAAGACCTGGGTTCGGTTCCAAGCACTCTCTGTAACCCCAGTTCCAGGGAACCCAACACCTCTTCTTCTCTCCTCATGCTCCTTCCTGCTCACGGTGCAAATGCATCACTCAAGCAGGCACATACACACATAAAAATGCTTTTAAATAAAATTACATTATAATAGTTCCTCTAATTGGATAAAATAGATGCTTCTCAAGAATCTGTGTCTAAACAAAGATGACATCAGTAGATATGCTAATGTGAGGCCTCAACCCTAGACAAAGAACTCTAAGCAATTAAGGAATGCTGAGAGCAGGCGATATGGCCTTCCCCAGGAAAGAGCTCACCAATACCAAATGGTCAACATACATACGAGTAACAATATATAGGCCGAGCAGGTTGTATTTAGGAATATATGTATATGAAATATGTATCAACAAAGAAGAAGAGGACATACATTTGAAAGAGGTGGGGGAGGGGGTTGCACTTGGGAGACTTAGAAGGGAAGAACGGGAAGGGAAAAAATGATGTAACTAAATCATCTCAAAACATGTTTAATATGTGTGATATTTGTGTGTATATGCACATGGATGGAAATATGCTAAATAACTAAAGGTTATTTTAATAGTTCTCAGTTTTTGCCGTATCTATAATTAGTGTTTATATTGGTTTTGCTTATATAACTGCTTGTAGTTTTGGGGGCCAGTGAGATGGCTCAACAATTAAAGGCACTTGCCGATAAAATGTTGGCCAGAGTTGATTTCTGGAGCCCTTATGGTAGAAGAGAACCACCTCGCACAGACTGTCCTCTGACCACACACAGACTGAGGCATATGCATTGGTACACATACCCACTAAATAAATAAATGTAAGGAGAAGGGGGAAAAAGTAAGCCTAGCTTAGTTTTGTTTTGCCCTAAAACAGGAGGAGAAACTTATACTCATTCTTCCTGTATTTTCTAGTAAGGAAGATGTTGGTTAAAACAATAAATCAAGGGCCTTTGAGTTGGCCCAAAGGTAAAGGCATTTGCCATGCAAGCCTGGTGACCTAAATTTGATCCCTGGAAAGAGAACCAACTTCACAATTGTCCTCAGACCTCCACACCTGTGGCACCAGTGCCCCTCAACACACAATAATAAAAAAAATTTTGATTAAATTGTGTCCGGTGATGGTGGTGGTGCATGACTTTAATCCCAGCAGATACAGGGGGATCTCTGCGTTTAAGGCTAGCCTGGTCTACAGAGTGAGTTCCAGGAAAGCCAGAACTACACAGGGGAACACTCTCTCCAAACAGGATCCGTCGTCTCTATAAGATTTATTTTTAGCTTTTGTTATGTGTATAACATGGTCTGTGCACTTGTGACTGCAGGTGCTCCCAGCGTCCAGAAGAGAGCGTTCGATCCCCTGGAGCTAGAGTTACTGGTGGTTGGGAGCCTGCTTGGACACTCTGAAGCAAACCTAGGTCCTCTGGAAATCACAGAGCCATCTCTCCAGGCCCTGCAATTCTTCATAACTAATTGACATGTCACAGACACATTTTAGAAGCTTTTTTTTTATTTTTGAAAAGGGGTTTCATCTAGCCTAAACTGGCCTTGAACTTATTATAGAGGATGACTTTGAATTCCTGATCAAATTGTCGGTTTTTTTTAAGATCAGTGTATTGCATGGAACATAATAAATAGGTTTATGGACTCAAACATCAGCTTTGAAACTTTGAGAATTTAGGTAAATTGCTGCTTTTATAACTGCTTCGTGACTCAGTTTCCTCATCAGAAATATATGGATAAGAATATTTCATAGTTCTCAGAAGGCTGGCATAACTTCATATATGTAATACCCTTAGAAAAGAGGAGTGGGCTAGAGAGCAAAGGGGGCTTAAGAGACTCATCAGCCAATCGTAATAATATGGACCAAGAGACATGTTCAACAGTGACTTGGTATTATCAAGAATTCAAATTTGTTTTTGAGTTTCACTGTGTAGCCCTGTCTGGCCTTGAACTCACAGCTGTCTGCCTACCTCTTCCTCCCAAATGCAGTCAGTAGAGAGACATGTGCCACTGTACACCATTTATCAAGATTTCTTACATTTCAGTTGTGTTAAGGGAGCCAGGCATGATAGCACATACTTGTAACCCCAGCACTCATACAGGCAGGAGGACTGGGACTTTAAGATTATCCTCAGCTATATAGATAGTAAATTTAAGGCTAGCCTGTCTCAAAAAAATGAAACAAAACAAAAACCTACATAAATAACTATCTGTGGAGCTGGAGAGATGGCTCGGTGATTAAGAGTACATGCCTTTTCAGAGGACCTGCAGTCCATTCCTAGTTACTCACGTTGGACAACTGATAAGCACCTTTTGTCTAGCTCCAGGGGATCTGACCCCTCTGGCCTCTGTGGACGCCTGCACTCACATGCATGTATCCGCACACAAACACACATGCATACACATAATTTAAAATAAAATAGGTCTTAAAAATAAAGTGGTGTATTAATGGATTTTTATTTTTAAAGGATTTTTTAAAAATATGTATTGGAGTACTTAAGCATGAAATGCTGCAGATTTGTCTCAAAATAATCACGTGATCAAAGAGAAAAGTATAGATGATAAAATATTGACCAAATATTGCTTGTTACAACATTTTGAAATACATATTATTCTCAGGCTGGAGAGATGGTTAGGAGTGAGCACTGCTCTTGCAGAGGACCCAAATTGGGTTCTCCGCACGCAAGTCTAGCCTCTCACAACCACCTCTAACTCCAGCTTCGGGAGATCTTCTGCATGCGGAGGGCCCATGCATTAACTCATGTACTTACCCCTGTCATGTGCATACATATATACAAGATTTTAAAAATAAAGTTAGGGCTGGAGACATGGCTCAGCGATTAAGAGCATTCGCAGAGGACCCCAGTTAGTTTCCAGCACTGATGTCCATAGGCTCACAACCGCTCCGGGCTCCAGGGGACTTAACTCCCTCTTCTGACCTCTGCTGGCTCCTGCATGCATGTAATGCGAATACATACATGTACACAATAAATAAATATTAATAAAAATAAATTTTTAAGATGTGATTCTTCTTTCGCGTTTGAAATTTTTACAACCAAGCTTTAAAAAAAACTGCAAAAAATGCTGAACATACGGTGTTTACTATTATGTTTTGTGTATGTACTGTTGCCTAATATCTACACCTTTCATTTACATTTCACCTTTTAATAAACCAAATCTAGAAAGTAGCAGATACTCATCCATTTTACAAAGGCCTTGAGATATTACCACCTCCACTCTTAAGCTCCTCTCGGGACCCTTGGTCAACCACAAGGGATAGCCTGCAGCCACTAGACTCCAGGCTCCTTCCTTTAGTGACTATCATCCGTGGGGAGAGATTAAACCAACATACAATTTATTCATCTGTATGTTCATTAGGCAAAACTTGAGCTCCTTATTTGCATTATCAGAAAGAAAAAAATGCCACTGAAAGTTCCTGAACTGAAGAACACAAGTGACTGAATCATTAAAGTTCTCTGCGTAGTTCACGTCTCCCTAACATGACATTTTTCTTTTTCGGTTTATACATTCATTTCCTATCCTAGTTAAATTCCATAAACTATGTGGAGAACAGAGGCTCGCAGTGGGGACCTGAGCAAGCCAGGGCAGCGAGGTTAGAGGCGTGAACCACACAGTCAGGGAGGCCCAGGCACCGATCTGTTCCACCTTAAGAGGCGCCAGCCTCTTCCCCGCTCCGAGCCAGCTCTCGGCTCCGCCCACCCCGGTGTCAGCCGGGCCGGGAAAGCCAGGGAGAGGGAGGAGAGGAGCGGCGAGTGGAAAGATCCGCGCCCCCGGCTGCGGGCCGCACGTCCCGGGCTGGGAGCGGAGCGTGGGCTCGGGGATGGGCCCGTGGGGATGAGCCACTGCAAGGCAGGCTGGGATGGGGACCGTGGGGCCATCCCCGGTGGGCGCCAGGGAACCGAACTGATCCGAGGCAGACCCGGAGGCGGGGAGCACAGACTGTAGAAAGTTGTGACTTCCCTGGTCCCGGGTGTGCACCGCGTCGAGGCATTTCCAAAAGAGGGGGCGAGAAGCCCGTGCCTCCTCTTCGTCGTGATTGGTGGGGTCGAGGATGGGCTGGGCCCCGGGGTGCTGGGAGATTGGCCACGAGGGTAGTCCATCACAGGATGACGCAGGTGTAGGGTGGCCATTTGGGGGAGGAAGTGGAGATTATTTTGGTACCTCCTCCCCCGGCTACTGATTGGTGGGGGTTTGCAGTGATGTAAAACAGCGTCAAAATGTTCACTGAAGGTGCGGGCCTATTGGCGGGCTCTCCGGGAGGAATTCTAGGGTGGACTGTGAAGAGCCGGCCGACGCTTTTTTTTGTAAGAGAAAGACCAAATGAGTTGACACCCGGAAATGAGTTAGGAAGGGAGCTCAGGGAAAGCGGGGAAACCCGCGCACCTTCTCTGCCCTCACACAAGGTCATTTCCTGCATGCGATCGATAGTTTCCTGTTTACTCGCTTCTCCGAAGGGAGTGTGTTCTCTGGCTTCCTGGAATATTCCTAATAGACTCTTAACTTATGAAAGCCCAGGCTTGCCTTTTACGGCACCAACGGGAATGAATGAGATGGAGAAGAGGAAAAGCATGAGATTTATCTCTGTGTGTAGAGAAAGATAACAAAAATATCGTGGGGCTGCAGGTAGAGCGCGAGCAGGCAGGAAGGCATCCCCAACAGAACTGGGCCTGGTGGCCGTACCTGTGATCCCAGCGCTCGGGGGTGGTGGAAGCAGGTTTAGAATTTCAGAGTCATCCTGAACTAAATTTGATGGATGAAAATGAAAAAAAACAAACTGGAAATAACGTGGTGTGGTGACGCACGCCCTTGATCCTGGCGCTTGGGAGACAGACAAGTGAATCTCTCTGCATGTGAGGCTAGCTCGGCCTACATTATGAGTTCCAGGACAACCAGAGCTACAAAGTGAGCCGCAAAGGAGAGAGAAAAGGAAAAAAAAAAAAAGATTGGTCTCGGGGGAAAAAAGGGGTTACTCGAAAGCCTTTGTGCATAGGCGCTGCGTTTTATTTTCCCGTGTCCAGGGACAGGCAGTGAGGACACAGTAGACCACCTGCTGACAAGTGAGAAAACAAAGTATGAGGGGAAAATAAATACTGTTTTTAAAGGTGTCTTTGCCTATTTTATGACCATGTATTTATTTATTTATTTATTTATTTATTTATTTATTTATTTATTTATTTATTTATTTATTCTCACTTAACCACCTGAGTTAATTCAGCCATAACTTCAGAAATGGGTCTCCTTCCCAAGCTGCCTTGGGAAGCTCTCTACCCAGGAAAATGATTGTTTTTGTGGAGACAGTATAATGTAACCCACTGGTCTGATCTCACTGTGAAGGGTGTAGTCAAGGACGACCTTCATCCTTGAGCTTCACCTCCCACAGGCCGGTACCACTATGCCTGGTTTATGAGGTGCTGTGGACTATACTGAAGACTTCAAGCTTGCTAAGCAAGTACTTTACCTATGCAATCTCTACTTGTTTGGGGTTTTGGTTTTACTTATATCCAGAGGCCTTTAAATTTTAAAGGAAGATTGCCCCTCAAGCTACTCCCCTGAAAAAATGGGAGTCACAATGTTATGAAAAAGCTGTCCTCAACAGCCAGTAAATGAAAAATAAACACGTCTAACCTACAACCTGAGTTAGGATAGAAGCCAGGAAGAATTTACTATTTGAGAATATTGAGAAAAGTACCCATGCTGCGTTAATATGGAATCATTTGCCTCCCCACACAAATGTCCACTTTCTCCCCCATCTGGTTCATGGTTTTCTTAAAGCTATATTTCAGGCATGCTTTAACACTACCTAAAACTGCACTGTTCAAAATAGAACTAGAGGTGTAGCTCAGTGGGACAGTGCTTGGCTAACCTGGGTAAGGGCCAGACAGTCCCCAGCACCACAAACTGGTAGTAATAATGAAGTAAAATCCTGCATGTCATGGATCCATGCTTCATTATGTCTCCCAACACAGGACCCTGCAAGGGCTGTTGGTCAAGAATCTACAAATGACCACTTTCTATTTATCTAAAGGGACCCCATATTTGCATGAGTCTTCTAGAATCTCCTAGGCCCAGGTGTTTTCAAGACTGTATACTGGGACTCAGGGAGATAACTCAGTAAAGTGCTTGCCTCGAAAACATGAGGTCTGAGTTTGATACCCAGAACCCACATTAAAAACTAGGCAAGATGGTGAATGTTTTCGATCCTGGGAGGCAAAGGAAGGGGAATCCCTGCCACTCAATGGCCAGCCAATCTAGCCTAATCAGTGAGTTTACAGCAAGGAGACCACATTTCAAAGGCGGTGAGGTGGAGGGCATTTCTGAGGATGATACCCAAGGGTGTTTTCTATTATACAGACACACGCATACATACACACACATGCTTGTGCACCTGTGCACACAAGAGCACCCTCACAAACAAGTATACATGCATTACATACATACACACATGTATGTGTGTTACAAAACAATAAGAGTATATATCATACTTCTCTTTAGCATCATTATGAAAGTAGTTTAGAGCATGGTTTGTCATTTGTAATAGCAAAACTATCATGGAAAAATGATTATAAGACTATAATGTTTACAAGCACATGTTTATATCAAAAGGGGACAAAGATGTTGGATTTTTCAAGAATTTTAAGAAAATTTTTTAAAGAAATGTGTACTTTATTCCTAGTGATGTTAAATAAGCCACATAAAAACAAAAGCTTCTTTTTGATTAATGATAAATAAACTTAGTACGATCACTTTTCCTTTTATTATAAGCCAATGTAGAAATTTTTGGAAATGTCAAAGAACAGAAAAATTAGCAATCCAGAACCAAGAACCAAGTGTAAGAGGATTGTTCCTAATCACAAATCCAGGTCTGCCGACATGGAACTGTTTTCATCTCCTTGTGAAACTGGGATGCTAGACCCAGGGTCTAGGGCATGCTAGACAAAAATTCTGCCACTGAGCTGCACCCCTAACCCAGAGATAGTATCTCAATTGATAAGAACATGAGTTCTTGGGCTGCGGAGAGAGCTCACTGGCTAAGAACACTGGTTGCTCTTCCAAAAGACCCAGATTCAGTGTCAAACACCCACATAGCAATTTACAACTGTCTGTAACTCTAGTTTCAGAGGATTTGACACTCTCTCCTGTCCTGTGTGAACACTGCATGCATGTGGTACACATACATGCAGGCAAAACAGCCATACACATAAAATAAAAATAAATAAAATTTCAAAAAGAAGAACAGGAGTTCTTGAGTCAGATAGATAGAACCTAGGACTCAAGGAAATCCTTGGTCCCCTGTAGCCTAGCTCCCTCTTCTTCTGAAATAATAGTAATCACTAATTTCTTTTATATCTGGAAACCCAAAATTCAGCTATAAGACCTCAAAAGCCTACGAATGAAAGTAACACTGCAAAAAGAAAAAAAAGGTGGTGCACGCCTTTAATCCCAGCACTCAGGAGGCAGAGGCAGGCAGATCTCTATGAGTTCAAGGCCAGCCTGGTCTACAGAGTGAGTTCCAGGACAGCCAGGGCTACACAGAGAAACCCTGTCTCAAAAAAGCAAACATCACTGCATTGGGTGTTTCTGGGGAGATGTGTGAGGGAGCTTGGTAGAAGTGTAGAAGAGACCGTGTACTTACAACTGCTTGGCTGTGTGTTACATTGGCAGAGTAGGCTGCAGTGAACAGAAAGGGCCTTATGTAGAAAAGGTTTTAATACAGGGACTTAAGTTCTTACAAAATTGTCGGAAATGCCACAGCATCTTAGAAATGGCTCCAAGAATTCAGCTACTAAAGTCATGTTCCAGGGAAACTTTGAATGGTAAGGAATCAGCATAGTATTGCTGACATGGATGAACCCACTACGCTATGCTGTGATCCAGGAATCAGAAAGCTACTATTGTTGCTAACACAGCCTTGACAGCCAGCTATGCCCAAGAAGTAATAGTGATTAGGTCCTTGAATGCCACACAAAAGCCAGCACTGTTCCATGACTGCGCTGGCTAGCCACGGGTGCCTTATTTTACCTTCCATGTCTGTTAAATATGCCAACTATCAGCAGATCATAATTTGTAATAAAATCCAAGCTGTCATTATCACTTCCCCCATATAATTCCAGTAAATCAGTGTTGACATTAATTGGCACCTACTTTGTGCCACACAGTATGAGATGCTTCAACAGCTGGAAGCCGCATCATGCTCCATCCCTGCTACCAAGACCAACGGACCCAGGTTGCCCAAGACTACTCTGTACTTGGCAATGAACAGCCACTCCTCGGTTTTAGAGAAATTGAGACACTACATCACCGTACCTCCTGCCTACAGGAACCATATGAGAGCTCAGCGTGATGGCACACACCCTCTTCTTAGGAAGTAGAGGCAAGGGTGATGTAAAACTCCTGATCTTCCTGCCTCTGCCTCAAGAGTGCTGGGATCATAGGCACGTGCCACCACAGCTGGCCGTTAGGTTCTTTTCTGTCCCGGAAATTCTGCCTGACAGCATTCACTTTTCCCTGACTTCCTTTCAGGTAAAGTATTCTGAACTTTCACTGACAGTTAACCATGTCATAGGCTGGAGAGGTGGTTTGAAGGCTAAGTGCACTTACTGCTCCTGAAGGGGACCCTGATTCTGATCTCAGCACCCACAGGACTCCTGTAGCTCCAGCTCCAGGGGATCCAGTGCTCTCTTCCGACTTCCTCGGGCATCTTCACGCGTGAGGTGCGCATAAGTGCACGCAGACGCACACGTGTACACATACACATAAATATGTATTTTAATTAGCCATAGCAAAGACTGTCCCAAGCAATGATTTTTATATCTAGATCACCTCCTAATTGACGCACTCTCAGAAGGCAGAGAGATATCTTTCAAAGTACCCACAGTATTTACCATACCTTGTCATAGGGATCCTAAAATGAATGTCTGTTGAACTGAAATTGAGAGGAACTTATCCAAATTAATAATTCAGCCTCTTCTCACCTTGATTTTTAAAAAGACAAACCAAAAAAAACCAAACCTTTTATTTCTTATATATTTATTTTGAAACAGGGTCTCACTGTGTTTTCTGGAGTTCTCTATATAGACCAGGCTGGCCTCGAACTCACAGAGATCTGCCTATCTCTACCTCCCAACGAGTGCAGGTGCCCATGGAGACCAGAGGCATTGAAGCCATCGGAGCCTTCTGGAGCTGGAGTTACACACAGGTTTGAGCCACACAATATGGGAGTCCGGCGTCAAACTTGGGTCCTCTGCAAGAGCAGAACACATTGTTAAGTCACTGAACCATCTCTCCATTCTCTAAAAAACATTTTTTAAAGCACAAGAGGCCAATAGGCAGGAGACCGAGGAAAGGGCGAGGTGGTCCAAGGAAGGGGTGAGTGGGGAAGGTGAATATAGGCAAAGCACAGTCACATGCTGGTTTGAAAATATCCTAAGGAAACCCACAGTTCTGTATGCTAGTTAAAAAACACACAAACAATAACAGGTCTCATTGTGTGAAGGCATTTGCCACTAAACCTGACAACCCGAGTTTAGTCCCCATGACCCACGTGATAGGATGGCTCCTGCATGTTGTCCTCTGACCTCCGAACCCATGTTATACCGCCTGTTCGCTCATGTGCTCACACACATATAAGTGTAATTTAAAAAGAAAAAAGAGAAACCAGGGGAGCCAGGCAGAGTGGCACAGGCCTTAAATCCCAGCACTGGCGAGGCAGAAGCAGACAGGGCTCTGTGAGTTTGAGGCCAGCCTGGTATACATGGAGAGTTCCTGGCCAGTCAAGGCCACTTGGAGAGACCCTGTCTCAAAAACACTGATGATGATGATGATGATGATGATGATGATGATGATGGGGCTGGAGAGATGGTTCAGAGGTTGAGAGCACTTGCTGCTCTTGCAGACAACTGGAGTACAGTTCCCAGACCCTACATGGCAACTCACAACTAGCTGTGATGCTGGCCATCTTGGACACCAGACATGCATGTGGTGCGCATACACACAGGCATACACACAGGCGATAGACACTTGTATGAATAAAATAAACATTTTTAAGAAAAATCAGGGCCAGGCATTGATGGCATGCGCTTTTAATCCCAGCACTCAGAAGGCGGAGGCTAGCCTGGTCTACAGAGGAAGTTCTGGGACATCAGAAAGAAACCTTGTCTAGAAAATAATAGTAGTAGTAGTAGTAAAAACAATGATAATAATAATAATATAATGCTGGAGAGACGGCCCAGCAGTTAAGAGCACTTCCTGCCCTTCCAGACGACCTGCAGCTCCCGACACCCACGTTTGTCCACTCACAACTGCCTTTGGCCCCCGCTCCATGAGGATCCGGCTGACACCTCTGTCCTCTGAAGGCACCCACACGCACACACACCCATCCCGCCCAGACACATACATATACTCAACTGAAAATAACTTTAAAGCATAAACTTTAAAACCCTAGCCCCGCTTTTCATGACGATGCTTCAATTAAAACAAAACAAAACAAAACCAAAAACAAAATATCTTAACTGAAAAAGCACCAATCATGGATGGATCTTGAGAAGTCTCAAAAGGAGAAAGCAAGAAGCCACAGCTGCATCTTGGAAGCTGTGCCTCCTGGTGTCCAGAGTGGCCCTCCTCTGCGGTTAATTCTCAGGCTGCAGATAGGCTGTTCCTGCCATATCAAACACTAAGGAACCGGAGCGTTTTCAAGCACATGTGTACCGGCCTCAAAGACCTCAGCTGGCTACCTTATGCTACCGCTTACACTGTAGTTTTGACTCCCCCTCGCCCTTTGTGACATTTCTTAGAGAACTGTGAGGAGAAATATCCCAAAAAGTGATACTATAGCCTGTGAGCACGTCATTCAACTCATAAATATTCATAAAAATTTAAAAAGCCAGGCAATAGTGGCACATGCCTTGAATCCCAGCACTCCAGAGACAGAGGCCTGTGGATCTCTGTGAGTTCGAGGCCAGCCTGGTCTACAGAGTGAGTTCCAGGATAGCCAGAGTTACAACAGAGAAACCCTGTCCTGAAAAACAAAAACAAAAACAAATAAAAACTTTAAAAAAAAAAATCATGATGCAGCTGGGCAATGATGCCACGTGCCTTTAATCCCAGCACTCAGGAGCAGCAGAGGCAGAAGGATCTCTATGTTTGAGGCCAGCCTGGTCTACAGAGTGAGTTCCAGGACAGCCAGAGTTACAACAGAGAAACCCTGTCAGGGGTAGGGGGTGTGTGGAATCATGATGCAGAATCCACCTCGATGCCACCAGCTTTCACTAGTGGCATTCTACCCCGGGCTCTCTTTGGCATGCTTGCTTGGTTTGCTAAATGACCTTCTACTTAAATTGTATGCGTCTCTTGACTGTTCTTTCTTTCAAGAGCACAAGAAACAAGGCTGGCAAAATGGCTCAGCAGGAAAAGGCACAAGAGTCCTGCCTGAGGACCTGAGTTCAATACCCAGACCCCACATGGTGAGAGAAGATCAACTTGCACAAGTTATCCTCTGAACCTCCACATGTGCCACGTAAATGTAATAAAAATTTAAATAAGAGCCAAGGACCTTGCAACAAACATTCTAAACACATTTTTGGATTGCATGTATATAATTTCTGTTGAGTATATACATGATACAGAATTGCTGAGTGACATGGGGTAGACCTACGTTCTGTTTAGATAAATACTACCCGTCTTCCAAATTAGCTTTTGTTCTGTTTTGAACCATTTATCCGTTTATATCCTCATTAACCATGTATGATCTAGATACAGTGAGATGTAATGTTTCATGCCTATAATTTAGCACTTGAGTCTGAGGCAGGACTACCACTAGTTCAAGGCTAGGCTGGAAAGATGGCTCAGCTTGGTGCTCTTCCAGAGAACTCCCGTTTTTCAGTACTCAGGCCAGACAACTCACCACTGCCTTAGCTCCAGATTCAGGGGGAATCTGATGCCCTCTTCCAGCCTCACGTGCGCACATGTGGGACTGGGATACACACACACTCACACATACACACATAAATCTACACAGAACAAAACAGAACACACAGAACAAAACAGAACACCCAAAACAAAGCTAGGCCTGGCATTCAGGAAGTGGGGGCAGGATGATTACGAGTTTAAGGCCAGCCTCAATTACACAGTAAGTTTGGGGGCAGCCTGGGCTATATAAAGATCCTGTCTTTAAAATAAAATTTAAAAAAAATTCAAAATAGTGTATGTGTGTTCTATTCTTCTCCCCTGCTTGGCATTGCTTTCTTTCCCCTCCCTAGCCTCTCCTCTATGGTTTCAGCCTTCTGGTGCATGCCTACTGGCATTTATAGCTTTAATTTGAAGTTCCCTAGCGATTTGCTGACTTGTACACCCTTTGTAAACCCTTTGCACGTGCGGGTTTGTTCACTGAGATACCCTTTTGGAGATGTGCAACTCCGATCTTCATAAAAACCCTGCCAGCCCCTGCCACCTTATCTCGCTGACTGGGCTCCCAGGCGCTGCAAGCCTGGTCTTCCACCTCCCAAACAGTCCTGTCGTCTGCCCGACACGCCAGCGGGGCAGCGGACCTTTATGGCACCGAAACGCCAAACCCCCGGAGTCCTTTCGGAGACTAGGCGAACACATGCGCTTTGCAGGGTCTCCCGAACTCCTCCGCGGGGACCTCGGTGCGCCGTCCGGGGGCGTGGAGGCGCGAGGGGCACCGGTATCTCTTAAAGCAGCTATGTCACCACCCTCTTAACGGCGGCGCGGAGGATGGCGGGGCCCAGGACGGTTACCCCGTGAAGGCTCGGGGCGCTGGCACGTTCGGGGCGCTCCCGAAGACCCCAGACTGCGGCTGGTCGGTTGGTGGCCAGGTGAGCAGCAGAGCACGGGCGGCCCACCGCGCTGGAGAGGACCCTCGGCTCCCCGGTAGGTGGAGCGTGAGGGGCAGACGCAGCGAGCAGCGGGCGCCGGGCACGTTTTCCCCCCCGTCAACGGACCCTTCGGAACGGAAAGCGGGTCGGCGACGGCGCGGGGCCAACGGCTGCGGCGGTGGCGGTGGCGGCGGCGCTGTCACTCCGGCGCGGCGCCCGGGGCAGAGCGGAACGGCGACGCGGGCGGTTGGGCGGAGCTCGGCGCCGGGCCGCTGCGGGGATGGTGGGTGCGAGGCGGGAGGTCGCGGTGGGCAACGGGTGGAGGCTGCTCCGGAGGTCGCCCCGGTCCCCGGCCCCTGAGCACCTGCGGTGTCCCAGGGCCCTGAGTCACGCACATGGCCAAACGCCCCGCCCTCCTGGACCTCACACCTTAGCCGAGACAGACGAATAGGGCATACGTCCTAGAGGGCAATCTTTGTAAGTGGGGATAGAAACTACAGTCCTGTCGTGCCAGGAAGGTGCTACAACCACTGAGCTTACTTTTTGTGACAAGGGCTCTCTGTGGCCTTGAACTTCCTCTTGTTGAGTCCAGGCTGGTTGGAATTTCATATCCTCTTGCATCAGCCTCCGAGTACCTAGAATTACAGGCCCCTGCCATCAGGCCTGTAAATCTTCTCAAGGGAGATGTAATCGGCTGAAGGATTCAGGACAGGACTGTATGTTGAGCCAAGTTGGGGGTGGCGGGAGGCGGGTAGGGAAAGTGGTTTGTCTCAGATCTGCTGCGGAGAGGGAACTGTGAAAGACGCCTGCCAGAGTCCTAAGCCACAGGAGAACTGGCTTTTTCTTAGCAAATTATAGGTTATTCGGTCATCAAGTGACTTGTTCCCTAAGTGTTGGAGAAAAGGTGAAAGGCCAACTGCCCTGGGCAAAATGGTATTAGTTTCTCCCAATTTAATACATAGACAGGAGGAGTTATTCTGAGTCAATCATTGTAATATTTTTCTTTTCCTGAAGTACTGAGGATTGAAATCCTGCTAGGCCAGTGTTCCACAGCTCAGCTATAGCCACCACCACCCAACCATTTTGCTTTTAGTTTTGAGACAGGATCTCACAACATTGCTCAGGCTGGCCTTGACCATGTCCTCCTGCCTCACTTTTTACTTATTTCACATTACAGTTTTATTGTATGTGTGTGATCTCGTGGATATGTGTCAAAGGACAGCTTGTAGGATTTGGTTCCTTCCTTCCACTATTGGGTTCCAGGGACCAAAATCAGCTTGTCAGGCTTGGCAGCGATCACCCTTCTCCACGGAACCCTCTCGCTGGTCTCAGGGCTTCACTTTTTACAAGAAGTATATTTATCTGAATTAAAAGAGCAGTATGGAATTTTTTGTTTTGTTTTTCCAAAATAAGAAGATGAGAGGTAGTTCTCGGGGGAGAAAAAAGGACGAGAGCAATATGAGGAAGGCAGCGGAAGACAAGTGTCACCGACTGGCTTCCTAACTAGCCGTACACATTCCCTAAACTAAGGAAGGAGGGAGAGGAGGAATGGAGAGGATAAGATACTCAAAGGAACAGTGTGTCCTAAATCTCTGCACAAACTAGTATTTTCACTAACTGCAGCTCAGCTGACCTTCAAAGCCAGCCAGGTCAGGAGAGGGAGGTTTGCAGGAAACAGATCTGCTTATGTTGAACGCTGACGCAGAACTCCGACTCTGGCTCCTGCGACTCACCGAAGTGGTCTGAGCGAAGGGGAAGGTAAAGGGAGGCAGATGCTTTCAAGTGTCTTGTTGTTTTGGAGACAAAAAGTTTTATCCTGTAGTCCTGGCTGTCTTGAGACTCCTCTGTAGGACCAGGTTGACCTCGAACTTACAGAGGACTACCTTCTGAGTGGTAGGATGAAAGGAGTGTGAGGCTGGCTGTCTCAAGTATCTTAAATCTGTTGTTGTTCGGAGTTAGTTTTCTTTGCAATAATTGAAAACTGGAAACAGCGTTCATCACGTGATTGAACACTGTAGAAGTATCCTGTACTAGAAGCATCTATACAACAGAAGAGGCTATTGAAGCAGGGTTGCTGGTTTTTCTCTTTTAAGATTTCAATATAACTTTTACGCAGTAGGGTAAGAGAAGACAAACCTGAGAGTGTGAGTGCAGGCTTCTCAAGGGAGAATCGCCAACCACAGACTGTTGATGGCATCACAGCACAACCAACTCTGGGCGTGATGGGAGGTGTAGTCCGTCAAATACTGTAACTCTTACATGACTAAATTAGCTGCATTAAATCACAAAATTGGTGAGGGTGGAGAGACGGCTCAGTGGTAAAGAGCACTTGCTGCTCTGGCAGAGGAATTGAGTCCACCCCCCCCCTTCCAGCACCCATATGGTGGTTAACAACCAGCCGTAACTCCAGTACCTGGGGGCCTGGCACCTTCTTGTGATTTCCTTGGGCACCAAGCGTGCATACAGTAAGCATACATACATGCAGGCAATATACATGAAAAATAACATAAATCTTAAAAAGTGAATTGCAGATTTTGTGTCAGCAAGGTCACCTAACTCACTTCCTGCTTGTTTTGCAGATGGGGAAACTGCTAGTTGGTGAGAGAGTAATGGCTCACAATCTAGAGGTTTTTACCATATTCAACTGTATTTCCTCTGCCCAGAACCCTTCACTGATAAGTAACTAGCCCTCCCTGACCCCCGACAGTTGAACAAGGGTCCCAGAATTGAGTTAATCTAAGATAGCATTAGAATGTATAAAACTTCATTTCCCACTCTCATAGTGCCCAACTGTCCAGGTGCTAAGTCACAGGCTCTTCTCTCGGGGAACCTAATTAGATAGAATGAATAACTAACGAACCAATTAACATTTACAGGAAGCTGTGCCTTGAAGAGAAATTTGAAGAGGGTCAAGTCTAACTACGATAGAGAAATGGAGACCAATAAGCAGAACGTGAGTATTAAAGATTAATGTCAGATTGGTATCAAACCGGCATGTTACTGTTGATCTTCTCAGTGCTTCCCATCTCTCTGAGCTTTTCTTGTCTTGATGGTATAGGGCATATAAGTCATGACAGAGGAGACCATTACTGCTTCAGCCTACAGGAGAGACTATTTAATGTTTATTTTATTTTTGGAGTGGGGGGAGTCAGTCTCTCTATGTAGCCATGACTGGTCTGGAACTTCCCTGTGTAGACCAGGCTGGCCTCAGACATCCACAGATATCCACCTGCCTCTGCTTCTCAAGTGCTGGGATTAAAGGCATGTGCCACCATGCCCAGCTTCTCTCCCTCTTTTTTCTTTCTCTCTCTCTTTCCCTTCCTTTCTTCCTTTCTTTTTTTAGACGAAGTCTCATGTGTTCAAAGCATGCCCCAAATTGCTTTGTAGTCAAGCATGACCTTGAACTGTTTCTGGTGGTCCTGCCTGCACCTCCTGAATACTGGGATTCCAGGCACGGACCTACTTGTAGGAAGGATGGCTCCTTGCTCCTTGGCATCACATTTGGCCTCCACCTTTACATTTGCCATTCGTGGTGTCTTTACTTTTAAAAATTACATTACTTTGTGTGTTTGTGTACACACCCATTCATGTGTACCAAGGTGCCTGTGTGAAGGTCAGAGGACCACTCAAGGAAGTCTCTTCTCTCCTTATACCACTGGGTTTCGGGGCTCATACCTGGGTCATCAGGCACAGTGGCAGGTGCACCTGCTGAGCCACCTTGCTGGTCCACTTTGTACTTTCCCATGTGTTACTCAGAGTAACAAGAATGATAAAATACTCAAGTTTAGCACTGAAACTGAAACTGCACCCATTAAGGGTTATCCACTGTGAGGTGTTTGTTTGTTTTGTTTTAAGACATGCTTGTAGCTCTGGCTGTCCTGGAACTCAGTGTGTAGACCAGGTTGGCCTCGAACTCACAGAGATCCGCCTGCCTCTGCCTCCTGAGTGTCCACTGTGGTTTTGAGGAAATCTTGAACAGAGCCATGGTGCCAAAGATGTGAAAAGCAGGATAGGATTTTATGAGAGTACAATAACCATTCTTTCAGGACCAACTCTGGAGTGTAACTTAGGTGTATACTAAGCACTGTAATAAAGGTTCACAGAAGGTAATAAGTAGGGCTCAGTCTTTGAAATGGGTTGAAGTAGGAGAGATACCCTTTGATGGTTAAGTTGTGTGCTACCTAAAGTCTAGGACCAGGGAAGGGTTTATATCTGGAAAGGGCTTTGCACAGAACTGTTCTCTGGGAATTTGCTGGTGTTTTTGTTTGTTTGTTGGTTTCTTAAGAGTCAGGGTCTCTCTGTATGACCCTGGCAGTCCTGGAACTCACTGTGTAGAGCAGCCTGACCTCAGACTCACAGAGATCCCCCTGCCTCTGCCTCCCATGCTGGGATTAAAGGTATGTGTCGTTGAATATTCTTACCGGGATCTTGGCTCACACCCAAGAGCCTCAGATTCCTTCTTCAACATTTTGATGGGCTTCTTTAGGGAAGCAGTTGTCTGCTTCAATATGCTTTGCAAACTAAGACATGGAAATCAGCCAGTGATCCCTGTGGTGTCATTATTAGCGTGTATTATTTGTATTTAAAAAAAAAAAAAGATTCTCTGTTTTTTTAGGTATATACTTATATACATGACTGGTGCCTAATGTTCTTGGGTCATTCGATAACCACTCCCTCCCGTCCTTTGCCTCCTTCTCTCCCTCCAATCTTCTTCTCCCTTTGATTTTCATCTCTTTTTAACGCGGGATACTTCACAGTTTTGCATGTTCTCCTCGAATAGGGGCTAGTCTCAGTCAAATTAGTATGTAAACCACGGGAGTGAACATCAGTGATCCTTTTTTCTGCCACATCTTAGGAAGGCATGAACACGTATCTATTCACCTCAGATAGGGTACTGATGCCTGCCTGAAGATCCTCTCAGACCTAACTTGGTAACCAGGGAATCTACTGATGTAACTTAGCGGGAGTAGGAAAGGGAATGACTTATCTGCCCACGGATGACTCAAAGGCAGCAGCTGTATCATCAAAAAAAAACCCCCGCATGGGTGAGGACTCCTGGAAGATGCGTCACTGGAGTTCCCTATACAACTTGCAGGCAGCTCATCTCCCCTCATGTAAACTCCCCCCCCCCCGACCCCCCACTCCCGCTCCCGCTCTCACCCTCTCACGCCTGCCAGCAACTGCTTAAATGACCCCAGGGAGCGCTCCCGCGTCTTCAAATCTCAAGCTTCCTTAGCCTCCCTATTGGCGAACTTTCAGCCCCGCCCTACGCCCCCTCTACCCTCCCAGAGAGGAATACCTCAATCTGGAAGAAACAGCTGTACAGCTGTTTATACAGGTGAATTTATCCCACAACCGGTGTTCCCGGATGAGCAAGCAATGCCCATTTACAGGACTGGAGAGGTGAAAACAGTATAATATTCGCAGGCTGAGAAGCCAAGGGCCGGAGGAAGAATCGGTGCCCGGAATTTATGGCACAAACAGTACATCAGTTGCCCTGGCAAAAGAAACTGGGTTTGTCTGTGCCAGCGAGGTTCAGAAGAGCTGGCAGGACAGGTGGCGATGATTAAGTCTGGGTTCCGCAGCAAGCCGGGGGTGGTGCAGGAGGGAGGAGTGCTTTGTGAGCTGTCCAGGCAGTGCCACGGAGATGAGTGGGTGTTCGGTGACCATTAGCCTCTTCTACCGGGGCAGATAAGCCAGGGAGGGCAGTGCCAGGGAGGTTTGGCTTTCGGTATGAGATCCTTTTAAAATGTGTTTGTTTTCCTTACCATCCAAAAGCATGGCTGCCCTGTACTCTGCCAACACCAATGCCCCACCAAGCTTTTCCTACTGTAGATCCTGGCTGTGCGTCACCCCCATGCCGTTTATTGAATTTAAGACAAGGGGTTAATCTAATTTCCATGGATACAAAGCAAGTCTAAGGCTACCGTATGCTACTCAGTCTCAGAGAAAGAAACTATAGGCCGCCCTGTCTCATTTCTAGGCTTCCCGATTACTCCAACCTTATCACTGAGGTAACATATATGGTGTATTTGCTCGTTTGTTTGTTTGCAATAGGATCTCACTATGAAGCTCAGACTGGCCTAAAATTTACTATCCTCCTGCCTCACTCCACAATGTTGAGATTACTAGTGTGTGCCACTATGCCCTCCCCATTCTTGCTTTATTTTAAAAGAAATACATGCCGGGCAGTGGTGGTGCATGCCTTTAATCCCAGCCCTCAGATGCAGCGGCAGGCAGACCTCTGTGAGTTCCAGGCCAGCCTATTCTACAGAGTGAGTTCCAGGACAGCCAGAGTTACAACAGAGAAACCCTGTCTTGGAAAACCAAAAAAGAAAAAAAGAAATAAAACAAGTTCATATCTCATCTCCGTTAAACTTATAGTAATACAGACGTTAGGGGAAAATGTCCTCTGAAATTTGGTGGGAATTAAGGTTAAAGTCGAAGTGTTTGTTGGTGTTACTAGCAATTACATACAGTGATTTTCCTGGACTTACAACTGTTTATGGACAGGGGTGCACATGTGCCACTGTGAACATGTGGAGGTCAGAGGGTAATTTTCAGAAGTCACTTCTCTTTTACCCTGTGGGTCCCAGGGAGCAAACTCAGGTCATCGGGCTTGGCAGCAGGCACCTTTACCAGATGAGCCATCTCACTTGCCCCGGCTGTACTTTTGATGAGGCCGTTTTGACAAAGCCCTATGTATACTAGCTGAAAGTGTGTCCGATATCATGCTAGCACAGAGGGCGAAAACTCAGAATTCGAAATGAATCGAGAGAAATGGATTTAACACAGCGAGGAGAAGAACATGTATTCCACCCACTGGGTTTTCAGTTCAGAAAGAAATAGTAATTTTGAGAAACTAAAAACAAGAAAGCTGGAGCGTCCTCGCTCCTCAACCCTGTATAACTCCTTACGCTGGTGGATAAGTCAAGTCACTCAAAACACCATTTACATAAACCGCCGTGGGAATCAGACCCGCTGTTTGTTCGCTTTAAACTTTTTGTCGTATTTTGTTTAAGTGTGGGTGTAGGCGCATGTGCCGTGGCGCACTGGCGGAGGTCTGAGGGCGACTTGGAATCTGTTCTCTCCTCCCACCACTGGGTCCCGGGGACGCAGCACAGGCTGTCATACGAGCCATCCCATGGGCCCTGATCTTCCTTTATTGTTTTATTTCGTTTTTGAGATAAGGTCTCCTGCACCTCAGGCTGACTTCAAACTCTCTGTATAGCCGAGGGTGACTTCGAACCTTGGATCCTTCTGCCTCTACCTCCCCAGTGCTGGGGGTTGCAGGTGTGAGCCCCACCATACCCAGTTTGTGGGGTGGTGGGGAGTGAACTGCGGGCAGTGTTCTTGCAGGGCAAGTTTCTCTACCATCTGAGCCACATCCCAGCCCAAATACTGTTCTTTTACTTTTCTGCCTTTTCTCCCTTCCTTCCTTCCTTCATTTATTTTTTTTGGTTTTTTGAGACAGGGTTTCTCTGTTGTAACTCTGGCTGTCCTGGAACTCATTCTATAGACCAGCGCTGGCCCTCAAATTCACAGAGATCCGCCTGCCTTCTGCTTCCCAAGTGCTGGGATTTAAAGGCCTGTGCGCCACCACACCGCCCAGCATAATTACTATTGTATCCAAGCATTTTCCTCCAATAAAAACCGCTGAGGGGATATTAAATACCCCTTCCCCACACGCGCATGCACTCACTTCTTTTAAGGGCTCATTTATTAATCTAGTTGTTTTCACATGGCTTTTTTTGTTTTGTCTTTTGTTTCTTCCTTTCTTTTTCCTTTCCTTTCCCTTCCTTTCCTTTCCCTCCCTTTCCTTCTTTTTTTTTTTTTTTTCCCCATTCATTTATGTGACAGGCACTGTTGATGCCTGGATCTGCCTTCAAAGAATGTATATTCTAGTGCAGGACATGAGAAAGTCTAAGAAGGAAAATAAGTCAAGACAACAATATAGAAAACGGGATGGAAGGAGGGAGGGGGGTTTGGAAGGGAGAATTTGAGCAGAAACCGAACGCCCCCAGGAGCCAGCCATGAGGCAATCTGGAGTTACTAATACAGAAGGAACAGTGTGTGAAGGTCGTGGGGTATAAACATTTCTCAGACTGCAGCCCGAAGTCACCATGCTCTAACGTATAGACCCAGGGAATGGATAGATTAAGCACAGCCATCACTGTTCAGAAGCTCTGAGTGCTACAGCCTCAAAAACAGTCCGATGTTGATTGCAATGACTATCGCTCCTGTACATGGAAGCCTTACTTGTCAAAACAGACAGCAAAAGCAGCAGAAGCCAACCTGGCCAGTCAGGGCTACATAGTGGAGACCTTGTCTCCCAAAAAAAAGCAGCAAAAATAATCTGGGCGCGATGGTGGCACACTCTTTTAATCTCAGCACTTTGGGAGGCAGAAAGTAGATGGATCTCTGTGAATCTGAGGCCAGCCTGGCTAACAGAGCGTCTAGAAGTTCTAGAACAGCCAGGGCTATGCAGAGAAACCCCTGTCTCGAAAAGCAAAAAACGAAACAAACAAACAGTAAAATAAAGGTGGTGCTCCAAGATGCCTGGGTAAAGACGCTTGCCACCGATCCCCAGAGCCCACACGGTGGAAGGGATGAGAACCGGTTTCCAGAAAGTTATCCTCTGGCTTCCACTATGTGTGCTGCTGTGCTCCTGGGCGTAGAACACAAATAAATGCTTTAAAAAAAAAAATATTATTCACTTGCACCACTCTGAATATACTAAGAAAACACTGCACTGTGGTGTGTGAGCTGCATCTCAAAGGAGCTGTTACTTAAGATTTGTTTTATTTAGGTGTGTGTGTGTGTACATGTCTGAATAAGTATATCATGTATATACCATGTATATACCATGTATATACAGGTACCCTCAGTGTCCAGAAGAGGTCATTGGATGGGCTGAAACTGGAGTTACGTTTGAGACCCTGTGTCAAAATAAAAAGTATAAGAAGGGGCTAGGGAGATGGCGTGGTGGTAGGATGCTTGCCTGGCATATTCCAGGCCTGGACTAAACAAACACTAACAAGAGGATTACTCTGGTGCACCAAGGGGAAGAGCTATGGGAAATGGTGGGTGCCCTTGAGCCAGGTCACATAGGGCCTGCAGCCCAACAAGACCTTATCTAAGTGTTTCCAAAGTCCGAAGAGGAGTTTTGACATGGGAGAAGTGAGATCAAAGTTATGTTTCTAAGAGGTCACTTTGGCTGCTGTTTAGAGAATAGACTGTGTGAAGAGGAAACGAGAGGAGACAGGGATGAATTGCACTAGGAACCATGGGTAGAGAGATGGTCACCCGAGCCGGTTGAGAGTAGGCTATGGATGTGGTAAGATTCCACAGGAAGGATGTGCTAACAAACCGGAAAAGGGTGCAAAGGTTATCTATCCAGAAGTTAAACTGATTCCCCTGTTGGGGGCGACCATTCCCAGTGGGAAAACTGGAGAAAGAAAGACCAGGGAGAGTAGAAACAGGACAGCATCCTGGAGCTTCCTGTAGTCTGAGTCCTGATAGACTTGCAGGTGAAGAAATATCAGACCTGAAGCCCAAAGATAAGCCCCAAATGAGAGACCCAGTTTAATTCTGGTATTCCAAAGCTGCAGACCTGTTGGAAACTCCAGGGAGTCGGGGTAGAAGTGGGGGTAGAAGTTTGAGAACTGAGCTTTGAGGCTATGCCCCGCTTTAGGAATGCTGGAGTAAGGGCGGTGAGATAATGCAGAAACTTGGAGAAAGGGCTGGAGCCAAAGCCATATGAACCCAGAGTGGTGGCTCACACCTGTGATCTCAATGCTCAGGGAGGCTGGGGGAGAAGGATCACTGAGTATGAGGCCAGCCTGGGCTGCAGAGTAAGTTCCCGGTTTATCCTGGGCTTCAGTGTGATACTCTATGCCCCCCCCCCAAAAAATAAGCCAGAGAAATTAAAAGGCCTTCCTGGTAGGTTAAATGTGTGTGGAACTAAAAGGACGTTAGGAAAAATCTTAGCGTTTACCAAGTCCTGTGTGATCCCCCGGCACCCTGTAAAGGGAGGGTAGAAGCGCACACCAGCTGATCCCAGCACTTGGGAGGTGGAGCAGAAAGATCCCAAGTTCAAGGTCATTCTCACTACATTGCACGTTGAAGGCTAGCCTGGGCTACTTCAAACCCTATCTCAAAAACCAAACCAACACAACTAAGCAGGGAGATTTATGAGTAGCTGAGTAAGAAGGACAGAGGAGCCGCCATTCCTGGATCCGTGAAGCTGGTGTTTGTTAGTGATCTTGGCATGGGTGGAACAACAGAGGGTGACCGAAGGAAATGGAGCATTTTGTTTTAAAGCCCCAGTGGTGCAGTGCTTGTCCGGCGTTTGTGTGGCTCAGGATCCATCCTGCTCTGCAAAAATAATTAGACAAATAAAAGGGAACAGATACGGGGAACGGTCTGGGGAACAGGAGCAAGAGGGGAATCCTTGCTTTGATACTCAAGAAGGAACTGTGCACTGTAGAGACGCTTTAATGCAGTGGTTCTCGGCCTTCCTGGTGCCGCGACCCTTAACACAGTTCCTCGTGCTGTGGTGACCCAACCATAAAATTATTTTCATTGCTACTTCAGAACTGTGGTTCTGCTACTGCTCTGAATCGTAATATAAATATCTGATAGGCAGATGGACTTAGTGACCCCTGTGAAAGGGCCACTCAACCCTCCACAGGCTGAGGAACGCTGCTTTAATACATCGTAATGCTCAGCCCCAACTTGGTCTTACAGACTGTAAGACCCCCCCCAGGGTGTGTCTCACTGCCCACAAATACCCACTTTTTTAATGTTATGGCTCTCAGATGAGACAATCTTAAAAGATCTTAGACTATGGATTCATTAGAAAAGGAGCTCTTGGTTCGAGAAAGGACCTACTTTCTGGACAGAATTGTGGGTTACATAAAAGAAAGAGATGTCCAGAGAGAAGGTGCGGCCTAGCTGGAGCAGGTGACAGTTCATCTGTTGAAGCTGAAAGTGCGTGTACAATTGGAACCAGAAGATTTATTATTGAAGTTGGAGAATTTCTCTTACTTTGCTTCTATTCTCTCAATGAAATAATAAATTATCAGCTGAGAGTCAAAAGGAAGAGATCGTGGAGATTCAGCAGAGAGGAAAGAGTGGAGGGTTGGGCATATAGCTCACTGATGAGTGCCCTTGCTTAGCATGTCTGAGGCCCTGGGTTCAGTCCCTGAGCAAGGACGGAATTAAAAAACTCTGAAGGGAGAAATAAAAGGAAAAAAGGCCTGTAAAGATAAGATAATTACAGGCAGGGAAAATGCTGGGTTTGAAAAAGGAGCTGTCCTGTCCACCCACGACCAGAGCTTTGGCATATCTGCCTCCAGGGCCTGTTGCTAGGATGCCAGCCAGTAGCATCCTAGTATCACAAGACCTATTTGACAAAATACCACTAGGTGGCGGTGTATATCTTTGCATCTCCAAGTATAGACTGCTTTTATGGCCCAGAATTCGCCTAAGAGAGGTGAGACCGGTGCCATGTGAACTATTTTTAATTAGGCCTAGAAGAAGTCACAGCTCTGGGGAGAAGAGAATACTTTTGAGAATATTTAGGGAACAGAAGAGAGGAGGTGGGAGGAGGCAGCGGTCAAGGGCAGGGTGGGGTGGGGGGGGGGGAGGTGAGTATGGGCTTTAGAATTAGAAAGCAGAAGTCTATCAGGTTTCTGACACTTGCGAATTGAATTGGGGGTTTAAAGACAGGGGGAAACACCTGTGAAACCAGAGGTGGTGGGTCACTAAAATTTAGGGTTGAGCTAACTGGCTGCAATATAGACCCGATCAGAGATGCAAAGAAGGATCTCCGAGTGCAAGCGCCGCTGAGCTCAGAACCACTAAGGGAAAACGTCATCGTCTGATGGCTCTGCCGCTTGGATAGACTGCAGACAAGAGCCAACAAGTGGCTCAGTGGGCGGTTCGATCCTTCTGAGGTTGTTAGACAAATTATATCCATCAGAACTGAGCCAGGGGCTGAGGCTGAAATAACACACATGCTGGATTAGTCACCCTTTTGTCACTGACAAAATATCTGAGACACAACTTAAGCCAGAAAAGATTTATTCTCTCACGGTACCAGGATTTCAGTTCATTACCATTGGGTTTCATAGCCTTGGGGCCAAGGTGTGATGAGACAGACTGTTATGCTGGGAGCATGGGCCGGAGGAAGGCTCTCCTCTAGTCGTGGTGGAGGGGCGGCAAGGAAAAAACAGGTCGGGGGAATTATATATCCTTCAAAGGAATGTCGGCACCTGGCCTTACCTTCTAATTTGTACCTGCCAGGATCCCGATCACCATCAAGCTGTGACTCCATCTGTGAGTTAGCCCATGGAGGAGGTCAGAGCCCCCTTGATTCTTTCCCAAGTCCTGTTAGCTCTCAACCAAACCTTTTAACAAACAGATGAGACTTTTGGGAGGTGCCCTTCATATCGGAACCCCAGCAGATTCTAAAATAAACTGTTTTAATTCATCATCTGTGTATGAGAAGAAGCTAAAGTAGCCTCAGTGGCTGAAAGGAGGGCCAAACAGAAAGCAAGAGACTGGCAGCTTAAGGTACAGGGTGGCGAGCAGGCACTGGGTGTCTCTGGAAGAACAAATAGGAACAGGTGATCTTTGAGACTATGAGAGCCTCCTCACGTTTTGAAGTTGGCATCTGTTTTATTCTTATTATATGTGTATGGGTGTCTTGACTGCATAGATGTCTGTGTACCACGTGCATGCCTGTTGCCCCCGAGGCCAGAAGAGGGTGCAGCATCTTCCTGCAAAGTAGGAAAAGGTACTTTTCTGGAGAGCAGAGATTTTAGGGTGACCTCTTGTGCAAAAGAAACTTCTGGCTGAGGGGCACCACCTGGCCTCAGGTTGAGGCTGCGCTTAACCCAAAAAACTACGTAAGACTCCAGCTTCCACTAGTTTCCCAAACTAAACTTCCATACAGAAAGGCATTATAGACTTTTATGGAGATGGGGAGGTAAAAACCTTGGCTATAGATGGCCCATTCCAATTTACAGAAGCTACAAACACAGAGCCATTGCTCATGGGCAAGCCCACAAGCTAAATTAGACTTCTGAGAAAAGTCTGACTTTTTTATTTCAAATATTGTTAATATATGTTTCTATGCTAACTGTCTTATCTTTATTAGTTCATTTATTTATGTTGCATATATGTGTTTGTGTGTGCAGGCCCCAGGGCACATGTGGTGGTCAGAGGACAGCTTTATGTCCTCTGTACATAAAGTACACAGAGTATGTACTCTCCTCCTAACTTTATGTGGGTTCTGGGAATCAAATTCAGGACGCCATGCTTCCACAGCAAGTACCTTTACCCACTGACCCAACCCTCCGGTCCCCCGCCATCTTATTTCTTGAGTTTGAAAGAGACACATATGCTGTGAAACCTCTGCTTAAAGTTTGTTTGCCAGTGGGTACTCCTTAAGTTTTAGCACAACTGAGAGTTGCTTGGAAGACTTACTGCACATTTCTTGGTCCTACCCTGGACGAGAGTCTGAGTCACTGCATCTGAGGTCAGAAGTGAGAATATATCTGTCTCAGGAGATGAAGTCGATGATGTTACCATACACGGAAGATGACACACTGAGAGGCAGTGAATAAAACACTGTGCTGACGCTCAGCTAATGTCCATCGATGCTATATTGTCTGTCATAGGGCCCTCCCTGAGGTGGGCCACTGATAAACCTTTCCGAAGTAAGAGGAAATAGTGAAAGGAAACAGGAAAGAGATGGGAACAGGCCAGGTGCACTCTTTTTTCTATTTATTTATTTATGTATTTATTTATGTTTTTCGAGACAGGGTTTCTTTGTGTAGCCCTGGCTGTCCTAGAACTCACTGTGTAGAACAGACTGGCCTAGAACTCAAAGAGATCCACCTGCCTCTGCTTCTGCCTCTGCCTCTTTCTCTCGAGTGCTAAGATTAAAAGTCCCAATCTTTCAAGAGCTAAAATTGATTTGGGGATGTATCATCACAACCAGCAGCAGTTTCTTGGCTAAGATTTCTTTTTAAATTCTCAGTGTTGCTGACCCAGCCATTGAGGGAGCAAAGGGAACAGTTATCAGAAAGCAAATAAAAACTGAAGTTGATATAAATATCTGCATAAGAATGTAGGGATGAATTGCCTGGTGTCTGGGCTGAGAGACAAAGGGAGGACTCCCCTCTAAGTGACGCCTCTTCTTACTGAGTCAAATGTTAGTCCATCGATTTCCCAAGCTAGGTTTGAAGAGAAATGTCTTGAGGGAAGTCTGCTCGTAGGATTTCATGACCTCACACTTGCTGTAACTCATGAGATTCAGAGCAATAACAACTTGATACATTACATTCTGCAAAGCACTTCAGCGTATAGTTCTTAAGGACAGTTTGCCCAAGGTCATGCAGTTTAGAATAGACTTTGCACTTTATACAGTGAATTCCTTCAGGCATTTGAAGCTGCTCCATGTAAAACCAGTACTGGTACTGGAGGGAGCTATTGTGTGGCTAAACCACAATAATTTATTATTCTTTGAATATTACTATCAAATTTCCTTTCCAGGTTATGTTTTACCTGATCCTATTGCTCCCCCTTCTTCTTGCGCTCTCCAGGACACCCTCCTCTGAGTACACAGACATTCCAAATCTCTTTCAAGGTGTTATCTGTGGCTCCAACCTGGCTGAGATAAAAGGTCAGGAGTGAAAAAGCGATATGGAACAATCCAGCAAGCAGATCTGCTGAGATGTTTTCCAAAGGTCTGTTCCTCTAGGAGGGCCAGCAGCACACAGTCAGTGTTTCTGTGAGCAAACAGCACATTCTAGAAACTTAGCAGGACCTTTAAGCCCTAAGAATGCTCTGTCTCTGTCTCTCTGTGTCTTGCTCTCTTTCATCCCGTGGTGAATAGTAGCAAGAGAATCCTGTGTATAGTAGTTGATGGATAAATGTTTATTAAATAAACACCCCAATGGCAGGTTCTCCGTTTCTTTGTTTCTTCTGCTCTGTCATGGCTGTGCCTGTATCTTTTGTTTTTCATCTATAATGCAGAAAGTAAAACCATGTGATCTTCTCAAGAAAACAGATTTGCAACTAGATATATTTTTATTTTACATTTTATTTTATGTACATTGGTGCTTTGCCTGGATGTATGTCTGAGTGATGGTGTCTGATCCCCTGGAACAGGAGCTACAGACAGTTGTGAGCTGCAAGGTGGGTGCTGGGAATTGAACCCAGGTCCTCTGGAAGAGCAGCCAGTGCTCCCAGCTACTGAGCCATCTCTCAAGCTCTTTATTTTTTGAGGCAGGATCTCATTATGTAGCCCTAGCTGTTCTGGAACTCACAGAGAGTCTCCTGCCTCTGCCCTGGGAGTGCTTAAAGAAAGCACTATCATGCCCAGCACTAAGATAGACTTTTTAAGTACTTTTGAGAGCTGATATTCTGAATCTCCTGTCAAACACCTAACTCCATCATCATCGTTTTTAATAGGTATCTCCTTGCTGGTTTCTACCATGCAGCCAGTGATTTTTTCTTTTATTTTTACCATTTTTGAGACAGGGTCTTGCTATATAGCCCAGACTGGCTTGATGCTCACCCTAGCCCCTGGCTGGCCTCATCTGCTGATTTAGCCTCCTGAGTTCTTGGGTTAAAGGCCTGTGCCACAAATCTAGATATACTGCCGGATATGTTAGTATTCAGAGACAGCCCAATCTCAACCTGCCATATCCGGCTTGCTCAGCTATTTGTGGTAAGACCCCGATTCTTAATCTCTCAGCACCCTGTCCAGTCCTGCGAGCTCTTGCTCTCACTGCCCCTGCAACCTGGAAAGCAGTCTTCTCCTACCCACCCCCCCTTTGTCAGAGTAACTACTACTGAACCTGCGGGGCTTTTGCAAAGCACCTACTTGAAAAGCTGGTCTTGAAACGCCGCGCCACTCACGCCTGCCTCGTGACGTCTACACTTCTCCTCCACAGCTGCCGTGTTGGGCTACAGGGATCCTGCTGTGGACATCTCTTTTTAGTTATGTGTAAAATAATTGTTTTATGCACTGTTGGGTCCTAGGTCTTGGCGTTTTATATTGTCTGTAGGTGTTGGATTCATGTGGGGGGTGTTTGATTGCTAATGATCTGTATGTGCTGTCAGTAGACAGTTTTGAAAGAATAAAGACACCTGAGCTTAGACGCTCGGGGTTCCACTTATGGAGAATGGCGCTGGCCAGGATAGTGTGTCCCTCTGCTGAGGTCTGGCAGAGTTTTCACAGGAGAACTCCTCTTGTCTTCTCTGCTGAGCCACCCAGTAGGAAGCTGCTACAGACCCAGTCTTGTTCAGGCACCATTCACAAGATCTGATTATTCATACTCAGTCTGCAGCCCTGTTCCGTGTCTTCCAATTAGTTTATATATCTTACAAATCTCCTATGTAAACAACAAAAACCAAACCAAGTATGCTTAGTTTTGTAGTAAAAATAGCTGACAAGGCTCAGCAGGTAAGGACACTTGCTGCTAAGCAGGACAATCCGGGTTCGAACTCCAGGACCCACATGGTAGGAGAAGAGACCCAGCTCCCACGAGTTGTCCTCTGACCTTTACACAAAACCCATGGCATGTATGCCCTCTCCAATAAACAAACAAACAGAGGAAATAATATAGTTCATCTTAATTTTCATCCTTACTCAAGTCTACCATGGTAACACAAACTACCCCTGTATCTTACTTGTGTGACTGGTTTTCCCAACTTCAAATATGTTTTTTTCCTCTTCTCTCTCCTTCCATCATATGGGGTCCAGGGATTGAACTCAGGTTGTCAGGCCTGATGGCAAGCACCTTCACTCACTGGCCCATCTCTTTTTCTTTTTGACATAGGGTCTTATGTAGACCGGGCTGGTCTCAAATGTGTTGATCCTCCTGCTTCTACTTTCTAAGTACTGGGATTACAGGTCTGTGCCTCTGTCTGTTGTTTATGTTTTTGCCTGATGACACACTCCGTGAGATGAGATTCAAATGTTCCTGTATTCTCTTATTCTTTTCAACTCTCAGGAACACTGACTCTGTGAGGGTGGTACCTTTTATTTTTTTTAAAAGCAGGTCTATTGTAGGACTAACCATAGCAGAGCACCTAGAGTTAGAAAGGCTATACCACCTTTCTAACTGTGTATGTACAAGTACATGAGCACATGTGTGTGTGCAGGCCAGAGGTTGACAAAGGGAGTGTTCCCCAATTGTTCTTGACATCATATATTGAGGCAGGGTTCCTGGCGAAACCCAGAGCTCGCTGACTCGTCATGGAGTATTAGTCTATTGTACTACACATTCCACGATGCCCACGTGATTTAAAATACACAGTGAATAGATTCTCAGCCTTTTGGTTGATATCTTGTTTTGCATCTGTTCCTATCAGTGTAAGGAAACACACAGTGAAGAAATATGAGCTGGACATAACTTTTAAATCAATATGTAGTTACATTCATTGTTTTAATGGGTTCACAGTGCTCTGTACATGGCTGCCCATCGTGAGAGGCTGCTTTCTAACAGGCACAATGTGCGGTATTGAAAGAGACAGTAATCACTTTATATCAAATTAACATAGACCTCCCCACAAGCAGTTAGGAAGGCCTTTCTCCACACTCACATTGCTGCTGGCATCTGGGAATAATATGCTAGCTATGGGAGAGAAGGGGTTCTGGACAGAGGAAACATAAGTGGGGCCCTAGTGTCTAAGAGCTTGATGAGCCCAAAGAATTGAAAAATGCCATTGTGTAAATAAAAGGAAGTAAAAAGAGGAAGTGACAAGTTCAAGGTGAAATATAAATAACGCTTTTAAAACAAAGTCCCCTTGGCATTTAGGTTGCTTCCAGGTTTCCTCTATGACATTGTGGTGTGTTGACCATCTTTGTCCTTTTATCTGTTGTACAACTGGGCACATATAACTAATGCCACAGAATTAAATAGAAATAAATGGCTTAAGTTATTTAAAAAAAAAAAGAAGGAAGGAAGAATGAAAGAAAGAAAGAAAGAAAAAGAAAAGAAAAGAGAAAGACACCTAATGAAACCAAAAGAAATTAGGAGGCTCAGGAAGTTTGAGTGATGAAGACTGGATTCTTATTGAGAAAGTCACTGATTTGCTACTGAAATATCGTCAGAAAGATTGAAATGATCTGCCTGGGCGACGGTGGCACACGCCTTTCATCCCAGCACTCAGGAGGCAGAGGCAGGTGATCTTTGTCAGTTTCAGCCCAGCCTGGTCTGCATCATGAGTTCCAGGACAGCCAGAGCTACACAGAGAAACCCTGTCTCTAAAAAATAAACAAAAAGATTACAATGGAATTCGGGGGAATAATGGTTGAACCTGTAGGCAAAAGGCCTGTTTCCTTTGAAAAGTATTACTTAAAGACCATAACTACCAGGTAGCCAAAGGGGAGGAGGAGGAGGAGGAGGGCAGAGTACCTCTCTCATCCTCTAATTGTAGCTCAAGCCTGCTCTCCTGAAAGGCAGCTAAGATAAGCTTGGAATGCTGTAGCAGGACTATCTGGAGTCTTGTTTTCCCTCACTAGAAGATAAGAAGAAAATAGAAGAGCTAGGACTTTAGAGCGAGGGGGTTCATTACAGAGCTGTTTCCAAAAAGCTCCTGGCCCGGTTCCATTTGTCAGAAGCCACCTCTGTCTTGTACCTCTGAGAAAGTCCTCAGCGTATCAGGCTTGCAATATAAAGAGCAACGAGCAGCATCCTTCATTAATCTAATATTAAAAATATCTTATTAATATTAGCAATGGTGGGCATGTAATCTGTAACAGAAGCCTGATCTCTGCAGACCAGTGGGCTATTCCAAAAGGTTGATGCAGAATGAGTGGGGAAGAATGGAAAACATCGTGTAGCTCACGCTGAAGGACAAAAGCCTTACGGGAAGTATAAGAAGACTCAGGGTACTCAGGACAGGAGTCCAGTGGAATCTACCCGCAGCAGGCTTCACCCCTCTAACTCCCTTGTATGATGGGGCTATGGCCTAAGCTGCCCTGTGGGGGCTGTGAGGTGGACCAGGAGACTCCAGTGGAGAGGAAATGTGCCTCTTTCAATAGCTACCCTTTTGCTTTCGCATTTAGTGATTTGGGACCTTTTCCCAGTTGGCTTCTAAGAAGGAAGGAGAAAGAAGATACAAATAAGAGTCTAAGAGGAAAAAATAAGAGTCCATTGACAGCAGAGGAAAGATGATCCAAAGCTAAGAAATTTAATGGATAAGTGGGAAGAGTGAACAGAATCTTTCCCAGTTCATACGTAAAGGAAGTGTGGGAGAGAAAAACATCCTAAGTAACTCCAGGCTTCCAGCTGTGCAATAGAATGAACAGGGGCAGCCTCTCCTGAGGTGAAGACTAGGAAAGGCTTACTGGGGAATCTGCAAGTGAAGCCAGGGCTTGTGGGTTGGCTGTGCTCTCTGAGACACATTCTGCCGAAATACCAAGTCGAGTATTGAGACGTAACTTTGGAAATCAGGTGCTCAGTCACAGTGATGATGTACAAGGCGGCCCCTTACGGTGTAGGCAGCCCTCATTCCCAGAGAGCTTATGTTACAATGGGGGCGATTGTAAATGCAACGTAGGTATGCTGCCCACTGAAACACTCCTGACATGGTCTCATGTAGGCCAGTCTGGTCTCAAACTCACCATATACCCAGGGATGACTTTGCATTCCTGATCCTCCCACCACCACCTCCCAAATGCTGGGATTACAGGCCCTTGCTACCATACCTGGCTCAAAAATATTTCTAAAATATCCAGTAGGGACGATATCATGCTCTCCCCATCATCTTTTATTCCCTAGGCTAAATGACCCTGGTCACTCCTGTTCCCAGGCCTCTTTCCTACAGTTCATCATTTTAGCCACACTTTCTAAAGTGTGTGCGTGTGTGTGTGTGTGTGTGTGTGTGTGTGTGTGTGTGTGTGTGTTGGGCCTGTGGCAGTCAGAGGATAACTTGTAGCAGTCAGTTCTCTCCTTCCACCCTTTCATGGGTTCCAGGGATCGACTCAAGTTGCAAGGCAGCAAGCTCTTTACCCTCTGAGCCAACGCACTGCTCATTCTTAGGACTTGTATTTATTCATACACAGGAGATAGTGTGAGCTGGCTCAGTTCTAAAGGCACTGGTCACCAAGTCTGACCACCTGAATTCAACAACCAGTACCTCCATGATAGACAGAACTGACTCCCACAAGATTTCCTCTGACCTCCACACACTCTCTGCTTTGTGACACACACACCAATCCAATAAACAGAATGAGGATTTTATTATTGCATGCATGTGTGTTTAATGTGTTCCTGCCATCCCTTTAAGATAAGATGCTAAGGACTGAAGTGTCCTGAGGAGCACTCACAGCTGTACAACTACACCCTTCCCTGGGCCAGTCTGCAGACAGGTGCTGATCCTGTATAATCTGCCCTTCCCTGCTGTTCTCATGTGTGTGTCAGTTTTCCTACCTGTAGATTAGGATATCTTTTCTCATCTGTTCTTAGGTTCAAAAAAAAAAAAAAACCAATTAGTTTAAGGTGTGGCTCTGTTGTTGTTTTTTGGCTTGTGTGCCTGGGGTATTTTGTAATAATTTGTAAAAAGAGAATATATGCCTCTGAGTCTCTGAGAGGCACCAAAGGAGCAAAACTTTGAACTCTAGTAAGAAGTTGCTTTTTTTATTTTTTATTTATTTTTTTTAAGACAGGGTCTCTGTATGCAATCCTAACTAACTAGTTTGGAATTTTCTATGTAGACGGGGCTGGTTTTGAACTCAGAGACCTGTTTGCCCTGCCCTTCACATGCTAGGATTAGAGGCATTCACCACCATGCCTGGCACCCTTTCTTAGTTTTTCTAAACTACATTAACAATGAGTTTTTCCGCCAGGGATACACAGAGAAACACAGTGTGTATGTGTGGGGGTGGGGTTTGGGGGGAGACTGAGACAAACAAAGCAAAACAATGAGTTTTCTTTGGGCTGAAGAGAAGGCTTAGTTGTTAACAAGCACTTGCTCTTGCAGAGGTCCTGAGTTCTGTCGCAGCACTCAGACTGGGAAGTTACAGCCACCTGTAACTCCAAGTCTAGGGGATCTGGTGCCCTATGCCCATCTCAGGCATCTGCTTGTCCATGGCACACGTAAAGTCACAAAAACACAAATGGGTACATGTGAATATACATACATATATTTTTAAATGAGTCTTATTTCTTAAAAAATACTTTGGTTGCATTTTATGTATTTACTTTTGGGGCACATCTGTGTAGATGTGTGTGGGTGTGCGTGTGCCATGATGGACATGTAGAGGTCCGAGGAATTGGCTCTCTCTTTCCACCCTGTGGGTTCTGGGAATAAGGCTCTGGCTGTCAGCTTTGGCAGGTGACTGTATCCACTGAACCATGCCATCAACCCATGTAAGTTTCTCCTCCCCAATTAGTTGGTGCATGGATGTGATCTCAGCATTTGGGCTGTAGAGATCGGAGGATCAGGAGTTTGAAGTCATCCTTCACCTACATAGGGAGCCTGAGCTAGGAAGATCTGTCTCAAACTAACAGAAACCAGATTAAAGGAAGGAGGAGGGCTGCAGAAGCCTGCAGTGCGCAGCTGTCCACACAGGCTTTCATTAGAGGCTTTCCTCAGGGGCCTGCAGACATCAAGATGTACTCAAACCACACCAAACCAGGGCTTTTCTCCCCAGGGACATTGAGCAGTTTCTCAAGAGTTTTGTTGTCCTAACTACTCCGAAGAGAGTGTTAAAATCTGATGGACAGAGGAGGCCCAGGGGTATGGCTCAGTGGTAGAGGGCTTGCCTAGCATACCTGAAGTCCAGGGTTCAATACACAGCACTTCCACAAAGAAAAAGAATTCTAGTGAGTAGAGGCTGGGGATATTCAAATCAATCACCCATCCCAAAGCATCAGCAGTATGTCACGTGGAATGCTGGCCTACTGTGTCCTCCTGCAGTTTGTTAGGCTTTGAGCTTAATCAATAATTAGTATGAGTAAGTAATTGTACTTCCTACAAGTCACCACTCTTCCCTTTGGATGTAGCCAACCATTTATTAGTAATCCTTCTAGAAAGTAACAGAAAAACAGTGAGGCATGACTTTTTCCACTAAAAGTTTTCACAGCTGTCATCTTGGCACTTGGTAAACTGAGTCAATGGGATCTCAAGTTCTGAGGTAACCTGGGCTACGTGAGACTCAAACAAAATGTCCCTTTTCATCACCGTGTCACTGCCCTAGCTTTTAGAATAGTAACAGTGCCTTGTCATTAAGTGTGGGCATTATCTTCACATAGTAGCATTTTATTAAAAGGCAAACTGAACTATCTCGTTGCCCTTCCTGGCCTTTAGCTGCTTTTCCGTGCTTTACTCATTCTTTCCAGTGGAAAGGTCATTTTTCTTAAGAAGGTAAATAATGCAACTTTTCTTTTGTCTCTCTTAATATTAGGTAAACACAACTTAAGCCGGGAGCTCTGTTCTTATCTTTGAGGAGCTCCGGTAAGCCGTGGCAGGCGGCTGCTTTAGAATGTGACTCTCACTAGTGTTGACCGGTTAGTCATTGGTGAGATAGGTGGAGCAGAAGTCACCATCTGCTCCTAATGGCGCAGAGGTAGCTTGTGAGAAACCCAGAGGAATGCTGGCCTGCACGTCCTCCACGGTGGGAATGTGTCAGTTTTCTCCTGGGGCTGTTGTGTTTCTTTGTATTGACTGCAGCTGTCAGGATCAAAGAGACAAGAAAATAGTTATGGTCTCAGGGTACCTGGAAGAGCCAGATCCTGATGAGAGATTAAAGGGTGAAGGGGAGACCAAAATTCTTTACTTCAGCCTTACTCAGAAAACTAGGTAGGTCTTTCCAAATGCTTTCAATTTTCCAAATTCCAACTATATCCCCACTCAAAATCTAATAGGAGGAAAAAGTCTCCACCCAGTATCTTTAACCTTATAGCCTGAGAATCATTCATTCATTCATTCAAATATTTACTGAGTATGTCTACAAATATTGGACTTACACATGAACCAGAGAAAGCTTCCAACAATTTTAAAATTCCAAGTATGTGTTTGAAAGAATAAATGAGTACCCATTTAGTAGTGAAAATGTACAATTTATCTCCTGCCTCCCAGGGCTTTTTTACATGCATAAATTATTTGCGTAAACAGTGTCTTTTCAAGACTTTCAGGTTACAGAGAATGGTTGGGGTCCTTTTCCTTCACCTGTAAACTCGCTCTTTTTTAAAAAAAATATTTATTTTTACTTTACGTACTTTGGTGTTTTGCCTGCATGTATGCCTGTGTGGGGGTGTGAATCCCTTGGAACAGGAGTTACAAACAGTTGTGAGCTGCCATGTGGGTGCTGGGAATTGAACCCAGGTCTCTAGAAGAACAATCAGTGCTCTTAACTACTGAGCCATCTCTCTAGCCCTGTAAGTTCTCTCTTTAGGGAGCTGATACAGGTTATTCAGTTTGCTTGTTTGTCCATTTTTTCCAGCATTTTCTACAGCAAGTCAACATCAATGCCACAATGATGCCCGCTTTGCTGATGCTCAACCTTATTTCTGTTCTAAAAGTAGAAATAAAAGACACTTGTTGAAGCACACACACTGGTTTCTAGTCAGAGAACCTTTCAGAAATAATGTATAGAATATGAATCGAAGCAATTAAGTTGGGCTTCAGGGTTGGGGTCACAGGAAGCACTGGGAAGGCATATCAGCATGGAGGTTGTAGCTCGGTGGTAGGGTACACTGAGGCATGCTGAATGCCCTGGGTTTATCCCAGCATGTACACACACACAGGGGTGGGGAGGTTGACATGGGGGTCTCACTATGTCTTCCTGGCCTGAGCCGAGCTGTGTAGACCAGGCTGGCCTCCACCTCACGGAGAGCCACCTGCACGTAACTTCTCAGTACCGGGGTTAAAGGTGTGTCCAGCAAAGCACAGCGGCTGGAGTGACACATTTGCCGTATCGGGTCAGAGTGCTGTGGATGCTGTGAATAGGGGAAAGGCAATGAAATCGTGCTTCACTCTGCACCCGAGGTAAAACTGCAACAAGCAACTCTCTGGCCAGAGTTGGGGGACAAGAGTGGCTCAGGAAAGAGGACGTGGGAGCAGATGTCAGGATACGGAGCCTGGACAAAAGCAGGAGGGGAACCGAGAATGAGAACTGTGAAGGCTCTGAGATTCTGACATTGAAGAGAGGATGATCAAGATCAGAGTGCTTACCTAGCACGCGTGACCAGGGTTCATCCCCAGGATAGCCAAAAAGAAAAGGAAGGACAAGAGTGAAGGTCCTGTCACACTGGCTCTCTCACCACTCCTGAGGCAGAGGCAGAGGCAGGGAGATCTCTGAATCGCAGGCCAGGCTGGTCTAAATAGGGAGTTCCAGGCCAGTGATCTCTCAAAAGACACAAGGGTGTGCCTAAGGGAAATATTCTTAGCCTTTCATTGTTTTAGGGAGGTTTCTTTCTGTGTGTGTCAAAAGGCCAGAGGCCAAAAAAAGAAGTGGAAGAGGATGCAGTAACAAGGCACACGCTCTACCCGCCCACTGCACTTTCCTTGGAAATAGGCAGCGCTCAGGAGGGAGACTGGTAAACACTTCCTAGGAACTGACTCTCTTCTTACCCCAAATCTATCTTCAGCTGCTTTCTGTAGAATCCAGCTGAATCCGGCTCATCATCTGACTGTGTCTCCCATATACACCAGGCCCTAGAGTCAGCTTTCATCAACATTGCTCAGCTCTGTTCACACTATGGGCAATGTCTGCCCAGTTGTGTGCGCTTTGTTGTGACATTTCGTCACTCCGAGTAGTTCTCCGAGTCTCACCTCTCCGAGTCTCACCTCTCACGTGCGTCACAGCCCATTTCTTTTCCCCCTTTGTCTTTTACTCCCTGCACGCTTTCCTATTCGGCTTCTGTCACTGCTTTTCTCCACCAGCTGGTTTACTATGACGACACTATCCCCATGGCAACTCCTCTCTGGGGAAAATACGTGGAAGGAGAGAAGAGTGAGCTAGAATAGATGGGCAAAGAGAAGATGGGTTGGCCTTGGACAATGACCATTTGGATTGAGTCCTGGAATGGAGTCAAAACTAAATCTGTTGATGACAGCCAAGGTACACAAAAGCCAGGGGAGCACAAATTAGAGGCACCCATCCAGCAAATCCTGCTTCTGTTTCTAAGTATCTGTTGTTGTTCTTTTCCTAATTCATTTTTTTAGCATTTATGTATTGTATGTGCACACATGTTTGCACACCCACGGTGTGAGTGTGGTGATCAGAGGGTGGCTTGTAGGCGTTGGCTCTCTCCTTCCACCATGTGGGTCCACCCGGGATCCAACTGGTGTCATCAGGCTTGGCAGCAAGCACTTCTGCCTGCTGAGCCACTTCTGGTACACCTTAAAATAAATCATCATCTCCTAACTTTTGTAAGGTTTTCTTTTTTATATGTTTTTCCCTCTAATAGTTTAGACGCCGTACTTTAAAGCAGTACATGAAGCACATTTGAAATGATCTTAGAAAAGGAAAGAAAAATAGAAATTGGATTTGATCACAAGCACTACAGAAAAAGAAACGAAAGCAGGCCCAGCAACCAGGACACTTCCACTCCTACATAGAACCAGAAAAGAGATTTTAAAGCAAAAGAGCTTTTTACCAAGAGTAGATTTACTTCACGTAGGAGAGCTGAGATCACAGTAATTCTGCCTAGAGGCCCTTTTTGTTTGGTTGGTTTTGGTTTTTCCAGTCAGGGTTTCTCTGTGTAGCCCCGGCTATCCTGGAACTCAGAGATCTGCCTGCTTCTGCAGGGACTAAAGGCATGCACTTTAACCATGCCAGGCTTCTGCCCTGTGAGGGAAAGTGACCCAAGTCCTTTGTCCTCAGACTTGGGCTCCTAGTTCCCACTGCCTTTCGCCCCAACCTGGTGAGCTCACCCGTCACAAATCACTGACTCCCGCTGAATTTGATTCTGGAGAATGTGAAGCTTGAACTTGTGTTTCTAGTAGGCTCCCAAAAGAGGATGGTCCCGAGGGCACAATTCGGGTAGCAGTAGGCTAGACAATGGACCTGGAGAGCTGAGCGCTGCTGTTATATGCAGAGCATAAACGTGTGCATGATGCAATGTCTTGACTTTAAATATCTTTTCTTTTGGGAATGAAAGAGTATGAATGAGCCCAATCAGTTAGATTTTCATTTTGTCGTTTTTGAGACAAGACCTAACCATGTAACCAGGCTGTAACCTCAACCCCATTGTCCTCAGCATCAGGAGGCAGCACTGGAATGACAGGCATCATTACCACACCCAGCTTGGCTTTGGGTTTTGATCTGCAAGTCTGGCACCCCTTTGACTACCGTTCCTGTGTAAAGGGACCGACCATCAGTTCTGTCCAGTGCCTTTCAATGCTAAAATAGCACAGTCCTGGGCAAAGCAGACGGTTGTGTGGCCTGACCATTGACACAAGGCCAGTGAGACAAAGAATATAACAGGGATTCGAAAGAAACAGGAGATCAGTTCTAGTCGGGATTCACAATTCATTAATCTTGTTATTTTCAATTAGGCATTTAAACTCTGACTTTGTTTCTACCCCTGCTAGAATGCATAATAATGGCCCCTACCCCACATACAGCCAGTGTTCAGAGACTAATTACAATAACGTATATAAAAGCTTATGCTGGGGCTGCAGAGCTGGCTCAGTGGTGGAGCGCTTACTGCTCTTGCAGAAGACCTGGGAGGATGGGGGTGGAGAGTTGTAGAAATATTCTAGAATCCAGATGTGGATCTTAGCAGTGTTTATACAGGTGAAGAGAAGAAATAATAATAATCCGTTCATCGAACTGTACACTTAAAATGGGCGTATTTTTACCTGCCTTATTGCCATGTGTATTTCAGTGAAAAACGGAAGCTCTCGCCCTCAAAGTGTAGCAGCACTAGCAAAGTATTTTTCCTGAAAGTTTTAATTCCAACAGCTCAAGCACTAGTAAAGACTTTTGTGACTGACCATCTAAGGCAGTGGTTCTCAACCTTCCTAATGCCTTTAATACAGTTTATCACCTTGTAGTGACTCCCAGCCATAAAATTATTTTTTGTTGCTATTTAATAACTGTTATGAACTGCTACTGTTATGAATTGTAACGTAAATATCTGATATGTAGATGGCTTTAGGCGATCCCTGTGAAAGGGTCATTCAACCCCCAAAAAGGTCAAGGCCCACAGGTTGAGAACTGCTGATCTAAGGAGCAGCTCTAAAAGCGGTCCCTCATTCTGAGAGCGATGAGCTAGCTCCGTCTCTTGAGCAATGTGACAGTAAGAAGAAGTGGAAACCCTTCATATCACAGGTTCAGGAAGAGGGCCAGGTTTGCATCAAAATTGCAACAAGTCTGACCGGTTGCTGTGTTTTTCTTCTTAATTGTGTCTCTGTTTCACTGTGTTACTATGGCTGCTCTGATACTCAAGAGCAGTCCAGGCTGGCCTTGAACCTACAGCAAAATGCCTGCCAGGTGCTGCGTGTTATCTTGGTGTGTTTCTCTTAGGTTAGGTTCCTACATACATGCCCAACACACAGCCCACCCTTTGAGGGAGGGCAGCTCGACTATTCTTAATAGCTGAATTTCACATCTCTCATTGAGCTCAATGATCCCTGCTGGCATTTTCTTTTATGAGTCTATTGCAGGAATTCACATCCTGTCCATCTTGCCCAAAGGGAGCCTTCCAGTAGCTTTTACAGACACATCATCAGATTTGTAGTCCCTGGTTTTTGAAACGGGCCCTGTAACCTTCCCAGGCCTTAGGGAAATTCTACATTCACACCTGGCTTTCTCCTCAGCTGCAATTGAGACTTAAGTGTTTCTTCTCTTAACCCCTCCCCCAACTCCCCACACCCGGGAGCTTCCCTCAGGAAGAAAGAAAAAAGAAAACAATTACCTCTCAGGAAGGATTAGAGTGGACCAAGTAGTCTAAGGGTCTGAAAGGGTGTGGGGGAGGGGAGCATCTCAGTACCGCGATGGAAAACAAGCCCTGGTCTTGCTTAAAACGGTTTGAACTCGTTTCCTATTTTTGTATTAGCTATGTTTGGTTCATAAGAAATAATTAATATTCGCTAATATGTGAAAAAAAGTGACTTTTAAAAAAGTGTCACAAGAGGGCATTTAGATTCTTAAACCTGTTCTTTTGCTGCTGCTGCTGCTGCTGCTGCTGCTGTTCTAATTTTTCAAGACAGGATCTCACTATGTAGTTCTAGCTGTCCTGTAATTCACTATATAGAGGAGGCTGGCCTCGAACTCACAAAGATCCTCCTGCCTCTGTCTCCGGGGTGCTGGGATTAACTGCTTGTGTCGCCACGCCCAGCTACCTGATACATACATCTTTAAAAAGAAAACTAGAAAGGGAATTTTTAAAGGAAAATGGATTTATGTGCGTCTTGTCCAAAACAGGGAATGATGTCTAGTTTTTCTCCGCCATTTCTGTAACGGGTGTGAATTTTATAGAAATGATGAAACAAAAGCTAGGAAATACGGGTGTGATAAAGTTGTCGGAGCCTAGTGAAAAAAATTTCCCGAAAACAAAGTCCTCGGTCCCATCCCACGTCCCTCACCCTCCGCACCAGGGTATCAGCACCCCAGCTCCACTCTCTACAGGTTGGGAATCCTGAGGGAAATCTAATTCTTTGGTCCATTGTTTCAGTAGGCTGCTGGCCAAGGGGAGGGCCGCGTGTCTCTCCCGGATTATCTCTCCTCCTGCTGGGACCGTTACAAAAGCCAAAGGTCTCTCGAATGCCACCAAACAATGCCCGGGTGACTGCAGCGGGCGACGGGCTAGAGAGGAACGTTCTGAGGAGCAAATCTGCAGTCTGGGAGGGTGGGGGGCGTGTGGTGTTGGGGAGGGCTGATGTGTGTGGTGGGGACAACAGACATCAAAAATTTAGTCACCTACTCGAAATGAGTAAATGCTACTGCACACGTTGTATACGTAAAGCTGACTTTAAATAAAAAGAATCAGGCCGCGTGGGAACGTGAGCGACGTGACGTGCGGGGCGAAGACGAAGGGCCTGCGGCTGCGGGGCTGTGCAGCGGTGGAGGGATGCGGCGACCAGGCCGACCCCGCCCGGAGCTGACAGCAAGCAGGTGGAGAATTCTCCGCTGCCCCCAGGCAGGCTCCGCAGAGATGCCTCGGATTCCTGACCACTGCACTTTCTCAGCCCCGTCCGGCGGGCGCTGGCCGGCCGCCCCGCCCAGCGGAGGGACGTGCGCGGTGGCACGGCGCCCGCGGCCCCCGCCGCCGGTGGCGGGACCTGTCCCACCCGCTGGCTGCTGGCCCACGCTCATCGCGCTGTGTCTTCCTGCGCCCTTGGTCCCCACTTCCGGGCATTTTGGGTTGAACTGACCGAGGAGGGAGAAATACAAACAGAAACCGACTGGAAAAAGCGAAGGCTCGAGCGTTTAGAAGTAAAAGACCGGGTGGGCTGCAGACCACCGCGGAGGGGTGGGCCTGAGAGGGCGGAGCTGTGTGAGCATGCGCAGAGCGTGGGGCACCCTGCCCGGCCCGCAGTGGGCAGGACTGCAGTGGGCACGGCCGTCGGGAAAGGCGAACGCAGTTTCCCGGCAAATCAAGGGTTGGCGTTGAGTGCTGCTCGCGATTCATGCGTGCGTTGGTTTCCAAATAGAAGAAAGTCCCTGGTGCCTACCTCGCTGTCCTAACCTCCGACCTCAAATGCATCCTCTATGGCGTTTACCAAGGAAGTACATGGCGCTGTCCGCATGCCCTTCATACCATTTTAGGACTTTGGACAGATGTATTGAGCATAACACCAGCCGCGGGGTATAATCTGTCATGTTGTAGATTGGGATTAGAATGAGAATGTTGTACATTAACCACATCAAGGGCTGGGAGGTAGCTCAGCTGGTAGAATGCATGAGGCTCTGGTTTAATCCCCAGCACCACATAAAGCCTGGAATGCTGGTTCGCACTTTTACGCCAGCACTTGGGAAGCAAAGGGGGCAATTTCCGTAGGTCTTTATTGCTTTGCTAAAGGTTTACATCCTGTTTGTATCTCTAAACTTTATGAAGGATGGTGGGTGGTGAGAACCTTGGGGTTTCAGAGTCTGTTCCTAACTTTTGAGACATCTACTTCTCCAGCCTGAAAAGGGAATATCACCCATGAGAAAATGAGACACTCCCGGTGAGTCTGTACGGTCCTGTGCACTTTGACCTTGGGCCTTTCTCAACCTATGCCTACATAGGTCTTTAGCGGTTCTATGCAGACTGCTTGCCACCTTTTGAGGGGGTCACAGAAAATGGCCATGGAGCTAAGGTAGGTAGAGGGAGAACCCAAAGACAAGCTATCGACAGGGCTTTCTTGAGTCACCTCTCTCACCCAGTCCACGTTTACCTCTCCCCAGTACCATGGATGACAACAGTTTATTCAAGATGACTACCGGGATTTCTGTAGTGGAGTCTTTGCTTGTTCTCAAGTGAAAACCAGGAGAGTCCAGCAGGCCTGGGGTAACCTGGAGAGCCAGTTTACAGACTCACTGTCATATTGGTAAATCTTCCATGAGAGGAACTTGAGACAGAAAAAGGTGCTTTCCTCATCAGTCTTTTAGGTTGTCAGTAGGCTGGACCACTTTTTGCAACTCTTAACAGGAAGTTCCCAGAGAGTTTTACACCTCAAGATGTGTGTCGCCCACCCAGATGCATCCTTTTACTCCGTGTCACCACACTGTGCCTCCTTCCTTCCTCTGACCCCGGGCTATGGCCCCGTGACGTCAGCCTTAAGATTCCATTTCATTTGACTCATCTACTGTCAAGCTTGGCCAAGTTGGCAACTTTACTGTAAAGGGTCAGATTATGTAAGCATTTTAGGGCTTGTGGATCACAAAGTGTCCCAAGAGCTTCTTGCCTCAGCCAGCCTCACTTCCTCCCGTCCCCAGCTTCCCCCTTCCTGTCCTGAAGGCTCTACTAACAGCCTGGGCAGGCTCCTTCTGAACCGCCAGGATGGTGGTTCCTTTCCCCAAGCTCTGCAGCAGCAGCCGTCTCCAGCTTGCATCCTACCAAGCTTCCTGTGGGAGGGGGAGGGGGCAAGAGAGGGTAATGGCGAATGCGATCAAACGACATTGTATGCTTAGATGAAATGTCATGATGAAGCCTGTATAGCTAATAACTGCTGCTAATCATCATCTAGATTTAAAAGCAACTCTTACATTTATTTATTTATTTATTTAAGGGTGTGCCTGCTATGGCATTGCAAGCACTTTTGCCCACTGAGCCATTTTGCCAACCCAACATCCTTATTATTTAATACGTGCATGTGTGCGTGCACGCGCGCACACACACACACACACACACTAGAATGGCATGCTAAATGTGCTTTCTACCAGGTGGGATGACCTGAGTGAGATTCCCAGGACTCACATGATTGGAAGGAGAGAACTCACTACTGAAGTTGTCCTCTGACCTCCACACGTAGACGGTGACAAACTCAGACACGCACGCACACATTCTCACTCTCTTAAAAAAAAAAAAGGGGGGGGGTAGTCAGTGTGGTGAACACCTTGAGTCCCAGCACTGGGAGGCAGAGGCAGACAGATCTCTATGACTTCAAAGCCAGCCTGGACCATATATGGGGATTCAGGCTAGCCAGGGATTCATAGAGAGAGCCTGTCTCAATAAATAAATAAATAAGGGTATAAGGAGGGCAGATGGAGAAGAAAGAAAAAATTAAACTCTGCTGAGCATCGTGGTAGCATGCCTGTAACCACAGCACTTGGGAAGTAGAGATGGGAAGGCTGCTGAAAATCTGAAGCCACTGTGGGCTTTTGGGTCTGATCAGAACATATCCTGATGCCAGATTCCTAGCACGAAGCCGATGTGTTTGCCCCAGAGGGACAGAGAGCAGAGGAAGGGACAAGAAAATAAAGAGGGAGGAAAAGGCAGATGGGGCAGAGAATAGGGGCCATTCGTCCCCAGAGGGACAAGGAGCTGCCTCTGGGTAGAGGGAAGGCAGACTAAGGCCTTAGGGAAGATGGTGGGTTTATATAGGGTCCTAGGTGGAAAGGGAAAAAGGGAGGTACACCTGGAGAAAGGTTGGGTGGCAGATTCTGATTGGCTAGGAAGAGAACAAGGAAGACAAAATGTGGACGTTTTGGAGGGAGGTGGTCGGGGCTGTGGAGGGGTTTCTGGGAGATGGGCCTGTGTATGAGGCTGGTACTTAGGTTATATCTGGCTGTCATTTTCACGAACCTCGCTATCTTGGGGGCTTATGTTGGGGATGTAATATAACAGGTAAGTTCCAGGCGAGTCTGGGATATTTAGGGAGTACCTGTTCAAAAACCAAAACAGGTGCTAGGGATTTAGCTTAGTAGTAAAATAATACTGGGCTCAGTTCCCAGAGTGTATGTGTGTGTGTATATATGGGGGTGGAGAGGGGTGCAATAAACACAGCAAATAATAATAAAGCAAGGGGAAAACAAAACAAAACAAAAAAGTTTAAATGTGAATGCAGCCCAACCCCCTGAAATGTAAGCTCCAAGCAGGGAGAGACTGGAGGTCCCTGACAGTTCTGCCCATGCTCAGAGTCCAGATCTACAGCCTTTTGTGCATTATACTGGCTAGTTTTTTGTTTTTTTATTTTTGTGGGGTTTTTGTGGGTTTTTGTTTGTTTGTGTGTTTGTTTTGTTTGTTTTTTTGAGACAGGGTTTCTGTGTTGTAACTCAGGCTGTCCTGGAACTCACTCTGTAGACCAGGCTGGCCTCGAACTCACAGAGATTCTTTGCCTCTGCCTCCCAAGTGCTGAGATTAAAGGAGTATGCCACCACCTCTAGTTTTATGTCATTTTGACACAAGCTAAGTCATCAGAGAGGAGGGAGTTGCAATTAAATTTGCATTCATAAAATCTGGCTGTAGACAAGCCTGTAGGCCATTTTCTTAATTAGTGATTGACGTGGTAGGGCCCATTTTGGGTTCAGCTATCCCTGGTCCTGGATTCTATAAGAAAGTAGGCTGAGCAAGCTCTAAGAAGCAAGCCAGTAAATAGCACTCCTTCATGGCCTCTGCATCAGCCCCTGCCTTCAGGTTCCTAATGTCCTGGTCAGGTTCCTGTCTTGACTTCCTTCACTGATGAACAGTGATGTGGAAGTGTGAGCTAAATAAACCCTTTCCTCCCCAAGTTGCTTTTTCTTGGTGTTTTATCACAGCAATAGTAACTGTAGCTAAGACACTTGTCTTCCAGGCCATTTACCTTTCTTCACTCTTACTATGATCTGTTGGTGTCTGTCTATAAATAGGATTGAGATAAACAAACCGTGGTGCTCAGGCTTGTCATCCCATTGCTCAGGAGGTAGAGCTGGAAGGATCAGAAAGGAGTTTAAGGTCATCCGTAGCTAGTTTTAGTTTTAGACCATATCTAGTTTTAGGTTACTCTGGGCAACACGAGACCCCTCTCAAAACAATGAAACACAAACAAAGCCTTTGAATGACATGGAACTGACCAGAGAGCCATCAAGGTCAGGGCCAGAAGGCCTTAGAGGGCCGCTGGTCGAGGTATGCAATTTAACAGATCGTTTCTGTCCTTCGAGTTCTGTTTAAAAAAAGGAAACGCTGATAAACTAGGCATGGTGGCGCACGCCTTTAATCCCAGCACTTGGGAAGCAGAGACAGGCAGATCTCTGCAAGTTGGAGACCAGCCTGGTCTACACAGTTCCAGGACAGCCAGAGCTATATAGTGAGACCCAGTCTCCACAGAAACAGTAACAACAAAAACAATAGCACCAAAAACCACTAAGAACACTTGGTTCATTTCAATTAAAGCAGCCACTTAAGTATAATGGGAATTAAACTGGATTTAAAAGTCACCCCAGAGCTGACCTGTACTCCAGATACAAGGAAACTGAGGCTGTGTAGCAGTTCAAAACCTGCCTAGGCAACATAGTGAGACCCTGTCTCAAAAATAAGACGGAAAGAAGTCTGGAGCCTGGCACGGTAATGCATGCCTGTAATCCCAGCATGTAGGAGACTGAGGCAGGAGGGTTATGATGTTGTCATGAGTTTGGGGCTACTTTGGCTACATAGTAAGTTCAAGGTCACCTGAACTACATAATGAGACCCTATCTTAAAAAGAAAAAAGAAAAAACAAAACAAAAGACTGGGCAGGGTAGTGCTGGTGTTTTATGCACGTGCCTTCACTCCTAGCACTTGGGAGGCAGAAGCAGGTGGATCTCTGAGTTCCAGGTCAGCCAGGGCTACATAGTGAGACCCTGACTCAAACACACACACAAATATAAAATAAAAAGATCTTAGGAGATACTGTGAAGTACGAGGTTTTCAAGTTGTGTTCAGGACCCTGGGTTCAAGCCCTTTCCTAGGGAGGAAAAATTCTGCCTGAAAGCTAATTTAAAATGTGGTTGTAGGTAAAGAAATTTATCTGCGTTTGGGCATTTAAAGTTACAGGATTGTAGAAACAGGCAACCGGCAAGGATTATTCCACACATTTTTTTTTTTTCACACGCATTTCCAAAATCATTCTACAGTCATTCAATAAATTTGCATATAACCCATTCGATAAATACTCAGGCTCTTTTTACAGCCGTGAGATTTTGCAGATTTGCATCAAAAAAGGACAGAGAAACTGGGTGAAGAAAACCAGGCAACCAGGAGATGGTGGCTGCATCCCTCAGCAACAAGAAAACAAATTCCATAGGACGGGATTGAGTGATGGAGCCAATCACTTAGGCGGTTCAGCTGACCAGCTGAACGGTCCTCAGCGCATGTCTGCATTACGCAGCCCACCTCCAAAAAAAAAAAAAAAAGAAGAAGAAAAAATAGAGTGAGACGTCAGCAGGCAGGCGGGGCTTAGCCTACTGCAAATACAGGATAGAAGAGATATTTTGGTTTCTGAGCCCGCTTCATCCAAATATTTCTTTGCCAGGCTAGTTCCATTGGAGGCAGCAGCTCGTGTCATTTATGAAAAAGATGTGTCCGTTAAATAGGCTGAGGCTTTGCGGCACAGAATTTGTTCTGCAACATGTCACTTGCAAACGGAATGTATTCAATATGAAAGGCATCAAATCATAAGGTCCTTCCTAGCAGAGTGTACACAATCTATAAAAAAAATGCGTACAGTGTTTTTTTTTGTTTGTTTGTTTGCTTGTGTTTGTTTTTGAGACAGTGTCTCACTTTGGCGTCTTGGTTGGCCTGGAACTTACTATGTAGACCATGCTGTCTCTGAATTTAGAGAGGTCCAACTGCATCTGCCGAGATTAAAGGCATGTGCCACCACACCCAGCTCAAACTTGTTCAATGCACACAATAGGGAAGGTTTTGATGAGAAAAAACATGGTTTTCTCATTTTAGCTTAAGAGAGGTTTGCCTTTGCTGCACAGCTCACCCTGCTGTGCTGCTAAAGAGGAGAGCTAAACCAGCACCACACTCATGGGGACAGTTAAGGTGAAACTCACTCCCTTCAGACCGGCCTGTCCCAGGTTGTTGGTGGTGGTGCTGCTGCTTTCTTCTTCTCTTCTCCTTCTTCTTCTTCTTCTTCTTTTCTCCTCCTCCTTTTCTTCCTCCTTCAACTTTTGCTTATTTGTTTTTTCTGAGACAGGGTCTCTCTATGTAGCCCTGGCTGTCCTGGAACTCACTATGTAGACCAGGCTGGCCTCAAATTCACAGATATCCACCTGCCTCCGCCTCCCAAGTGCTGGGCTTAAAATCATGCACCACTATGCCTGGCTAAAGAGTAATTTTTTTGTGTGTACAGGTGAGGGGATTGTCCAAGGAGACCCGGAGTTAACAGGTATATGTGACCTAAGGTAGGTGCTGGGAATTGAACTCACATTCTCTGCCAGATCAGTATTGGCTCTTAACAGCTGAGCCTCTCTCCAACCAGATATGTATCAGAGAGGACACTTTCTCTTAATGCCTTGGATCAAACTCAAAGCCTTGAACATGCTAGGCAAGTGCTCTGAGGTTTGTGGACCCTGTAGATTCTGTCTGGACTACTCATGTCAAAACATCCATACACAATTTATAAATGAATGAAATCTGGGTGTGGTGACATATCTTTGTTTGGTTTTTTTGTTTGTTCATTTTTTGAGAAAGAGTTTCTCTATTGTAACTCTGGCTGTTTTGGAATTTGCTCTGTAGACCAGGCTGGGCTTGAACTCACAAAGATCTGCCCGCCTCCTGAGTGCTGGGATTAAAGGTGTGTACTACCACCACCATCCACATATGTCTTTAGTCCTAGCACTCATAAGGCAGAGGCAATATGTGTGTCTATGTGTATAGATATAGATACACACACACACACACACACACTATACACACACCTACACATATATTAATGAGTGATGGCTATGTTCCAGTAAATTTTTATTTGTGGAAGAAGTTTGTGTAATTTGTGAATCACTATGTAGCCCAGACTGGCCTCACCTTCAAAAGTGTCAGCCTGTCCAGAGTGCTGGGAATAGGTGTGTGTCTCTGAGTGTCCCATACACTCAGATAGAGCCTCTGGTTTGCTCAGGGCTTGTTCTTTGAGATTCCAGCAGAACCAGACAATGCCTTCAGTGTCTACACTGGGTCCCTGTGGACCCAGGGAGAGACACTTCCCTCAGTTTCTACAGCTCTAGATGTTCCAAGTCTTCACTTTGGGACTGTGTGGAAAGACTCTGGCCCTCTCCTCTGAGAATATACCCAAGTACAGCATTTTATTTACTTTCTGGCAGCTCGTGTACTGGCCTAGCCCATCGCAGAACTCCATGTTAATAAACAGTACCTCGGAGTGTCGAGTGTTCTTTTCTCCCCCTTTATGAGAGGTTAGGCTCTGCCGGGTTCAAGGGCCACCAAAATTAGAGAAGAGCCTTGCTCAAAGAACACAGCCCTTTATTTGTGACACATCTCATTGAAAAATGACCACAGACTGGCATGTGGTTACAGTTTTTGAAATGGGGGATATGAGTCAGCATGAATTATCATGTTGCTGTTTTCCTGTAGCCAAGGCAGGCAGGGATGCCCTAGTGGTAATACCACCCAACAGCTATATAGAGAAGCAAAGACATTTAGACCAGGAAAAGTAGTGCAGGGATGTGCTCATGGAACTCACAGGCATGTCTTTACCTCATGCAAGTAATATGTGGTTTTTATTGCCATTTGTATAGGAGTTTGCATACCAAACAGAGCCTTGTGTTGACTGCCTTTGATCCCAGGGCTGCCAAGACAGAGTCAAGCAGATCTCTAGGCCACCCTGTTCTTCACAGTGTTCTAAACCAGCCAGGGCTGCATAGAGAGACCTTGTTTCTAAACATAAAAGAGGTGGGGAGCTTGGTGAAGGGATAGCTCAGCAGGTAAGAGCACTGGTTCTGATTCCCAGCACCCACGTGGCAACTCACAACACCTGTAACTCCCGTTCCAAGGGATTGGATCTCCTGGACCCCAGGCGCACACACAGTGCATGCAAACACTCGTGCACATAAAATAAAAATGAATAAATTTACAATGTTTTTGTTTGTTTGTAGATTTTCAAGATAGGGTTTCTTTGTGTAACAACAGGCTTGGGTGTCCTGGAACTCACTCTGTAGACCAGGCTGGCCTTGAACTCACAGAGATCCACCTGCCTCTGCCTCCCGAGTGCTGGCATTAAAGGTGTGCGCCGTCACATCCTGCAGTAACAAACACGGCTGAGGACACAGCCCATGCTTCTCAGTACAAACCCGATATGTTCCTGAGTGTTAAAAGAGGGAGGGTCCGATGAAAGTCAAGGCTGCCCTTGACCAGATAGGGAAGTGGAGGCCAGCCTGGCCAGAGAGCCTGTCTCATACTTATTAATTAATCTATAAAAACACTTGTTTCTGATATGTAAGTCACTTTCTTTCTTTTTTTTTGTTTTTAACCCCCGTGAGTTGAAATTATCTATCCACACAAAGATATGTTCATAAATGCTCATAGCAATTCACTTACAATTTTAAAAACTTTTTAAAACTTGGAGGCAGCCAAGATGCCCTAAGTGGGCAGATGGGTAAAGTGGGGTACGCTGATGTACTGTGATACACTTTTGTGCTTGACTCAGCAGCCCGTACGGAGTTTAGGGTAGGCCCTGCTCTGGGACAAGGCAGAAACTCATGAAGTGTTCCATATTTCAGAAGAGGAAGGGGGAGGGAGAAACAGTGGAACGGGGTGGGGGGGGCAAAAAGATGAGTGGGGAGACAGCTCTGTGAGTAAAATCACTTGCTGTGCAAGTGTGAAGACTGAATTCAAATCCTACAATCTGTATGAAAACCAGATGCACAGGCTACGTATAACCACAGCCCTCCCGCGGAGAGAAGAGGTAGCTCATGGGCCAGCTGGCCTGGCACATCAGTAGGAAACGACGCAGTGCCCTGTCTCATGGTGGGAAAGCAAGACCAACACCGAGGTACCCCCTGACCTCCACATATGTGCCGGGGGAAACACTGGACACACACACACACGGGAGAGAGAAGGAAACTTAAACAGAAATGTCCAGTGTTCTAAAGCCGCCGCCTGAGTTCAGCCACACCCCGTGCTGCAAAGAGCAATGTAAGAAGACACCGAAACAGAAATGGCTGCAAGGGCTAAACTGGGACAGAAAGGGGGCCAGGACTTGGGAGATTTAGGGCGGAGAAACTACTCTGTGTGATACTGTAATGGTAGATGTGTCCTTGTACATTTACCGAGACCCATAGAATGTAACAGCTGGAATAAACCCTAATATAAACTGTGGGCTGGAGTTAATAATGTTGTCGGGATTAGCTCATCGGGTGCATTGAAAGTAGCACATTAGTGCACGGTGTTGGGGCTGGAGAAGGGTTCTCTCCAAGGACCCAGGTTGGTTCCCAGCACCCACACGGCAGCTTGCTCCAGTCCCAGGGGATGTCATACCCTCTCCTGGCCTCTGCTTAGTGCCAGACAACACGCAGCGCAGACAAACCGCTCATACACAGAAAAAGAGTAAAAGCTTAAAAACGAAAAATAATTTGCACAGTGATACTGACTCAAACAATGCTTTTATAAAAGGTGAAAAATAAAATGTAAAAAGCAGTTCTTTTGTAAACATACAGTTCTCCCCTTTGTAAAGAAGAGAGCAAATATGCACGCTAATGAGATAGTGAGCTTGTTCATTGTTACATAAATTGAATCTTGGCTGAATGTTTGATACTACAAGACAGGGTCTTCAATATTTTCCTGTTTTCTTTTCCTTTTTTTTTTTTGAGTTGATATTTTGATTTATAGGCATCAATATGAAGTACAAAATTGCAAAAGTATGTTTAGAGCCATTTCAGCAGTCCTTGGAAATGCTATCCTAATCCCAAGTCAAAATTCATTCATTCAACATTCTTTTTTTTTTTTTTGAGAAGTGGGAGTAAGTCAGGATCTCATGTAGCCCAGGCTGGCCTTGAACTTGCTATGTAGTTAAGGATGACTTTGAACTCCTGGTCCTCCTGTAACTACCTCCCAACTTCTGGAATTAAAGTCCTAAACCACACTCAGCCTTATTTAACGATTTTTCATGAAACTCATATAGCAGTTTTATTTTTACCTTTTTTTTTTTTTTTTTGAGACAGACTCTTGAAGCCCAGGCTGGCCTCTGACGGATCTTGCCTTCACACTCCCCTCGCCCACCCCTCCATCCTAGGATGGTAGGATTTACTGCCTCTCCAGGTTTGTGCGGTGCTGGGGACCAATCCCAGAGCCTTGTGAATAGTACCAGCCGAGCTACTCGGCACTTGATAATAAGGGCTGAGGAATGAAGGCAGGAAAAAAATGGTAAGACTGAGAACTTTGCAGAGTAAAAACACTGCTCTTGGTAACAGTAGTCTCAAACTGAGGTGTCTCGGGGGCCATTCGTCAACACTGAATGCTGTAATGGCACGCACAGGGCAAAGTGCTCATGTGAAAAACCCTGGGCTAAATACGACCCTGTCTGGGGTAAAAAAGATCACATCGAAAATTTGATACAGTGGCCAAGTGTGCTCAGAGACACCTCGGATTCATTGCCCACCATGGGTTGATTTTGTATTAATTTTTGATCACAGGATATTCAGAAACCTTTTATGATTGCTAAACTCTTTACAATTCCCACATTCACAGGCAACACCATGTTGGATTGTGACCCACGGTTTTTGAACCTGGGCTCAAGCTGAGCACACTGGTCCGTACCTGTAGTCCTAGCATTGGGATGCCTCCGAAGGGGCATCTCAGTGAATTTGGAGGCCAGCGTGGACTACAGAGTAAGAGGCTGTCTCTCTCTACACACACGCACTCACACACAAACACACGCACTCGCACACGCGTACTGGCACGTCCACATAGTGACTTCCATATGCTGCCAGGCACAACATACTACTGTGCCTCGGATCCAAAGACATCAGGGCCAAGCTACTGTAGCCACAGCTTTTGAAAGCCTGAGTCAGAATCCCAGAAGACAGTGTCAGGTCGCTGGAACTGGAGTTACAGTTGTGAGCACCCGTGGAACTGAACCTGAGTCTTCTGTGAGAGCATAACTGCTGAGCCACTCCTGCACCACCCCAACTTTTCTTTCCTCTCTTGAGACAGTCTTTTGTGCCCCAAACTGGCCTCGAATTTGGCATGCAGCTCAGTCTGTCTTCCAGCTCCTGCATTCATCTCTCCAGTGCGGGACTGTATAGCCAACTGTGTTGGCTAACATGCCTAACTTGGGCTCATTTTTATTATTATTTTTGTATGTGATGTGACTGGAAAGCATTTAAAGCTGCCAGGATTACTTCTTTTTCTTTTGGAGTGGGGCTCACTTTGAAATCAGGCTGTTAGAATTTTTTTTTTTCCCTTGGCTATTGAGTTGCAGAAACTCTTTACATATTCTGGATTTTTAACCATTATATTTATGATTAAGATCTCCCATTTTGTAAACTGTAATTTACTGCACTGATTGTGTCTGTTGATACGTGCATATCTTCTTGATTGATGTTGGCCTGTTTATTTTTTATTTAGTTGTCTGTGCTTTTGATGTTAGATGCAAGTACTTAATGTTCTGTTAGATTTAAGGGTCAAGATAACCCCCTGAGGCTGGGTGTAGCTCAGCCGTAGATGACTTGATCTATGCATGAGGGCTTGGGTTCAATCCCAGGTACCCTCAAAGAAAGAAGAAACAAACCAAAAAGGAGTAAGCCTTTGGGGCTGCATCCTTTGCCTTCCGGGCCTACTAGGGCAATAGCTCCGTCCTCTTGGCCCTCTGTAATGGTCCCATCCAGGCTGTCCTGGACAGCAGCTGGCCCAGTGCACATGAGGAGACAGCATCGCCCATGGACCTGTGTGCCTGGGCCTGGGGAGTGATGTGGCTGGGCATGCACCACTTGGGGGGTGGGGTCCTTATTCTCTTGCATTGAAGGATACTGCCTGTTCTTCGGTGCTGTTGTCCCATTCTATAGAATTCCAGACATCTGATAGTCTCCATCTCGTCCCATCTCTATCCCTTTCTGTGGGATAGAAAGGTGGCCCAACTTTAGCCCTGGATTCTACTAAAATAATAGCTCATCATAGCTAAAATGCACCTGTAAACTTTTTTTTTTTTAACTTTTTTTATTTGTTGGAACAGGGTCTTACTGTGTAATCCAGGCTGAACTAGAAATCCTCCTGCCTCCACCTCCCAAATACTGAAACTACAAGCGTCTGCCAACACACCCAGGTAGTTGTTTTAAGAAAATAGCAGACAGGAGAAACTGGCAGTTTCAAGAAGAGTCACAGGGACACCTGATGATCAAAGAGGCCACTAAAGGAGAAAAGAGTGAAATTCCCCAAGTGCCTAGAGGATTTCTGCCCCACCCCCAAGACCCGGCATGATGCAGGAGGCAAGCCACCAGCAAGATGGACACAGCCCCACTCACTGACCCGGGCAGTCTGTGCAGACGCCACCAGCCTGTGTCTCTCTGAGGGACTGATAAATTCTCACGTTTTCCTGGAATACTAAGAGTGCCTTGTTCGTATGATTAATGAAAATAAAACATTTATGGCAAATAAAAAAGGAAAAGAAAAAGGGGAAATCTCTTCAATCAAATAGTCCTCTCTCCACAAATGGGAAAACCAATTTGAGACAGTTTTTTTGTTTTGCTTTTACCTTTTTAAAACAAAGATCACCTGTCCATTCCTAGTAAAGTGTTTCTACCTTAGAATTTTCCAGAATCACCTTTTTAAATAGATACATATGTATACATTTATTAGTATTATTATTGTTGTTATTTTACTAATACTACATTTTTGTTTGCGTTTGTATGTGTGGGGTTTTGAACAGCTGTGGGAGTCTATTGTCTCCCACCTTGTATGTCCCAGGAACAAACTCAGGTCATCAGGACCAGCCCCAGGGGCCTTTACCCACAGAGATACTGTCAGCCACAGAGCATACATATTCCTACTAGCAGTCTCTTCAAGGCAATCAAGGCCTTTCTGGTATTACCACAATTTTTCTAACCTCTCCTATTGCCCATTTGCAGGATTTTTTGTTGTTCTTTGTTTTGTTTTGGAAATGGGGTCTCCCTGTCTCGCCCCAGCTGCCCTTGAACTCACGGATTCATCTCCACATCCTGCTTCTTGTTACTAGATCACCTTTCTCCAGACAGAACCAATAAATTCTGTGATTTTATCAAGGAACCAACTGACACCACCCTAGGGGCAGGCAGGTCTGCCGTGTAAAGTCCCAGTAGGCAGGCTGGGGACCCAGCAGAAGACTGGTTGAGGTTTGCTAGCGTCTGGTTGAATTCTCCTTGCTCAGGAAAGACCAGTCTCTTGTTGTCTTCAAGCCTGATGGAGTTTTATGTTATGGAGAATAGTCTGCTCTATTCAATGCCCAGCGATTTCAGTCAAATCTCATCCAAAGCACTCTCATAGAAATGACCAAGGTACTGTTTGATCAAATACCTGTTTGCTTTTTTTCACTTGCATTGCCTTAATTTTTCTGTCATTCTGTAAGATGGACATTATAACCTTTAATACAAATACTGAATCTAGGGCCTGTGGGATGCCTTGGTAGGTAAGGGCATCTGCTGTCATGCCTAAGGACCTGAGTTCATCCTCAGGTCCACACGATGGGAAGAGAAAGCTGATTCCCACAAAGCTGTACTCTAGCCTCCACATATGTGGTAAAATAAGTGTGCACCCACACGCACGTGCATGCACACAAAGTAATTAAATAAAATTCAATAAAGATTAAAAAATGTATAAGTCTAGGAGGAGCCAGGTTTGGTGGCAAACACCCGTAATCCCAGCACTTGCAGAGGCAGAGGCAGGAAGACAGCTGCAAGGGCCAGCTCTGCCTGATCTACACAGGCTACCCAGGACTAAACAGCAAGACCTGTCTCAAAAATAAAAACACTTAGGCTCCACAGCTAAGATTGCATATTGTTTTTTCAGAGGACCAAGTTCAGTTTCCAGCATGTCAGATGGCTCACCACTGCTTATAACTCAAGTTCCCAGAGATTTGATGCCTTCCTCTCAGATCCATGTGCGTCTGCACTCACACAGTCACACATGCAAACACACACAGACACGTACTTTAAAATCAGAGTGAGTCTTTAGATACAAGCCAGAAGGTTTCTCTGTGCTGCTAACCTTCCTGGAGCAGTCTGGCATGCTGGGAAGGGGATTGGCAGGAGTGTCAGACTGCTGATGATAGCTGCCTTACAAGGGAACGGATTTTTACATTTGTGTTGTGACCTGTAGCCCCTGCTTCCCCCTCTTGGTGCCCATCCTTCACTCTCTCTCGGATCTTCTGCTGCCTATGCAATCTTTTCTATCTAGAGATGTTGAGGCTAGAGTATACTTTGGCATGTTTTAATGGTGCAATAGTGTGGTAGAATCAGTTTAGAATCTGCCAAGTATTAAAACATAGTATAGTCAGGTGGTGGTGGTGGTGCAATCCTTTAAATTCTAGCACTCCAGAGGCAGAGGCAAGTAGAGCTCTGTGAGTTTGAGGCCAGCCAGCCTGATCTACAGAGTAAGTTCCAGGACAGCCAGAGTTACAACTGAGAAACCCTGTTCCATATGAGCCCAGTTCCATAGAGAGTCTGAGCCCGGCCTGTGCTGTGTGAGAGAGAGGGCCAGTAGGGAGATTGTTGCTGTGTGCTCTGCAATTAATTCAATAGCCATCAAAGCTTTCCATGTGCCAGATACTTACAAACTTTAAGAGTATGTACAAATCACAATATAGCAAAAGGCTACACACATATATAGGTATCAATTCTTCTACGTCAATGACCATCTAACGAGTCAGCCAGTCATTAGCACACAGGAATATGCGTCGTGAGAAGCAAGAAGCATTGCCCGGCTCTTCAGTACATTAGAACTTGTGCCACTCCAGAGGCGTGTGAGAGCCTTTTAGGCAGTCGTCTCGAAGGATGACGTCAGTACAAAAACAGATGAAGTGACAAGTGTAGATACAATCTACCATAAACCAAGTCTGCTGGGCGTGGCGCGTGCCTCTCTAATCCTAGCGCTGGAGGCAGAAGCAGGCAGATCTTTGTGAGCGCAAGGTCAGCCTGGTCTACCTTGTGAGTTCTAACCAGGGCCGCACAGTGAGACGACCATATCTCAAAAACAAACGAACGCACAATAGCAACAAAATAATTTATTATAAAGAAATTAAAATGTCTTACAGAATTTGCTACAAAATGCCACAAAACTGCCTTCACTTCTGTTCCCAATCCTTGTATTCAGCAAGCCAACTGGGGGTCTTTGGCCATGACGGTGACTGGTGAGGATGGCACAGAGTCCTCAGTTTTCACTTCATCCTCTTCTTTTTCTTGTCGGGTCCTCTGCAGCCCAGGCTCGCGATGATCCAGTGAGCTGCCACACTTGGTTGAAGCTCCGTCTTGTTTTGTTTTAATTTATTTTAGTATTGCATGTGAGCATGAGTTGCACATGGAGATCAGAGGTCATTCTCTTCTTCACCTTGTCAAAGCAGGGTCTCCTTTGTTTTTGCTGCTCCACACACTTAGGGCTGGCTGTCTCCTGAGCCTCCCCCTCCACCCCCCATCTCACCTGAGGAGTGCCTGGATTGCAGGTGTGAACCATTGCGTTTGGTTTTTTAGTGATTTATTTTTAGATGTGTGGATGCCTGTGTCTGTGTGTCTGTGTGTGCCTGGCTGTCTGCAGAAACCAGAAGAAGATATCAGATGCCCTGGAGCTGTTCCTGCAGGCAGTGGTGAGCCACCTCATATGTGTGCTGGAAAGGGAACTGCAGTCTTCTGCAAGAGCCGCACCCACACTCAGCTCTCAGCAGCAGGGCTGTCTCCAGCATTCGACGTTTTTAGGATTCTGGGGCTGCCACGCAGGTCTTCGGGCTTGTACATTAAGGACTTTTGCCCACTGAGTCATCCTGCAGGCCAGGACTGAGATTTAAATTCTAAAGCATGACACAGAGATGACAAGAACACTATTTAACAGTATCAGTCCACTTTCTGTTGCTTATAATAAAACACGAGCTGGATAGGCCAACCTAACCTGGAATTCTTAATCCTGCTGCCTCATTCTCCCAAGTGCTAGGACTTGGGAGGGATTTAGGGGCTTCTGAAATGACTCAAGAGAATAAAGGCACTTGCTGTCAAGCCTGACAACCTGAGTTCAGTTCCTGGGGTCATGTGGTGGAAGGAGAGAACAGACTCACAAAAGCTGTCCTCTGACAACATCCCCCCCATGATGTGTGTGTTGTGTACATGTCTGTGGGCCTGTGCACACGCACACGCACACATACAACCAATAAAGTGGCCCAGGCCTTACTTCTTAAAGGTCTTACTTCCCTTTGACATCACTCTACTGGACCTGGCTTCTAGACATGAACCTTTGGAGAATACAATTATCCATCCTTGGCATGCAATCGCCAAATGTACAGAGTTCCAGGGCAATCTTGATTGATTTTGGTCTTCTTTATACATTTCAACACATAGGGATGATTTTTAAGATGTTAATTGAGACTGCAGTCCATTCGTGGCTGGAGTCTTCCATCGGCACCGTTAGATATTCGTTGCTAGCGCTGTAGGTATGTAGAATTAAAGAGAAGCCTCCATGCCTGATACAAAAATAGCAAAATAGATTATTAAGAATCTTTATATTGGTTACATATTATATGAGAATCTTGAGGGCTGAGACTGGTATAGTTTTGCCTCGCTTATGAGGCCCCAGATTTAATCCCCAGCAAAGAGAAAAGTAGAGGGGTCTGAAACGGAGAATTTGGGGCACATCAGAATGGGATGAAAATTAAGTAAAATTAACTTGCTCCAGTTTTGGGCAAGGCTGGCAAGGTTGCTGGACTGTTTCACACTGTGGCCCGCAGATCTCTATCCAGTTAAAGGTGACTGGAACCCAGGGCTTACTGAGTAATCAGCTAAGATGTTTGAGTAGATTGGTGTGATTTGAATTTTAACTTAGGGGTAGCACTTCTTTGGAATTTGTTCCTGCAGACTTTGGGACAGGAAAGATCTTTGCAGGGATGGGAACCTGAGTGCTGGAATTCAGTCTTCTGGGCCAGTGGCAGTAATGAATGGTTTAGACACAGTGTAAACAGGGGAAGCCGCATTTCTCAGATTTTTCCTTTCTTCACCCCAGGGCTGCTGCTGCTAATAGTGTTTTCAGAGTCAAAGTGAATTATGAGGATACCTCACCTGGTAGAAAAAGATTAAAATTAGACAAATAAAACCATACAAGTTGTTGTTGGTGTGGAATGGTACAAATGCAAAAAGTAGAATCTGGGCAGTCTTTAGAGCAGTCTCTGGCTGTGTTTCCTCTGGCCTGCACTGTTCCGTGCTTAAAACCCCCAGTGCTCTTTTGTAGGATCTTTTGTCCTTCTGCTTAGTTTTCACACTAGCAAACCTCAACACAAGCTAGCGGGAGGCCAGATTGAGGTTTACATTCTGCAGGTGTCCTCATTTGGAACTGATAGCCAGGGCCATTGTCCCCATTGTTCCCTTCCAACTAAACACACTTATTTTGCTCTTACCTCCCGACTGGGTGCATTTTTAAAGGCCCCCTTCACGCTTCCTCCTCTTTGGTATCCAGCAAAGACCAAAGGGCTCACAAAGATCTCACAAGCAATCTAAGGGTGCAGGGTAGGTAGGTAGTAGGTAGGTAGTGCATCTCAGCCACGGGGCCAACTGTTGCATGCTCTTGTCACTCAGGGCTGGTCACCCTCTCCCACGGAGCACCGAGGACCCCAGGCAGCTGGTCAGCTGCTCTTATCTGTTGCTCGGGATGAGGATTATCTGACTTGGACTCTGCAGCTGAGGCCACGTGAAGCACGAGGCTTTGAGGCTCTGCGGCTGCTGGTTCAAACAGCATTTGTCTATTTATTCTGCACATTTTAGATCCTTGGAGTTCAGCTGAATTCCAGCTGTATTCTTTAAAAATACATTGTTGCAAGTAGAACCTTTTCTATCACTGACCGGCAGTTTGCCTCTTTCAGAGCTAATCTTCCGCTTTGGAGCATCTGTCACTCCCAGATCATGAGCCCACTTCCACACTCTGGAGTGCCTGTAGAAAGGAAAAAAGATTTAGACTTCTTCTTTTTTTTAAAAAAAAAATGTACTGTGGGTGTTTTACTTACATGCTTATCTGTGTATCTCGCCTGGAAGGCCAGAAAGCATCAGATCCCCTTGAACTGGAATTACAGATGGTTGTGAGCAAGTACCAGATCAACTCTAAAAAAAAAAATAAAATAAAATAAACAAAAAGACAAAAATAAAAGTAGTCTTCTCAGACTGAATTTTACCAAAAACAAAACAAAACAAAACAAAAAACAAAAACCAGGTCTCAGATCTGTCTCTTTTCACACTGCTTCTTTGGCTTTTCTTTTCTCTTTCTTCCTTCCTTTCTCTTTCTTTGTTTTTGTTTTTTGTTTTTCAAGACAGCATTTCTCTGTGTAGCCTTGGGTGTCCAGGAGAAGGACTAGGTTTGCTTTTAGTATGACCCATTAGTCTGGGTTCTCAGCCACAAACCAAAGCTGTGTGTGTGTGTGTGTGTGAGAGAGAGAGAGAGAGAGAGAGAGAGAGAGAGAGAGAGAGAGAGAGAGAAAGGGTCTCCTTACTTACCCTGAAACTCTATGTTGACCAGGCTGACCACGAACTCAGAGATTGGCCTGCCTCTGCCTCCCAAGTGATGGGACTAAAGATGTGTGCCACCACCATACCCAGCAACATTGCTTATTTCTTAACCAAGAAAAAAAAATTATTACAGGCTTCAAACATCTAAGAATTAGCCCTCAGAAGTCTCTTTCTCCAGAGCAATGTTACAAAATAACGTGAGAACAGACACAATTTTGGGCTTTGATTTATTCCTCCAGTCAATATAGGCAAAGAAGGACCAGCCCGTGGCAGACCATGTTCTGACTTCCAGGGAGTAGTGGGGCCGATTTCCACCTTTGCAGTGGCATCCTTTTGCTTTTCAGAAGAGAGAACAAGAAAAAAGAAATTTAGACTCCGGAAGGACATTGTGGAGGGGTGGGGTACAGCTCCAGAGTGGAGCCAAGTGGGAGGCCCTGAGTTCTATACCCCTGGCAAGAGTGGAAAGGAGATATTTTGATTCATAATAAATAGAAACGAGAGGGGAAAAGAGCCAGATAGACACATCATGGTCTGACTGCAAGCTATAAGGCCAGCCATGAACCTTGTGTCTTCTTTTGGATCACAGGAGGCCAGTGGCCTTGAAGAACTCAATTGTTAGTGTGTTCAGTTTTGTGAGCAGGGCAAGTAGCCCAGGCTGGTCTGAGGCTCACAATCCTTCTCTTTTGAGAGTTGGTATTGCAGGTGTGCCATTATGTCTTGAATTGTTAATTTTAATAAAAATAAATTTTTGACAAGCCAGGTGGTGATGGTGACCGCAGGGACGCCCGCCTTTGGTCCCAATGCTCAAGAGGCAGAGAGGCAGGCAGATCTCTGAGTTCATGGCCAGCGTGGTCTACAGAAGGAGTTCTGCACACAAAATCAAAACAACAACCAGAACAAAAAAAAAAAACCCAACAAAAAGAGGACAACTCTGTGAAGTTGGTTCTCTCCTGCCATCATGTGGGTCCTGAGAATGGGACGAAGGTCACCAGGCTTGGCAGCAAATGTTGAGCCATCTTGATGACTCTCGTTATATCTAATGTGGCTACAAGAAGATGTAGTGTTGCTCAAGTGGCTTGGATTCTGTTTCTACTGGCAGGCACTGGCCTTTGGGCACTGCTTTTCCTTTGGCTATTACTAAATTTAGTTTCCGTGGCAATTAATGGGGCTTCCGACTCAGTGCTTCCTGGAAAGGAAAATGAAGGGGGTGGAGGTGGGGGAGTGCGATCTTAGGGAAGGTTTTCTTGGCTGTCACATTTCACTCAACCTCGGTTCTCTCAGATTTGGAAAAGACCCTTGTTTAGAGAAAGAAGGACCAGGTTTGCTTCAGTTCGGCACATCAGTCTGGATTCTTCACCACAAAACAAAAAAAGTTTTTATTTGTAGCCCTGGCTGTCCTGGAACTCCCTAAACAGACCAGGCTGGCCTCGAACTCACAGAGATTCTCCCATCTCTGGCTCCTGAGTTCTCCTACCTCTGGCTCCCGGAGTATTGGGAGTAAAGGTGTGAGCCTTGGCACTGGGCTCACAAACTGAAGCTACTGAGTGATGATGGCTTTTCCTCCTCATGTATTCACTAAGCCACCCCCTGCCCACCGTTTTTTGGGGGGAAAGGGTTTACTTCTCTGGGAAGTCAGAGCAGAGAGTCTCAGCCACACAGCTGTCCACCACAAGCTCGGCTGCTTCATTCACTCCCTAAACTCACCTGAGCTCCCGCCTGCCTCCTGCTGGCCTTCATAGTGCTCCCCATTTTCTTGTGTAGTGTGGTAATCAGATATTTGTCTCACACTTGTCTTTCAAGAAACACACAATCCCTAGCCAATAGAATTTTAGTAAGCGTTTCTTATATGAGAATTAGTAATCAGTTGTTCTTGTCTATTGATCGATTGCTCTGGGAGGTTAACCCAGGGCCGGGGCAAACGCCCGGCCACCTCGGTATACCCATGCCCCTCCCCTCAGCTCTTTTTATTCACTAAAGACCCAGTAGGCACTCAGCAAACATCTGTTAAGTTGAATTTTGTATTTGTTGTAAACCTCAGAGGCAAGAGCTGCAGAATTCAGAAGGGGTGGGGTGGTGTATGCTCTGGTAAGGAACTGGGACTGTGTACCACACTTGATTCTCGCAGCCCAGGAGCGTTGGTCAGGCTCCAAGACATCTAGGCTGCCTTCACAACCGGACGAGTCCCTTGCCAGTTTTCTTCTGGCAGGTCCTCCTTTTCCTTCCCTTGAACCAGGTTATAATGAAAACGCGGCTGGCAGACGCGGAGGGTTATGGGTCCTCTGCTTTCAGCTGGGAGCAGCACCCACTCTGCCTGAGATGGATTAGCTTTCCTCTCTAGACAGATTCCACCCCGAGCACCTTCAAATTTGCCCGCCCTCCAAACTTTTTAGTCCATTTTTTTTTCCTGTGAAACAAAAAGGCTGTAGGCTCTTGAAAAAGGGAAGGAATTTGGATGAGCTTTAGAAAAAAAAAAAAAAAAAACAACTCATGGGGAGGATGTGGTTTTTCAAAAAGCCGGGAGGGGGGGAGGGATTGATTGCTTGCAAAGGCTAGGGGTTTGGGGGAGGGGCTGTGAAGAGATAACTGAGGTCAAATTCCTGAGGTCATAGGTTAAGGGTGGGGGACGTGGGTAGAGCTGGAAGTGGTGGGGGGGGGGGGGGGGGGGGGGGGGGAAGAGCTTGCAGGCTCCACCCCTTGCAGAGATTATAAATATGTAGGCTGGGCTTCTGGCTGTGATGGTCCTCACGCGGTGTGCGTGCTGCTGAAGGCATCGGCTGTGGACGGTGTCTCCGGAATCTACCCTACATCTTCCTTAAGACTTGGGAACTAGGTTAGGACCATGGGGACAGTGAAGGTAAGAACTGGTTTGTTGCTATTTTTTTTTTTTTTTTTTTGTCTGTTTGCTTGGGGGTCTTCACAAAGGCAAGCCTTAGTGCCGATTGTCACGCTCCGGTTTTTCCTAAGTCACCGAGCCATCCGGAGGCCTTTTCGTATCAGCTCCGGCACTCTGTTATGTTATGGTTCCACGCATCTCCTACCTGATCAGGGATCCTCCCGGGAACCTTCCTATTCGTGTGAAAGTCACCAAAGAAGCTGTGTGCTTCTCGAGTGTGTTGGATGTAACAGTAATGAGGCTGCTGAGCGCAAATAAGGTAGCGGGATTGGCTGTGGGGATTTACGAGAGTCTCGGAGCTGTCAGGAAGGCTTGGGAAAGCATTAGACCTTGAGAGGACCTGGGCTTGGCTTGGGCTTGCGTTCAGCATCCATCCGTTCGTCCTTCGGATGCCCGGATATTATGGAGAGAGAAGTCCAGTTTGCCCTTACTGTGGTTGAGAGTGTAAAATGTGTCAGTTACTGTGGGCGAAGGACGCAGCCAGTATTTTTAAGGGAAAGGGCATTTTCACGAAGATTAATTTATTGGAAAAGGAAGTAAAAAAAGGAAGTGAAAAAAGCGAGATGGAAGAGATGGGAAAAGAAGTTTTTACTACAAGGAAAGGACTTGGCAGGAACCTTGGAAGAGACAGCCCTAGCACCTAACGCTGAGGCTGGGAGGCTGCCCCGAAGGTCAGCTCTTGGGCAGAAGCTCTCAGCCTCCTACCCGGTGTGACCTTAAAGAAAAGTAACTTAAGGGCAATTGAAGAGGTTGTGGTGAGCCAAGAGGCTGGCTTCAGATTCCAGTTTGAGTTGCCTCTGCTCACTTGCGTGATTCTCAGCAAGGTGAGATGTGGGCCTGACTCCCCTCTGCTACAAATGGCTCCTGATCTTGTGTTCAAAACCGGCAGATGATCTGCCTAGCTGGGTGGAGAATAGTACCATATTTAGTGAACAGGAAGACTCTCAAGAGGGCCCAGGATGTTGCTGGTAGGTTACACAAGTACACAGATAAGAGCAGCCCATCGACAGATGAATGAGTAATAATAAAATAATGGAGATACACTATTGAGTATTAGTCAGCTGTTAAGAATGAAGCCCTGCCATTTATAGAAAGCTGGATGGAACTGAAGTGGATGGACGAGAAATCAGAAAAATAGAACTTTAAGTAAAGAAAAACATAGCATCTCACACCTGTAATCCCACATTTGAGAGACCAAAGCAGGAGGATTGAGATGAGTTTGAAGTTAGCTTGGAATACCGAGTGTGGAATCCTGCCTCAAAAAAAAAAAAAAAGGAAAAGGGATGGGGGGAAATGACCTAAAGTGGGTGGGGAGAGTGGAGAACGAGGTGATTTTTTTTTTTAACTATTAATTTTTTTGGGGGGGCATTTGAGGACAGCTAAGACCACATTAGATGGTTAGATCTAGTTCCTGCCGAACAGTCAGTTCTTAGAAACCTTAAAGCTGTCTTGTGCTCTACCCTCTTGTTTTTTTGGGGGTTGGGATTTATTGTGTTTTATGTTTTGATAGAAAGTCTCACTGGAGCTCAGGCTGGCCATGAACTGAACTCATGGCTATCCTCCTGCCTCAGCCTCCATAACTGCTGGCATTATGGGCATGAACCACCTCAGGCCTTGCAATCCCACTTCCTTACGCAGACCCATGCCTGCTTGTTTGTTTTATTTTTGAGACAATGTTTCACTATGTATGTAGTCCAGGCTGACTTTGAACTCATGAGCATATGGCTTTGGTCTCATGAGTGCTGGGATTACAGATGTGTACTACTTTGGTCCTGCTGGTGCAATGGTCTCTCTTCTCTCCCTCTTCCCCTTTCTCCCTCTCCTCCCAGCTCCCAACCTCTGGCCTCACTGTGTAGCCCTGGCTTGGCTGGGCTGGTACTGCTCTCTAGCTCCAGATCTGCCTGCCTTGGAGAGTTTGGAGATTAAAGGCATTCCCACATAGCACTGTCCCTGAGCAGTGATTCAATTTTGAGTCCAGTTTTTCCTTCTTCCCAAATGTGCTTGAAATCCTAGCATTCTGCAAGCAGAGGATTGCCTCAAACTGGCGCCAACCAGACATCCTGGGGAGGGAGAGAATGTCCTTAGTCAAAGTTTGTATTTTCTCCTTGTCTTCTCTCCAGGTGACCCCATCTCTGGTGTTCGCCATTACTGTTGCCACAATCGGCTCTTTCCAATTTGGCTACAACACTGGAGTCATCAATGCACCTGAGACAGTGAGTGTCAAGCACCCCGAGTGAAAAGGAATAGCAAAGTTGTTCTTTAAGTAGGATTGGGAATTTACGATGCCAGGGTAAGACGGGGGGAGGGTTAATATGCTGACAAAGAAGCCTTGGCCAGGCTCTTTGCTCCTGGTGCTCTGGCCTCTTGCTCCTCACCAAATCGGAGGTCCATTTTCTGTAGTCTTCCTTAGGGATTACTAACATAGGAAGTTGTGACAAGGGTGGGGCTCAACGTGAACATCTGTGCTGCCACCTACTGGACATTTCGAGGAATGTCCTAGAATTTCCCTCTTCAAAGGTGGAGCCTTTCCTCCCTCACATATCTCCCCTCCTCTGAGAGAGGAAGCCACCCCTGGTACCTGTCTGCTATTCTCACCCAGATTTAATGGTCTGTCCTCCCACTGTGCATTTTATCATGCAGATCATAAAGGACTTTCTCAACTACACTTTGGAAGAGAGGTTAGAAGACCTACCAAGCGAGGGGCTGCTGACAACCCTCTGGTCCCTGTGTGTGGCCATCTTCTCAGTTGGTGGCATGATTGGCTCTTTTTCTGTTGGACTCTTTGTCAACCGCTTTGGCAGGTACTGATGAGATACCGGGCAAGGAATAGGCCTGTACTGGCTCCACTGGATGGCAGAGAGCGCTGGGTCAGGGAGATGGTGTGCCTGTATGAGAACATGTTGATTTATACTTGAGGAACGCTAGTCCACCTGACCTGAAATATGGCTGCTGTTGAGGGGCTATGCCTGTGAAGCTCCAGCTGGCCTTTCTAGAGATCTGTTGAGTGCTGGCCTCCGTAGTCCGGCTTAGGCTAGTTTAATTTTGCTCTAATGGGATCGTGGGGTTTCCTTAGACTCCTTTAAGCTCAAAGGTTCCCTTTCCCCCCTGGGGTCACTGGCTCAGTGTGTAGACCAGGCTAGCCTCAAACTCGAACTCTGCTTCCTGAATTCCACAAAACCCAGCCAGAAGTTATTTTTGTTGAGTATTTTGGGACGTTGCCTGGAAACTTTTTCATTATTTTATAAAACACTTTTTGTAATTATTACCTTGTGGGAAATGTGGACAGTAGCTCAGTAACTGATATTTTCCCCTAAAGAGAAAACTGAGTAAAATAATAGACTATCTCTAAGAGAAATGTATATTTTCAGACGGGACTGATAAGGAACCATTAACAAACGAGGTGTTCTACGGTTGGGTGTGGCTGCACGAGCACACAGGTCAGCACTCAGGCTCTGGCAGAGGATCATGGGTTTCGAGGTCAGCCCAGGAGCCACATGGTGGAAGGAGAGAACCTTCTCCATGAGTTGACCTCTGACCTCCACAAATAGTACTGCACGTGCTTCCTGTGGCATACATCGCCATATAGATACACACAAAAAATATCTTTAAATTGAAAAGTAAGGTGTTTCAGACATACAAATTGAATTGAAGATAATTAGGAAAGCCAATCTATTGGATAATGTTTAATTGTCAATTAGGGTTTTAATGGGGTCCCCTGACTCAAGCGCTGTGGCTTTTTTCCATTAGCCAAGGAACCTCATCAGGGAAAAAAATGGCAAGGAGGGTAATTTTTCTTTTCTTTTATTTATTTATTTATTTTTTATAAAAACATTTTTTATTATTTTTTTTTCGCTTAATGGCACTTGTGCACCTTGGTTGCACATTTAGGATCCCCCGGGGGAGCTTTTAGGAATCCAAGTGCTGCATCAACGGCAAGCCGGTTAAATGAGCCTCTGGAGATGAGAACTGTGTATCAGAATTTTTCCCAACTCTGTGTAGTTCAGCGCTCTATCAAAGTCAGAATCACCGATGTAGCCAGAAGGTGGTGCACGCCTTTAATCCCAGCATTCAGGAGGCAGAGGCAGGCGAATCTCTTGAGTTTGAAGCCAGCCTGGTCTACAGAGTGAGTTCCAGGACAGCCAAGAGTTACAACAGAGAAACCCCGTCTCGAAAAAACAAAACAAAAAAGAATCACAGATGTGATGGTGCTCACGTTTAATCCCAGTGCTCAGGAGGCGAAAACAGGTGGATCTGAGTTTGAAGCCAGCTAGGGCTGTATAGTGAGTGAGACCCCGTCTCAAAAAGCCAGACCCCTCAAGTAGGCCCCTCAAGCAGGTATTGCTGGTTTTCACTGTTAATTTTTATGCCTGTCACAGTTGTGTCAGTGCTTTGCCACCTGTGTTTAGCACGAAAGCAGCAGTTTTTTTCCACGCCAGTTAACAGTACCAGTCAGTGTAGCCCGTAACTGGCTCCACACTGAGAGTTGATATTGGCTACCTTTTGAATGTTCTTTTTGGCGAGTGACACATGAAGAGTGTTGTCTTCGATATCCTACCATCATTACAGTATCAGTTCTGCCATGAAATGTAACAAAAGCACAGAAAGGGGCCTGTGGGGTGCCCAGCAGGTAGAAGCTCTTGTCATGAAGCCTGCTGACCCCCACCTGTGCCATGGCACATTGGCACCTGGACATGCACACATGCACAACACAGTAATAAATACATTTTATTATTTTTTTAGTAAAAAGAAGCCAGAGATGTAGCTCAGCGATGACATCGTTCCCTCCCATCTACAAAGAGACTTGTACCTTAAGAGCCTGCAGAAAAGCAGAGCAGTGAGGACAAGGGAGAGAGATAGGGAGCCTCTTACGGGGCTAACTGCACTTTGTCTTTGATTAACCTTGCAGGCGCAATTCAATGCTTCTGGTCAACCTGTTGGCCGTCACTGGTGGCTGCCTTATGGGCTTCTCCAAGATAGCCGAGTCTGTTGAGATGCTGATCCTGGGCCGCTTGATTATTGGCATCTTCTGTGGACTGTGCACGGGCTTCGTGCCCATGTACATTGGCGAGGTGTCTCCCACTGCCCTGCGGGGTGCCTTCGGCACACTGAACCAGTTGGGCATCGTTGTCGGGATTCTTGTGGCTCAGGTACCCTTCAATTTTACATATGTAATGAATGCTAGCTCTGCCCTGTGAACTGATGTAGGTGAAAGACTCGGGACCTGGCATGTGTTCAATTATGTATATGTGTATGTTTCAGATACTGTCCCTATAGTTCATAAGGTAGCTGATGATGCACGCATCACCCAGAAAGGAAAAGAAACAACTTTTTTCTATGTATAGCAAAAGCATGAGTGATTTTCCTGAACAATGAATTAGTTGCCTGGGAAGTATGACTGGGGTTCAGGAGTCTCTTTGTCTGGCTTCTAGATCTTTGGTTTGGACTTCATCCTGGGCTCTGAAGAGCTGTGGCCTGGTCTATTGGGCTTAACCATCATCCCAGCCATCCTACAAAGCGCAGCCCTTCCGTTCTGCCCTGAAAGTCCCAGATTCCTGCTCATTAACAAAAAGGAGGAGGACCGTGCTAAGGAGAGTGAGTGCTCTTTCGTACATCACCGTGGGAATTTGGTTTTGTGAGTGGGTGAGGGTGAGGGTCACGGGTATGTTTCCTGTCGCCTCCCTGTCCTGCTTCTCCATGTGCATGGAGAGTTTTCTGACAGCCGAGTCAGGTCAAGGGAATGTGGATGCTGTCAGCACATTCATCTTACGTAGCTTCTTGCCTGCGGTCTGATAGGAAACAGTTTGGGGTGGACACAGTATCTTTATTCTTTGTGCCTCTTTCCCCCAGTCCTCCAGCAGTTGTGGGGCACCCAGGATGTGTCCCAGGAGATCCAGGAGATGAAGGATGAGAGCGCCAGGATGGCGCAGGAGAAGCAGGTCACCGTGCTGGAGCTCTTCAGATCTCCTACCTACCACCAGCCCCTGCTCATCTCCATCGTGCTCCAGCTGTCTCAGCAGCTGTCTGGGATCAATGCTGTGAGTGCTCACTGTGGGATCAGAGGGGCCTAGCAACATTTTCCTAAGATCACCTGTTCTTGTTGGCAGGTTGGCATATGCCTGTAGAGTGTAGTTACTCCAGGAGCTAGAGCAGGAGGGTCATTAGTACCCGGATATTTGAGGTCAGCAGCACACAGTAAGACTCCCATCTCAACAACAACAGCAAAAAAAATTCTGGATCCAGATGTGGTGGTTCACATCTGTAATCCCAGAACTCAAGACCTCAAGATCACCACAAATTTGAGGCCACCCTGATGTACCTATTAAGTTCCAAGCCAGCTGGGGCTACACAAGACCTCACCATACACAACCTCGGAATATGCGCTTGCGGGTTGAGGCTCCAGACACACCTTCCTGGCCACCTCACCCCAGTCCTCGTCCTGTAAAACAGCAGAAATGGAGGCACACGGTGCAGGATGCCCGCGCCCCCACTTCAGGGAGCTCACTGTTGCACTAGGAAGGCTCCCAGTTGACTCAGTGCGAAGATTTTGGCCTGGGTGTACTCGAACCCAAACGTGCAGGTTGGGATTTTCCTGTACCTACCGAGCCAAGAGTCTGTTGCGAAAGTGGCTGGGCTTCTTTAAAAAGTAAAACCAGCCAGGAATGATGGTGCACGCCTTTCATCCCAGCACCCTGAAGGCAGAGGCAGGTGGATCTCTTAAGTTGGAGGCCAGCTTTGTCTGCAAAGTGAGTTCAAGGACAGCCAGGATTACATAGAAAGGCCTTGTCTCCAAAAAAAAAAAAAGGAAGAAGAAAAGTTACTTTAACAACCTATTTTTTTGAGCAAGTGATGTTTTATTTCATTTTGTTTGTCTTACAGAATTAGGGACTAAACTAAGGACCTGTATGTAGGTTGTGTAAGTGCTCTAGGCTGGTATTACCGACCTTGGGGTTTTGTTGCTGTTCTTTTATGGTTTTTCCTTTTATCTTTTTAGTTTTTGCTGGTTTTTGAGACAGGGTCTCACTCTATAGACGAGTCTGCCTTGAACAGATTCTCCTGCCTCAGCCTCCCGGGTGCTGGGATTAAAGGTGTGCATCACCACACCCTGCATAATAATTAAAAAATGACCTAAAGGCAAAAGTAAGCTGGTAACACTTTATCTTATCACTGTGGAGGCTGAGGCAGGAGGATTAGGAGGAGTTAAGGCCATCCAGCCCTACGTAATGAGACAAAACAGAGAGAAGAGATTTAAGTGTTTAAAAATTAGCAAAGTGAACACAGGAAAGTGAATGAGCTGGGTGGACGTGGTGATGCATTCCTGTGATCCCAGCACCGGAGAAGCAAAGCCTACGGAATAAGACTCTGTCACACATCTCCTTTAAAAAAAAAAAAAAAGGCAAGAAAGGAAAGTAGGGTCAACTAGGTAGTGGGCTAGCGTCAGAAGGAAACGTTCAGTAGAGGGAGAGCTGGGAGGTAGAGATGCGGAGGACCCCGGCGTTCCCGGGTGGAATCAGTGAGGGGCTTTGTTTCCTCGTAGGTGTTCTATTACTCAACAGGAATCTTCAAGGACGCAGGTGTCCAGGAGCCAATCTATGCCACGATTGGAGCGGGTGTGGTTAATACCATCTTCACTGTCGTTTCTGTGAGTTGGGTAGCTTGGTGACTGGGGGGGTGGGGGTGGCTGAGGCAAGACTCCTTCCCACAAATGTTCAGGCGTAGACCGCCGTCTTTCAACGCCACTTGTTTAGTTAAGCCTGTTTTGTCTGTTTAATTCCTCTGCAAAAAAGAATATCGAGTGATGGGTGGAAATAGTCTCCACTCATTCAGCACATTTGGGGTGGATGGAGAAGAGGCATGGAAAGGACCGGGTGTGCCTGGAAAGGGGGGGTGAGTCATGCTGTTCACAGCGAGCTTTTGAAATCGGAAATGTTTTGTCTTCTAGCTGTTCCTGGTGGAGAGGGCAGGGAGGAGGACCCTGCACATGATAGGCCTGGGAGGCATGGCTGTTTGCTCTGTCTTCATGACGGTTTCTTTGTTACTGAAGGTGAGTGCTCTTTGTGTGGAGGAAGGGGAAGGGGTTAGAGAGAGGCTGTGGTTGATTCTCTGTGGCAGGAGCTGTGGGGTGTTGACCTTCCAGGTCATCCATAAAGTCAACTTTGAGATGCCCAAAAGTTTCAGTGAAGGTGCACCTTCAGGGATGGGCGTATGTAATATGGTTTATAAGGTGCATTATCTAATTTAATTCCTAGGTAAGGTCTTATGTAGCCAGGGCTGGCCTTGAATTCCAAATCCTCCAGTTACTTCCACCATGTGGATCAGGGCACCAAAGTTGGGCAGCTTGACGGGAAGGACCTTTACCTGCTGAGCATCCTGTAGGCCCTGTCTCATTTAATTCCTAACTGTCATCTTGAAGGCCAGACATTGGTGGTACTACATACCTGTAATCTCAATCTTAGCAAAGGCAGGAGGTCCTCCACAAGCACAAAGCCAGCAGGGGTTAGCATAGCAAGTTCTAGGTCATCCAAGACTTCTTGGTAAGACCCTGTCTCAAAATACAAAATGATATCAAAACAATCATCTTGAGCTAGTTCCATTTTACAGATGTTGGAATGGTCTTGGTACAAAGAGTGACGGGGGAGATCACATAGCTTGGATTCGGAAGCTCCAGGCCTTTGACTTCCAAGTTGAGTGGTTGCTTTATACAGCAGGTCCAAAAATGGACCTTATGTCATGCTGCCTTTTAACTGGACTTCGCTTCGTTCCTTTCTCTTACAGGATGAGTATGAAGCCATGAGCTTTGTCTGTATTGTGGCTATCTTGGTCTATGTGGCCTTCTTTGAGATTGGACCAGGCCCCATTCCCTGGTTTATTGTGGCCGAACTCTTCAGCCAGGGCCCCCGCCCAGCTGCCATGGCAGTGGCTGGCTGTTCTAACTGGACCTCCAACTTTTTGGTTGGAATGCTCTTCCCCTCGGCTGCAGTAAGTAAACTTAAAATCAAGCACAGTCTATCCCCAAACCAGCATACTTAAGCCAACACACACCTGAGATACGCTTTGTAGTAGATACTCCAGGGAGGATTGTGGAGAACCTGACAGCGCATTTCCTGCTTCCTTTTTCAAGGAAACAGAGGAAGAATGAAGCAGGTACCGTGGTTCTTGCCCAAGATCCCAGCACTTGGAAGGCTGTGGCAGGGAGATTGGTATGAGGTTGAGGCCAACCTGGGCTATAGTGAGAGGCCCTGTCTTAAAACAACAAAATATTATGAAGGCAAAACTGGAAACTTTAAGGACCTGAGATTGTGCAAGAAAGAATAGTTCTTTCTTAGTTCTGCTTAGGAACAAAAGGACAGTCCCGAGCACCAAAACCTTCCAGATGGATATTAAAATCATTTCATTCTAGCATTGACAGCTTCATGACCCTATTGGCTCAACAGCCTTAAGGATATTTACAAACCAGGCAGCTCCTGCTATAAAATGACCTGGAGCTGATTTGTTACATAAAGCATTTCATATTTCCATGAGTCTTCCTAGACGCCTGGATTTTAAACTTTGTGGTCAAATGTCTTAAGATCAAAATCCTCAGAAGGGCCAGATGTGGTGGTACATTTTTTTTATGTGTATGTGGGTGTATTGCCTGTATGTCTGTGCACCGCTTGTGTGCCTGGGTTACAGATGGTTATGAGCTGCCTTGTGGGTGCTGGGAATAGAAGAGCCTAGATCCTCTGGAAGAGCAGCCAGGTGTCTTAACCACTGAGACGTCTCTCCAGCCCCAGCACAACAAACTTTTAATCCCAGCACTCACGAGGCAGAGACAAGCAGATCTCTTGAGTTTGAGGTCAGCATAGTCTGCATAGTGATTTCCAAGACAGCTTAGAGCTACAAAGTGAGGCCCTGTCTCGAGAACCAGTGTTCGGCAGCAACCAGTTTTAGCAACTAGAAAAATGACAAGAGACCTGCAGAGACGCATAGTGGCGCTAAGTGAAGCTGCTCCATTCAGTACGGAAGAGTCGGAGCTTAAGACAAGCCAGAGATAAGAACGTGAGGAGGTTTCCCTTACATTGAAAAACATTTAAATTGGTATGTTTGTGTAATCAGTACACTGCCAGTGGCCAGGTTTTGACACCAGCCTTCTCTCTCCTATCTCCTAGGCCTACTTGGGAGCTTATGTTTTCATCGTCTTCGCTGCTTTCCTCATCTTCTTCTTAGTCTTCACCTTCTTCAAAGTCCCTGAGACCAAAGGCAGGACTTTCGAGGACATTACCCGGGCGTTCGAGGGCCAGGCGCAGGCTGAGAAAGGCTCATCTGGTATGGAGATGAACAGCGTGCAGCCCCCCAAGGAGTCCCCTAGCAACGCCTGAGGCGGACCTCCTTCACCTCCCTCCAACATGGAAAGCAACCTCCCCCGAAGTGGGGAGACCTCATCAGGATGAACCGGGACTGCTTCTGAACGCTGCTATTTGATCCTTTCTCACCCCACACACTCCATGAACACTCAGCCTACACCCAATGCTGGGGTTAGTCGGATCGCCAATGGCTTTTAAAAAAATGTTACATTTCTTGGACATTTCTCTTCTGATCGGGAGAGACTGAGTGAACCTACCTTCATTTCAGGGGGGAGTGGCTGCAGCTCCCCTTAGATTCTAAGATCTCCTCACTAGGATACCTAGGGAGTAGGAGTGGGGTGCAGCCCCCCCAACCTCAGCTTGCTAGGAAACAGATCTTCATACCCAGAGTGGAGGGCCGTGGGGATTAGACAAGCAAGCCCTCCTTCCTGACTTGATACAGCTCGGCACAGCAAAGTTTTATTTATTTTACCTTCAGGTTTTATTGCATAAATATTTATTTTTTTAAGTGTAACTTTACCAAATAATGAAAGAGTAAGGAAATTGAGGTTGGAGGGAGGTCTTTAAAGAGAGGTTCTAGAGTAAAGAAGGATTGGTACTGGAGGGGTAGTGGAGCAATGGGAGAACAGACGTGTTACTGGGGGCGCGTGAGCGGCCTCCATTCTAGACGGCTCTTCGGTGTTCTTTCTCAGAAGAGTGAGTGCCTGATTGAAGAGGCTTCTGTGGGCCTTTTCTTTTACGATTATAATTTTTATGTAGTGTTAGCTTGAAATCTAGGCTTGTTACTAAGGTGGGCATTGTAGTTAGTGGTGTTGGTGGCCTTTTACTTTGCATGGAGTCCAGAGAAGGGAGGGCCGATTGCAGAAAGCCCCTCTCCTTCCTCTGGACCAAACAGCTCCTTCCTGTCCTAGTGAACTCACACTTTGTTTTCCTTCAGTCACCCCCCACTACCCAACTGTCGAGCAAGCCACATAAATGAGAAATCTAAATACAGTAGTTCTTGGTAGGCATTTTTTTTCAATTTTGTTTCTTGAGAGATTTTTATGTGTTCGATTTTTGTTTTATCTTGGTTCAAAGGGATTCAGAGAAGAATGTTCATAGCTAACTTGGACTTTGTTACCTCAGCTCTGGGAAAGGATTTTTCCTGAATGATTATTAAGTACCTAGTTTGAGTATGTTGTTGCTCTGGGGTCATGGCATGCTTGACTATGTCTGTGACAGTCTCAGGAGACCCTTGTCATGTTCCTATGATATTGTGCTTAAGTGCCCGGGGGCCTGGAGTCTGCTACACACCTTAGGGGCAGTGAGCAATGTGCAGTGTGGCCCACGCTTGGATATGAATGTCTGTGCACTGTCACTTTGGGTGTTCAGTACTTGTTTCCTTTGTTCTGTAGCTTTCTTTGAGGGAGACTTACTGAAACTCAGCCCTGTGTACGTAGGCAGCACTGCCTCTGCTGGGTGGAGCTTGCACCCAGGATTTAAATTCAACCCACCCTTTCTTTGTTGGAGAAGGGTGCTTCCTACATCCTTGAGGTTGAGCATGGAAGGCTCAGCCTCACCCCAGCTGGGAGGGATAATGGGAACAGGAAAGTCTGAGGACAGGGTTGTGGCTCCTGGGGACCCAGTTGCGGGGAGAGGGAGGCTTTCTTTAGAGGGACTAAGAAGTACAGCATTTTAGTATGTTCGGAGGAATGCCAAGATTGGCTCCTCCCACAGGTCACGGATACTTCCACAACCATCCCCTCTGTCTCCACTTGATAAATGGAGGTTGCTCACTCTCCCCGCCTTTTCCGTAGGTCACTGGATCCCACTGTCCCTCCTTGGTGCTTACACATTTCAGACCCTTTAGGCAAACCTTTGCATATGACAGTATTCCAGTACTCAGTTTCAGTACTCATTCATCAGTCCCTGCGGTCATTGAGATAAAAACTTTGGATAAAAATTAACAGTTATAAAGAGGGGCTTTGCTGGAAAAGATGACTCCTCTAACTTACCTCTTCTGCTCCTCAGTGAGTTGGCAGTGATATAGGGTGGAATTTTTCCATTTGTCAATGGCCAGATTGTGAATATCTCCACATACACTTTCTATTCATGTTACCGTAGTTTCTGTTTTGAAATAAAGATTCTGAATGTATATGTCTTGTGTCACAAACTTATTTTTTCTCTCTTGTTTTTTTTTCATTGGGGGTTTTTAAAATTCCCTTTAGATCCTTGTTTCGGGGCTAGGAACATAGATCAGTGGTTAGAATGTTGTCTGATGTGCTCAAAGCCCTGGGTTCACACACACCCCAACAGTGTGCAAACCAGATGTGCCCCTTCTGAGGCAGAGCCAGGAAGAGCATAAGGTGGGTGACCCCTTCACTAAATAGCAAGTTTTAGGCCAACTACAAACCTGTCAAGAATAGCAGTGCTGAGCTAACTGTAGCTTTTATGTGTCAGGAGGACATAAAAGTTGACAATAAATTAAGGGCTAGAAGTCAGGTAATAGGTAATGGTGGTGAACGCCTTTAATCCCAGCACTCGGGAGGCAGAGGCAGGCGGATTTCTGAGTTCGAGGCCAGCCTGGTCTACAGAGTGAGTTCCAGGACAGCCAGAGTTACAACAGAGAAACCCTGTCTCAAGAAGAAAAAAAAGGTTAGAAAGGTTAGAGATGCAGCGTGGTAGAGAGAGTGCGTACTTTGCACGCTTGAGGGTTGTCGTGTGTGTCCCGTCCCCCCCCCACATCAGCACCAAAATAAGCGACATGGTGGTGCACACCTGCGATCCAACACTCCAGAGGGGGAAGTGGGAGGATCAGAAGTTTAATCCTCAACCACGAAGTTACATGTATGTGTGTGTGTAATACACAATTATATATACAAATTTATATATATATGCACACATATATGTATACATATTTAAATCTCTGTATGCTGTGTGCGTGTATAGGATGTACATGGAAATTGGAGAACAGATCCAGTCGGTCATCTCCTTCCACCTGTCTTTAGGCCAAGAGGATTGAACTCTGTCATCAGGCTTTGTGCAACAGACATGTTAACCCACTGATCCATCCCCCCAAGATGAATTTGAGTGAATCTGAGCTAGACACTCTGTCTCAAAAAAAAAAAAAAAAAAAAAAAAGTAAAAATAAATGAAGTGGAACTAGGCTGACCTGGGGCATAAGCACTGCTTATAGAAAGTGGGTTTGGTCTTGGACCCACTTAGGGTAGGCTCATTTGTTCTGGAGTCAAAGGAAGAAACCAGACAACAGGTAAATCAGCTGAGAAAAGTCTCAGGCAATACAGTGCTTGCATAAGTGTGAGGGCTTGAGTTTCGGCTCCCAGAACCCATGTTTTTAAAAGCTAAGCATAATGTTGTAGGTTTGAGCCACTAGAAAGTATTAGCCAGTCACTACACTGGGTGTTTGGGTTCCCAGTGTAGTCTCGAACCTTTCCTAGGATGGGTTTTTAAACACAAAAACCATGTTCTGGGTTAACAAGGACAGTTAGCCAGAAGCAGAACTATAGAAGCCCAAACTCTGTATGGGCCTTGATGGATTAGGCTTTTGTTTTAGGGTTGGCAGATTGGCAGGTGAGTTTTATGACCTGAATGGCATTTCCATCATGGAGTAAGTTGTGCCGAGATCTGAGGCCCTGTTACAATAGGCTCTTGAGATGGTTCAGCAGGTAAAAACATTTGCCAATCCCGAAGACTTGAGTTTGTTCCCCAGGACAAGCGTGGTGGAAGGAGAGAATCAATTCTTGTGAGTTATCTTCTGACCTCCACACAGGCCCCATGAGATGCATTCCCATACTTCCTTAAACCTCTCCAAGGAAATGATACAGTAATTTTTCAAAAGCCAGGCTAGGGGGCTGGGTGCTCTTTCAGAGTACCTGGGTTTAAGTCTCAGCACCCAAATAGACTTAAACCCATCTGGAACTCCAATTCCAGGGAATCTTTTGATCTGTCACTCTCTTCTGGCCCCCCAGACACCAGCCACATAAGTGGTGCGTGGACATGTTAAAGTTTTCTTAAAATGTGTTGCTGTTTTCTGAAGTTGGGAATCTGGGCTCTCAAGACTTCTTTGCTTGGGGGCCAGAAGACAAATGTTTTCTTAAAAGGTAGTACTTGTTCCTAAATGCTATATCTAAGCTTGAAGCCTTTTGTAACTGGTTAACTGGACTCCTAAAAGAACTCCACACACTCCTGTCCCACTTTCTCCTGACAGTTGGCTGTTACTGAGAAAGATCCCTAACTTGTAACTTTTTAAACTCCTTCAGCTCTAAAAAGTTAGGAAGGAAAGGAAAATAAGGGAGAACTCTTTACAGCCCTCTCTGGCTGTTGTAATCTGTCTAAACCTGGACTAACTTCTAAAACCCTTTAACCCACTTACGTTTCTCCTAGTTCTCTCAGTAACTCTCCTCTGTCTGAGGCTTCCCAGCAACTGTTTGCCTTCTCTCCAAGTCTCTGGAGCTATCTGTCTTTCTACCTTCCCTATCATCCACTTGTAAAGCTCACAGTCTCCCCTAACACCAATTCTGTGCTCTCTCCCATGCCACCACCCAACCAACTGTCTTTTTTAACAGACACTCCCTCTTAAATAGCTCCCCACAAGCTATTCCCAAAAGTCCAAACAGCATGAAACCATAAGAAAGGCCGCACAGTTCAAAAAACATCTTGGCAAAATGTCTCCCCTACATACATGTAGGTAAAACACCCATTCACATAAAAAATATTAAGATAAATAAAAATTAAAAGACAGGCTTCTCGGTGGTGAATATTTGTAATCCTAACTTTGGGGCAGGGGGTCTCAGAAGCCCTCTGGCTGGTCAACTAATTGTGACCCACAGGGAGTGAGGGACCGTGCCAAAAAAAAAAAAAAAGGGGAGGAGGAGGAGGAAGAAGAAGAGGAGGAAACAAAGAATGAAAAAGAAAAAAAGCAAATAAGGATTTCAGTTTGATTTTGTTTTTAATAAGACATGTAGGTCAGACTAGCCAAGAACTCCCAGCAATCCTCCTGCTTCTACCTCCCAGGCATGTGCGACCATAGACAGCGTGCTTATCTGAAAATGACGTCTTTCCGAATCCAGCTCACTCACGAGTGGAGTTTTCTTAGCGTCTGTCTTAGTCTTCTCTTTGCTTCTGTGACAAAATACCTGAGACAAACAACTTAGAAAGAGAAGCTCCTTTGGCTCAGGGTCTCCAAAGATTCGATCTGCGGTCAGCTAGCTCATCACTTGGGGTCTGAGTTGTTGTGAGGAAGTGGCAGAAGCCGGCAGAGAAAGAAGGGGGGGGGAGGGGACTCAAGATTCGTACTTCTAAAATATCCTTTACAACCTACTTCTTATTTCCTAAGATTTATTTCTTTAGGGCTAAAGAGATGCCTTGACTGTTAAAAGCACTAGTTGCTCTCAAAGAGGACCTTTGCCTGGCTCCCAGCGCTCATGGTTGTTTCCAGCCATCCATAACATTAATGCCAAGAGATCTGATACCTCTTCTGACCTCTGCAGACACTGCAAACATGGTGAACATACATACATGGAGGTAAAACATACATAAAATAAGCAAATCTTCAAAACATTTGTGTATCTTTATGTGAGTGTTTTGCCTGCAAGACCAGGCTGATCTTGAACTCACAGAGATCTGCCTTCCTCTGCCTCCCGAGTGCTGGGACTAAAGGCAAGAGCCACCAACTCCTGGCTTATGGAGCACATTAGTGCTGTGCCTGAAGATACCAGAAGAGGCCATCGGATCGCCTGGAACTAAAGTTACAATTGTCAACGGCTATTTGAGGGCTGGGAATTGAACCCTGGTCCTCTGGAAGAGCCTTGACTGCTGAGCCAACCCTCCAGCCCCACCTGTGTCTTTTTGTTAAGCTCACCTAGGTTTTTTTTGTTCATTTGTTTTGGCTTGGTTTGGTTTGGTTTTTCCATACAGGGTTTCCCTGTTGTAACTCTGGCTGTCGTAGAACTCACTCTGTAGACCAGGCTGGCCTTCAACTCACAGAGATCCGCCTGCCTCTGCCTCCCGAGTGCTGGGACTAAAGGCTTGCACCGCCACTGCCCAGCTCCTAGCTGTTATCATATGCTAAGAATGTCATCTTTGAATCCAGCCAGGCCACACCTGTAATCTCTACATTTAGGAGGTGGAGGCAAGGCAGGGGGAGATGGAGTTCAAGGTCATTGTGGTGAGGAAGGGCAGCCTGGGCTACTTACGACTGTAAACAGAGAAGGCGGGAGGGAGAGAAGATGGGCTCATCAATAAATTAATGTGATAAATAATTCAGAGGCCTCACGATCCAATCAAATCCTGAACCAGTCTCAATGTCAGTGTTCCAGAGTCTTCCAAGAATTGGCTGGTTTTCGGTGGGAAACAATTATGAAGACAAATAACCATAGTGTGCCAGATCCTACCATCCTACTTTGAACCCACGACGTACATGAGAACTACAATACAGAAAGCAAGCAAAATGTCTGATAGTCAGGGGCTCGGGAAGTACTCCAGGGCTTTAAGTGAAAGTCTAGACTGTTCACACGCATGAACACACAGGAGACCACTCTGAGATCATGGTCACTAGAGGAGGAAGGCTCCGGGACACTCAGCCTGTCTATACTTCTGATGCTTAGCAAAAAGGTGGACCTTATCGCAAACTGCGAACAGTGGGAAGGTTACCGGGAAGATACTCTGATAATATACACATCGCACAGAAAGTCAAACACGTGCCTTCCTAAAACCAGAAACAGCAGCCTTCAGAGGAATAAAGAGCGACGCTAATATAAATAAAAACGTCATGTTGGTCCAGGGGAGTTAACCGTTAAGAATCTTTTCTGCTCATTGAGGTTCTATTTTAATTCGTGACTTAGGACTATTTTCATTATGGAATGGCTGGTTTCCTCCTGGTGAAAGCAGGACAAGATTTATGATTGGACTCAGCAACGTGGAGTTAATGAGTGGTTTTGTTCCATTAGTGATGATTCTTTCTTTTCTTTGTGAGTGTGTGTGTTTTATGTATCACAAGCTGACCTCGAACGCATCAAAGAATGTCCTTGAGGCCTGGATTCTTCTGCCTCCATCTCTCAAATGGCTTTGCAGGCACACAGAATCAGTCACCATGTCTGGCTCATTAGTGATCTTAACAGGAACGGTTTTGGTGATGGATGCGGTGGAAAAGCCGATTGTCTTGGGTACAAAATAGGATGGAAAGAGACTAAACAAAATATACTTAGCAAGAGTAGGAATAGGGACTTTGATGCACACCTATAATCCCAGTACTCCTAGGGTGGAGGCAGGAGAGACTGGGTGCGGAGTATGTTTGAGGCTAGCCTCGGCTATATGAGACCCTGTCTCAGAAAAACAAAACTCAGTTGTGAGATGCTCAGTGGATAAAGATGCTTGCCACCAAGGTTGATTACCTAAATTTGGGATCCCCGTGGTGGAAGGAGAGAGCCAGTTCCTGCTCTAAGTTCTCCTCTGTCCTCCACATACCTTGGCTCTGTGGCATGCACCCCCTTCTCCCCACAAGTAAACAGGAAAAAAAAATGTTTTGGAAGACATGGCCTCACTAGGTAGCCCAGGCTAGTCTGGAACTCACAGAGATCTGCCTGCCTCTGCCTCCTAAGTTCTAGAATTAAAAGTGTACACCACCATGCCCAGTGTTGTAAAGAGGAAGAGTGTCAGGAGCCACTTTGACAAGGAGCTGACTGTTCCTTGACCTTGAGCATATTTCTAGTTGGGCAAGATGTTTTGCAGAATGCAGGAGGTGCATGCAGAGCCCAAGGAGAGGATCTAAGTGTTCTTTGACCTTGTAAAGGAGGATAATAAGATAACAGCAGGTTTCCCTGGTAAATATCAGCTGTTGTTTACATAACTTGTGTTTTCGCTTCTTATACTCTCTGAAGGGTATAAATATGCTGTGCTAGACACACAGTGCAGTGTTCACTGTGTGCCTTCCAAATCTGTCTCTTGTCTCTGTCTTCTTCCTTAATCCTAGCTCCCCCTCAGTGCTGTTCGACTTAGTTGGCTGGCACTGGCAAAAGAGTGGAAGGAAGGAAGGAAGGAAGGAAGGAAGGAAGGAAGGAAGGAAGGAAGGAAGGAAGGAAGGAAATAAGGAAGGAAAAAAGGAAGGAAAAAAGGAAGGAAGGGAAAAAGAAAAAAATTAAAACATCCAAGCAATCAAAAGTTTGGTGGGGCAAGAAAAGGAACAAAATGGCCTGCTATGGTAGTTCATACCTGAACACCAGTACATAGCAAGCTGATGCAAAAGGAGTATCCTGAGTTGAGTTCAAGGCCAGCCCGGAGCCATATAGTGAATTTTCAGGCTAGCCTGGGCTACAATTTGAAAAAAGAAAGGAAAACAAACGAGAGAGAGAGAAGTAATATTGTGATAAAATGGTTTCTTTTTTGAGGAATTCACTGACGTTAGTTGATCCATCAGGAACCTAATGCCTAAAAAGGTGTTTGAATCCAAAACAACTTCAGAATTTATAAGATGAAACACTCATAGAACTAAAAGAATCAGATAAAATCATTTTGAGCTCAATACCTACCTCTCAGGAATGGATGGAGCAGCTACTAAAGATACGAGTGTTTAGAAGATCTCAGCTGGGCGGGGCAGCACTCAGGGGGCCCGAGAGTGTCAGTGTTGCTGGGTGCAAGGGAGCCATATCTCATACACCACACACACATCCCATAGACACCACAGCCTACAGTGCACACACCACACACACAAACACACACACACACACACACACACCACACACCCCATAGACACCACAGCCCACAGCGCACACACCACACACACCCCATAGACACCACAGCCCACAGCACACACACCACACACACATACACCCCAACACACACAAACACACACACACCCCATAGACACCACAGTCCACAGCACACAGCACACACACCACACACACATACACCCCAACACACACAAACACACATACACACACACACACCCCATAGACACCACAGTCCACAGCACACACACCACATACACATATCACACACACATACACACACACCCCAACACACACAAACACACACACACAAACCCCATAGACACCACAGCCCACAGCACACACACCACACACACACACACACACACACATACCACACACACACACACATACACACACACATACCCCAACACACAGTTTAGTTTTTAATATTTTCAGGCACATTCTCATGTAGCTCATTCTCACACTTACTGTGTAGCCCAGCCTCGCTTTGAATTCCTGATCCACTTACCTCAACTTCCCAAAGGCTGTTTTTAAGGCATGTGGCACCACGCCCTCTATTTTATATAGCCAATAGAAATGTCTGTGCCCGGCCATGGCTCTGCTCTCTGGAGAACTCGAATACAGATGTTGAGCCATCTACAAGGAAACAGTAAAGCTAACCCTGTCTCATGCAGGCCCAGGGCCATCTTGCTTACCGCAAACACTGGACCAGCACAGTGAGTTTCTACTTTTTCATCTGCTTTCACAAGACTGCCTTGGCAACACGTGCTCTGTCAGGATGAAAGGTGTGAATGTGTGGGAGGCCTGAAGGACTTTGAGTCCAGGAATGTCAATATCCACATGATCAGTGTCGCCGACTTTAGTTTGACTCATAAGTTTGACAGCATTTTTTAATGTAAACTTTTTTTTTTTTTTTGAGACAAGGTTTCTCTGTTGTAACTCTGGCTGTCCTGGAATTTGCTCTGTAGACCAGCCTGTCCTCAAAGTCACAGAGATCTGCCTGCCTCTGCCTCCCGAGTGCTGGGATTAAAGGCGTGCCCCACCACCACCCAGCTTAAAAACTTATTTTTATTTTCTGTGTATGAGGTTTTGTCTGTATGTATGTTTGTACAATATATATATACACATATATGTGTACATTGTATATATGTACATTGTACATATATACTGTACAAACATATATATACACACACATAGATATATAATAACAAAGAGGTCATGAATTTAACAGAGTAGGAGGTGGGATACATGGGACTGGTTGGAGGGATGAAAGGGAAGGAGAAAATTATATAATTATATTATAATCCCCCAAATAAAAAAATTACAACAAAAGGGCTACATAGCAAGACTATTTATTTTATTTTCTTAACGGTCTTTCACCATGTTTTTTAAAAATACTTTTATTTTATGTACATTAGTGTTATGCCTACGTGTATGTGTGAGGATGTTGGATTCCCCTGGAACAGGAGCTACAGACAGTTGTGAGCTGTCATGTGGGTGCTGAGAATTGAACCTGGGTCCTCTGGAAGAACAGCCAGTGCTCTTAACTGCTGAGACATCTCTCCAGCCCAATAGTATTTATTATTAAGTACATTAAATAAGCATATATTTTTCAATACTTTATTTTTACTTATGTCCATTAGTGCTTTGCCTGCATGTATGTCTATGTGAGGGTGTCAGATCCCCTGGAACCGGAGTTACAGACAGCTGTAAACTGCTGGGAATTGAACCTGGGTCCTCTGCAAGAGTAGCCAGTGTCTTAACCACTGAATGATGTCTCCAGCCCACATATTATTATTAAAAATAACCTTAAAGATCCAGGCAGTGGTGGCACACACCTTTAATCCCAGCACTTGGGAGGTTGAAGCAGGCAGATCTCATTGTGATCTACATAGCTATTTATTTTATGTGTATGAACATTTTGCCTCCAAGTATGTATGTATATATAATGCATGTGCATATGTATGTATACATGTATATTTATACATATATACATGTACACACACACACATATACATGTATATACATACACACATATATATTTTAACTTTAATCACATCATCCTTAACTGCAGAAATTACAGGAGTGTTTTCTCACAGTGCCTGTCATCCCTACGCTCTCCTAGAGTTCTTTGGTTCCATTGCTTCCTGATTCTCCTCCAGATCTACATTTATGGTTTTGAAATTAAAACCAAACGAAAGTGCTTAACGGAGGCTAGGAAGATGGCTCAGCTGGTAACGTACTCTCAGTGCACGTGTGAAGACTTAAGTTGCGTCCCTAGGACCTGAGATGACACCAGATCCGTGGGGCCTGCCACCTCTCAATCTAGCTGAATCCACAAACTCCAGGTCCATTTGAGAGGCTCTGACTGAGAAGGAAGACATCAGTGTTGACCTCTGCTCTTTATACGAACACACATGCAATGCACATGCGCACACACACACACACACACACACATGTATACAACAAACAAACCACAAAATTGCCTGACAAAAAAATTCTGGCTCCAGAATGATTTTTGTAACTTTTAATTTATTTTCATTTTATTTGTTTGTTTGTTTATTTACAATCCTTGCTATGATGTAGCTCAGGCTAGTCTGAAACTTTTTTTCCTTTTTAAAAAATGTATCTATTGGGCTGGAGAGATGGCTTAGTGGTTAAGGCCACTGCCTGCTCTTCCAGAGGTTCAATTCCCAGCGCCTACATGGTGGTTCACAACCATCTATAGTGGGATCTGATGCCTTTTTCTGGCTATGGAGACGTACATGCAGACAGAACACATGTATATATAAATAAATAAATCTTGGGGCGGGCGTTACCTGTTTTTAGTTCGTGTCTATGAATGTTTTTGCCTGCAAAATGTGAGTACAGTGCTCACGGAGATCAGAAGAGGTTATGAAACCACTGGACCTGGAGTGACAGGCAGTTGTGAGACAGCTTGTAGGAACTGAACCTGGCTACTCTAGAAGAACAGCTCGGCAGATGGGAGTGTCCTTCCCTGTGGCGGCGTTGTTCTGAGCCTTTTCCCAGGCAACCTCGCTGGTCTTTGTTTCTTCTTGGCTGGCCTCTCTATTCTTCAGAAACTAGCCAGGGTAACCTAGTGAGACCCCTTTACGTTTCCCCTTCATACAGATTTGACATTTAAAGAAGATAGTTTATTGTTGTTTTTCCCTTTGATTTGTTTTGAGACAAGGTCTTAACAGTTTAGCTTCGGCTGGCCTGGAGCCACCTGTGCAGATCATGAAGGTCTCGGTCTTACAGAGCTCTGCCGGCCTCTGCTTTCCAAATGCTGGGATTTAAGCAGCACAACGCCACGCCCAGCCTTTTACGGTTATTTTAAATAATAATAATATGCTTATTTAATCTGTTTAATAATATATTGTCTTGCTATGTCATCCTTTTATTGTAATTTTTAATTTTTGGAATTATAATTACATTATTTGCTCCTTCCCTTTCATCCTTTCAACTCTTCCATGTATCCCACCCTGCTAAAGTCATGACCTCTTTTCCTTTGTTACTATATATCTCTGTGTGTGTGTGTGTGTGTGTGTGTGTGTGTGTGTATTGCACATACATATATGCAGGCAAAACACCCATACACGAAAGATAAAAACAATTTTTTTATTAAAAATGCTGTTTTTTTTCTGCTAAGCTTTCCATTCACTTTAGCTCTTCGATGCCTCCATTTGACTCCTGGGAAGACCCCCTTAGTGCATCAAGTATGTCTCCATATATCTAACCCGCCTGTGTCCCTGATTCTCACCTGGAGCCACATGACATTAAGGAATACCTTAGTATCCATCATGCCTTGAGGGTACTGCTGGAAAATACTTGCGAGATTGATGAGCCCAGTGCAACAGGAAACCAGTAGGGGGAGCTGTGATCCAACAAGTTTAATGTGATTTACGAGGGTCTACCCAAGCAAGACAATCTAGTCTATAGTTCAGAATCCAGGTTTCAAGATTGAGGATGTAGTTTAGGAGGTGAAGGAGCATGTGTGAGACCCTGGGTTTCAGACACAACTCCGCAATAGGGACTTGAGCTATGTTCACATTCGAAAATGTTCATGGAACCCAAGATCAGCAGCTAATACCTGTCGTCTTGGCTACTGGAAGGGCTGAGTCAGAAGGCTCCCTTGAGCTCAAGTAATAAAGGACCAGCCAAGGCAATATAATGAGACTCCATAACGTTTTTCTTTTAAGTACTTTGGCATTTAATGACAATATTTTGTTCTTGTCGTTTTGTTTTGAGGCAAAGTCTCACTACAGATCCCTGGCTGGGCTGAAACTCAGAGAGAGCCTCCTGCCTCTGCTTCCAAAGTGCTGGGATTAAAAACATGTGCCACCATGCCCAGGAATAAAGATATTTTAATATAAACTCAAGGATGGAGGTTAAGAGAAAGAGTTGCTCAGAAGAAAGTGAGCTTCACTGAGAGCGTAAGTGTGGGTTTAAAGAGTCTAGGTTAATCAGGTGTAGTGGCGCATGCCTTTAATCTCAGCACTCAGGAAGCAGAGGCAGAAGAATCTCTGTGAGTTCGAGGCCAGCCTGGTCTACACAATGAGTTCCAAGACAGCCAAGGCTACATAGTGAGATTTTTTTTCTACCCCCCAAAAACATCTAAAACACTGCCTGATGGAGGTGACACAAGTCTTTGATTCCCAGCACTCAGGAGGCAGAGGCAGGCAGATCTTTGTGAGTTTCAGGCCAACCTGGTCTATAGAACAAGTTCCAGGACATCTGGGGCTACACAGAGAAATTTTGCCTCAAGAAACAAAGAAAACAAAAAACAAAACAAACAAACAAACAAATAAACAAAACCACCTGTTGCAGAAGTTTATTTCTGGTTAATATTTAAACCAGATTTGTTTTGTGCACTGTTAGGTGAAGGGCTGCCTAGGCCTTGGCATTTTTGTAGTGTCTGCAGGTGTTGACTTTATGTAAAAGATGTTTGATTTCTCATGATCTGCACGTGCTATCAGTAGAACACTTGAGGAGCTTTTGTGTCAATAAAAACCCCTGAGATCAGAAGATCGGGAGTTCCATTGTCCAGTATGGTATAAGCCATGACAGGTGGTTTCTTCTGTTGAAGTCTGGCAGGGTTTGCACCTATGAAAATACCTCCTCATCTTCCTTGCTGAGCAACACCAAAAGCGTACTGCAACAAAAAACCTAAAACATACACACAAAACAACAACAAAACTGTATTTCTGGGGGAGTCTAGGAATGCAGTTCAGAGGTAAAGCACCTACTTAGCATCCTCAAGGCCCAAATTCAGGCCCAACACTATACCTTCTGAAGGTGGTGTGTGTGGGGGGGGTGTTCTGGTAGCTGAGCGAGGCAGTAATTAAGGGAGGGGTGTGCAGTAGTTGAGGAGTTATTGATATTATAAGCAAATTTATTTATTTTGGGGAGCAAGGAGGGGTGCATGCTACTGTGTGTATGGAGGTCGAGGGCAGCTCTGTGGAGCTTTTTCTTCCTTACCACATCATGTGGATCCATAAGATTGAACTCAAGTTAACAGGCTAAGCTTGTGGCAAGCGCCTCTGCTCACTGAGACATCTTGCAGGCTCAGTCTTTTAGGTTTGTGGTGGTGGTTTTGAAGGCAGGGTTTCACCATGCAGCCATGGGTAGTTTTAGTTTAGTGTGTAGAGCAAGTAGGCCTTGAACTCACCAACAATCATCCCACCAGCTTCTGCCTCCCCACACCGCCCAAAGATTAAGGTTGTTTATGTATTGTTCTTCTTACCTTAAAGCAACAACAAAAGCCATGACATATCACAGGAAACTGAAAGAGACAACCACACCTTTACTCTGATGCTATCTCCTCCTCTGCCTCCTCGCCTTTTCAGTGACAGAAATAGAGACTATTTATTAGGCAAGTGGACGAGGTTAGCAAGCAGCCTTGATACTGTCTTTACTAACATTTTGTGGATAGTTTTTTATTTTAGATTTATTTTATTTACCAATTAGTTATGTGTGTGTGTGTGTGTGTGTGTGTGTCTTAGTGTGAGTATATGCACATGTGTACAGGTGCCTAAGCAAGGCAGAGGCACAGCATCTGGAGTTACAGGAGGCTGTGAAGCCTCCTGCCCTCGGTGCTGGAAACTGAACTCAGTCCTCTGGAAGAGCAGGAACTGTTTTTAACTGCTGAGCCGTCTCTCGGCCTCCAAAATTTTTATTTTTAATACACTGTGTGTAATAAGTCACCTTAAGAACTTGAAAAGGTCACCACTGTTAGAGCCGAAATCGCTGCACAGAGACCACCAGGCACATATGCAATCAGCAAGAGTGCATTTATTTAGCGGGGGGAGGGCGCGGAGGGGACGACACCGGACACGGACCCTACATATAGGGGTCAGCCACTGGTCAAAAGGGCGACCCCCTGATGTTGCCGAGTGGGCCTTTAAAGGAAACAGGGACTCTCTGATTTGTCAGAACCTGAATACTGGATTGGATCGTGAAAGGCTTCTGGGAAAGCGAGTACTTAATAAAAAGAGAGGCGAGGTCCCGGCCCCCACCACTAGGGGGCGCTGGACCTCCCAACTACAAAATTAGGAAAGAGGCGAATCAAATTTAAGGATTTTCCTGCCCCGCCCCCTCCACTTTTGCCACAGGCTCATTGAGCATACAAGTTAACATGATAGAACAGAAAACGAAAAGAAGAGTAATCTATGGGCCATCCTGTTTCTCCCCCGCCCTCTTTCCTTAGAAACTCGTGCCTTCTCCAGCTCTCCTCCCAAAGCGAGGAGGGTGTTATCCAGTTTGTGTCTTGGTGTAAAACTTCACATCTACCCTGATTTCCCAGCTTTAACTGTCATTTCCTTTTGAACCCGAGGAAGCAAGCACGCCGGATTGAATTTGCCTGCGTCTTCGGAATCGTACAGTATAGTCCTCGAGCTCGGAAGCACCAACCTTGCTAGTCAGTGAATTTCAAGCACTCGCTTCCTTGGGTGAAGGAAAGTTTTAATTATTTTGCTTTGTATTCAAACCCAGTCTTCAGAAAACCCGGTGATACCCGGGAGAAAACAGGTCCTGGTGGCGAACTACAAAGAGAAGGCGACAGCTGCCAGACAGAAAGGAGGGAGGGGGGCCCAAGCAGGAGGAAAAGGGAATTTGTTAAATAAAGAAGTCAGCTCTGGTCTCGGGAATCAGTTGACAAAGGCATTTGAATAGGTCCCTTGGTGGGAGGCTGAAGCAAAAAGCCCAGGAAAGCTGCAGCTGGGGTGGCCTATCAAACTATCCCGGCTCCTGGGTGGTTGCTGTAATCTCTTCCACCCTGAAAAAGGTTAAATCAAAGATAATCAAGATTCTCACGCCTAGGACTGAGAGTGTAGTTCAATGGTAGAGCATAAACTAAGCGTCTAAGAGTCCCTGGATTCGAACCCTACAATCACACTCACAAATGCTGGAATCCTATTAAATCAATTAAACCCGTAAGACTTGAAGCGCAGTGGCCTCTGTGTGTGGGTAGTTAGCCTTTGTGGAGATGGAAATGACCCATCTCAGATACACCAGCCGTCTCCACTACGCTAATGGTCACAGGAACTGAAGACAAGGGCAGAAGAGCCAGGAGGAGAATTCTAGATTAATAATTCTAGATGAGTTAGTCTGGGCTTTGCAGAAGGATGTGTCCTGGCCCTTCTGTTAACGTGCCCTCCGTGGCACAATGAAGAACAGTATTTCTGACTGCCAAGATAGCCTTCTCCTTAGCTGAGGAGAGCTATGGAACCTGTTTGCACTACTTTGGGCTGGAATGTGTACCCCTGGTGAGTGGTCATGAGTTACTGATGTGTGGCTGACAGGTAAGTCTGTTTACTGTTTACAAGTGTCTCTTGCTTCTTCTGTGTTTTTCTGTGTTATGCTTTATCTAAGTCTAATAAAATTGACCAATGATAGGTCATCTATAATTAATGTTAGGAGTTAATTAACCTAATTTTCTTCCTACCCTGCAGCCAAACTGACCCACCTACACACAGCTACACCAGATGAATGTATCTTTTAGATAAATTTAAATCTTTCCCTGTCATCTTCCCACCCCTGCCTCAAACCCCACTCACTTCTGAAACCACACATCTTCTCTGTCTCATTACCCATATAACACTCGACATCCCCCCAAACAGGTGGGGGTGAAGCTCAGCAAAGAGCCTCTGCCTAGAGTCAGGAAGCCCCAGATTTCATTCCCAGCATGACACAAAAACAAAAGATGTAGAGACTCCATGATTCCTGCAGCTCTCGCAGGGGCTCTGGGCATGCATTCTGGGGTTCCCTCATCAACTCCTACTCCATAGGAACAAAAATCACCCATTCCCGGCTCCTCTGTTAAAGTCATGTAAATGATTCTCAGACTGTCAGGGGGACTCACAGCCACCTGTAACTTCTTCTCGAGGGGAATCTAACACCTCTGGCCTCCACAGGGCAAAACATCCTCACACACATACCCATGACTGAAAAATAAAACATTCATTTTCTAAAACATTCATTCTTTATTCATTGCTTCCCGTCTGCAGTCTGTGGATGCAATATGACCAGCTGGCCTCCTGTTCTGGTTACCTGGCCATTCCAATTCTAACCCCATCCCTTCCAAAACTGTAAGCCAAAATAAACTTCTTTTCCCTTTTAAAAAAAAAAAATCAATCAATTCTGGGACTGGAGATTTCTCAGTGATCAAAAACAACTGTTCATGCAGAGGACCCAAGTTCTGTTCCAGTACCTATAACCCTTTGCAACTCTAGTTCCAGGGGCTCCGAGACCCTCTTCTCATCTCATAGGCGCCGGGTTTGCAGGGGGTATACATACATAACACACATACACGCAAAACATTCATACACATAAAAATGAAACTCCTAAAAATAAAATTCCTTACACTTTCTGCCCTTTTGGAGAGGGACAACTGGCTTGTCTGTACCTGCAGTCTTCAGAAGGGTAAGGGACAAATGTTAGTTTCAAGACTTAGACTCGTACCCTGTCCCCAGTGTCTTCTAGCTATAGCAGAACCCAGTGGAAAGCAGACAAGCAGTATTCAGTAGTGCAAGAAAAACCACATGGTTCTCTAGGAGATAGCTACAGAAAGGTAAGCCAAATATGCACGCCTAAAATTCCAGCACTATGGAAGTTTGGCCGATTGCTGGGGCATACACTTGAAGGACTCTAGGTCAGCATACCAAAGATACTTGTATACCCATGTCTATTGGCACACTAGTCACAAGAGCCAAGATATAGAAACAGCCTATGTATTCAGCAATAGATGGACAGGTAAAAACATGTGGTATGCACACACAATGTAGTTAGTATCTTGTGTTTTCTGCTTTTATTTTTTTAAATGTATATGGGTATTTAGCTTGCATGTATGTCTGTGTGTCACATGCAAGCAGACTGCAGAGGCCAGAGTTACAGACAGTTGTGAGATGCCATGTGGATGTTGGGAATTGAATCTGGATCCTGTCTGAGCACCCAGTGCTCTTAATCTCTGAATCATTTCTCCAGCCTCCAATGCAGTTTTGTTTAACTGTAAATAATGCATTAAAGTATAAAGAAAGCAATTACTCCGGGACATGGTGACACATGCTTTTAATTCTAGCCGGAGGGAGAGGCAGGGAGATCTCTGTGGACTCGAGGCCAGCCTAGTCTACAAGGTGAGTTCCAGGACAGCCAGGGATAGGTTATGAGACCCTGTTTCAAACACAAACAAAAAGGCAATTATATTTCTAGGGAAACAGAACTAGAACCAAAATAAGCCAGGTGCAGACACTTATGGATAATGAAGAATGAGCAATCTCTGTGTGTGCTCACACATACATAAAAGCACACATAGCCGTGTGGTGGTGGCCCACGCCTTTAATCCCAGCACTCAGGAGGCAGAAGCAGGCGGATCTCTGTGAGTTCCAGGCTAGCCTGGTCTACAGTGTGAGATCCAGGAGAGCCAGAGTTACAACAGAGAAATCCTGACTCAGAAAAGGGAAAAAAAAAAAAACAACAAAAGAAAACACACGGATGAGACATGAATAGAAGCAGAAGAGAGCTACTTGGGGCAAGGGAGCAGCAGGACAGGGAGGGCATTACTTCACACAAGAGCAGTCAGCCACAGGAGGTTTTAATAATCAATACTGGGCAAAATTTCACTGGCTAACCTGTCATGCTTCCTTGGCTGTTTGCTCTTTTACATTCATTTAATGTTTGTGCACATGTATGTGTAATGTGCACACAGGTTATTCATGTAGTGCACATATATGTAGAGTATACACACAGGTAATTCATTTAGTGTTGTGCACATGTATGTACAGTGTGCACACAGCTCATTCATTTAGTGTTTGTGCACACAGGTCAGCACGCACAGTGGGAGAGCAGAGGACAGTTCACAGAAGCTGGTTCTCGCCTTCCATCACGTGGGTTCCAGGGACTGAATGAGGGTTGTCTAGCTTGGCAGCAAGGCCATTTCCATACTGGGCCATCTCACCATTGCTACGGTTTTTCTGTGACAGGGTCTCTCTATGTAGCCTTGGCTGGCCTCAGCCTCCATATACGTGTTAGATAGTTTGTATTTTGTTTGTTTCTTTCTGTAAGATAAAGCCTCTGCAGCCCAGGTTGGCCTAGAACTCTTCTTGACCCTCCCGTCTCAGCCTCAAGTGTGGCAGTATTTAAAGCCAGCCTAGGCTACATGAGACTCTGCCTCACAAACCAAAAAATAAATTAAATATGGATCCCACTAGGTGAAAGCAAGACAGAGATGAGACCACTAAAGGTAAAGTTAGTGTTTTATTTTACTTAAATTAGTCAAGCTTGCATTGGTTTACCACAGTACAGTCAAATATAAACACCTTTCTACAGACATTAATTAACAAAGTGGTGCTCGTGGTGAAACTCCAAAGGGATGGAGAAAATCTTCAAATCACTCTGAACAGGTAAACTAACTGCCAAAACGGAAGTCCTTCTTCAACCAAAGCTTTAGTTTAATTCTGTTGAGATGTTGTCTTATTATTTACATGTAGTTCCAGGCTGGCCTTGAACTTACTGTGAATCTAGGCTAGACTCAAACTCGTGATCCTTCTGCCTCATCCTCAAGAGTGGCCATCATATGTGGATGGATCTTTCTACTTTGTTACACTTCTAGATTCTACATCCCAAAGATACCCAAACATCCTGGATCTGTAGCTAGTACCACCACGTCTATTTCTGTAGTGGGAAGTTATTCAAACCTGTGATAGGATCCCTCAAACCAACACGTATTAGAAAAGGACAAGCCGGGTGGGGGTGGGGTGGGGTGTAAAACACATGTGTTTGTGTGGTAGTGGGAGGGTATAGTTCAGTGTCTCTGAAGCTCTTACTTAATCTCCTGCACAACACTTAAGAAAAAGACAGTTACACAGTTCTAAGACAAATTCACCAAGACAGGGCTCCAGTAGAACTAACTCAAGTTGAATGGGTGCCAGAATGCTTAAGGTCCTAGGTTTGCTCTCTGGTACCAAAAGAATAAAAATAAAAACAGTATAAACATTTTTAAAAGGAAGAAAGGAAGGAGTCTAGCCACTGCCCTGACTTAAAACTGAGTTACGTTCTTACATGTCACCAGGCATATTCACAGAGTAGTTCAGGAGTAATTCCAAGACTTGTGGGGTGCTAACGTATGTATGGCTTTCCCCAGTGGCTTCCAAACTTAAACTTGCCTCCAAATCACTGGCAGAAAAGTTTTGCTGAAACTGCACGTAGGGTTGCAGAGAGTCCTCTCCAAAGTTGTGGACCGAAGCATTCCAAGCTTGATTGTTCCAGGCTTGAGTACACCGAGTCTGAGTGGTGCAGGCCTGGTTGCTCCAAGTTGAGTTGGTCCAGCTCTGGTTGCTCCAAGCTGGGTTGGTCCAGCTCTGGTTGCTCCAAGTTGGGTTGGTCCAGCTCTGGTTGCTCCAAGCTGGGTTGGTCCAGGTCTGGTTGTTCCAAACTGAGGTGGTCCAGGACTGGCTGCCCCATGTCGAAAGGCTTCCAGATGTGTTCACCAGATAGCCCTGGGGATAGCTGGAAAGGAGGTCTGGATACTCCACAGACGCTGAGCCCTTGTGAAAGAGGTGGTTAATTCATCAGTGGGTGAAAAAGGAAATCTGAAATCATAAGCTACAGAGAGATGAAAAGAAAAGTTCACCATGGCAGGCGTGGTGGCTCATGCCTTTCATCCGAGCATCACTGAGACAGAGGCAGGAGGATCCCCGACTGTCAGGCCTACACAGAGAGACCCTGCCTCAAAAAAACAATGAAAGAAAGAGTCAGGGGATGAGGGATAAGGGATGGGGGAACAGGACCCACAGACCACACACAGACTTGACAAGAGGACCGGACTTCCTTTCCGTGGAGTTCCCAGCTCCGGAACACTCATGGGCTGTTGCAGACATACGTGCAGGTGAAACATCCATCCACAAATAAGAAGGGGAAAACATCCACACACATCGTAATAAAGATGAAAGCATGTAAAGCGTCTTGTTACCTGAGTCACGCTGCTGCTGGTCCTCAGCCACTGGTTTCTCTGCCATCGTTTACATTTCATTCTTTGGTTTTGGAACCAGGTCTTAACCTGCAGAAAGTGACAAGATTTTTTAAAAAGTAAGACAGTCAGACATGGACTGCAGAGACGGCTTGGTGGTGGTTAAGAGCACTGACTGCTCTTCCAGGGGTCCCAGGTTCAATTCCCAGCACCTGCATAGTGGCTCACAACCATCTGTCAACCATCCGGAACTCCAGTCCCAGGAGACCTGATACCCTCTTCTCCGAGCACTGTACGCACGTGATGCTCACGCAAAACACACCCCTACACATAAAAATAGACATACAGTTTGGTTTTCCAAGACAGGGTTTCCCTGTTGTATCTCTGGTCGTCCTGGAACTCACTCTGTAGACCAGGCTGGCCTCCAACTCACGGAGATCCGCCTCCCTCTGCCTCCTGAGTGCTGGGATTAAAGGTGTGCGCCACCACCAACCGGCTCATATTTTTAAAAATCTTTTTTTTTAATTTATTGTTATCACGAAGGGGGCATGTGGACAACTTTACAGAGTCGGTTCTCTCCTTCCATTATGCAGCTTCAGAGGATGGCACTCAGGTGGCCCCGCCTGTGTGGCGGCACCTCTACCTACCGAACCATCTTGCCGACCCTCGCACTTGAACTCCTTATGTAGCGGAGAATGACCTCAAACTCCTAGTCCTCACGTTTCTATCTCTCCTCGGTTCACAGTGCATCGCTTAGGTAAAACTTCAGGCTGTTTGGTGGGCTACACAGGGGGCGATGGTACTGGGAATCGATCTCGGGACGTTGTACGTGCTACACGGGCGTGACTTATGAGGTCTGCCTCAGCCCCCTTTTCCTGTTTGTTTTTTGTTTGAGAGAGTCCTGCTGAGTTCTAGGCTGGCCTGGAGTCCTCATCTTCCTTGTCTCTGTCCCAAGGGCCTCCAAGTACGGTGCCCAGCTTTTCATTTCAACGCGTAATTTCACCGTTAAAGATGGACTGTAAAAGTTCTTGGTCCCACATCTCAAGAGGCTGTGTGTTGCTTGGGCACGTGCAAGTGGGCGCAGGTTCCCTCCAAGGCTAACTATGTGTGGGATCCCCTTTGTGTGGGAGCTGGACTCACACAGGCAGCTATGAAGGGCACCATGGGATCCTGACTCCCCTAATCACCCATCAGCTTATCTTCCCTGCCCATCATTCGCTCTGTCTCTCTCGGACACGCAACTCTTCACAGAGTGTGTCCTGTGTCCTCGCTGCTCAGGAGCTACGCTAATCTTCTCTACATTGTTCAGATTTTAGTATATGTGCTGCTGAAGAGGACTTTTTTTTTTTTTTTTTAAGTTAAGGTCTCATTTAGTAGCCCCAGAATGGAGCTAGCCTTAAACTCTGTTGATGGAGCTAGCCTCCAATACCTTACTCTCCCATCTTTTCCCAAATGGGAAGAGTGCAGGTGTATGCCATCATGTCTGGTTAAAACAAAAGATAGTTGGGCATGGTAAGAATAGGTTAATCCCAGCACTGGGGTGGCAGAGGCAGGCATACATGTGAGTATGAGGCCAGCCTGGGCTACATGGTGAGACCCTGTCTCAAGGGAGACAAAAGTAGAAAGTAAAGTGATTGATGGCACAAAGCGGGCGATATGTGAATCACGTGAGCTACACCTGCCGTCCGACTCTAACACGAGAAAGGACAGGCCTTAGTCAGAGTCGAGGGGCATCCAGACGCTAGCTAGCTTCATTCATTGACAAATCGGTCTCAGTATTACACTATCAAAAAGAGGAAACAACCCTACCTGCTTATAGCTCAGGTTCAGAATGGCAGAGAGTTCTTGCATCTGCTGGAGGCTAAGGTACCTCTGCCTCTGAAACCGGTCCTTGAGTGCAGACAGCTGGGCCTGAGAGAAAACAGTCCGCATCTTCTGTTTCTTGGCCTGGACCTTCTCGCCCTTCTTAGCGTTCGCTTCAGACTCTGGACCAGGGAGCTTTGGTGTGGGACTGGTGGAAGAATCAGGGCTGTCCTGAAGCGGTAGATCCAAGGAGGAAGGGCGAGGAGACGCTGTTAGGAATGAACAGATAACTTGTTAATAAGATATTTTCCCAGATACTTACATATTAGATTTAATGTATTTACTTTCAAAGCACAGTTATTCTTACAGCCCTAGATCTAAGTAATAAGTAAAACCTAATTATTTCATTGTGGTCAACCCAAAATACTGTCACTTCTGCATAACAGTGTGCTGCTAACATTTTACATTTATCTCCATTTTACATACATTTTAAGTTATGCTATTCATTTAAATTATACAATAAGACCCTAGAAATACTATTAAAAACAACAACTTAACAAGTACCAGCTCAACAGCAGGATGGAAGGAGTATGACTCTACGTTCCAGTTTCCTTTCCACACCTGCTCTCTGCTCCCTCTTGAATAGGACTGTGACCTCAGCTACATCTGGTAGTAAGGAAGGAGGCACATACCTGAAACCTACCTGCTCCAGAAGCTGAGGTGGGAGAGTTTGAGACCAGCCCTGCCTCAAAAATAAATAAGTAGGTAGCTAGATAGTACTGGGGAGGTAGAGATAGGAAGATCAGGGATTCAAAAGTCATTCTTGGCTACACATCCAGTTTGAGAACACCAGGGGGATCCTGGCTCAAAAAAAAAGTCAGGGCCAGTGTGGGTGCCACCAAGCTTGATGGCCCGAGTTTGATATTGGAACCCACAAGGTGGAGAGAGAGAACGGAATCCCACAATGAATCTTCTGACCTCGCTCTCTACACACACACACACACACACACACACACACACACACACACTCCGCCTACAATAATAAAGAGCAAAGGAAACGCTATTGGGAGGAGGGCATCCGCATAAGGAAGAGATTATAAAGTAGTGGATGTGTGTGAATTTGAGCAGATGCATGTTATGAGTGAAAATGTCATAATGAAATCCACTGTACTCAAAGCTCCCTAAGGAAATTTCCAGGGTTAAATCACTTACCTTTAGCCATGTACAGCCCTGAGTTTAGTTCCCAACATTACAATAGATAGATAGATAGATAGATAGATAGATAGATAGATAGATAAACAAATAGCATATTTCAAAACGGTACTGTGATCCTTTCGACTGGCACAAGAGCAGTCATTTGGAGAGTCTAACCAATCTTGTTTCTCTCGTCCTTGATCCTCTATAGCTCTTCTTCAGATAGCTTTTTTCTTTTTTAAGACAGATTTTCCCAATTCTCCTATCTCAGTGCTGGATTTGTAAGTATGTGCCACAATGCCAGGCATTTTGTTGTTCTTCTGCAATGCAAAGGATTGAACCCAAAGCCTTGGGCGAGAGACAAGTTCTCCAGCACTGAGCTCTGCCCTGGTAGTCCCAAGATTCAGCCTCTGCCGCACTGGTGCTCACGCTGCTCGACACCCAACACTGACTGTACAGCCTTGCAGTAAGTCGACAGACCTTACCACACTAGGAAAGTGTGGATATGTGTGCTTAGTGCCGTCTGCACTTGACTGCGAAGGATATTCCACCCGCTCATTCTCAACCTTGCACTTTTCCCACATCAACATCAAAAATCAAAATGACAGACGTTAACCCAAAGCTCAGAAAAGAGGGTGACACTGCACTGAAATAAACAGCAAACACAACAGTCAGTGTGTTGCTGTGGTAGAGCTTGCATGTACTACACACACACACACACACACACACACACACTTTGTCAGTGGCTTGGTTCACTTGTTTTCCCTACAAATATAGATTTAAAGCTACTTGAAAGTTACTACTCTTACAAACCCAAATACTGGGTGAAGTCTGCGTAGGTGAGTCTCAGACCCCGGCCCCAGCAGCTACCTATATGGAACTACCTTGACTGTAACCTAGGAGAGCACTTGTTTGGGATATAGGGGGTGTGTTCACAAACTCGGAAGTGCTGAGTGATACCCACAGTTCCAAAAGTTGAGAGAAAAGCCAACCACTTCTGTGGGGGAAAGAAGCCATTCGGATAAACTGCAAACTAATTGTATAACCTTACCAAAAGTGGGGTGTTCGTCTCAGGCTACGATGTTAGGTATCCCAGATATTGAGAACACCACTCTCTACACCTCCAGCACTGTGTTAAGAATAGAACATCACCTCATTTAATTACTGTAACTTATTTGTTCCCAAAGAGCCTAAAACATTTAGGTTCTCAAATACACACAACATCGCCAAGATGCTGATTCTATGTCCCTGGTTTCAACTACAGCTCCGGAGACAAGAAGGCCAATGTTTCACCAAGTAAAACTCAAAAAGAAGTATCCAGAGGATCGGTAATGGCACCTGCTTATGCCAATAGACTATAATTCATGAAGAGACGATAACACTTCACCCCTTTCTTCCTTCTTCTCCCCTAATTAATCGGGCTTCCCTGGAACCGAGTTTCTTACCTGTCTCTTTGAGGAGCACCTCAGCAGCAGACATTTGTAAGCAAGAATAACTTTCCTCAGGACCATGAACTGCAGGCACTGGTGAAGAGTCCCCAGAATTTGACGTCTCCGCCAAACAAGGCAGACCGTGGGGGCCAGAGGGGTCCGCACTCATGTCAGTCAGAAGGAAAGGAAAAACAAACCAAAACAAACAAACAAAAAAAAGTGACTCTAAAAAGTTTTTTTTAAACAACAACAAAAAGGATAAGACTTAAAAACTCAGTGTCTAGGTGGAAAGATCTTAGAAAACTAAGATGATCAGATGTAAAATTATCAAGAAGCCAGAATGAAGCGAGTCTCAAGACTTCCCCACAAAAGAGAAGAGCCCAGCCTAGCTGAAGACCAACAGCTCAAGGCGCTAGATTTATAAGGGAGATCCCAGGTCCTGGACTCACCCCTCCCCCTTAGCACCTACCCCTACCCATCCCCTATTCACTCCCCCCACCCCCTACCTCCACCCCCCATCCCACCCCCGGCACCCACGCCCCACCATCCCTGTGAATTCACAGTTAATCCTACCTGCCCGGCCCACCGAGGACATTGTAATGCAAAAGAAGCTGTAGAGCGATCCAGACAGAGGGGGGGAAAGGAGAGGAATGGGGTCACCTAATCTAGAGACCAAAAAAAAACCCCAAAAAACAAAAAACAGTGGCATCTTACTTGTGGCTTTACCGTTTCACTGCTAATCCGTAGCAGCACCTCCAAACCCCAAACACTCGGGGGGACAGTTTTCTCTTTCTTTCTCCCTATAGACACAATAAAATACTCAGAGCTTGTTGCCAAAGACTACTTAAATGTGGCGCTCCTTCTCAGCGCGCACCTTAGCTCTTTCACGGTTTCCACTTCCGAAAAGATAGGAGAATCTTCCTACCAAAAATGCTGATTTTGACAAAAAAAAAAAAAAATTCTTAGTAATTAGCTCTGTATTTGTGACATGACAAAGTTGGTTTTTCTTTTTTTTTTTTATTCTTGAGACAGGGTTTCACTATGTAGCCTTGGGTGGTCTGAATTCAACATGTAAACAAAAGCTGGCCTCAAACTCCTAGGAATCTACCTGCCTCTGCTTCCCAAACGCTGGTGCTGAGAAAATATTCCACCGTGCCTGACTTGAGACAAGTTCTCACTGTAGCCTACCCCAGCCTCAGATTACTGCCTCAGCCGCCTACGCAATGCAATAAGGAACTTCTTTTATTTTGAATTTGGTTTTGGTTGTCTCTTTGGTTGTCTGGGTTGAGGGTAGCCCAGGCTAGCCTCAAGCTCATTGTATTGCAGAAGCTGGCCCTGAACTCCCTGCTTCCACCTCCCAAGTTCAAGTTCAAGGCTTGTAGACTCTTGTGCTCACAGATAAACTTGGGTTTTTTTTTTTTTTTATAATATAAGAGTGAATATAATTCTAGCCTCGATTGCTAAGTCTCTGTCTGTGTTTGTAAATAGAGAGGGAAGTACCTGCTGTGTGTTTCAGGAATTAAACAAGGAAAAATGCTATATTTTCATGACATCTGTCAAGTCAAGACTTCCTACCGCAGTGGGTATTAGTTGAAGTTCTGCGTGATCTGGTTCTACAAAGCACTAAGTCTGAAGGACCTTTCTCTTTGAGATTTTTTCACTTTAATCTGGGAGCAGCATGATATAATCAAAAGCAGCCATTTCTTATTTCATCTGAACACTAGGAGACATAAACTCTTGTGGCTGGTTGACCTCTGTCCACACCCAACTGGAAGGAAACGGACAGCGACATCGTCCCCTCGTCCCCGTGACTCTTCAGATTTACCGTTTTAACACCATCCTCTTTCCTCCATTAACTTTTAGGGATGAGGGAAATTTTAGAAAAAAAAAAAAAAAACTTTTAAAATTTAAAATCATCACTAGTTGAAACCAGTTTCAGAGCTATTAATATTTTAAACAATGAACAGATGGACTATAAGCGCTAAAGTAGAAATGACAGAACAAAAGAATAACTTTAGCCTTCCGCTGGTTCATAAAAATGTGGCTCTAATGTGATTTTCCCATTAGGCACTGAATAAACAGAATGCTCGGAATATCAAGGTTTGTATGGCATTTAGTAAAAGAGACTCTTCCCACCTCCTCTGTTAAAGTGCAGAGGTCACAGGCAGGCATCACCAAATCCAGTTTAAGACTTCCAATTTTTCAGTGAGAAGTCTTTCATTTTGTTTGTTTAAAGGAAAAGTTGTTAACTGCAAGGAGCCATTGGGTTGTGCTGAGGCTAGAGTAATATCTGTAGCCAGTTTTTAATTATTTAGAGTCCGGATCTCCCTACGTAAGAACTGGTTGGCCTGAAGCTCACTGTCTAGACCAGGCTAGCTGAGTGGACTGTTTCTTCCTCTGCCTCTCAAATGCTGGCATACAGGAGAGTGTCTTCATACTTAAACTTTTTAAAAATTTTTATTTTTATTTTTTTCTTAAAGACAGGGTCTCCGTGTGTATCCCTGGCTGGCCTGGAACTCACAGAGATCCTTCTACCTCTTTCTCCCAAGTACCAGGATCAAAGGTGTGCATCAGCACTATGGTTTGGATTTTTTTTCCTTTAATTTTATTTGTTATTATGTATGTTTAATGTGGGGGGAGGGGGTTGGGGGGATGGGAAACCGGTGTGAAGTGCCAAGGTCCTCAGCCTAAGGGAGTCAGAGGACAACCTTGGAAGTTGGATCTCTCCTCTCACTGTGGGTTCAAGCCTTGGGCTTACACAGCAAGAGCTTTATCCTGCTGAGCATTCTGCCCATCACACCCCAGGAGAGGCAGGGCGGCATGGCTATGAGTTCAAAGTCGGCCTGGTCTTCACAGTGAGATGATGCTGTCTTAAAAAAAAAAAAACAAAAAAAAACCAGAAACAAAACAAAAAAGCCTAAAACACGGGGCTCCATTACTAACATATTTAAATGCAGTAAGACAGTCTGTGATGGCTCTTCTTGTCCTCCCCATTCCTAAACCCAACAGTCAAGCCATCTAAGGTTGCATCTGCTTTCCCAATCTCACCATGGAAGGCAAACTCTTGGTAAATCTCAGTTCCATATTTTATAACACTCAAACTTTTAAATATCCACTCATTTTTTGAGGGGAGCGGCGGGGGGGGGGGGGGGGCTTCAAGGCACTCTCCCTACAGGAGTTGCCTTTGCTACTACAAAAACTCCTGTTTATAAAGCAAACAAAGACGCCACTAGGTAAGGTTAGGTGTGTCCAGAAGGAGACATAATTTTGGTAAACATGCCTTTGTCTTCTCAGACCTTCCTCCCAGAGGGGAACTGTTAAGCCAGGAGAGGGGAAGGGAGGAGTCCAGAGAACTGGCTGATTCACTCTCAAAGAGCAGGTTCTCGCTTCTAATTAGAAACAGAATGTGAGTCCTCTAAAAGGAGAAACAGTTGACTCCTGCTTCTGGGTCCACAGGATCAAGGCCACCAAATCCTTGAGTTCACCCCAAGCTCTGCAAAGGTTTGGTACAGGAAGCTCAGCTTCTTGCCAAAGGGGTCTTTGCATAAGAGCCTGGGGTGAATCACTCCCAGACCAAAACCCAGGCCCCCTCCTTTGTGAAAGTCTGCAGAGTGAAAGACCTAAGAGAAAAGGAGGCTGGTAGCAAAAAGACAGACTTGTTACATTCCTTACCCAGAAAAGCGATTTGCATAAGGTGGAGATCGTCCTGAAGCCTTAGAGTTGGTTGGCATGGACTGTGTTAAAGGAGCCCACAGTGTGGCAGAGCACATCAAAACAGAAGTGAAATTGAACATAAAGTTATATGATCAGTACTGAGGGAGAGTAGAGTGTGCAGTGTCTGGGAAGAGTAAGGACTAGAGCGGGGGGTGGGGGGATTGGAGGAGGGAGACCTGGGGGTCCTCAGGAGAGCCTAGTGGAAGAGCAATACTGGAGACCGACCTGGACAGGGAATTCCGGCAAGTTAGCAATTTGAGTGAAAATTACAGATGCCAACATTTCTGTTTTAAAAAGCTCAGAAAAGCTTATCGTGGACCTGGGTATGCTGACCAGATGGTAAAGTATTTGCCTTGCATGCAGGACCTGGGTCCATCCCCAGAACTACGTAAAACCATGTACCAAGTCTGAAATCCCAGCACTCAAGAAACAGGAGGTTCAAGCCTCCATAGAAAGCTCAGCAAATAAAGCATACTGAGCTTTGGCTTTTCATCAGGGACCAATCTCTCCCTCATTCTCTCCCCCAGCTCCCACGGTAGGAGAAGAGAATGTGTTCCCACAAGTTGTTCTCTAACCGCACACCCATCCACTGCTACGCAATATAAGTAATAAATCAATAGATACTTTTATAAAAAGTGTGTCTAGAGTCTACTGCTTCTTTACATTTTTTTTCTTCTTCTAAATGCTACACCTTTTTTTGATTGTTGGCTAAAGTTGTTTTCAGTTTTCGTTTTTGTTTTTAGGACAGGACCTTTCTGTGTAGCTTAGGCTGGCCTAGAACTCACAATTCTCCTTAAATGCTCTATTGTGCCTGGCTTTACTTCTGTATTGTGCTAATATTGTATCCATTTATTATCTGTCTGTCTGTCTGTCTATCTGCCTTCCTACCTGCCTAGCTTCCTATTTTTATCTGCTCATCCATCCTCCCTGTCACCGGAATATCAGCTCTATGGGGGCAATCTTGCTTTTTTTTGCCCGTATCTGTAATGTATCTGTAATCCTGGAAGAGGCTCTTAACACCAGCAGCAGCAGCAGCAGCAGCAGCAGCAGCAGCAGCACATAAGTTCTGTGTTAGGAAGAGAAGCTCACTGCTTCACACCCAACTACCACTACTGACACTGGTGGTAGGGACCAGGAATCTGTATTCAGAATTTTTCTTGAAGGAAGATGGTGGCCCAGATCTGTAATCTCAGCCCTTGAAAGAGAATCGCCAGCCAGGGGTACACAGTGAGAGATTCTGCCTCATCAAACTGAGTTCTTAAGGAGGCCCTGGGTTCAATCCTTAGTGTTGAACACACACACACACACACACACACACACACACACACACACACACACACACCCTACAGGCTATCTGTACATCTTTACTTGCTATTATTTGAGAACTGTTATTCTAGAAAGAAATTAGGCATAAAAGTTGACACTGTTGTTGCTAGCAGAGGAGCAAGACACAAGGCTTTGTATGCAAACGGGAGGTGGGAGCCACTCTTTTCACATTTAGAGACTTTAGTTTTAAACCTGGAGGGCCATTTTATTAGGTTTGCAAGAGAAAAACAACAGAGCCAGCAAGCTATAAATTCTGGCAGCAGCTGGCAAGAGAAAGATAAGAAGATAGAAGTCACAGGTCTCCGGGGAAGTGTGCTGAGGCTTTAGACAAAAAGGAAAAGAAGGAAAACACAGGCTTTTAAATTAGAGCTTAGAAAACAGGACAGAGTTAGCAGTGAAGATCTGCAATGGAAGCTACTGTGTAGACCAGGTGTGGCCTTGAACTCCCAGAGATCTGTCTGCTTCTGCTTCCTGAGTACTGATGAAATGCATGTGCCACTATGCGCCACCAATTTAAATGTGTGTGGTGTGTGCGTGTGTGTGCATGTGTGTGGTGTGTGCGTTTGTGCGTGTGTGTGTGTGTGTGTGTGTGTGTGTGTGTGTGTGTGTGTGTGGGTGTGTGTGGGGTGTGTGTGTGTGTGCGGTGTGTGTGGTGTGTGTGTGTGTGTGGGTGTGATGTGTGTGTGTGTGTGGTGTGTGTGGTGTGTGCCTGTGTGGGTGTGGGTGTGTGTGTGTGTGTGTGTGTGTGCATGTGTACATGTGCGTGTGTGGGGTGTGTATATGTGTGCAGTGTGTGTGTGCGTGTGTGTGTGTGTGGTGTGTGCGTTTGTGCGTGTGTGTGTGTGTGTGTGGTGTGTGTGTGTGTGTGTGTGGGTGTGTGTGGGGTGTGTGTGTGTGTGTGCGGTGTGTGTGGTGTGTGTGTGTGTGGGTGTGATGTGTGTGGGTGTGGTGTGTGTGGTGTGTGCCTGTGTGGGTGTGGGTGTGTGTGTGTGGTGTGTGTGTGTGCATGTGTACATGTGTGTGTGTGGGGTGTGTATATGTGTGCAGTGTGTGTGTGCGTGTGTGGGGGGGGTGTTTATGTGTGCAATGTGTGTGTGCGTGTGTGTGTGGGCTGTGTGTGTGTGGGGGTGTGTGTGTGTGCGCATGTGTGCGTGTGGTGTGTGCATGTGGGGGTGTGTGTGGTGTGTGAGTGTGAGGGGGGCTGTATGAGGGCCCTCTGAGGACAAGGATATGGGATCCCTAGTTTTGAAGTTACAGTTGTTCGTAGCTGTCCTCTGTGGTACTGGGAACTCCAGTCTTCTGCAAGAGCAGTGCTGTGGTCTTCTCGGTCCCCTTAAATATTAATTGCTTGGTGGTGGTGGTGTACTCCTTTTATCTCAGCACTTTGGTCTCGAACCAAAGGTATCCTTGATCTTATGATCCTCCTCCATCTCTCAAGTGCTAAGGTTACAGGTTTACACTACCGCCCTCAGCTCTATGGCCGGGTTATTATTATTATTGTTATTTTTTTATGCGTACGGGTGTTTTGCCTGCATGTATGACTATGTGTCAACGTGCCATAAGAAAGTATCAAATTTGGAACTGGAGTTACTGATAGTTTTGAGCTGCCGTGTGGGGGCTGGGAATCGAACCTGGTCAAGAAGAGCAGTCAGTGGTCTTGACCGCTGAGCCATCTCTACCGCTCCTCCATCTGGTTTTTATGTGGGTTCTGGGGGTTTAAACTCAGGCCCTATCATTGGCACTGTAAGCGCTTTACCCACTTAGCCACCTCCCGAAGTCCTAATTTTGTTTTTTGAAGACAGTGACCCTTGAACTCCCTACGTTTTTAATTAGGGCCTTGAATTTCTGATCCTCCTGCCTCTACCTCTTAAGAGCTAGAATTACAGTCGGACATATGACACCACATTGAGCTTTCAAATCCAAGTTCTGGCTGTTTTGTTTTCTTGCCTTTCTGAGGTGGGCTCCATGGGTGTTCAGTTCTACTCTCCTGAGCCACTGGTCGGGCATCATCTCCTTTTGTTTTTGTTTTCGAAACAGGGTCTCACTATGAAGCCTATGTAGGCTGTGTAGATCAAGTTACTCTTGAACTCAGAGAGATCAACCTGCCTCTGGCTCCTGAGTGCTGGGCTAAAACGTGTGCCCACTATGCCCAGCCATTTATCATCTCTTGCCCAAAGCTCAGGAGAGTCTAGAAAACCTTATGATTATTGGCCCTAGAACTCACTCTGTGGACCAGGTTGGCCTTGAACTCACTATATTGCAAAGAATGACTTTGAACCTTTGGTTCTTTGATCCTCCTGCCTCTACTCCTGAGAGCTGGCATGGTAGGTATTACCACTGTGTCCCATTGTGGTGCTGGGCATTGAACACAGGGCTTTAGGAGTACTAGGCAAAGTCTAGCAAAGAAACTATATTTCCAGCCCACTTTTTTTTTTAATTTTAACATTTTCATTATATATATATTTGCATGTATGTCTGTATGCCACTTGTGTGTCTTGGGTCTTCTGAGGCCAGAAGAGGGCATCAGATCCCTGGGACTGAAGTTACTATCTGAGCTGCCATGTGGGTGCTGGGAAGGTGTGGGTGTTGGGAGTCTTCCAGGTCTTCTGGAAGAGCAGCCAGACCCCTGAGTCATTCCTCTAGCCCCAAAACCATTTTCTTTTTCTGTCTTTTCTCCCTACTTTACTATCTCTGGCTGGGCTGGAGTTTGTGGGGTATCCTATCTCTGCCTCCCAAGTGCTAGGATTATAAGTGTAGGTCAAAAGGGACAGTTTCCTTCTATTTCTTCCTTTGAGGTGCAGCAAGTACTCTTAACTGTTGAGTCCTGAATGTTTTCCTTTCTAACATTGTCTTGGTTCATTTCCAAGACACATTCTAGGCTTCAATTTCTGCCCCTCAACTTTCCAAATTTTTATGCAGGATTTCTTATAGCCCAGGGTAGCCTTGAACTCATGATTTATGATCCTCCTGACTCAGCTTCTCAAATACTGAGATTGCAGGCATACACCAGCACAGCCCAGGTTTGTAGAGTCACCCCTCCCAGTAAATTGGGCGGCCCCTCTTCCTCCACACTCCCTTAGCTCTGGACATTTCAAATTTAGTTTTGGCTTTCTGTGTGTGCTTACATTTGTGGCTAAAATAATAACCCTTTGAAGTTCAGTTCTGTTACCAGCCTAGAGCAATGCTACTTAAGAGTCTTATATCACAGAAGCATTACCTCTGACCTACTGAATCAGGATTTCTGGGAGGGGAGCCAAGAAATATGTCTGTTGAGAATTTTTAGCTATGTGTGGTAGTATAGGTGTATAATCTGAGCATTTTGGTGGCAAAGGCTAAAGGATCAGGAGTTCAAGGTTAACCTCTGTCGCACAGGGAGTTTGAGGCTAGCCTGGACTAGATATGAAACCCTGTCTCAGAAACAAAACAAAATAATAACCAAAGAGAGCGGGGAAGAAAGTAAGAGGGAAAGAAAAGCAGGCGGCCATGAAGTGAGAGAGGGCAAAGTACCAGTTAAGTGAACCATGCACCAGCATTGATTCCTGTGCAGGAGTGCAGTCTTACCAAGACCGGGATGGGTGGGGAGGGTGAGTCGAGTAAGGAGGATGAGGGAGGGGTACGAGGGGGTGGAGGGATGGAGGGTGCTGAGCAAAGAACCACAAAATAAGCATCGTGTAGAACCCCTGGGACTGGAGTTAGGGACAGATGTGAGCTGCCGTGTGTGTGTGTCTGTGTGTGTGTGTGTGTGTGTGTGTGTGCTGAGACTGAACTGGGTCCTCTGGAAGAGCAGCCAGTGCTTTTCACCTCTGAGTCATCGCCACAGCCCAACAGATAGTTTCAAACTCTTTACTTGACCATTTGGTGCATCGTTGTTGTTGTTTGAGAAAGATTTATTTTTTTATTCGTGTTTATATGTGTGCTGTGCGTCTGTGCACATGTCTGCTGTCTGTGGGTGCCGTGGATGCCTTGAGAGGCCTTCAGATCCTCTTGGCTGGAGTTACAGGGGTGCAGGGAACTGAACTCCTGTCCTTTGCAAGAGCAGCAAGCACTCAACCATTGAACCATCTCTCCAGTCCCTTATTTATTGTTAAATATGAAAGTTTAGCTGGGCATAGTGGATTATACCTGGTATCCCTGTTCTTGGGACTTAGAAGCAGGAGAATCATCATGAGTTCAAAGTCAGTCTGAACTATTTAGTGAATTCTAGCCCATCTTAGCCTACAAAACAAGATTTTGTAAAAAAAGGAAAAGAAAAGCGTGTGTGTTGGGGGGCGGGGGGAGGTTGGACAGAGGGAAGGGGACCAGGGTCTAGGAATGTAGTTCGGTTGGTAGAGTTATTACTTAGCATACTGTCCCCTGGAAGAGCAGCGCCAGCCAGCACACTTACGTAACTGCTGAGCCATCTCTCCAACCTCTAAAATAAATAGGAGAGGGAGGGGGAGGGGGAGGAGAAGGAAAGGAGAAAGAGAATCAGAAGGAGGAGAAGAAGATTGACTAGGATTATGCAGTATGGCACACATCTGCAATGTCACTTGGAGAAGATAGGAAAACCAGAAGTTCAAAGTCATCCTCAAGTACATTGTGAACTTAAATCCAGCCTAGGCTACCAGAGACCTGGTTTAAAAGTCAAAAAAAGAGTAGCTGAAAGCTGGTATGGCCAAGAAGTAGAGTACTTGTCAAGCATGCACAAGTGCCTGGGTCAAAATCCACCAAACCAACACCCCATCTGCCCCCCCAGAAAAGAGAAAGAGTACAACTGGGAATAGCGGCCTTTGCCTGTATTCTCAGCACCTGGGTGATTGAGGCAGGAGGATTACCACGAATTCAAAGCCAGCCTGCTCTAAATAATGAATTTCAGAGCAATCTGCACTACAGAGTAATACCTGTTTCAAAAAACAAACAAACGAACCCCCCAACCATACACACAATAAGGGCTGGGTATAGTGGTGCTTAAATCTCGCACTCAGGAGATGGAAACACATGGATCTTTTTGATCTCCAAGCCAGTGCGGTCTATCTAGCAAATTCCAGGACAGCCAGGGCTACACAGAGCAACCTTGGGGTGGGGGTGGGGGTGGGCAGGGCTGAAAAAAACCAAAAAACAAAAAGCAGACACTGGAGAGATGGCTCAGCATTCAGTAGTTGAGAGTATATGCTGCTTTTGTTAACAGCTGGTAACTCTAGCTCCAGGACATCCAGTGCCTCCTGGTGTACGAACCCACAAATATACACATACACATCATTAAAGGTAAAGAAGGGGCTGCAGTTAAGAGTGCTCACCACTCCCCTAGCGGACCCAGGCTCAGTTCTTAGCGGCCAGGCGGCTCACAAGCCGCAGGTATCTGACGCCTTCTTCTGGTCTGTACAGGAGTCAACACACATGTAGCGTAGCCACACACATACAGAAATAAACGTAAGAAACCTTAGTGAAGGCAGCTCAGTGTTTGCATAGCAGTGCACAGCCTTGAGTCAAGGTGTTTCTAGGCCCTCAACTTGCCCTGAAATGCTAGGCACTTTCTCTGTTTGGAGTGTGAGTGGCTCTCTAGGTCTCTAGCCACAGCGCCCACACCTCGTTAACAGAAGATGAGTCCCAGTGATTGCCACCTTATTCAGAAATTCAAGGGCACAATTGTTATCCCAGCACTCAGAAGGCGGGACAGAAAGATCTCTCTGAACTTGAGGCCATCCTGGCCTACACAGGGAGTTTCAGGCCTGCCAGGGCTATAACGTGAGATCCTGACCAAAAAGAAAAGAAAAATTCCCAGTGTGACTGTTTCATGCTTTCCGTTGATGGACATCCTCTTTCTTGGGATCTCAAAAAGAGCTGCGAATGTCTCTGTGGCAGGATGCGGTCTTTGGGATACGTGCCCAGGCGAGTTAGTGTTGGGGTCTGTGGCAGTTCTACCTTGTGTTTTGAGAAACTCCACTCTTATTTCCATAGCGACTGACCAGGTTACACTCTCACCAGACAGTGGGTAAGCGCTCCTCTTTCCTCACGTTCTTACCAGCATGTGCTGTTATTATTTATTTATTTTTCTTGAGACAGGATCTCTCAGTGTAGCTGTGGCTGTCTGTCTTGGAACTTACAAAGTAGACCAGGCCAGCGTTGAATTAACAGAAATCACCTGCCTCTGCCTCCAGAGTGTTGGAATAAAAGCCTGTGCCACCACCATGTTTGGCCATCATATGTGTGTGTGTGCGCGTATGTGTGTGTGCACGTGTATGTATATACATCCATATATACATACATATACATATGTGTATATACACATATATACATACATACACATATGTATACACGTATATAAATTAAAAGAACAAATAGGGACTGGATAGGTTCCTCAGCTATTAAGATCACTGTTCTTTCACGGGACTGGGGTTCAATTCCAATCATCCACATGGCAGCTGACAACTGTCTGTACCTCCAATTCCAAGGAATCTGACACCCTTTTCTGAGTGTCCCCCAAACGCATTAAAAATAGGTAAATAAATCTTTTAAAAAATAAAAACTTTTGCTGGGCGGCGGTGGTTCATGCCTTTGATCCCAGCACGTGGGAGGCAGAAGCAGAGGGATCTCTGTGAGTTCAAGGCCAGCCTGGTCTACAAAGTGAGTTTCAGGACAGCCAGGGCTACACAGAGATACCCCGTCTGGGGAAAAAAAAAAGAAAGATAGATAGTTAGATAAAAACTTTTTACACTGTTGTATGTGTGTGTGTGTGAGTGTGTACATGTACAAGTGAGCATGTGTGCGCATGTGCAAGCATCCTCTCAGAAGTCAGAGGAAACCCTGTGGAGTCCATTTTCTCTGTCCTCTTTCCACCACTTGAGTCCCAGGGACTGAGCTCAGGTCATCAGGCTTCTGGGCAAGCGCCTTTACTCTCTGGGTGACTTCACTGGTCTGTCACTTATTTCTTGATGATAGCCATTCTGGGATGAAGTGTAAAATTGGATTTAACTGCATTTCTCTATGGCTATGTTGTTGAACAATTTAAAAGTTATGTATTGGCCATTTGTCTTCCTTCCTTTCTTTCTTCCTTTCTTTTTTTTCAAGACAGGGTTTCTCTGTTGTAACTCTGACTGCCCTGGCATTCACTCTGTAGACCAGGCTGGCCTCTAACTCACAGAGATCTGCCTGCCTCATCCTCCCAAGTACTGGGATTAAAGGCGTGCACCTCCATTGCTCTCATTTGTATCTTTTGAGAACTGTTGGTTCGGTTCACTGGCTTCTTTATTGACTGACAAGTTTGTGTGTATGTTTTCTATATTTGCAGTTCTTTAGAAATTCTGGATATTAGTGCTTTGCCTCAAGTATAACTGGCAGTAAAGAGTTTCTCCCATTGCATATGCTGTCTGCACTTTCTCCTGCTATACAGGAGCCTTTTATTTTATGTAATCCCATTTCCCAATTTTAAATTATATACTTGTATTTTTCTGCGTATGGGTGTTTTGCCTGCATGAATATCATCATACCACTTCTGTGCCTGGTGCCCTCGGACGCCAGAAGAAGGCATCAGATCCCTTGAACTGGAGTTAGACAGGTATGAGCCACCATGTGGGTGCTGGGAACAGAACTCACAGCCTCTCAAGAGGAACCAGGGGCTTTTGTTTGTTTGTTTTTTGTGTTTTTGAGATGAGGGTCTCACTAAATATCCCTGGCTATCCTGGAACTCACTATATAGTCTAGGCTGGCCTTGAACTCAGAGATCTGTCTGCCTCTGTATTTAGAGTGCTGGGATTAAAGGTGTGCACCACCACGCTTGCTATTTTCTTCTTCTTTTAAAAAAGAAATAATCACTACGTGTGTGTACAAGGGCTGTAGAAGTCAGAGGAGAACCTTGTGAAGTTGGTTATCCCATCTACCTTTACATGGGAATTGAACTCAGGCCAGCAAACATCTTTACTTTTACCGAGTTATCTGGCCAGGCCCATTTTCTTTAGAAGTAGTTAGTTAGTTAGTTAGTTAGTTAGTTAGTTAGTTAGTTATGGCCAGCCTCTCACACATAAGACCTTATCTCAAAAACAACAACAACAAAAAAACCTTACCCAACAACTCAAAAACTAAAGCAGACCAAGACAGGGTGGGGAGTGGGGGTGGGCAGCTGATGGGGGGTGGGGAGTGGGGCCTGCAACACCATTCTTTCAGGAGTTACTCCCTCCTTCCCACCTTGCCTTCAGGGCTTCTTTGACCTTAGGTAAAATGGTTTTGTTTTTCTCTGTTGGTTTTTGTTTTACTCAGCCTCCAGGCTTGGGAGGAATACAACCATGAGGGGCATACTGAACTTCAGTAATCATCAGATTGTTCTGAAATAGACAGGGGGAGAGTAGCTCCTTATCGATTCTGCAGATGTGAGGAAGAACATAGTTTTTCTTAGGAGCCATGGAAGTTTAAGGGATGATGGTGGGGTGGGGGAGGGGGTGAGATTATGTAAAAACATCTAGCACCTATGTGAATTCTTTCATCTGGATCTTAGCTGCGGATCTAAAAGATGCTGATGCTGATGACATTGAATCTAAGTATGCACAGGGGCAGAGTGGAACTCGGTTGAGGGGGCTCTTGTCAAGTTAAGTGAGGCCCTAGGTCTGATCATCAGTGATGTCAAAATAAATATTATATTCAAGGTATTTCAGGGCACCACAGAATTCTAGGTACCACACAGGGAGTAGAAAAGCTTCTGGTCTTGATGTAGGAGTTTGGGCTGGCTCCATAGCTGGCTCAGCAGGTAAGGGCACTTGCTGTGCAGCCTGGTACCCAAAACGGGGTGGGAAGAGAGAACTGACTCCTGAAGTTGTCCTCTGACCTCCCTGCACGTAGCACCACCACCTCCAATAAATGAATAAATATAATTTTAAAAAAGGAAATAAAGAGTTCAAGACAAGGGCTCTTAGATGAAAGAGGGAATTCAGGCTCTAGTCCCCAGATACTTGGGAAGTTGAGGCAAAGGATCAGTTAAGCCTGGGAATTCAAAGCCAGTTTGGGCAAAACAGTGTGGGTATTGTTCTCTCCTCTTGCCATATAGGTCCTGGGGGTAGAATTCACTCAGGTCATCAGCCTTAATGGCAATTGACTTTTCCCAATGAACCATCTTGCAGGCCCCTCTGTCACATTTTAAAGCAAACAAACAAACAAACAAACAAAAAAAACTACTTTGAAGATTTGATGGGAACTGCCACAGAAGCATAGAATTTTTGAGCCACCATGTGGGTGCAGGGAATGGAACCTGGGTCTTCTGGAGGATCAGCCAGTGCTCTAAACACTGAGCTATCCCTCTAGCCCTAAATGTTTTAAAGAATCACATACTTAAAATAGTTTTCTTCATGCTATTATTTTCAGGAATATTGGTTTATTGAGTGCAGTGCAGACTGGCATTAACTATAGCAATGCTTGCAGCTTTTGTTTTTCTCAATTTGCTTATTAGATTTATTTTCAGCCTGGTGGCAGTGGTGCAGACCTTTAATCCCAGCACGCCTTGGGAGACAGAGGCAGGCAGATCTCTATGAGTTTGAGGTCAGCCTGGTCTAGTCTACAGAATGAGTTCCAGGACAACCAGAATTACATAGAGAAACCCTGTCTTAAAAAAAGAAAAGAGAAAAGAGAAGAGACAGAAAAAGAAAGAAAGGAAGGAAAAAATAGATTTATTTTTATCTTATGCATATGGGTGTTTTTCTGCATGAATGTCTTTGTACCACATGTAATTCCATGGAGGCCAGAAAAGAGGCTGGATCTCCTGGAACTGGAGTTATAGATGTTTTTTTAGTTAACATGTAGATGCTGGGAATTACATGGACCTTCTAGGAAAGCAACCAGTGTTCTTAACTACTAAGCCATCTTCCCAGCCCCTCTACCTGAAGCTTAAATGTTAAAACTTGCTTGTTCTGTTTGTATGAGACGAGACTCCACAGCCCAGACCAACTTGAAACTAAGTATATAGTCCTGTAACAGGGCCCCAGATCTTAGTAATTCCCAGGACTGCATAACTTACTCCACGATGTCAGTACCATTTAGGCTGTAAAACTCAGTACATTGGCAGTACCACCTGCCAAAACTAAAACAAAGGCTTAATCCATCAAGGTTCATACAGTTCTGGGAAAGTCTCCTGGCTTCTAGCTCTCTATTCTTGTTAACTGAAGTTTGTCAACCCAGGATATAGTTTTTGTGCTTAAAAGCCCAGCCTGAGAAAGGCTCAGGGCTACACTGGGATCCCGAACACCCAACACCCAGTGTAGTCTCCGGCCTGCTAATAAAGACATTCTATTGGCTTAAACCCATGTCTGAGCAGTCTTCTCTGGTGAGTACCTCACAACATTCTGGAGGCCCCAGGGAGATCCCAGAGACAATACCTTGAGACACCAAAGGTCTCAGAGCCCCTTGGAACAAGGAGGAGTGCGATGGTCAGGGGACTCCTAGGGTGCGCCCTGAGATGTCCCAGGTCCCTAGGGAACCTTTGATCAGTCACTGCCTAATGCTTCAAAGGGGTCTGACACCTCCACCCCAAAAGGAGACAAATTAGAAAGTCTCCTGGTCTGTCACCTCCAGAGGTAAGTCTGGTTAAGGTACCTTCTGTTTGGATTCATAAGAGAGGTCTGATGTGGCTGCTGATTCACCCATGAAGTGAGACTTAACCTGATTCCCCTGTCTGTCCGGAAGTATGACTGTGTGGCGGCCATCTATGGTTGTCTCTACTGTGTGTCTCTGTGGATCTTGATGTGTGTTTCTGTTAGTTCTGTTTTCCTGTATTGACCAGTGCTTTCTTTGGTTTGAGACCCTCCCTGCACCCAGCTTAAGATATTGAGGACCTCCTATTGGGCACCCAAATCTTTTTGGCTCTGACAGGTCACCCAGAGAAAACCAAAAAACCTCCACGCGTCCAATTCTGGGAAAGTCTGGGAACAGGAGTGCTTGTTGTTGCTTCTGCTCGTGGTCAGGGTTGGTCCCTGTGTGGGGAGGTGGGGAGGACCTGGCCCTCTCATCCAGGGCCCCCTGCCATCTAAGCTTGTAAACCAAATGCACACAGGGAGGGAAAGCAGTTCCCCCAGGTGAGCATTCCCTTTGCTCCAGTGCCTGCTCTGAGCAGCCCTGGGGAAGGGGAAAATTCCCCTGTGATGACCTGGAAAGAAAAGAGAAAGCTCCACTCCTTTCTCTTTCCTAATTTGTTTTCCTTTCAACTAGTGATCTGTAAAACGCATCATTCTCTGAAAGAAGTAGAAAAAAACTGCCCCTAGGCCAGACAAGGGGATCACTGCCAGGCAATGATCCGTCCAACAGTGACCAAGGAGACTTTATAGAATTTTCTAGTGAAAATTCTATACTAGATACTTTTTAGAAAGATTAAAGACAGCTGCTAAAAAGATTATTTCTTTTCTCACCCAACCAGCCCAATATATGTGTGTGTGTGTGTTTATAAAAGTTAGAAACATTTAAAGATATAAGTGAAAAACAAAACCTTTTACATAAACTGAAAGCCATCGCCAGGCTTACATTTTCTGATGATGAGACACAGCTAAGTTTACAGATAACCAGCAAAATTTTGGTATCTTACTCCCCGTCAGAAGAATATCTCCTAGCTAAAAGTTCTGCCTCCAATCAAAAGACACAGTTGGACTAGCTCTCAGATTGACAACAGATTCCCAGTGGTATGGGCAGAAACCGACCCCCAGGGCTGGCCCGATGCCAAGCTAACCACCTCAGCTACCTCGGACAAGATTAAACAATATCCAATGGCTCTGAAAACAAAAGGGGAAATTGCAGTCCATATTGCTTGGCTTAGAGAGACAGACATCCTGGTGGCCTGCCAGTTACCCTGGAATATACGTTTTCTGACTATGAAGAGACTTGGGACTTTTGATTCTCATGAATCTGATTCTTACAGAGGAACAGGTGTATACCATCTTCAATCTGAAAGACACATTCTTCAGCCTCGTTATTGGCAGAAGTGAGTCAATCTACCTTTGCTTATATTTTATTGATTTTTGTTTCTGTTTTACAAGGCAGGGTTTCTCTGTTGTAACTCTGGCTGTCTTGGAACTCACTCTGTAGACCAAGCTGACCTTGAACTCACAGAGCTCCACCTGCCTCTGTCTCTAGAGTGCTAGAATTAAAGGCATGCACCACCACACCCAGCTTTTGTTTTTGTTTTTGCCTTCTTTGCTTTTAAATGGACAGACGCAGTGGGAGGTTACAGAGGGCAACATAGCTGGACCAGGTTGCTCCGGGATTTAAAGACACTAAATGCAGAGTCCAACCCTTCCATCAGAGGTTTCCTGGGAAAATAAGTTATAAAAGGGTCACGAAAGGACTGCTACAGGAATTACAGACCTGGAGCTACAAAATGTCGGTTAAGAAAGCTCCAACTTTGTAGAAGGCTACCTATCTTGGCTACTAGCTGAAGGGAGGTATAAGGAGCCTGTTTCAGAATAGGATTACTACCATCCTTCAGATCCCAACTTCAAAATTTAAGAGACAGGTTCAAGAGTTCCTAGGTGCAGCTGGATATTGCTGCCTCTGGATAACAGAGTTTGTGAGCAAGACCTCTATGCATACCAGCACACAGTGGGACACCAAGCCTGTAATTGGAACTGAGACTGAACAGAAGGCACTTGAGTCTTTAAAAATAGGCACTCCAGTCCTCTAGCCCTGGAACTTCCAGATGTCTCAAAACCTTTTCATCTGTTTGTCCATGATACAAAAGACAAAGGGGGTTTTAACCCAAAGTTTTGAGTCCATAGAAATACCCACTGACTTACTTATTTGTCCAAATGATTGGACTCTATAGTCATGGGATGGCCCATGTAACTGCTCTGCCAGCTACAGCTAATTCAATAAAAGAAAGCAAACAAGTTAACTCTGGACCAAAATCTTAACTCACAGCACCCTACAATGCGGGGCCCTTCTCCAAGGAGCACCAGAACACTGACTGTCTAATGACTGTGTGGCCCAGTACCAGGCCCCACTCCTAACTCACCCTCGATATGATTTGAGAAACCCACTGCCATCAATCCGCTACCTCTTGTCTCATGTTGCAGGTGCTCATCTATGGCTCTCATGGGTGAAGGGTGAAATCAGGTACATAGGAGCTGCGGTAGTTACTTTAACTTGAAATGATTTGAGCCCAAGCCAGGTACCTCAGTCCAGAAAGCAGAATGATCTGACCCAGGCTCTCACATGGGGAAATGGACAGCCCATTACGGGTCCTGAGACTTCTTAGTGGGTATGTACCAATGGTCCGTCTAACTGTGACTTTGCTGATGCTTTCCAAACTAAGTAGACAGGTTTATCGGGACCCAGAGGTATTCAAACAATTAGATCCCTTGAAGAAACGATCCTACAGAATTGAAAAAGCTTAGACTTATTTTTCTCATGAGATAAAGGAAACTATGACTAGCTTTAGGGGAGAAAACTATTGTTTTTATACTAATTAATCAGGAGTGATTAAAAAAAATCTTGTCATGGTTGGGGGGGGAAGCTCAAAAAGAGAAAGAGACAAAGACACAAATCAGATAATCCATACCAGTCTCTGTCCTCTTGGTCCCTTTTGCTATCTATTCTGCTATCAGCACTGACTAGGCCTTTAAGTCTCATTCTGATTGGATTAACAGCAGGCCCCTGCATCTTAAACTACCTGGCCAATTATGCTTCAGTTCAGGAAAATTAGTGGTCCTTAGGACCAACTACACCTTCCTTAGAGCAGAATGTGACTCATTCACTAAGACCAGAAGGGGATGTGACAGGTCCCCAGACCTCAGCACAAATGAGTCCATAACGGAAATAACATCCAGGCTGCAAAACTCAGCACACAGGCAGAACCACCTGTCAAAACTAAAACAAGGGCCTAATCCATCAAAACCCATACAGTTCTGGGAAAACCTCAAAATGTAACTAACCTTGCTTTTTAGCGCCTTTATTTTCTGCTTCTAGCTGATTGCTCTCGTTTACTGAAGTATGTCAACCCAGGATATGTTTTTTTGTGCTTAAAAGCCCACCCTGAGAAAGGCTCAGGGCTACACTTGGATCCAGAACACCCAGTGTAGTCTCCAGCCTGATAATAAAAACTTTCCATTGGCTTAAACCCATGTCTGAGCAGTCTTCTCTGGTGAATATCCACAACAGTCCAAGCTGGCCTCAAACTCATGAAAATCCCTTTGTCTGAGTCCCAGCCCCCAACCCCAAATGCTGAGACTGCATGTGTAAGCTTCTATGTACAATTTAAAATATTAAATTTTATTCTGGGCAGAGGTAGTACGTGCCTTTGATCCCAGCATTCAGGAGGCAGAGGCAAGCAGATCTCTGAATTTGAGGTCAACCTGGTTTATCGAGCAAGTTCCAGAACAGCCAGGGCTACAGAGAAATCCTGATCCGAAAACCAAACAAATTAAATTTTGCAATATAAAAATATCTACCTATAGGCTGAGTATGTAGTTCAGTTGATAGAGCATTTACATGACAAATGCATGAAACCCTGGGTTCTGTCCTCATCACTCATAAATGGCTGTAATGACACAGGGTTCTAAACTCCAGTTCTGGAGGTAGACAGGAGGCTCAGTGCAAAGTCATTCTTAGTTGGTGGCCGTCCTGGGATACACGAGATCATGTCTCAAAGAGATATATAGTAATGGGGCTGGAGAGATGGATCCATGGTTAAGAACACTGGCTGTTCTTTCAGAGGACCTAGATTCAATTCCCAGAACACACACAATGTCTCACAACTGTCTGTAACTCCAGATCTAGGGGTATAGCATCCTCTTATGCACCACAGATTCTTTGCCTGTGCAAGGGATACATAAACTCACATGAACATATATACAAGAAAAGAAATAAATTGTTTTAGGGATAGCTAGGTATGGTGGTACTTGCTTTGTTCCCAGCACCCAGGAGGCAGAAGCAGGCCTTTGTGAGTTTGAGGGCAGCCTGGTCTACATAGTGAGTTTCAGCCCAATCAGAATTACACAGTGAGACTTTGTCTCAAAAAGAAAGAAAGAAAAAAAAAAAACCAATAAAGCAAAAATACTTTTTATACATTTCTGAGTAATTCAGAAAATTGGGCAAACCTTGGCTGTGGCCCCATCAGCTCCTATCCCATGGCAGGAATCCTAGGAAGGAAAACTTTAACTCAGCGCTCGGGAGACAGAGGCGGGAGGATCTCTGTGAGTCCAAGGCCAGCCTGGTCTACAGAGTGAGATCCAGGACAGCCAGAGTTACACAGAGAAACCCTGTCTTGAAATCCACCCTCAACAAAATCACAGTAGAATCCGTTTCTCTGTGTAGTTAATATACGCTATCAAGTCTGCTTCAGGAGCTTTACCAAGCCTGCAGGGAATGAGGCAGAACTGGTTGTCTAGATGAATGGGCGAACCGCACCCTGCGGAGTCATTTCCACACAAGAAGTTGTGTCTTTATTGATTTTTTTTCTTACATAAAATCAACGATTGTACATTTTGAAAACTTAACATCCACACAATAGTAAAAAGTAGAATCTTCTTTGTACACCTAGATCCAATTCCATGCCAGAGAGTTATGGGGCTACTGCGTTCTTCCAGAAGTCCGCTTACACATAGGAACAGTGTCAGGTGAAACATTTCCAATGCTGCTCTATATTTAATGCATACTTACATCTAGTCTGCCAGGCCTGGCAGCATGGCCCTGTAACCCAGCAGGGTTGGATCCAGGAACATAAACAACAGTTCCAGGCCAGCCTGGGCTACATGAGACATTGGGTCAAACAAACGAAAAGGATACATTAAAAATCTGGAAAAGAATTTCCATTGTAGAACAAAAGGATCTTCCCAAAACAGGTTTTTTGAGACAGGGTCTCCATAGGGTAGGTCTGAACTTGGGCAATCCTCTTGCCTATTTCTTGAGTATAAAATCTGTGAAAGTGCATCTCAACATGGTGCTCACATCTAAAGATGTGGGCTGAGGTATAGCTCAGGGGTAGAAGGCTTCTGATGCAGTCCCTGGGTTCAATTCTTAGCATCCTCCCCACACCTCAAAAATTAAAAAGATAAAGATGTTTATTTACCAAGAAAAGATGCAAGAGTAAGAACATTATAGTAGAATTTTTTCCTCCCGTTTTGAGACAGGGTTTCACTGTGTAACCATGGCTGGCCTGGAACTGTCTATGTAGATCAGGCTGGCTTTAAACTCAAAGAGATCCTCTTGCCTGTGCCTCCACACTCAGCCACACTGGGATTTTAGTAAAGAACATTAAATATATATAAGCACTCCATATAAAATACAAATTGATAAGAGTATTATCCATGTTGTAATTGAAAGCACAAAGCTTTTGAAGTTGAGACAGGAGACTTGTTCCTTGTTGGTTAAATCACATTATTTCCCAGTTCAGCTTCTTTATTTAGAGCAATGAATGCTGGGAAAGGCAGTCCCATGGGTCCCTAGGAATAGTCACTGGGCTTGCAACACTTTATTGAGGGATAGAGAGCAGGACGGGCAGGCACTCAGCTTATGATGCTGGCTGGGAAGATCTTTCCCTGTGGCAAGTTCAGCGCCAGTTCCTTTTGCTCTGATGAGGTATGTGAGTCACGTGGCACTGGTGGCTCCCTTGTGGCTCCAGGGAGGGGGGCATATAGTTGATTACCCTGAGCTGGCTGCTTGTGGATACACCACTGAGACTCCTCTGCCTGGGTGACCCCATTTTGGGGCTTGGTTATATTGTGATTTTTGACTCCAGTGCTAAGGTACGGTGGGTAGAAGTGTTTGGCTTCCATTCCTGGTGACAGGTGTACTGACGATCCTTGTTCTCCATATGGTGAGAGTCCTCCCCAGGGTTGGGAAGCAGTGCTCAGTATGTGCTTCCATTGATTTGGTGGTAATTGAAGCACAGCGATTGCTTAAGTTTCACCAAAGAAAGCCTGTGTCAAATGAGGTCAGGGTCAAATTCTCCAAACCGCCTGTTAGAAGCAGTGTTGCTTCAGCTACATTTGACTTTTGTGTCACTTAAATGTCTTCTAAGTAATTAGTCCATTATACCATCAAACACGAATTCATGCCTTCCATTCCCTCTGTCACCAGGTATCAGCATAGCAGGTCTGCACCTCCAACAGTCTTCCTGCATCCCTGCTCAGCTTCCACATTTCTTTCTTGTATTTCTTCCTCTTTTCACAAAACCACTTGCCGACCTGAGAAAAATGAGATGATTAACAGCGGAACTAGGAAAGTGGTTTCTAGGATCTACTTTCTGGGACAGGAAGGAAGCTTTGTAGGCTCCTGGCTTCAGGGTGCTCCCTGCATGGTCACTGTTCCTGTTAACTGGACCTGAGATGGGGTTCGTCATCATGGGAATGGGAGCATGAGGGTGGAACAGGAGGCTACTCGCCTGGTGGTAGACAGGAGGCAGAGAAAGCAATACAGGAAGCCTCCCACAACCACAACCCTCTTCCAGCAGGACACCATGAAGGGCTTACTCCAGGGGTTCTCAACTTGTGGGTTGCGATCCCTTTGGGGGTCCAACGACCCTTTCACAGGGGTCACCTAATACCATCTGCATATCAGATATTTACACTACGATTCATAACAGTAGCAGAACTACAGTTAGGAAGCAGCAACGCAAATGGCAGAGGGTCACCACATCATGAGGAACTGTATTAAAGGCTTGCAGTCTTAAGGAAGCAAGTTGAGAACCATTGGCTTAATTCATTGATTAGGTCAGAAGCCCCAGGATCTAACCACCATCCAACTGCACCTATAATACATGAATCAGGGTGTGGAATGGACATTTCTTTCATTCTTAAACCCTAACAGTTTGAAGGACAGATGAGAGCAGGGAAGGGAGCCTGTGTACCTGCTTATCAGTGATGCTAAATTGAAAGGACAGTGACAGACAGTCTTTCACTGTGGGGCGCTTTCTTAATTTAAATGTTGCCCAGAGAGTGTCCATGAGGGATTTGCTGACTGACTTCTTGGGACTCAGCGCTTCACTTTCCTTCGTTACTCGTTCCGTTGTTTTCCCTTCTAGTTTCTTTCCCTCTTCACTCTTCCCTCTGTTCTTCCTCTTCTGTCGCACCTTGGATCTGTTCCTGTTGGATGTCTCCGGATGCTGTTGCCAGCAGCGTGTAATTCCTTGTTTTTTTTTATCGAGCTCTGTAGGATACAAGCAAGCTGTAAGTACACTCTCAGATCACATTTTCCATTCTTCCCTGTTAGAATATATTTGATTTTTCCTAAGATATCCATGCAAGTGTTCTGGAGGCTGAGGCAAAAGACTCTCAGTTCCAGGCTAGCCTGGGCTATGTAAAGAATCTGCTTCAAAATCGATTGATCGATTGGTGACCTTGAACTTTTTATCTTCTGGGCCTCCACCTGAGTGCTAGGATCATGGTGTGTGACTTGTGTGACAGGAGCTTGCTTTACGCGGTGCTGAGACAGAACCCAGGGCCTCGTGCCAGCTAGAGAAGCACTCTAAAAGAGAACTATGTCTTCAACCACCAAAAGACCAGATTAAAAATCACTTATTTGATTTTCTTTTTTTGCCCCCTCTTTTTAAAGCTTTGTTTGTTTTCATTTTTTTATGTGTTATGTGCCTTTGTGAGCTTATATGCGCTGAGTCTGATGAGCTCAAACAGGACTTAGAGAAGGCTGTGAGCCACCATATGGGTGCTGGGAATCAAACCTGGGTGCTCTGCAACAGCCTCAGCTGCTCCTAACCGCTGAGCCATCTCTCCAGTCCACTTTTTTTTAAAAATTACATTTATTTATTGAGTGAACTAGAGAAGTGGGAACTGGAGGATCAGCGGTTCAAGGCTAAGCAGGTCTGAGGACAGTCTGGTGTCATGAGAGCTTGTGGCAGAAACCAAGCAAACAATAGAAGACGGGGCCAGACACGGTAGGACATGCTTCTAATCCTAGCTCCCAAGAGGCTGATGCAGGAGGATTGCCAAAAGTTTGAGGCCAGCCTGAGAGACCCTTCGACAGGGGGGAATAAAAAGGTAGTGAAGATGAAGAAACTAATTAGCTTACAGTCTGGCCAGTGGTAGAACGCTTCCTGAGCATCTGCAGGGTTCTGGGTTCAGTCCCTGGCATGACCAAACTACTTTTATTTTTGCTCAGTGTTTGCTTTCTATTGATTTTTCACTTACTCCTCCAAGTTTTCAATTTTGTGAAGTTCTCAGTGGTGTCTGGCATTTGGTTCATGATTGCTTCTCTTTCAGAGGGTCTCATTCTTAGAGATTCACTACAAAAAGAAAATCCGCAGCACTCCAGCACTTTAACAAAGTCCTGAAAAAGAAAGAAAGAAAGAAAGAAAGAAAGAAAGAAAAGAAAGAAAGAAAGAAAGAAAGAAAGAAAGAAAGAAAAGTGTATTGTTACTAATAAAGCATATTTAAAGCTCTTAGTGTTACAGGGCCCCAGACCTTAGTAGGCCCTGAGACCTTAGCACAACTGACTCCATGATGGAAGTGTCATTCAGGCTGTGAGACTCAACTCTTAGACACACCACCTGACAAAACTAAAACAAAGGCCTAATCCATCAAAGTCCATATAGTTCTGGGAAAGTCTCTATAAGTACTAACCTTCCTTTCTAGCTTCTGTAGTTCTGCTTCTGGATAACTGTTCTTGTTAACTGAAGTATGCCAACCCAAAATACAAAATGGTTTTGTGTTTAAGAGCTCATCCTGAGAAAGACTCAGGGTTACACTGGGATCTCGAACACCTAGCATAGTCACCTGCTGGCTGATAAAGACTTTCTATTGGTTTAAACCCATGTCTGAGCAGTCTTTTCTGGTAAATATCCCACAACATAAGAAGAAATGAGTTTTCTATTTCTTAGAACAACTATACGGAGCTAGAGAGCTGGCTCAGTGTTATAGAGCACTTGTTGCTCTGTAACAGGGCCTGGGTTCAGTTCCCAGCACCCAAATGGCAGCTCAGAACCCTCTGAAACTCCAGTCCTGGATATATGACTCCCTTATTATGTAGTGCACAAACATGCATACAGAAAGTAAAAAAAAAAAAAGCCACCAAAAACCAATAAATAAAGAAATAATAAGAACATCTCTAACATTAAAATGGTTATTAAACTTACTGAATTCCATACAAACGCTGGCATACATTACTCCTCATCTGTATTTTAAACCTTTCCTTCCTCCCTCCCTCCCTTTCTTTCCTTTCTTTCTTTATTGTTTTTTTGACAAAGGGTTTCTCTGTGTAGCACTGGCTGTCCTGGACTCCCCTGTTGATCAGGATGAACTCTGAACTCAGAGATCCCGAGTGCTGGAATTAAAGGCCAGTGCTACCACGCCCAGGGAATTTTAAATTCTTATGGGAATACAAAGGACAACAAAAACAGAAGGACCACAGCTGGAGGTATCAGAGCACCTGACCTCAAATTACATCACAGAGCCACAGTGACAAAGAGTGCCCGGTACTAACATAAATCTACATAGCTGCGGTCAAGGGCATCAAAAACATCCAATGGATCCCTGCACTAGAGAGGCAGAAGCGGGCAGATCTGTGAGTTTCACACTAGCTTGGTCTGTTTAGTGCACTCTCTATGCAGCTAATAGGGTTACACAGAGAGACCTGTCTCAAAACCAAAACCAAAACAAGCATACAATTTGTGTGTGGGTACTGATGTACAGAACAATATAATCTTTTACTCTACACAAAAAATAATTCAGTATGCATCCAAGACTTAATTTGAATCCTGAAACACAGAAACTGCTAGAGGAAAACTTAAAGAATGCACTTTAAATTAAAGGCAGGGTCAGAACTTAGCACAGGAAATAGCCTCAAGGATCAACAAAGGCAGCGAGGGCGTGGTGGTACATGCCTTTAATTCCAGCAGCCTGGGGGCAGAGGCAGGCATGTCTCTGTCTTTGGAGGTCTACCTGGTCTACTCCAGGACAGCCTACACCTTGAGGGCTTTCTCAAAAGTAAACAACCCCAAACAATAAAAGGAGAACAAAAGACAGAGCTAGCAAGGAGGCTCGATGTACATATAAAAGCATTTGCCTCACCAGCCTGAAGATCCGAGTTCAATTCCCAAGGCTGAGGTCGGTGGAGAGAATGCCTTAAAGTTGTCCTCTGACCTCCACAGTTGATCTCAGGCACACCCACACGTGGACACACAACAATAGGAACACATTTCTTTTAACTCTAAAAACAACAAACAAGCAAAAAAACAAACAAAACAAACTTCCCTAGCTGGGTGTGGCAGCCCACACCTTTAATCCCAGTACTCAAAAGAGGGAGAGAATCTTTTTGAGTTTTAGGTCAGCTTGGTACAAAGTTCCAAACCAGTCAGGGTTCACGTAGCGAGACCCTGTAAAAAGTAAATTAAATAAACAAATTAAAATCGATGAGAAATCCCTCTTTTTCTTTTTTTAATTTGGTGTTGGGGATTGAACCAACAGCTTCTCACAACCTAAGCACACACATACAGTACCAGCCAGTGAAATTTCTGATTTTTTAAGGTACTTGAGATTGAGCCCAGAACCTTCTGCATGGTAAGTAAACCATAATCGCTCTCCCTACCAAACTCCTCTCCATCTTCAGACAAGACCTTACTAGATACAGCCCAGGCTGACCTCAAGCTCTCGATCCTCCTGGCTCAGACTCTGGAGTTGGCAGATTGCTTTCATGCCTGCCTGTCTCAAAAACTTCTGGGTTAGTAAGGAAGACGGCACAACATTCTGAACTGGATTGTTTTCTACAAATGAGTTGGAGGAGTTAAGAAAACACAGAAACCGTGAGGAAAACATAAGTGAAGCCCAGGCTAAGACTGACTCAGTGGGACCAATGTTTTCACCGGTTCTATGTTATTAATTACACAGTACCACCCCCTTTGAAATACAAAGGAAAAAAAAACAAAAACTGTTTTGGCTCACATTTCTGGATGTCAAAGATCAGAGGGCCCAAAAAGGACCAGGGCCTCATCTCTGCAGAGTCCTGAAGTTGTGAAAGGCGTCAGTGTCTCTGATCTCTCTCATTTATAGAAGCCACCAGGATTTAATTACAGAGGCCACACCCCATGACATATCTAATCCCATGGATTTCAGAAGGCCTCGCCCCCAAACACCAAGATCTTCCCACCCTCAGAATACCTTACAACAACATTAAATTTGCTGTTTGCTTGAGACCAGCCCTCTTAATGTTGCTCAATTTGGCTTTAAACTGGGCTCAAGCGATGGATCCTCCAGCTTCAGCCTCTTGTGGGCTGGGACAACTGGAATGTGCCACCCCTCCCTAAAAAGGGATTACATCTAAATACTTGAAGCCTTTGAGGACACTCAAACCAAAGGCGACCATCGCAACCACGTGGACAGTAACTAGAAAGAAAAATGTCCTCATCAAAGTCAGTGAATGATGACAACAGGGAAAAATAGAGAAACACGTGGAAGACAAAAATCAACGAAGCACGGGGAACTAGAAAGAGGGCAGGTGATGAATGAGGTGTGGACGTGTTAGTTAGTGAGCATTATTCGGGGAAGGTCCCATCCAGACCAGTGATACAACGCTTGCTTAGCCTGACATTGTTAGACCCGGATTGGTAGAGGGCATTTTCTAGCCACGGCCCACGGAAACCTGTGGAGAATGATGGTGTGACGGAAGAGAGGCTTCCTGCATTTCACTGATGAGGTTTGCAGGTTGGCATCACTGGTTAGCATCCAGTGCCAACAAGAAGGCCTCGCACAGCGGAAACCTCTCGTCTGTCACTACAGCAGCGGGTGCGAGTCTCCTCACACTCGGGTCTGTGATGATGCTGTATTGAAGGGACCGGTGTGAGCCCCGCAAGCCGACCCCTGCCGGGTAAGTTCCCCCTTGGTGTTTGTAGGCCCACCGGCTGAGCCTTTCTGAGCCTGTGGGGCACGTGTGTCATTTGTGGGTACCTTGGGGTAAATGCTGGAATACCAGGCTCGCTAAAAAACAGTGGAGAGTAACTCTGAGGATATACTGAGAGGAGGGAAAGAAAATGCTGCTGAGCCAGTCAGCAATGGAGGGGCGATAAGAACTGTCTCCTGATTAAGGAAAACACTGACTAAGGTCTGGTAGGGTGATATGAGCCTTTAATTAAAACTTGTATTACATGTTTTTATTTATTTATTGTGTGTGTGTGTGTGTGTGCATGTGTGTGCCAGAGAACCACTTTCTTGTGGGTCCTGAGGATCTAACTCAAGTTGTTAGTTAGCCTTACCTGATGATCCATCTCACCAGTTCCAATGTTGTGGAGTATTCACCAGAGAAGACTGCTCAGACATGGGTTTAAGCCAATAGAAAGTCTTTATCGGCTGGGCTGGCAACTACACTGGGTGTCCTGGATCCTAGTGGCCCCAAGCCTTTCTCAGGGTGAGTTTTTAAGCATAAAAACCATATTTTGGGTTGACATACTTCAGTTAACAGGAACAGTTAGCCAGAATCAGAACTACAGAAGCTAAAAAGGAAGGTTAGTACATTTAGAGACTTTCCCAGCACTGTACGGACTTTGATGGATTAGGCCTTTGTTTTAGTTTCCGCAGGTGGTGGTATCTACGTGTTGAGTCTCACAGCCTGAACGGCACTTCCATCATGGAGTCAGTTGTGCTAAGGTCTCCCGGCCTACTAAGTTCTGGGGCCTGTTACACCATGTTTATGTGTGTATGTGCGTGTTTTGTTGTTGTTAGTGGTATTTTGTTTGTTTGTTTTTTATTTTTTTGACAGGGTCTCTCTATGTAGTCCTGCCTTGGAACTTGCTATTCTATGTAGAGCAGGGTGGTTTTCAAACTCACTCTGTAGACTATGTTGGCCTCAGACTCACAGAGATCCACCTGCCTCTGCCTCTCAGAGTGCTGGGATTAAAGGCGTGTGCCACCACCACACAGCTACAATGAATCTTAAGAACAACAAAGCCAGCCAAACACTGTGAGTTCAAAGCCTGCCTGGTCTACAGAGTGAGTTCCAGGACAGCCAGAGTTACAACAGGGAAACCCTGTCTCAAAAAACCAAAAAATAAAATAAAGTGAAGAACACCAAAGCCAAACCACCTCAGGTCCTAAGGTTCAAGAGTATAACTAAGCAGTAGACCATGTGGTTGCACACAGGAAGCCCTGGGTTCAGTCCCAGCCCCAGCACCATCACACAACACATAGCCAATTAGAGAAAGAGATTTCAATTCTCTTGTCTTGTAGACAGAACGGGGAAGTTTTTTTTTTCCTAATTAAAGACTTTCATTGTCTAACTATCAGCTATTCCCTAGCAGGAGGATGTCTTCCCATCAGATACGCTATATTATGTACACATACACATGCACGTATGCCTGGTGCTGATGAGAAAGAACAGGTGCTGAGGGAGCGCTGCTGATGCAGCAGACAGTACTGAGACTCACCGTAGCGGGATCCCCGGCAGCCAGAGAGGAGGAAATCAAGGACTGAGCAGTGTTAGAATCCTAAGACCTGTCGAGGGTGATTCTGAGGAAATAGAAAATGCTGATGTGAGTCAGAAATGGACGGGACAAGAAGAACTATTTCTTGACTAATAATTAAAAAATTGACTAAGGGTCAGGTATGGGGAGCCAGCACTTAAAGGCAGAGGTAAGTGATTTCCGTGTATTTAGGCCAGTCTGGTCTGTACAGTGAGTTCTAGGGCAGCCAGGGCTACATATAGAAAACCTGTCTCAAACAACAAACAACCAGTATTAGAGGTCAGCTGGGCAGAGTAACACGCACCCCCTAGAACATGAGAGGTAGGTAGTAGTAGAAGAGAATCATGGGTTCAAGGCCAGCCTTTCATATATGTTGAATTTAAGGAATCATGAGATCACATTTCAAAAAACTGAGATTCCCCCACCACCACTACACACACACACACACACACACACACACACACCAGTATCTATGAATGACTGGAATGTGGACAGATCATGCCAGGACAGGATTTTTTCCAACAGGAGAACCTTTTTTTTTTTTTTTTGAGACAGGGTCTCTGTATAGCATGAAACATTTTTAAAATGGAGCACCCACCTAGTCTGTATTTTGGCAGTGTTCCTAGGTGGTTCATAAAACTCTGAAAAGCAGCAGACTTGTTCTTTCCCTACTGCCCGGGAGCCCTGGAGGCTGAGGCACACAGAATTCAGTTTCATGGAACTCAAGTCCTGGCCCTGAAAAGCTTTTCTGGAAGTGCCCTGTGAGCATGCTTTATAAGCTGTGCTGACATCTTTCCTGCCCACTCAGGCCTGGCACCGGGCATCCCGCAAGCTGCCAAGCCGTGAGCGCGTGTTTCACTCTCAATACTGTGGGTTGCTGGAGCCAGAATAAACTGCAGCCTACGGATGAAACCACGAAGTTTGTGGTATTTATATAAAAGTCCCGGATGGCTCACCAAGTGTGGTAATTCCAGCCCTTGAAGTTAGAGGCAGGAGCATGGAGAGTTCTAGGGAGCCTCAGACACATGGCAAGTTCAAACAACAAACAAAAACAAACAAACAAACCCTCACAAACCAACCAACAAGAAAACCAAAATGCCCCTCAAACTCCCCACCAACCCCCCAAATCGAAACCCTTCTGAGTGGTAGTTACCTAACAAGAAGCCTAGGAAGAAGTATATCTCACTTTAAAAAATGTGGGATGAAGCAGGACAGGTGAACTCTGTGCCTCACCTTCCCTGGACACACCTTCCAGATACCGACCAGCCCCCCACCCCGTCCCCGGCCCCGGCAGCATGAAGATCCGGGCTTTCAAGCCAGTCTTTGCCCTCCCACGGGAAGCAGTTACCAGCTTCGATGCCGGAACATCCAGATCCGGTGAAGCTCAGAGTGGCTGTCATCCACACTCATTCCTCTCGAGGCGACACAGCCCTGGGCTCCTCAGCACAGCGGCTGCCTTTCGTGGAGCCTTACTGGTGCAACAAGAACTAAAAAACGCATGCGCAAGCATTTTCCGCGGTTGATCCTGGAGAGGTTACAGTGGAACACAAGTCCACTCCAGTAGCCATAAAATGGCTCCAGTAGATGAGAGATATTTATGTGCAAACAGTATCCCCCCCAAAAAAAAAAAAACCAACAAAACCTGTCCTGAGCCTGGCAGCCATTATTGCTGCGAAATGGGTCATCTTCATGGCCAGCGCCATCGCTTCAAACGCTAACAGAGGCTGAAAAGCGTTGGAATGGGAGATGCACAAACTGAATGCTGAGGCTGAAGAACTGACTGCATCAGCAAGAGGGAGTATAAGGACACTGATGGTGATGGCGGACAGTAATGGTGGAGAAATGACACCGGAAGTTGGTGTGTAGCAGCAGGTCCCCCAGGGCTCTCCAAGCTGACTGTATATTTGTTATTAAAAGATACAAGTGGGTCCGGTGTGGTGGTGCACACCTTCAATCCCTGGGAGACTGAGGCAGGTGGATCTCTGTGAGTTTAAGGCCAGCTTGGTCTACATATGGACTTCCAGGACGGCCAGAGCTACATAACAGAGAGACCCTGTCTGGGCGAACTGGGGTAAGGCTGCGACTTGTGATCAAAACGAAAGACCCAGGGCTTCAAAATCAAAGGGATTGTCTGAGGTTAGAACAGTTTGAGATGGCTAGGGTCTCCCTACATATTCCTGTCCTGGAACTCACTATGATCAGGCTGGCCTCGAACACACGGAGATCCACATGCCTCTGCCTCTGAGGGGTTCAGCGCCCCTAGTGGTGAAGGCACTGACCTCGCCTGCCTGTTTAATATGTCAAGTACTTGCTTTCCAGAACCCTTGTTTCCTCGACATTTAACAAGAAATCCAGTATTCAGACCAATCAGAGAGATTCCCCTGTTTTCCTTTAAAAACCCGGAGGCTAACTTTCTGGGTAGCCATCTTGACAAGTGGCTGACCCCTACCGGTAGGTTCTTTTTTCTTTCCTGAAATAAATGCACCCTCGCTGATTGCATACATGAGTGATGTGGTCTCTGTGTGGCGATACCAGACTTAACACCCCAGAATGCAAGGATTAAAGTTTTGTGCCACCGTACCTCCATCCTTAAGACATAATTTTAAAGCTTTTGAGACGGTGAAAGACTCCCTGGCTGTGGACCAACCCCAGATCAAGGCAGAGCCTCCCTCAAATCTATACATTGCCCAGAGCTGTGACCTATATTCCTTTCTTTTCGGGGAGGGACAGGATTTAGGTTTATTTCAGTCAAAAAAACTGAAGTTTTTTTTTTTTTTTTTTTTTTTTTTGCAAATTCAGTCAATCTTGCTTAAGGGAACATTGTGAAGTAGCAATTCTTGGTATTGCATGCTTCATATGATCCATTTGAAACCACAGAGAATTACATCCTTATGTGTTCCAAGAGACAAAGCATTTGAACAGCTGAAACATCTTTGCTATGCACCACGCTTATGAAGTCTCAAGAAAACCTCAGATTTCCTGCACATACAATGAAGTTATTTCCTGTACAACACTACTTTTGCAAACTGGTCTTCTATTTCCTTTCCTTTGACCTAGATTGACTACGAGACCTAGAGAAGGAAGGAGATGGATTATGGTTTCTCTCAGGACACAGAGACCTTTCTCTTCACCTCTCTCTGGCGAGTGACTTGCTCTGGCTTTGGAGGACTCTTCCCGTGATAATCACCTTAAGGGCGATGACCCCAGGAGGGTGATAAGCCACGGTTTAGTCTTTGGTCACTATTGATAGTTCCTCTCTTACACTTCAACCACACAGTCCTGCTAGGTAGCTCTCAGACAGCATCAGCTGCATCCTGGCGATCCTCAGATTCAATGCAGCCCACGATAGCCAAAAGCCAGCCTCTGCTTCAGTCTCGTTGCAGATGTTCCTACAAGCACCTTACAACCCAATGGACAGGAATCATGATGCATTTTGAGACCCTGGGTTCAAAACACCTGAGCTCGAATCCTAATGCTCCACACCTGCGCCTCTCCAGTTCCGTTCCCACAGATGCCCGCGAGATGGCCTGTGATCTAAATGTCAAACGACATGAGTTTGTATAAAGTAACCTGCTCTGCACAGTGTTCTGATTTGGTAGTTAAGTAATTTTTTTTTTTTTTTTTGGAGTGAAAATTAGCACTATTGTAAAATATGACCGCAACATAAAAAACATTTTGATTGTGTTAAAGAGTACTGTATTAATTTGCCAAAGTAAATTCAGTAAAGGCCGTCCCCTCCTTGGATTTGGACTTAGTGATTTCGAGTGCTTACTGTGGGGTGCTTATGCTAACTGAAAAAATAGTCATTTCCCAAGTGTCCCAGAACTGTGGTGTGTGTGTGTGTGTGTGTTTGAGACAGGGTCTCACTATGTATCTCTGGCTGTCCTGGAACTCACAGAGATCAGCCTGCCTCTGTCTCCCAAGTGCTGGGATTAAAGGTGTGTGCCACCTTTTAAAAATCATTCTCTCCATTTCTTCCTTTTTTCTTTTCCTTCTTTTTTCTTTTCTTCTTCTTCTTCTTCCTCCTCGTCCTCCTTTTCCTCTTCCTCTTCCTCCTCCTCCTCCTCCTCCTTCTTCTTCTTCTCTCTCTCTCTCTCTCTCTCATTTGTTAAGTGGAGGAGACGCTCAAAACCTAGGAAATGTCTGCATAGTAATGGAAGCCTGTGTTGGTCGAGTAGAAGCGGCCTAGCCAGGAAAGTTTAGGTGGGACTGTTAATCAGTGAGAAATATCTCCTGAGGAATTTCCTGCAAGGAGAATCAAAGATGTGTGTTTGATCATGAGAATGATTTTAAGGGAAGGTTAGTTTAGAATGGGATGCATTAGAATGGTTTTGAGGCTGGAGGGAGCAATCTGTAAGAGAAGAGGAAAGTGCTATTGATGCAGACACCCAGAAGATGAGAGGTAATGTCCAAATGCTGGGTTTGGCATTAGGTTCTTTAAAAGGTCACCCACTGTCAACCACTGTTATGGGGCGACAGGTGATTCTAAGCTGGAGACAAATTTTCAGCACTAATATTCCTGAATTTAAAAGACTTATCAATTTTAAGTTAGCTTTCAAAGGGGTGGGTATCATTATGGCATTTTCATATGGATGAGTTACCTTTTTATTTGTCTTGAGACAGAGTTTCACGCAGCCCATGTGCACAGACACACACACACAGGCACACATGCTAAGCCACGGTGTACATGTGGACATCAGAGACAACTTGTGTGACTTGTTTCTCTCCTCCACGTAGGTTCTGAGGACTGAGCTCTACTCATCAGACTTGGTGGCAAGCACCCCCGAGACATCTCACCAGCCCGATTATTATTATTGTTGTTGTTGTATTTTTGAGGCAAGTTCTCACTATGCAACTCTGGCTATCCTGGACTGAACCCAGCACTCAGAAGGCAGAGGCAGGTGGATTCCTGTGAGTTCCAGAACAGCCTCATTCACAAAGTGAGTTTCGGGACAATCAGAGCTACATAGTGAGACCCTGCCTCAAAAAAGGAAAAAGAAAAAAATTCTTAATGGCTTAACCATTCACACTATTTCTCCATACTGCTTCTGGGAAATTCCACAACCCACTGTAAGAGGGTGACATCAACATATCTGTAAGAGGTTTTGAACAATCAGGAAAAATTGCTGGGGGCAAAGGTTTCACATTAGAGTGCTTCTGAGTCCCCCAGAAATGGCTGCCACTAGGTAATGATGGGCAATAAATACTCAATGATTTGAGTGTACTAATCGCCAGGTGGCAACCCCTCCAAGGGTGCCGCACACTCCCCTCCAGTCTCCAGCTCCCCTTGGGTACTTTCTCTCCCATTCCTTCCCTCTGCCTTTTTTGCTTTTTTGAGACAGGGTCCCACGGTGCAGTTCAGACTGGTCTCTAAAACCTATGATCCTCCTGCCTCAGCTTCTAGAGTGCTGAGATTAAAGATGCCAACCATAATCAATCCCTCAAGTCTTTCTAATTCACAGCCTATATTCATTGTATCGGTTCCATTTTGTTTCTCTAGATAGGCTCTGGTCTGTAGTCCAGGCTGGTCTCAAGCTCCCCAACTCCTGCTCCAACAGCTCTCTTAACACATTTAGTCTAAAACCACTTAAAGAGCTTTAAGTAGGGGTGGAAGAGATGCTTAGGTGGCTAAGAAGATTGGCTGCTCTTCTAGAGGCCCAGCACTCCCATGGCTACTCACAACCTTCTATAACTGTAGTCCCAAGGGATCTGATGTCCTCTCTGGTGTGCATACATGAACACAAAATACCTGTATATATGAAGTGTATAACAAATAAAAATGTAATTGACATGTTTGGGAGCAGGGGCACATCTGCCACAGTGTGCATGTGGAGGTCAGAGTACAATTTGGGGAGTTATAGAACTTCACAGCTCTGAGAGGCTGCCAGGACCATCCCTAATGCTGAAAGAGCCTTCTTGGGGTCAGGAACCATGGATTTGGTCCTGAGAGGGACAAATAATGTCAGAGGGGTTGGCTTCGGACTGAAAGTGACATGGGAGACAGGAGCAATGAAATAGATACCAGTTTAACTTGCCTTGGTAGGGCCTTCCCTGGACACAGGGTGCAGGACAGTCTGCCATTGTATTCGGCGGTGCTCTGCAAGGGCCTAGATTCCAAAGCCCGGCACCTGGTTCTATTAATATCTCGTTATCAATGTGGTTTTACGCCTGGGTCTCTCTCCGACTTGGTTCTGAAAAATCCGTGTTGGGTTAAACTACTGGTCCTTTCTGGGTTCCTCTGACTTTTTCTCCCAATTCTTCCAAAATTCCATAATTGTATACATAGATTAATGTAACATTTCCCTCCAACCCATATGTCCCACCCTAGAGAGTGTGGGCACTCTGCTACTTAGTGCCCTCCCCTTTGGACAGTAGCTTTTGCATTTGATTCAGTGAATGAATTCTGTCTATCTCTGCTGTGTCTGCTTTTGAATTCTTTCACTGATGAGAACAAGAGCCTCTGGGACCACTGGGTTCATTCTGGGCAGTGGGAGGTGCATTCTTTGAAGGGATAGAGGCTATAGGTTTGGGAGCGCTTCTCAGGGTGTTAAGTCTCCCCCCCTCTCCCCATCTCTCTCCTCTCCCTCTCTCATTTTTGAGGAGCCTTGCTGAGCTGCCCAGGATGGCACTGACTTCCTGGGCTGATGTTTATCTTCTTGTCTCAGGCTCCCAAGTACACAACTGCCACCATATTGTTCATACCTAGGGGGTTTTAGTAACTTCAATTCCCAGAAAAGCTAGTGGTTCTGGCAGACATTTGCTGGGGACTCAAGACCCTTAGTAATCTCAAAGGGTGTTCTGCTTGTGGTCTGCATGGTGAGAGGGGGTGGGTGATACATCTCAAAGTGTTAAGTCAGTGTGCAGTCCTCTTCCTGTGTGCAAAAATTCCACCTTCCTGGTTATAACCTTGCACATTTCAGTTAGTTATTGGTAGTTTAAGTCCAAGCCTGGATCTATCCATTTATTTATTTGTTTGTTTGTTTGTTTATAAAGGATCTCAAGTATCCCAGGCTGGCCTCTAATTATTATGCACCTGAGGGTGATCTTGAACTTCCGATCCCCCTTCATCTATCTCCTTCTGAGTGCTGGGATCATAGGCATGTACCTCCATGCCTGGTTTGTATGGTGTTGGAGATGGGAACCCAGGGCTTCACAAATGCTAGGCAAACACTCAACTGAGCCACATCCTCAGCCTTGAGACTGGATTTATTTTGTTTTCTGTTTTAAGTCAGATCCTGTCCTTTTTTTTTTTTTTTTTTTGCATTTATTTATTTTGTGTATGTGGGTGTACACATGACCTAGCACATATATGGAGGCCAAAAGAGAATTCTGGGGAGTTGGTTCTCTGCAGGGTTTGTTTCTGGAATCAAATGCAGGTTGTCAGGGTTAGCAGCAACTGAGCATTGCTGGACCCAGATCCTGTCTTGTTAATGTCTAGTCTAATCATTTTCAGTTGAACACCAGATATTATGCTTAAAAGCTTGACGCAGGGCTGGAGAGGTGGCTCGGTGGTTAGAGCACACTTGCTGCTCTTGCAGAAGACCCAGGTTCGGTTCCCAGCACCCTATCAGGTGACTCACAACCCAGTAACTCCAAGGGATCTGACGCCCTCTGGCCCCCACAGGTTCCTGCCTGCCTGCGGCGCGCATGGTTTCATGCAGGCACACAAATATGTACATAAGTAGAAATAATAAGTAAGTAAATAAATCTTTAAAAAACTAAAAATAAATAAAAACTCGACACTGTCTCGCTCCTCACTCCTGCGTGGCAGCGGTGTGCAGACTTTCCTTCAAACAAGACCACAGAAGGGAAAGAACCACGGGTGGATGATTCAGGTCAAAGGGAACAGCAGTAAGCACGCTCACAGTATGTCTGTCCCCTTGAAATGAACTGATAAAAATAGCACTGCATGCTTGTGGTTTTTCTATCCAAACTCAAAGGACAATTTTTCATGAGAAAAACCTGACAAATATCCAAAGAGGGGCATTTATTCATAACATATTCATACATATATAACCAGTAATATCTACATGCATAAACAGTAATCACACATTCATACATAACCAGTGATTCTTGCATGCATACATATATAACCAGTAATCCTCTTTCAAGATCATTACACATAAGGCAAGTCCCAGCCAATGGACGTTTAAGGAAATCTGACCTCTAAGCTTAGTGAGGAATCTTGCTTAAATGATGTAACAGAAAAAAAATTAGGTTAAAACTAAGAACATTTGGATAAATATATAGTAAGGCAACATTAGTTTCACATTTAAGGGTATGACAGCAATGCTTATTATTTCCAACAGATAGCCCTCTCTTTTTCTCCTTTTCTCTCTTCTTCCAAAATAGGGTCTCACTGTGTAATACTGGTTGTCCTGGAAGTCGCAGTTGTAACCCTGGCTGTCCTGGAACTCACTCTGTAGATCAGGTTGGTCTCAAATTCACAGTGTCCTATAATCACTCTTTTCCATCGATCAGAAAAATCTGACGACTTAGGCCCACCCCTTCGTGTAAGGAACTTGTTCGTGTCCCTCTGGCTCCATCTGCTGCTTGGATGAGGAACAGCGCGTCACTCGTCTCACCGGGACGGCACAAAGCTTCGGAGGGCTGGGAAGCGGCGCCCCCTGTTGGCTGCTGCCTTACAAGAATCCTCCAGAGTCGAGTAGGAAGTAGCATTTGCTGCTCCCTGGTTTCTCTTTTAGGCCTACGACTGCGGCCGCTATATTTTACCCCAGCTTTCAGTCCCCTTGTGATAGGTTTTAATTATAGAATGAATCAACAACGCAGACACAACGTTATAGATGCCTTCTTCAGCGACATTGAAGTATGGTTTCCTGGGAGGTTTTTTTATGTTTGTAAAACATTTCCGAGTCAGGGGCTGGAGAGATGGTGGCACCTGCTGACAAACCCGGGTGCATGAATTCCATCCCTACGATCCACGTTGTGTAAGAAGAGAACAGACTCCTGCACACGTTGTTCTGACCTCCACGTGTGCACCAAGACACACGTGCCCTCACCCCCCCCCACACACACACAATTTAAAAGATTTAAGCAATGTAAAAGTCTGAGTGTATGTGTTAGCTTGTCCCTGTGACGAGTGCTCAAGAAAAATAGTTGGAGGGAAGGAAAGAGTTATGTTGGCTCGTGGTTTTACAATGCATGCTGTGCCTAGAGATGGTGGCACACGCCTTTAATCCCAGCACTCAGGAGGCAGAGGCAGGATGATCTCAGTGAGTTCCAGGCCAGCCTGGTCTACAGAGTGAGTTCCAGGACAGCCAGAGTTACAATAGAGAAACCCTGTCTCAAAAAACAAAAACAAACAATACCCCTGCCCCTAGGGGGAAAAACAGGAAAGAAAAAGAAAAGAACACAGGCTGGGTGAATCGTTGTGTTGGACCTGAACTGAGGCAGAATATCAAGGCAGCAGGAGTGTGTGACTGGTACAGCATTCCCTAGGCTGGGATCCCACTCACCCAAAACCCTGGCCAAAGGAAATCCTCTTTCCTCAGCTCTGAAACACGCAGCCTGAGCCATTCCTACCATCCCCTCTCCTTGTGCCTTAAACCTGCTGGATTAGTCGCTTTCCCGTGGTCATGATAAAATACCGTGGCCACAGCACTCTATGAAGGAAACAGTGGAACCAGAGGCACAGAGTCCATCACGGTAGGGAGGCATGGTGGCCTGGGCAGGAAGCTGAGAGGTCACATCTTCGACTGCAAAGGCAAAACAGAGGGAGTGAACTGGAAATGTAGGGGCCTCTGTGTAACAGGCCCCCAGAATTTAGTACAACTGAGTTCATGAATGAAGTACCATTCAGGCCATAAACTCAGTGGCTTGACAGCACCACCAGCCAAAATGAAAACAAAGACCTAATCCATCAAAGCCCATAGTTCTGAAAGGGTTCTGGGTGTGTCTTCTCCTGGCCTAAGGGCACTGAAGATTTACTGACTTACCTTTGAGTGGAGAAACGACTTGCCACCTCATCAAAAGAAAGAAGGCTGTGTTGGAAGTAGTTTTTTCAGAGAAGGTCTCTCACTAAACAGGAGTTCACTTCCTGTTCCCTATAGTCTGGCAGTCAGAGAGCCCCAGAAATGTCCCTGTCTCTGCCCCACTCAGCGCTGGGATTGTAGTAGGACCACACAAGCTTCATTATGTGGATGCTGGGGTCTCAATTTTATTCCATCTCTCCATGCCTTGAATATTTTTTATTTAAATATATATATGTATATATATACATATATATATTAAATTTTATGTACATTGGTGTGTTGACTGCATGCAATGTCTATGTCAGATCCCCTGTAACAGGAGTTAGGGAAAGTTGTGAGCTGCCAAGCGGGTGCTGGGAATTGAACCAGTGTCCTCTGGAAGAGCAGTATGAGATCTTAACTATTCTAAGCCATCTCTCCCATCTGTCACCCACTTTTTATTTTTGTTTTTTCCATTTTAATTGTATTGCATGTGCCTGGGTGTTTAGCTTGCATGTATGTCTATGTGCCTGGTCCCAGGGAGGCCAGAAGTCTTCCATTTTCATCCCTCTGACATTTTAAAGCTCAATGCCCCTCTTTCTCTCAGGACCTGGGGCTTCAAGGGCATTTAAGGTGAACAGGGACTCTTCCCAAAGGCCTGTCAGGTAACTTTGTCCTTACAGGACAGGTGGGAACAGGAATCATGTTCCCCTTGACTAACAGCTCTACTTACAGTTCCTGGTAGAAGGAGCTGGACTTGCAGGTCTGAGCTGCTGTCCTTGGGAGCACGTTTGTAGCATAGCAGGTGAACAGGAAGAGCACTGGGCTTGTGTTTCCAGGGTAGACCTGCAGCAGTGGATGTACCTGGTGAAGAAAAGAAACAGGAGTCTAGCCATCTCTGTTAGCTTCCAGCTGCTATACTCCACAGGCAGCCTCTTCATCGGAGGTCCTGGGTGCTTCAGGAAGTTCACAGACTCAACAGGCACACAGGCTGTGCATAAGCAAGCACGTGAGCTTCTTCTGGGAAACAGGCCAGAGGCAGGTGAGGCAGGCACAGTCTTCTCCTGGGGCACACATTTCCCCCTTTGTGCGCTCAGCTTCCTGAGTGGACTGCACGCACTTCCATGGGGAGCCACTTCCATCTGAAGCTGGCGGATGCTGTACACCGGTGGCTGCCTTTGCCTTATCCTGTTGGAGCGCTAGTCTGCTGCAGGTACAGGGTGAGCACATTTTCAGGAGCTCTGTCTTCTTCCAGCTCTTGTGGGATCAGGATGGGAGCTGGCCATCTGTGTGTTCACGCCCTTGAAGAAGAACTGGAGGAACACTTGGGATGGGGTGACAGCCAAAGGCTACCACCATAGGGCATAGGCAGAGGGACAGGTATGAGGCCCAACATGGAGCTGGGTTTCCTGTTTAAAGGCCTGACTTGCAGCTGGTGTTCTGTGGTGTTTCCACTGAAGAACACTATAGTTCATTCATAGGGCTCATAAGGAAGTCACCAGTGGGGACCATGTGGGCTGGAAAGAGCAGATCAGATGGTGTCACCTGCCTTGTGTGGAGAACATTCAGAGCACTGCTGGCTGGGGCAGAATCCTCTACAAGGCTGTCTTGCAGACAGAGGGAAATCTTATTGGTCGGGGGAGAGCAGATGCCACTGCCTGTCCAGAAGTCATTTGGCCCATGGAAGCCACCTCTGGTGACACAGTCTACGTACGAGTTTCCCATTCTGTACAGATCTGCTATCTTTCTGCCTTCTTTGTTTGTCTGTTTATTTTTTGCTTTTCAAGAGAGTTTCTCTATGTAGTCCTGGCTGTCCCGGAACTCGCTTGGTAGACCAGGCTGGCCTTGAACTCACAGAGATCTGCCTGCCTCTGCCTCCTGAGTGCTGGGATTAAAGGTGTGTGCCGCCACCCTGAGCTCTTTCTTGCTTTTTTGATTTGTTGTATATCCGATTACTTTTCTCACTTTTGCTGCATCGTAAAGTCAAATGAGCAGCCTCATAATTTACAGTACAACACAGAGCAGAGAAATGAAAATGCGGAGAGGCCCAGTGGGCTGGCCAGAGGGCTCTTTGGGGACATATAGGAGAGAAACGCCATAGGGAGCAGGACTTGCCTCAGCATGCGTGCAGCCCGGGAAGAGATTGTTTTCTCATTGCTCTGATTCCTCACAAATCTCAGTGGGGGCTTTGAAAATGTCCCCTCCCCTATTAAATCTCATAATGTGTGTGTGTGTGTGTGCGCGCGCGCGCGCGCGCGCGCGCACGCGTGCGCGCATGTGCACACACGCGTTTGGTGGGAGATGGAATTCAGGACTTCAAACCTGCTAGGTAAGGGTTGCACCACTGAGCAACAGCCCCAGGTAGGATTAGGCTTCCAGAATCCTTAGGCTATTTGTTTCTCAGCATGGTTTTGCTCCTGTCATCATTCTTCAGTCTAAACATCTGCCTGATCAGCATAGGCTTTAACAGGCTTTGTCTCGTTAAGATTACTCTGAACACATCTTGCTGCCAGCGGTTGGTAGAGGGAAAGGTTCAGAGCTTGGAGACTGTGTGTCTGCAAGAGTTCTAAAGCTCCTGATAAGCAGGAAGCTTCTCCTTGATATCTTACAGCCCCGTGGTTGTGACCAGGGTGCTGTTCTCTCTTAGCCAAGAGGACTGTAGAATGTCTCTGACGGCAGCCCAATTGAGGCAGATAGATTTGGGCATCTTCCATCCAGCAACGATTTTCTTACTGTGTGTCTGTGGGTGCTCACTGTATCCATCCTTGATGCTATCAGATGGGTTTTATCTTCCTGTGCTCAGATACTCTGTCTTCCAAATACATACAAATGTTAAATTTGAGGATGATATTTTACACATAATCTAACAAAAAAATAAATTAAGGAGCAGGAAATTTACCTAAAGCCTCTAGTGTCCTGAGTATTTAACTCCACAGAAATCTAACAGAAAAGAAATCACATAAAAAACTAAAACTCTACACATCAAGTCTCACCAACATGGCTGCCTAAGCACTGAAGCTGCACTCAAGTTTCTGAAATATTTGATGTTCTTCTGTTCACAATGCAAGGGAACAGATGCATGGGTTGGGATGTAGGCTGTACAAGGCAGTAGGGAGTGGTCAGGCTGAGCTTGGGGTCAGGCCTGGGTTCCCGTGTACCCAGAGTGAAAAGTACTACTGTTTCTGGACAATCAAACTTGGTCTCAGGTGAGGTGACCTAAGATCAGGGACGCCTCCCTACAGCACCTTCTCGGACAAAGAACCAGGAGAGTCCAGAAGAAAGGTTCGAGGAGCCTTTAATGAAATCAAGAGGAGGAGAGTATGCATCCCCAAAAAGGGTCAGGTGGGTTGGAAAAGAACAAAAACTCAGTTTCTTCCTGTCTCTGCCCGCTGAAGCTTTTGCTGAGGAGAGCATGAAAACTGTCCTGCCTGGGCCAGTGTGGAGCTTGGGTCTCAAAGTCCTGCTCCATGAAGTTCTTAGCCAACTGAGGAAGAAATGATTAACTGCATCTGGTACCATGGTTTTAACTTTGCAGGAGGTAAAGCCGGCCCGAACTCAGGAGGGGAGTTAGAGATAGCAGATAGCTGACTGAATTTATTACCTTTAAGCTTTTGTTAGCTTTGGGCCAGGAAGGATCAGCTAATCATGATTACTGTCATCAGTTTGCCCTTTAACTTTGTGGCCAGTTTAAAGGCCCTCGATGCACTTTGGGTTCATTTTTAATTAAGTAGCAACTTGCAGTTCAAGGATTCCTTTCTGAAAGGTCCCCACCTGAAAGTCTGACTCTACCTTTCTGTAATAGTCTTCCTCTCACAGCTCCCCAACTCCTTGCCTGCCCCAACACTGCGGTGCACCACTGTATGGTGAGCTCAAAGTCTGTGGAAGGTAAACTTGGTCACTAGCAAGATCAGAGACTGAGGAGTGTGTGGGTGTTACAGTGGACCCCGGTACAGATCGATGATCTGATTTTCTAGGCCCAGGGAAAAAGGCCTGCAGACCCCCCCCCCCCCCCCGGGAGGGGGAGCCCAGTCATCCATCTGTGTCAGGTTTCCCACAGCTTTTCAGGAACACATCGATCTAAACAAATGTATTGTTATTCCCCAGTCTCGACATCCCACCCTTGGGCTAGGAAGGTTAAGGGGCAGACTGGTTCCTTTGGACTGGATTAGGGCTGAGAATGAACTGTGAATAAGGACCATTTGGACCTTACAGAAAGTTTACTTGTCCCTGGTGAGCTGATTGTTTCCAGACGCTGAATTTAGGAGGCTGTGAAGTACAATGAGAAAATGCATCAGTTTATCACCGCCTGTGATGAACTATCCGGAGCACCTGTGAAGCCTGCTGCAACGGGAGGGAGAGGAGCGTGTGTGTGTGTGTGTGTGTGTGTGTGTGTGTGTGTGTGTGTGTGTGTGTCTGGGGGGAGGAGGGGCACGGGAACAGGGCCTCCTGCCCACCTCACCTTGGGAGTGGCACTTTGGTCTCAGAATGAAGTTCAGTTCCCTGACAAAAGGAACCTACCTGGGACATTCCACATTCAAACTACAAAGAATCTCGGGGCAGACTGAGGTGGGCTCCAGTGGAGAAGTGAGGGTGTTGAGCAGGCACAGACAAAGCATTGCTAAGTTGCTGGAGACTACTCTGAGTGATTGGGCCTACACAGTTCAGGTCACTTGGCTGGAACCTATCCCTGGTCATGGTAGCCAAAGCTGTTTCTTCTAGTTCTGCCAGCTTAACTGTGTCAGTCAGAGGGTTTGGCAACAAGGGACAGAACCTGCTCCAGCCAGTTTAGCTCGTGACAGGAGTTTTACAGGTTAACAAATTTATTTTTATTATTATTATTATTATCATTATCATTATTATTAATTATTGTGTCTGTGTGTGCAGTTGCACATGTGGAAGTCAGAGAACAACTTTCAGGACTTAGTTCTCTCTTTCCACCTTGATCACCTCAGATCTCTTTCTGCTGTGCTGTGTGGCCCAGGCTGACTGGCAATTCTTCTGTCTGTGCCTCCACCTCCCATCCTGCCATGTGAGTGTTGGGATTACAGATATGTACCGCCTCACCTGGCTTTTTACATGGCGGGCTGGTCAGTTTTTAGCTTGACACTCGTTAGAGTCTTCTGGGAAGAAGAAACCCCAATTGAGAAAATGCCTGCCTCAGATTGGCCTGTAGGTGAGCCTGTGAGGCATTTTCTTGGTTGATGATTGATGGGGAAGAGCCCGGCCACTGCAGCAAAACCATCCCTGGGTGGGTGGTCCTGGGGTATACAAGAAATCAAACTGAGCAAGCCTGTAGGCAGTGTTCCTCCATGGCCACTGTTTAAGTTCCTGCCCTGACTTCCCTCGGTGACAGAGTGAGACCTGAGAGTTGTAGGATGAAATAGGCCCTTGCCTATGGACGTTGCTCTTGGTCGTGGAGTTTATCGCAGCAGCAGCAGCCTAACGGGGATGCGTGGGTTCTGGGAATTGAACTGTGGGTGGTCAGGCTCCTGTGGTGAATGCTTTTACTCATAGAGCCATCCTGCGGGCGTCTAAACAGGATTTTTGTGTCTTGTGTAACCCACTGGGAGGGGAATGGTGGAGCAGCCTGAGACGGGGCTGGGATCAGGGCTCTCTGCCCTTCTTCGCTCCATGTCTCTGTGGAATGATTTCCCTTTCTCCTAAGAAGGATTTGGAAACACACAGATGTGGGGTGTGCCCAGGCTCACACTCTCTCAGTTCAAGGCAAACAATGTCTGCAGCTGGAAAAATCCAGGGAACACACTGACCAGCTGTGGCTGCGTACAGTGCACCCTGCAGCCCCTGTGGCTGAGAACAGAGTGCTCCAGGAACTTGGTTTTTTGGACAGGGCATCACCATATAGCCCAGGCTGGCCTCAAATTGATGCTTTTCTCCTGCCTCCACCTTCCAAGTGCTGGTAATGCAGGTGTGTGCCGCCACACCCAGCTGGAGGGAAGGAATTTCCCAGAAAGGGGGAGAAAGGCTCTGGGTAGAATTAAAACAGGGTCACTCTGGGCTTGTCCTGTCAGCAGCTTGATCTAAATCAAAGACAATTTACAGCAAGCTCATCTAGGCACCTGAAGGAAGTAGAAGAGAGGACGTACCTGTGGTCAGAGCCTGGGCTGCCATTGCTCTTTCCATGTACTACCAAGTTCCCTTTTGGGAGCCTGGAAAGTGAGTTTGATAAGCTTTGCTGCATTAGGGTCCTGCAGGGTCAGCAGGATGGTCTGGTGGGTAATTGGCATTGTCAGCTTGTCCTTATTAAGAGCATCCAGGACATTAATGCAGAATGCCTTGGAGTAGATCTGAGGATCTTTCCAGAAAGGATGAACTGAGTAGAGATCTGCCAGAATGTGAGGAAAGCATCTCATGGGGTGGGGATCCTGGACTGAGTCAAAAGGGAGAAAGGAGAAAGCTAGGGGAGTGCCAGCCATTCCCCTTTCTGTGCATCCTGGTTAGCCGGGATGTGAGCGAGCAGCTTCCGCAGCTGTGAGCCACCCCTGCCATTGTGCACAGCTGTGAGCCACCCCCACCACTGTGCACAGCTGTGAGCCACCCCTGCCACTGTGCACATCTGTGAGCCACCTCTGCCACTGTGCACAGCTGTGAGCCACCTCTGCCACTGTGCACAGCTGTGAGCCACGCCTGCAAGGAGTGGGGCCCCAGGGACCCAAGCAGCCATCTGGGAAGGCCCTGTTGCCCTCGTGTAGATGAAGGTAGCAGCCACAGACCTCTGTGATGCACTCATCTTAGTGCTTCCGTCTGTTGGGGTGGACTCACACTCTTCACATTCTGCAGGTCCAGTCTTACATCAAACTCCTACCAAGAAACAAAACGGGGGGGGGGGGGATAAAATACTTTGTGCATGGGTCATGTTTGGGGGTGTGTAGCACATTCTCTAAGTTTGAGACCCATTGTCTAGGACTCTCCTGTGGTGATGGGCGCATGCCCTTCTGCTTGAACCTGCTCCAAGGTATTGTTCATAAATCACCAGGCAGGGACTTTCCAGCAAGCTACTATGCTCTGCCTTGATCTCTCCTGCCACCTGCTGGGATAGGCTAGAAATGCACCTGAACCTTCTCAGCTTGTCTCTAAAATGACTTCTGCCTTTATTTTTCACCTCATTGGCTTTGCCTTTGGCCCTGGACTCTGAGATCTGGGGGTCTATCAACCACAGCCGTAAGTTCAAGTCAAGTTTAGAGCCTTAAGTGTGGTTGGGCAAGGTGAGTCTTTGCTAGTTGAATACTGAGTCTCATCCAAGGGAGGACCCAGCTCCTTAAATAGTGCTCATAGGACTGAGAGGTATAACTGTCCTGCCAGGTGGCCCTGTTGTATAGCCACTTCCTGTAACTGAAACCTTCTGGGGATGGGGTGGGGAATCGTGGGACTCAGGAGGTCACGTGGCTGAGAAAGCAGAACTTTGGGAGACTCTCCAAGACCCCTCCCCAGTTTAGAAAAGGAATGAACAACTCTGGTTGGCCAAGTTGAGAGGACATTTAGCTGTGAGAAGAGATCTTGGCCTGTCGAGCTGCCTGCAAGCTGGACAGAGAGCTCCAGGGTGGAGGCTTTTGTGAGTCATCCCTCACCAGCGGGCTTGGGGTGGGCTTTCCCATGATGCAGCTGCTTTTCAATCATCCATGTTCTTGTACATAATCGCCTCATCCACACTCCTCTTGTCAGCCACAATGAAAAAAGTCATTGGTTCACTCAGTTGGACTTTGGGACAAGACTTACTGTAGTCTATAGTGGGTTCCCTTTCTGGGGTGAGTAGGTGTGTGTGTGTGTTTTGTCTCCCCAACACCCACAGTGACCATATAGGCCATTACGTCATCCCATTTTACTTCTTAGAGGTCAACTCCCCAGCCCTCCCAAAGAACTGACGCAGAAGATCGGCCCCTGGGCTGTCGCTCTCCAAGGTGCTGACTCCCTTAGCGAGGCGCTTAATAAGGTATTCTTCACCGAGGGAGGAAGACCAGCGGAGTGACCAGACGTCAGCTGAACTGAACGACCATTCTCACCTTATAGCCTTTTCCTCGTTACTCTGGGGTCTACAGAATGAGTTCCCACGCAGCATTTCATTTAAACCTCCCGAGAACCACCCAGGCATATCATCTGTTTCCATTTCGGGAGACAAATTGGAAACTGGAGCATTGACCTTCCATTAAAACCATCCTACGGTGCTCACAATACGTGGTCTCCAGTGTTCGTGACAGTACAATCCAAATCTATACAATCCAAAATAATGGCAGGAACCGCAATAAACATTTCAGGTTGGTGAGATGGTTCAGTAAGTATAAGTGCCTTCTACCATGTAGGTGCTGGGGATTGAACTTTCACTTTTCCAGGGGGAAAAAAGATCTCTGGAAGAGCAGTCAGTACTCTTAACTGCTGAGCCATCTCTTCAACCCAAATTTCTTAATCTCTGTTGGCTTTGATTTCTTCATCTTAAAAAGAGTATAGTAATAAATCCTACTGTTGACCTCCGGCCCACTCTCTGCCTGTGGGATGGTTCTGACCCTCTAGGGGTCAGAAGAGAGGTTTCCCAGTTCCTTCCCTACATGGAGACCCAGGGAACTAAGCATCTACCTGTCCACACCGAGGCTGAGGAGAATCTGGGATTGGCTTCCAGGTAGTGATGCTGATAGACCCACTCACCTGGGCCTCCTGGACATAGAACTGCATGACTTGTTTCTCTACACTGCTCTGAGTTAGAGCGAGGGAGAGAAGTAAGAGTTTGGCAGGACTTGTGAGGTCAGCCTTCCCCCAGGCTGGAGGTCCAACTTAGCCACAAACCACGACTATCCTTCTCTGTATATTACTTATGTCTGTGGCACAGTCATATACATCTTTCATGCCTGGGCCAGTGCCAACTGTAACACATGGAGTTCCCTTTGTGGGATGCAGAATGATGCTCCTCCTCCACATAGATCCATGTCGGAATCCAAAGGGCCCCGGAGGAATCTGTCATGTCACGTGAAAAGGAGAATGAGTTGCAGGTGGAACTGGTGCTGTCAGTTGGATGACCTTCAAGTAGGGGTTTGTGGGTTACCAGATGGGCCAGTGATTCACGGGGACCTTAATAGTGGAGAAGTGGAAGAAGGAGGTAAAAAGATATTTGAACACTCTCTGCTTTGATGGTGGAGGGGTGAGAGCCAACAAAGGCAGATGGCTCTAGAAGAGGGCAAGGGATTCTACCCAAGAGCCTTGGTTTCGCAGGAAAGGGACTCTGCAAATGCCTTGATTTTGTTCTAATGAGATCCATGTCAGACTCTGCCCTCTAGAACTGCAAGGCCATCAGTTTGTCTTGTTTCAGGCTGGTAAGTCCCTAATAATTTGTTTCAGTAAAAGTGACAGGCATATAGCTCACAGGTATTGCTTCTTTCCCCTCGTGTGGCGTCATCTGCACACGCTAACAGGATGTTACTTTAACTCTCCTCTTCTCTGTTCATAAATTTCATCTGTTTATTCATTCATTCATTTCTTTGTTTGCTTATTTATTTATTGAACTCAGATCACAGCAATGAGAGCACTGAATCACCTAACCACTAGATCACCAGGGACATAAATTTTATTTTAAATTGTGGTAAAATATATGTGATATAATCATTTTCCAGTTAGACCATTTACCAGCATACAATTCAGTGGCATCAATCACAGTCCAAAGTTGTGCAAAAGCCACAACTGTCTTCTTCCAAAAGGTCCTGGTCACCCTAACTCAGAGACTCTGTAGCAGAAGACAAAGACATATACTGCTCATTTCACTTGGGGAGATACCCACTCAGAGATGGCAGCTAAACTGTTCCTAGGAAAAGGATGGGCTCTAACAGCAAACACTGCGTCAGGCCTTCACTCTGTATATGACAACTCCAACCACCTGTGAACTCTGCCACTCCCATACCAATCCAGAGACAAGAACCAGTATATAGACTTTATACACTTAGCCCCTGCGCCAACCCCAGGTATCTGTTAAGTTTGGGGATACTTCACTGGCTGGATAGAAGCTTTCTCTGCTGGGACTGAGAAAAGAAGGCTATTGAAGTGGCAAACAGCTTCACAAAAGGAAAATATTCCAAGACCTCCATGTTCATTACAGAGCCACAGCAGGCCATAGTTTATATCCCAAGCGACCTAGGACCTGGAAATAAAATATCTGAACCTGCTTGGAAGCCACAGTCTTCACCACAAAGTTGAAAGGACAGATTGTAGCAACGTTTTTCCAGGAAGCCTCTGGAAGATGGATAAGCTAATCTGCATTGTCCTGAGAATTAGAACAGCCCCCACATCTAATACCAAGCTCAGGCCCTCTGACGCCACACAAATGATCCAATTCGTAGTAAATAGAGGGCAAGTTAAGTAAGCTCAATGTGAATATTAGACATAAAGTCATCCCCAGTCCCAAGAGTGGGACCCCAAACATAGTGGACTGGGGGACTGGGTCCTTCTTAATTCCTGGAGGCAGCTGGCCAGGTGGTGGCACACACCTTTAATCCCAGTACTTGGGAGGCAGAGGCAGGCAGAGAGATCACAGTGAGTTCAAGGTCAGCCTGGTCTACAGAATCAATTTCAGGGCAGACAGAGTTACAACATAGAAATCCTGTTTCAAAAAAAGAAGGAGGAAGAGGAGGAGGGGGAGGAGGAAGAGGAAGAGAGCAAAACCTGGAAGAAAGATCCTATATAGCAGTTGGGTCCTTGATGGAAAGGATTTGACCAAGTGGCCCTGAGCAACCCCATGGATGTCACATTGTTGGGATTTAAGAACTGGGTTCATATCCCTAAGAATTAAGCCAGTGATCCTGACACCAGGGACTCTGCTGAGGACCTCACACTATGAGCCAGTCCAAGCCCTTAAACTTTCCTTCAAAAGACAAAGATGGTTGACACCTTGGTAGCTATTGACTCGGATGTAACAAAACACCCCTGACCTGGCTTCTCCTGCTTCTCTCTGTAGAAATCATAATCTGAAAGCAGGGTGTGAGCGCTTCATGATTCCAGCAGAATGGAGTCATTCCCCTGCCCGAACCACAGACCACAGTGTTGTCTTCTCTCTCCTGCCTGTCCTCTTATCCACTCTTCACTTACCTGTCAACCCCCAGTTACTGCATGGCACCCTTTCTGTTGTTATTGTTTTGAGATAGGATCTTACTATATAGGGTTGACTGGCGGGGAACTTGCTATGTAGATCAGGCTGAATTTGAACTCACAGAGATCCAGCTGCCTCTGTCTCTCAAGTGCTGGGATTAGAGGTGTGCGCCACCACGATGGCCTTGCCCTGACCTTTTAATTATGGAAACATGGGATTGCTGTCATATTTCTCAGACATTGACTTTCTCCACAACATTTCCTTTTCTCAGAGTGCAAATTTAGTCTAAAGGGCACCGTGATGTCTGTGTCCTGACAGCCCTCGCGCACATCCCAGAGCTCGGCCTTTGCAGTCATGAGCATTCGTAGGTAGTCTTTGCACTACTGCTGTGAACATTTAAGGGGGGCGCTGTTGGGACGCGCTTTTTCCAGGTTTATTGTAGGTAACTCATTAGTAATTTTGGTCACTAAGATTATTCTTACATTTTGGAGGATGGGGAGGAAACGGATAACTCATGTCATAGTTCTGTTCTTGTTCAGAGGAAGAAAACTGGCCGCTGTATTCATGTGTGCTTCCAGGGTGGTTTGGATAGCACATAAACATTTTCTATTTGGAGCAAGTCACTAACCGCTTACAGCCAACAGTCCAAGCAGCTCGTGCTTAGTATAGTTTAATTTTGATTTTTCTACTGACTGACCGCAGCCTGACTGGACTTTCTGCATGAGTCCTTGGTTTTTGGAAAGTTTCTGGCTTTCCCTGGTCCTCTGTGACCTCCTGACCCTGCTCAGCAAGGGCCGCCAGGCAAGGACCTGAAACTTAGGGCATCACCTGATGGGACCCCAGCTGGGGAAGAGGCTGAATTCCCCTCTCAGAACCCTCCAGAGGCTTCTGCCTGCTAAAGGCAGCCTCCCTGAGAGCTTTGGAATATTCCAAACATATTTGTCAAAGTTTTTATTCTAATTGGAGGCAGGTGGAGAGCCACAGGGCACAGACTTTACAGGTTATTATTTTCATTAGCAATAGGAAAGGAGAGAAAGTGAGCGTAAGATAACAAAGCAATTAAAAGTTTTCTCAGTAACAGGGAAGGGGCGGCCCCGAGGGCAGCGAGGCTTGCATCAGTTGGCAGCAACAGGGAGGCTCCTCTGGGAGCCCGGCCCAAGGCACAGCACATCACGATGTCATATTCCACTTCTGTTTGTCAGAAACTGTTCTCTTAGCCCCGGGGAGACTTCCTAAGTCTGCTCTCTGACTTTCCCAGGCCTCGTGGATGTGCAGGCCCTGCTTTTGGGGGGGCACACTCCATACTCTAGCCCTCCACGTGAGCCTCTAAGTCAGAGCCTAGCGGTTGCAGGCTGCGGCCCCTCCAAGCCTGTGCCCACGGCCTCATCTAAGGTGACCTGTCCTGTAACATACGCACAGCAGTACATACACCCATAGGACCCCAAAAAGCAGATCTCAGAAGTTGTAGGAATGTCATACCAATTGATTGGTAGGGAACAGAATTTTCTTGCTTTGGTATTTTGGTGAAAGTCTGGTCCTCTTATATATTATCATGTCTCTCCATGAACCATGAACTGTAAATAAACTGACTCAAAGAAACTTTTTTTTTTTTTTTTTTTAAACAAATGAATATATTTCTGATTCTAAACAGATTTCCCCTCGTGGATAAAAAATATTAAGTTAGGGGGCTGGAGAGATGGGTTAGCAGTTAAGGATGATCGGTGCTCTTCTAAAGGACCAGAACTCTGTTTCCAGCTCCCATGTCAGGTGACTCAGCCATCTGTAACTCCAACTCCAGGGGATCTGACGCCCTCTTTTGGCCTCCAAGGGACCCAACCCCCCATCTCACGCACACAAACACTTTCTAAAAAGTTATTGACTTATATAAATATATGTTACATAAGTATATAAACTGTGTCATGATTTATTATTTACTGTCATCACACCTTCTGATTGGACCTCCTTCCACAGACTTCCGCAGCTCCAGGCGCTGGGGGAACTGGGTCAGGGATCAATACCGGATTGTGGCTTTTCTGTGAAAAAAGAAAAAAGAAAACACTCAGGATGTTTAAGACACGGCGTGTCCATCCCCCCTATGCTTTTCAGGGCTCCCACCCCTTGAGAGCATATGAAGAGAGCGTAGGAAGGGCCAGTCTGCTTGGCATTCTGAGACTGCACAGTAGAATGGTGATTTAGCAAGAAGCGAGTCCAGGGAAAGGAAGTTAAGATTTTAAAATTGCGCTTTTATTGTAGATCACGTGTGTGCGCATCCAGAGCGGGCGTGTGCGCGTGAGTGCCTGTAGCGGAACACTTGGAAGAAGTGTTTGTTATTTTCCTTTCTGTGAAAACTCAAAATCGAGATTGGATTAGGTTTGTGTTCCCACCCCAGGTGTGGCGGTTGCTGGATTTGGAATGCTGGATGCAGGTGGCTATGATTTGGTTGGGTGCAGTCATTCTGGCACCTGTAGCTTGTTTTTGAGACAGGGTGCCACATGGGTATACGGGAACTTTTGACTTAGGGTATAAAAAATCTGAAGTCCCCAAGAGCTGGGGTGAGGTTGCTGTCGGTAGTTAGTGTGATAATTCGTAAAAGAATAAAGGTTGGAGAGATGGAGTTTCTAGAACGTGAGCTGCTGAGTCGCCAGTCTGACTCACTGCCAGCTAGTCCTCTTCAAGCATAGGACAGCCTAAGAAGAGACTGTGTAGATTTCTACCTTTCTCTTATTCTATAGCAAGGCTGCTTGCAAAAGCACCAAAGATTTCTCTCTATCTTTTCTTTCTCCTTCCCTAAATAGAGGGTAAAAGATTGTAGTGTACTGCTACAGGTGCTAGGGTTCCCAGAGGCCAGGGCCATTGGATCTTCCTGGGTCTGGAGTTAGAGGCAGATGTGAGCTGCCTGGCATGGTGCTGGGTATTGAACTTGAGTCCTGTAAAAGAGCAGTAAAGGTGACCTTAACTGCCAAGTCATCTCTCTAGCCCCAAAGGGACATTTAAAATACAGGGGGGGGGCAGGGAGATCCAAAAGAAAGCCCCACCAAATTCAAGGCAGACATGATGGAGTAGGCCTTTAATCCCAGCACCCAGGTAGCAGGGTGTGGAAGATCTCCAAGTGTATGGCAAGTCAGGTCTACATACTGAGACTTTGTCTTGAAAAACAAAACAAACCAATAAACAAACTTGTAGTGGTTCCCTGGGACATTGAAACATTCCACCATCCCCAGGGAGGCTCATTAAGACAGAAAGTAAGGAACTCAAAATAACTTTAGGAAGTCCCTGAAATTGACCAGATTCAATAGCCCTCTTCCGCCCCAAAAGTACACAAACAGAAAAGACTGCTGAGCTGAGCCAAGCTGCAAAGAACACTGAGACCAGCCCAGAAGCCAGGAAGGTGCAGAGACCAGCCAAGCTGCCTGGAAAAGGCTCAGACCACTGACTTACCTGGAAAGGACACTCTCCAATTCCTTGAGCTGCCTGCAGGCTGTGCAGTATGCTCCAGGTTCCCTTTGTGAGCTGTCACCATGCTGGAGTGGACTTTGATGATGCAGCTGGCTTTTCTGCAGATGATGCAGTCAATTCTGCTGTTGTTAAGTAACCCCTCACCAATATTCCTGTAACCCAATAAAACTCATGGGTTCACCAAGGTAGACTTTGGTGGCACCTGTTCTTTGATCTGTTGTGGATTCCCTATCCGGGGCGAGTAGATGTGTGTGCTGTGTCTCCGCAGGAAAAGTCTGTTACACAATAAAACAAAAATAAGAGGACACAAGGAAAATTATAATGTGCTTCTATTTTTTTCCCCAAAAAATCAATGGGAAAGTAACAGGACATATTGAAAAGCCATGAAAACGAAGTTGTTTTCTGAGCTTGTCAACGGCTAATGTGCAAGGAACAGATACTTATAGCCCAACGTTTGTGTAGATGTATTTTAGGGAAGTCTTGACTAGTCTTATTTTATAGCTGGTAGAGTTGAATTCTAGAGAAGGAAAAATCTTGGCTGATAAGACAGAGTTCATTGAGATTACCCAGAGATTGTTTTGGTTTTGGTGTTGTTTGTTTGGGATTTTACTGTTGTTGTTTTGAGATAGGGTCTCACTATGTAGCTCTGGCTATTATGGAACTCATAGAGATCTGCCTGCCTCTGCCTCTGCCTCTCTGGCTCTCTGCCTCTGCCTCTCTGCCTCTGCCTCTCCCTCTGCCTCTGCCTCTACCTCTCTGCCTCTTCCTCTTCCTCTGCCTCTGCCTCTCCCTCTGCCTCTGCCTCTACCTCTCTGCCTCTTCCTCTTCCTCTTCCTCTTCCTCTGCCTCTGCCTCTGCCTCTGCCTCTGCCTCTGCCTCTACCTCTCTGCCTCTGCCTCTGCCTCTGCCTCTGCCTCTGCCTCTGCCTCTGCCTCTGCCTCTGCCTCTGCCTCTGCCTCCCAAGTGCAGTGCTGGGATTATCCAGATTAAACTCAGGTAACCTTATGTCCTATGTCGTTCTAGACTCTTGGGAATCCTGGAGAACTGACTTCATCTTTTGGAGAAGTAGAGTTTTCACATAGAAAATAAGTTTGAGATATGCCATTCCAGATTTCTTCCAGCTCCATGTTTATAGCAATTCTTCCTTTATAGAGAGATGACTGTTTGCTACTAATAGAAACAATACTTCTTCCAAATTGGGTGTCATTTACTCAGCTGGCAGCAGAGAGGCAGAGGGGCTGGTGCTGAAATGCAGAAGCTAGCGGATATTTGCTGAAGAAGCCTTAGCTTACAGTACTTCCTGCAGGCTGGTCCAGGCTAAGGTGCCACAGCTGCGCTGTTGGTTTGTTTGTTTGTTTGTTTGTTTTTGTGGGAACAGAGATTCGTGTGGTCCAGCCTGGTCTTGAATTCTCTATGTAGCTGAGGCTGGCCTGGAACACCCGATCTTCCTGTCTCTACACTCCGAGTGCTGGCGCTGGAGGAGTGTCACCTCAGACAGCTGTGCTCTTTATAAACAACATGTCAAGATAAACTGAACCTGGCGGCGCACATCTGTAATCCCGGCATTCGGGAGGCAGAGGCAGGCAGATCTCTATGTTCGAGGCCAGCCTGGTCTATAGAGCGAGTTCCAGGACAGCCAGGGCTACTTAGAGAAACCTTGCCTCAAGAAACCAAAATACATAAATGGCATGTGAAGGTGTGATGGTCCTGTGCCTGTAACAGGCACTCAGGAGGCTGAGGCAGGAGGATTGCTGCAGCTTTGAGGCCAGCCAAGGGTATGTAGTAAAACTCTTCGGAACTTCAAAATAGTGGGCCAGTGAGATGGCTCAGCAGGTGAAGTGGCTTGTCACCAGCCCAAGAAGTTCGATCCCCGGGACACACATGGTAGGAGAGAACTGACACCTGCAAGTTGTTCTCTGACTGTCACACACAACATATGGCATGATCCCCCCTGAAACTAAAGAATAATAGTATTAATGGTTAGATACAAATGACACATGTGGCAATATGTAGATGGGCAATAGGTAGAGAAACAATGCTAGCTTCCTTTCTTTCACAGATTTCTTTGAGATCACCTGAATGTAAGAAATATAGAATCAATACTGAAGGCAGTTCGGACTTTACAGATAGCCACAGAACAAACTAGAGAAGGCTTAAGACTGAGAGAGGCTCTCTGTATGAGGGGCTTTGAATGAGAATGACCCCGTAAGCTCACACGTTTGAATGCTTGGTCCCCTAGTTGGTGGAACTCTTGGGAGAAGGATCAGGAGGTGTGGCACTGGGCGGCAGCTTTGAGGTTTCAAAAGACTCCATTCTTGGTGTGATCTCTCTGCTTGCTGCTTGTGGATCAAGTTGTGAGTGGTTCCTGCCACCATGCCTTTGCTCTGCCATCATGGGATCTAACCCTCTGAAACCTCAAGGCCAATGCGTTCCTTCATAAGTTGCTTTTGGTCGCTGTGTTTTATCACAGCAACAGAAACACTAAGGTATGAGGTGATCCAGACAGTGGTGATACAAACAGAGCAGAGACTTAACTTTGCTTATTTTTATTTTAGGTCTATTTTTTCTTAATTTTCCCCCCCTAGTACGTTCTACTCATTATACTGAAGGGCAAATCTACAGCTCTCAGAAATCACTAAGGGCAAGAATGGTTGCTAGAACAGTGGTCACAGGACTTAGATGGGACCCAACTCATAGTGAGGACAGAATAGCTCCAGATGAAGGGCTGCTCTTGTCTTACCCAGAAAAGCTTTGAAAAGAGCTGGTAGAGTTTGCTTGTCTGGCATATAAGAGGCTAAGACCTCAAATGTCCACCCCCCCCAAAAAAAAATGTCACCCAAACATTTTCTCAACATGTGCAATGTGTCTCCTTGGGTAAGGATGGGACATTTCCCCGTGATGAAGAGGTCACATCTTAGTGGGTGGTGAAGTACACGGGCGAGCTGTGCTGTAGCTTGTTTGTTGAGGTGAAAACACAGAGTGAAGCTTCCTGATAGAAAGGAAGAGACTGGTATCTACCCTGAGAGCCAGGCAGATAGAAGGAGTTTGGTGGAGAGAACTGGAGGAGGCTGCTTTGCAAATTGGTCGCAGCGGTCACCCTGGGCTACATAGTTACTCTGCGCTACAGGAGAGCCTACCTCAAAAAAAAAAAAAAAAAAGACTGCTAAATAGTGGGGGTGTAAGTTCTGCTAAAAGAGTTTAAACTTTTTCTTAGAACAACACAGAGCCCAAGCATATACGTGCCAAAGTAAGTTTACCATGGAAAATATCAAGAGTGTGACAAATAAGAAAGAGGAAGGGCCAACATTAGACACCTGCGGAGACGCGATACGTCATTAGAAGGACGGGAGGATGGGCACAACCACACAGGTCTCAGACCTGAGACAATATCTTCAAATGGCAAATTCATAGTGTGATACGTGCTTTATTTCTACAGGGAAGAGGCGATATATACATTTCCGAATGGAGGTCAAGCATGCCCGTTAGTTGGGTCTTGCCAATTTACCTTACTGACTCTGAACGTATTTCAAAGCCAGACATGTTGAAAGGAATTCTTGGGCTGCCATACTAGTACCACATGTAAGTGTCCAATAATCTCATTACAGACGTGCATATCAGGGTGTACTCAAAAGGTGGTTCGGTGATTAAGAGCACGGGCTGCTCTTGCAGAGGACCTGGGTTTGGTCCCCAACACTCACACGGTGGTTCACAACAGTCTGTAAATCTAGTTCCAGGGTATCCAAACCCCTCTTCTGGCCTCCTCAGGTACCAGGCTTATACATGTTACGTAGACAGACAGACAGACAGACAGACAAATATTCATACACATAAAAAGTATCTTAAAAGTTCAAATTAAATTTCAGTTAAAGCATGCTGCCTATACATTATTTTTAATTCTATAAAATAAATATTTTAAGAACTATCCACATCATCATCCAATTGCATTAACTAAATTGCTATTTATTTTCTTATGAGCCTCTCCAACTCATGATGATGACAGGAGACTCCCTCGGCCCTCAAAATGAATGGCTGGGGCTTCGCTAACAGTATGATCTTTGGCTGAAGTAGAAGCTTCAATTGTCCCATGGAAGATTTGCGGCTCAAATTTTAGTAATTTCTACATGAACTGACTGGCTAGAACTAAGCTAGAGGTCAGTGCAAGCACCAGCCTATAGTTGCCTTTTCTGTTTCCTTTCTTCCCTTTTTGAACACGGCTGCATGCTGGAGCTGTGGCTCTGCCGGCAGAGTGTTTACTAGGCATGAAGCCCTAGGGTGGATGCTGGCACTGCTTACAGGGGGCATGGTGGTACAGCTCTGTAATTGGAGCATTCAGGAGGTGGAGGCACAAGGATCACAAGTTCAAGGTCATCCTTGGCTACATTAAAGTTTGAAGGACAGCCTGGGCTATGTGAAATTTTATATATATATCACAAGACCTCAATGTTACAGAAAGAACCACAGGCAACTAAGGGATTCTGAGGCAGGGAAAACCAATTTTCTCCAAGGAAGAGCACACCAGCTGGTTATTCAATATCAAATGATCAGCCCTAAAATATATATATGTAACATAAAGATTAAGCAGATCATATTAAGCAATATATGTACATACATGTACCTGTGTGTATACATATCCACATGTAATAACGATTAGTAAAAAAGAGGCCATGAATTTGAAAGAATTCAAGGAGAGGTATATGTGAGGGTTATTTTATAAACTCTTTCATATATAGTACATATATGAAGAAAAGGACCAGTGAGATGACTTAGTTGTTAAATGAGCTTACAGCTAAGCCTGAAAACCTGAGTTTGAAGACCCAGGACTTATACAATAGAAGGAAAGAACTAACTTCTGCAAGTTGTCCTCAGACCTCCACACAGGTATGACATGAGCGTGTCCAAGCACACAGACACAGTCACACACACACACAGTAAATAAATAACAAGTGTAATACAAATAATTAAAATATATGCAAACTAGTCTTTATCTTTGAATCTCTGAGAACATATCTTCCTTTTTTTAAAAAATGCATTCAGTTTCTCAACTTACACAATATATTCGTTGACATTTTGAAAACTATTTCTGTCTTTGTGTGTGTGGTGTGTGTGTGTGCGTGTGTCACTTGCATGAGTGTATACACATATGTGCCAGAATCTCTGGGGGTCAGAAGAAGGCATGGAATCCCCTGGAACTGGAGTTACAGATGGTTGTGAGCCACAATGTGGGTGCTGGGAACCAAACCCACATCCTGTGCAAGAGCAGCCAGTGCTCTAATAACTAAGCTGTCTTTCCGATGCACGCGTGTGCATACACACACGACCTTGAATTTCAGATCCTCCTTCATCCACCTCCTAAGTAGATCTGATGCTTCTGGCCTCTAAAGTACATACACTCCCACTCACACACATACATACTCCTAATTTTAAAAGCATCTATGTCTATGTCTATATCAACAGATAGATTTAGTTTTTCAAGACAGGGTTTCTCTGTGTAGCCCTGGCTGTCCTGGTACTTGCTCCTTAGATCTGGCTGGCTTCAAACTCAAAGATCCACCTACCTCTGCCTCCCAAGTGCTGGAATTAATGGTGTGCACCCCCACCACACAGCAAAAATAATTTTTAATAAAGACAGATATGCTAAACTTTTAAAAAATTGCACTTAGGTTTTCTTCATCCAGACGGACAGACAGAGAGACAGAATTGACTAGGCTGGCCCTGGGTTCAACCTCCAGTACTGGCTAAAGAGACTTGAATAGATTAGGCTGGACTTGAACTCATGACAATCCTGCCTCTTCCTCCCAAGTGTGGGTATAACAGGCATGTACTACTACATGCAGCTACTCCTAAATTATAAATCAATTAGGAAAAGAGTGGTCCTTACTTGCTTCTTTAAGAAATAATTACTTGGAACTGGAGAGATGGCTCAGCAGTTAAGATCACTGGCTGTTCTTCCAGACAACCTGGGTTCAATTTGCGGCACCCACCCAGTTCCCAGCTCCCAGTGGTTTGTGATTCCATTCCTAGGGAATCCAACACCCTCTTCTTGCCTCTGCAGGCACTGCACACACATGATGCACAGACACACACGCAGGCAAAACAACTGCACATATAAAGAAACAGAAACAATTACTTGTATAAGAAGAAATCAGGCTTGTCACATAGCAGGTGTAGTTTTTCCCAGACAAGAACATCAGGGAATAGTCAAAAATGGTCCAGTTTATTTCCATTCCACACCTGGTCAGTGGTCATCAGGACTGCTGCTGGAAATGCGCCTGTATATCTACCAACACTACATTTGTGATGGTGTATAGGCTAGTGGTATACAGGAAGAATATAATGCAGAAGACTATAATTATCACAGAAAGAAGAGTCAAAAGTGTGATGGACACTAACTTCTCCTGTGTCTCCATAAACACGCAGAAGTATGGCCCCTGACACACGGCTGTGTGGCACCATATGCCTTCCTTGATCATGGGTTGGTGATAGTACCACAGGATGAACAGGAAGATTCCTTGTAAGGTCATCTGAACCAGATAGTAGATGAGGAACACAATCAGCAGGAATTTCTCGTTGGACAAATTTGAAATCATTTCTTTTCCATTATTTGCATTATAGGTCAGGCTGTTGGGTGGCTCATCTCCTGAGGATTGCTGTGGATAATCTAAGTTTTGACATAAAGTCTGAAAGACTGAAAACTCCATCATAAAAAAGATGGAGTAGATAATTAAGCCAATACAGTTCCACATTCCAATCACAGGGGTGGAGAAATGTTCGTTGTAGCATACAGTTACACAGGCTTCGGAGATGTTCCCTTCACACTGAAAGTCATCCTTTCTATGAAACCAGGGCATTTCTGATATATACATAACTGAAAAGTAAAGGAAAGAGATAACAAGCCACGTTGTTTGCCCCTTGTAGAAATCTGTGGAGTCTCTGCCCATCTGCAGGATCAGGGGCACGACGCCTCTTGGTCTCATTCTGTCAGCTGTCTTGGGTCCTAGGAAGAGAAAAGGATTTAAGAGGAGAGAAAAATGACTGTGAGGATAGATGATGTCTCTGCTGTTCTCATCATATGCACAGTCTGTGGAGGACTTGTCTTAGGAAGAAAATGCCTAAGAAAGAGCGGAAGAGCAAGGTGCCCAGTTCATGGTATTTGTTTAGAGTTCTTTCGTATGCTAACTCCTCTTTGCCTCATCAGTCTCTCTTCTCCACTGAGTCATTTCCCACCCCCACCCCCATGATTCCTTAAGCCCCGTGCATAGCACATCCTGTTCTCTCCCACCACAAAGTCTCTGAGCCATTTACTCCTTTCCAGAGCCTCAGTACTAACCTGTGCCAATCAAGCTGTACCAACCAACTGTGAGTTCCAACTGTCGCAGAACTGCCATGGGTACCTGGATACCAGCCCTTAAAGGTGAACCTTCACTACTTCCTTCTGGGAACCACTTGTGATGGGTTAGCCAAATGGATTGGTATCATCCAAAGACCATCAGCAGTTCCCATCTATCCACTGATAGATTAACACATGAGTCCTTTCTCTCGGGAGAACAGCTTACCTACTTCTGTATCCTGATAGCAAATTAGAGGCCAAGCAGGGCTGAGACCCTGTCTCAAAACCCAAAAAACAAACAAACAAACAAAAAAAAAAAACCCCACAAGCTATCATAAAACCAACTGAACCAGGGGGAGAGAAAAAAAAAGACAAACTTAAACAAAAAACTTGAAACATAAAAATATAATAGTAAAAATAAAAACTAAAATAAAAAATAATTACAGTATCAGTCAATACTTTCATTCTGTGGTGAATGTAGGCTCTACAGTCTGCTTAACTGACTCCTGCTAACTCAACTGAGGGAAGTGGGCTTAGACAAGAAACATATCAGGGATGAAGGTCAAGTAAAGAAGAACATGTCTCTAAACCAACCAGAAAGCAACCAACCAAGTCCCAGCAAGTATCCAGGTACAGTGGTATGCTCCGAATATCTGGAAGGTGGAGTCAGGAGTTCAGGGTCATCCTTAATTCTATAACAAGCTCTAGGTAAACCTGGGCTACACAGAGCAATGTCTCCAAAAATAAATTAGCAATTAGGAAACATTTCTCAATAATAATCTTACATGTAAATGACCTTAACTCCTCAATAGAAAGGCAAAGACTGGCAAACTGATTTAAAAACTGGATCCACCTGTCTCCAAGAAACACACCACACTGGTAAAGACCTAACAGAGGAAGAGTCAAAGAATGGAGAGCAATGTGTTAAGTGAACCAACACTGAAAAGAAGCTGGAGTAGCTATTCTGGGATGTGATAAGGTAGACAAACCAAAATTAAAAGAGATAAAGAAGGCCACTACATATTAATGCAGAGAGAAATTGATCAAGAAAAAAAGATTGGAAAAAAAAAAAATCTGTGCACCAAAATTTGAGGTTCCCAGTTTCATAAAATGAAACCCGTCCTGGACAGAACAGGTCACACAAGTCCTGGTTATCCAAAATAAAAAGCAACAAAGAAATCCAAACTGCACCATAGAGCTAGCGAATGAGTCTAGGAGCTAGATGTAGAATATTCCATCCAATATACTCAGACTGTATGTTTTTTCCAGAACCCCATGGAATATTCTCTAAAACAGACCACATTCTAGACAACAAGTCAAGTCTTACTGAATATAAAAGAGCCAAAATAATCCTTCATCGGTTTTTTTATTTTGTTTTGTCTTTTTGTTTCATTTTTTGAGACAGGGTTTCTGTTGTAACTCCGGCTGTCCTGGAACTCCCTCTGTAGACCAGGCTGGCCTCGAACTCACAGAGATCCACCTGCCTCTGCCTCTGAGTGCTGGGATTAAAGGCGTGTGCTACCACTGCCCAGCCCTTCATCAGATCTTAGTGCACTAAAACTAAAAATCAGTAGCAAGGAAAATTCCAGAAACTGGGGAAAGGGTGAGATGGCTGAGCAGGTGCACTTGCCACCAAGCCTGATGACCCGAGTTCAATCCCTGGGACTCACAGGCAAAAGGAGAAAGCAACTGCTCCAAGTTACCCTCTGACCTCCATGTGCATAGGATGGCGTGTGTGTGCATAGACACAGACACAGATACACACACACACACACACACACACACACACATAGCCAATGTAATAAAACAATTAAACCTATGCTCATCATTGAAGGAAGTCAGAACAGGAACTCAAACAGGGCAGGAAGTTGGAGGCAGGAGCTGATGCAGAAGCCATGAAAGAGTGCTGCTTGTTCTGACTTGTTCTTCATGTCTTGCTCAACCTCCAGAAACACCACCCCAGTAGCACCTCCCACAATGGGCTGGCTTCTTCTCCATCAATCGCTAATTAAAAAAATGTCCTACAGGCTTGCTTACCTCCCAGATTTATGGAGGTATTTTCTTAATTTAGGTTCCCTTCTCTCTGATGACTTTAGCTTGTGTCAAGCTGACATAAAACTACCTGGCACAGAGGAGTTTTGAGACAGGGTCTCACTATATAGCTCTGGCTGTCTTGGAACTCACTCTGTAGAGCAGGTTGGTCTCGAACTCACAGAGATCCACCTGCCTCTGCCTTCTAAGTGTTGAGATTAAAAGCATGCGCCACCCAGCAGCCTGAAATTTCTATTGGGATTGCTTTGAATTTGTAGATTACTTATGGGTAAGGTGGCCACTTTCACAATATTAATTCTTCCAATGCTTGGGAGATCTTTCTGTTTCCGGTATCTTCCTCAGTGTGATGGCTAACTTGGTTGTCAACTTGACACAGCTGAGAAGAGGGAACCTCCGTTCTCAGCTGAGGAATCGCCTCTCTCAGATTGGCCTGTGGGCGTGTCTGTGAGATTTTTCTTGATTTGTAATTGATGTAGAAGGGTTCAGCCTACTGTGGGCAATGAGTGACATCCCTGGCCAGGGGGGCTTAGGCTGTATAAGAAAGGTAGCTGAGCAAGTCAGGAGAGTGAAGTAGTAAGCCGAAGTCACCAGAAAGACTGCTCAAACATGGGTTTAATTCCAGTGTAGCCCCGAGCCTTTCTCAAGATGAGCTTTTAAGCACAAAAACCAAGTCCTGGGTTGACATACTTCAGTTAATAAGAACAGTTGGACAGAAGCAAAATTATAGAAGCCAAAAACCATTAGAGACTTTTAGAGACATTTAGAGACTGTCTCAGAACTACGTATGGGCTTTGAAGGATTAGCCTTTGTTTTAGTTTTGACAGGTGGTACTGTCTACCTGCTGGGTTTTACAATTTGAATGGTACTTCCATCATGGAGTCAGTTATGCTAGGTCTGGGGTACTGTTACAGTAGTATTCCTCCATGGTCTCTGCTTCAGTTCTTGCCTCCAGGTTTAAGAGTAGAGATCTTCTTTTTCTGGTAGTCTTGAAATTGCTTTCAAACCCCTGCTCTGTGGCTGGGGTTACTAAAGACCATTTGCCTGAAAGGATGGTCAGTCTTCACATCTCTCTTAAACCTCCTCTCATTTCCTTCCCTATAATCTAAGTCTGCAGGAGGAAGGGATTTACTTCTCTAACACAGTTAAACTGTTGAGCTGCTGACTTCTGTTTTGCAAGCTTGCTTGCCCCTTCCTCTTTTCTGGAAGGAAAAAAAAGCATACGTCTGCTCTTTTAAGAAGTGATCAACCAATAGCTGCTTACACAGCAAATGATGTTTGATAAATAAAATTGCCCCAAGTAAGCAAAACCTGTGATCTCAGCTTTTGTAAAAATCGATGCCAGGGGTGGGTAGTGGGTGGCAGTGGGTACACACCTTTAATCCCAGCACTTAGGAGTCAGGCAGATCTATGAGTTCAAGGCCAGCCTGATCTACAGAGGGAATTCTAGGACAGCCAGGGCTACACAGAGAAACCCTATCTCAAAACAAAACATAAAATTGCTTAGCTGTAGAAAAACTCCCTTTTAGGGTAGGGATGAAAAGCCCACCCTAGGATGGTCATGTAGACAAGATTGTAACAATACTCCCTACCTAATATAAGCTACGGAATATTTCTGGTTGTGGCCTAATCTTGTTAGGTTCACGCTAATAGCTCAAGTAGAGAGATAGACTGAGAGATATGTGTATGGCCATACAAAGCATTTTATTTTCCACAAGTTACATACTGACGTTGGGGCTGTCCAATTAAAAAACATGGCAGCAGCCAAAGCTGGCCATGTGGTGTCTTTTAAACCAGATAGTGTCTAGGGGATCTCTCTGATTGGTCAGAACCTGAATACTGAATTGGCTGTTATAGCTCGCAAGGAAGCAAGTGCTTCTGGGAAAGCCAGTACTTGACAGTAAGTGGAGAAGCGAGGTCAGTGCCTTCACCACTAGGGGGTGCTGGTCCTCTCAATCTCAAGCATTAGCTAAAGTCCTGCTGCATGCTAAGGAGGAAAATACAGAGTTCTATATCTTCGAGAGCTGGAGAAAACACTCGTGGTTGGTCTGCTGGAGGGGTTCAAGGCCATCACCACTGTCTAAGAAGTGGGAGGCCATCCTGGGCTACATGACATCATGTTTTTTAAATGAGGGGGTGCTAGAGAGACGGCTCTGCAGTTAAGAGCACTGCCTGCTCTTTCAGAGGAACTAGGTCCAATTCACAGCACCCAGGAGACTCAAACAACCATCTTAACTCCACTTCCAGGGGATCTGATGCCCTTTTCTGGCACCAGACATGCAAGTGGTACACACACATAACATTCAAGCAAAAACCCCATACATATAAAATAGAAATTTAAACAGATAAATAAAACAGATCCACAAACGACACTGGAATTGTTATCCAAGTGTCTCTTGGTATGGAGGACAAAGATGGCTGTATACTGTGGTTGAAGGGTCTACATTTTAGACGAGATTTTCACTGTCCTAAGGGCAAGTGAGTGAATCCATGTTAATACCTTACTGGGTTTTAAATTTTTCCTGTTTTGATCTCAGCTTGTACTCTGGTTGAAAACCTCCTTTTACGTTCATTACAGTGTTTTGTTTGTTTGTTTGTTTTGTTTTATGTCTACATTCTTTAACTGTTGAAAGCTTTCTTGAGGAAAAAATTTTAAAGGCATCTAACAGAATGTGAGTTAAGCAGCTTTGCATTACCATGACCATATAACTCCAGAGAATCAATTATTTGTGCTCCTGGTTTCAAATATTTGAGACTAGGGTCGCTTACCCTTGTTGCTTTGGGGCCTGTGGTAAGGCAGCAAGCACATCAGGTGGGGGTGGGGGTTGAAGAAATGATTCACCTCACAGAGGTGAACTAGAGGAAAGGTGGGTTGAAGGTATATGTACTGTCACAGGAAGCTCACGTTGCCAGAATTCTTTGACACATTGTACCCAAAAATAACGAAATGGTATCAAGCCCCAGGCTCTTAACGACCTGTTTATAGAAAATACATGGGATCGGGACCGAGCAACATGCTGTAAAGAATGGACTCTGCCTCTAGGTGGAGACAGACCCGTTTCCTCTTTCAATGAGGCCGCATCTGGGACCCCGCTGGACCACCCGGAAGAAGGCGGGTTCAATGCCTCTTTCTTTCCGGAATTCCTGTCGCGCCCCACCCAATCCCACCCATCACCGTCTCATCCCCCACCTAGTTAGTTCTGTCCCTACTGACCTTGACGTTCAGCTGGGGTCAGCTTGCCTTCCTGAAGCCTGTCTCAGGAAAGCAATGGTTTTTCTTCTGTTTTTCTCGTTCAGACGCTGGCACAGCCTAAGTACGCTTTTAAGTCTCCCTGACTTCTACATGCCATCTCTCCTCCCCGTTGTGCGGCTGACCTCCCTGCCAACCTGTCTCCAGCAGCAAGTGTCCTTCTTCCGTTCTCCTCCTTGCTTCCACAGGATTTATAGCCTGTGTACCCTGGTATTTTCGGTTTTTTTTTTTTTTTCTAAACTCAAATAAATCGTCCTTAGCTTCTATTTGTGACCATTCATAAATTTTTTTATTAATGAAACTAAGAACTCCCAAGAGGGGACTGGTTTTCTCAGTATCATAAGACAGGTCGCCAAGATTCCAGGCCAGCAGGAGCTAGAGAGACCCTGTCTTAAAAAAAAAAAAAAAAAAAAAAAAAAATTCATGTGCGTAATGAAAACAGCTCTTGCATCATAGCCAGTTAAAAAATGTGAAAATATTTCAACACACCAATGAAGGGAGTTAATGAGGAAAATAATCTGCCAAGAATAGTGACTTGACTCTGACTTCCAGATCAAATATAACATGGAACTTTTTATTTATTTTTTTTTAAAATTCTGAGCCTGGTGGTGGTGGCACATGCCTCTAATCCCTGGCTGTCCTAAAACTCACTATGTATGTAGGACAGTCTGGGCTCAAACACTTGCCTCCCCCTCCTGAAAGTGCTGGGATTAAAGGTGTATACTACCACACTCGTGTATTTTTTTTTTTTTTATTATCTGTGTATGTATATTTGCCACTGCACTCACATGGAAGTCAGAAGACAACTTGCAGGATTAGGTTTCCTCCAACATGCAGGTCTCTGCCAGGCCTGGCAGCAAGTGGTTTTGCCTGTGGAGCCATTTCATCAGCATCTAATTATTCTATGTATCATTTTTCTATTAAGTTAAAAAAAAATAGCTAGGTGTAGTGATTAACTTTTTTTTCCCCTTTTCTTTGCCTTCACGTATGCCTGTACCATATTCATGCTTGGTGCCCAGAGACAAGAGGGTATTGGATTTCCTATAAATGAATTATAGATGGTTGTGAGCAGTCATGTGAAGGCTAGGAATCAAACCCTGGTCCTCTGGAGAGCAACAAGCATTCTAAGGCTGAGCATCTTTCCAGCTCCTGGGGCACATTGTTAATCCCAGCACTCAGGAGGCAGAGAGGCAAGCAGATCGCTGTGTTTGAGGTCAGCCTGGTCTACAGAGTGAGCCCCAGGTTAACCAGGGCTATATAGTGTTGAGAAACATTATTCCTGGGAAAACGTAAACAAAAGTCTATCCACCAGAGAACTGATGATGAACCGAAGTGCTAAGGCCAAAGTCCAACTTGAACAACAGCTTTATTGGAGTTACAAATAGGAGTATGGGTGAGGTTATTTTAGAAATAGAAATGACTCAGGGATGGTTGCATCACCAAAAGTTCACCACACCACGGGTGACAGCTCAGGGAAGCTGGAAAACTGGAGCACACTGCACAACCTGCAGGAAGCTCAACTGATTGGAAAGTCTTAGAACGTCCTGTGTCTTAATGAGCTCTCCCTCCGAGATGGGTTTACTTTAGAGGAAATTGCTACACAACAAATAAGTCTAAAAAAAAAAAATACTTGAATGATGTCCCACACAATAATCATGGTAAGTGTATATCTGTAATCCCAGCACTCAGAAAATCAGGGCAAGATTATGAATTCAAGGCCTCCCTAAACTATTCAAGGACAGTAGTCTCAAAACCCAAAAGAACTGTAGCTCCACAGCAATGGAGCTAGCTTACCTAGCAGGTGTGAAGCCCTGGGTTCACAGCATCACACAGAAAGTAGCTGCTTCCAGTTCACTGTTTGAGAGTTAAGAGAGTACATGTTTCTTGTGGAAGTTTATTTTTAGTTATATTTAAAGTAATTGTTTTTGTGCACTTTTGAAAAAAGGGATGCATAGACCTTGGCATTTTGTATTATCTGCAGGCGTTAGATTTCTGCGGGGGATGTTTGATTGCTTATTATCTGCAACTGAGGAGTTCTGAACCAATAAAAACACCTGAGCTCAGATGCTCGGGGTTCCACTGTGAGTACGGTGCTGGCCAGGATGTTGTTCCCTCTGCTGAGGTCTGGCAAAGCTTATATCTATGAGAATGTTTTTCTGTCATCTTTGGCGAGCCCACCCAGCAGCATACAACTACACATATTCACTACTTAAATGATGCAAATAGAAACTACAACTGTAGTGGAAAATTTTTATCTGGGGCTGGGATGAGGTGGCACATGCCTTTAATACCAGCAGAGGCAGGTGGATCTCTGAGTTCAAAGTCAGCCTGGTCTACAGTGAGTTTCAGGGTAGCCAGGGCTACACAGAATACCCTGTCTTGAAAAACAAAACCACAAATTATGTTAGACCCTCACATGTAGCCAAGATAAGGTAGTTGTTTTGACTAGTCAGCAACATAAATTCATATAGAAAAAAAAATTGTTAAAGATGGTTGCTACCTACTAGGACTGACCATTCCTCTTTCACCCACACGGGTGACCATGACTTGAACTATTCTGAGTAGGGCAACTTTTTTTTTTTTTTTTTTTGGTTTTCCAAGACAGGGTTTCTCTGAAACTTTGTAGCTCACTCTGTAGACCAGGCTGGCCTCGAACTCAGGGATCCGCCTGCCTCTGCCATCCCAGTGATGGAATTAAAGGTTCATACCACCACCACCTGGTGTAGGATAACTCTTACAGATCAAACTAGTGATGAATGTCAGTATTTATTAAAACACCTCCAGTGTGGAATTTTAGCCATTTGTTGGAACCCAAACCCTTGGTCTGGACCTAGTGTTAATAACTGTCCTGCCCATTTTTCTGGATACCAACCGGCAAATTCTTCCTTGCCCATCGTATCAGCGTGGCATTAGTGTGAGTGTTTTGCCAGCCTCGACCACTTGTCTCTTCTGCCTGGTATCCAAAGGCAGAAGAGTATCAGATTTCTGATACTCTTAGTTGTGAGCTGTTATGTGGGTGCTGGGAACCAAACCTGGGTCCTCTGCAAGAGCAGCCAGTGCTCTTCACCACCAAGTCATCTTCTCCAGCCCCTGATATGTATTTTTCTTTACCTCGGTTTCCCAGCTCCTTCCCTCTGGCACTATTTTTTTTTTTTTTTCATTCCTAACACATAATCGGAGGGCAGAGTACAAAGTTTATAACCATGGTGGATGAAAATGTTCAGTATGAATCCTTACACTGTTCACTTTTATGCCTACACACTTATAAACCTGTCATTTAGGCACAGTGAGAGCTTGTAAGACAGAGCAATTTTTCCTAGTTAAAACTTATTTCAGGACCTGTCTATGTTGCAGTAATCTCTAACTAGAATCCCAATATTGTGGATACATAGGAGACTCAGAAGTTCAAGGTCATCCCTTTGTTACAAAGCAAGTCTAAGGCTAATTTAGGATATGCAGACTTAAAAACATTTCTGGGGAGGGGTGCAATGGTTGATAAGCTAATGGTCAGTGAGGAAATCCATCTTTGTAATGCTTCCATTATATAGGAATAAGTTCTGGGCTGAGGTGGCTTGGTGGGTAAAGTGGCTACCACTAAGCCTGATAACCTGAGACCCACAGGATCAAGAAAATAACAGACTCTCACCACCACATGTTCAAAGCAGCTGAACATCTTCCAGAAGGCAGTGTGCCCTCCTCCCGTGCTCTGGCCTTCTTCCACCTAGCTGTTCATCTGCAAGCTTTGCAATGGCCTTAAGCATTTGCCCGGGTGCTGTGACTTGCTCTTGCAAATTATCTTCTCTAAGATGGGGGGTGGGAGGCAATGCTCGGCTAGAAGTCTAGGCTACCACCCTGGCCTTGGTGCCCTCAAGGCTGAGCTAACCTCCAGGGTATTTACAGGATACCTAGCTAGCCTTAGCTACAGACTCATCTGATCTCAAGGAAAACTGCATTCCTAGTAAGTTCCTGGGGGCCATCTTCTTCTAACTCCCTTCCAACATTTGCAAATATTGTCCTCTGGTTATGTTCCTAGTGAGACAATATCACAGTGTCACAGACTTGTAATTTAGGCATGCATTGATAAACTATTCCTGAACAAATACAAGAAAAACATTGTGTAGATCTTGCAGACACATGGACACCAGGAGGTAGAGACCAGCTAGGCCTTATGGAGACCCCATCTCAAAAATAATCAGGGTTGGTAGCACACATTTTTATTCCAAGACCCTAGAGGCAGAGGAAAGATTTCTATTGAGCCCTGCTGCTTTTTTTCTGTCTACAGAATGAGTTCCAGCCAAGGCTGCACTAAGACCAGGCTCATGCCGGGTGGTGGTCTCTAAGTCTACCAGTGTTGCCAATATGCATGGAACACTTGAGCTTGATCCCCAGACACAAGCAGATCTGACCCCCTTAACAAGCTGTCCCCATGAGGAGCCAGCTAGATAACTCAGAGGGAAAGGCGCTTGCCGCCACACCAACCCCGGTGGCCTGACAAGCTGCCACAATCCCATGGGTGGAAAAGAACTGAAGTTATTCTGACCTCCGCATGCACTGGAGTGCGCATACCCCACTACCCCACATTGGTGTGCACACATGCAAAATAAATTCCAGACTCCAAAGATCCATTTTAATCCACTGTGCATTTATTACTAAACTTAAGATTGCCTTTATTACAAATTTCTCTAGAAAATCCCATGATTACACTAATTATTATATTCTAAACCAAATCACCCCAGATTTTGCATTACATTCTAAACCAAACTACCCCAGATTTTATTTACATTGTTTCAAATTATTGAATCTAATCCCAGACCTGACATTCACTCTTGCTTCTTTGGGTCTAATTAAACATGTTATTTGCATGCATTAAAACTCCAGGGTGTATAATTTAACCATAACAAGATCCCCAGCACCAGGAAATGAAGCATCACAGAATATGTCCTGGTTCAATATCAAACAAAACAAAAAACAAAACATCTCAACTTTGGTATTATCAACAACAAGGACAGTGTACAATTTAACCCTTAACCTACTCTACTGTCCTATTTTAGCATTCTCAGAAGGGTCCCACCCTTGATACAGGCAGAAAGTGCAGAGGCATCTGAATGGTTCACTACTCTCTTCATACTGGAAAAAAACAAAAAAAAAAAAAAGCAATAATCAGGACATTGTAATTCAAAGAAACACCAGTCCTTACCTATTGCTAAGTACTAGGCTCAATAGCCAGAATTGAGACTTCTCCACTCATTTGTCCAAACCAATGAAAGACACCCAACACACCCACGCGTATTAGCAATAAAAAGTACTTGCCTCCTTTCCATTAACACTTCTTAGTTTCTTTTCAATCTTCATGAGAAAAACAAAAACAAAATTAGCGTTATTATTCAGAGTTACTGCTGCTTCTCAGTCTTGTTGGCAAAAAGCTAAGCTGTTCTCAGACTATACAGCAGAGTACGGTCTGGAACTTGATTCGTTTGCTGCTCTACTTGTGTATGATTGACAGGCAGTCATCTTGTCTAGATTTACTGTTTACATGGTAATTTGGGTGTCATTCCCTAGGGCTCGGAATTACTGTCAGATCTAGCAGTCCTGCCCACAAATGCAACTCACCCGAATAAATCTTTTCATCTTTGCTACAGGATCTCTCAGCACCGACAGTAGTGTACGGACCCTTCTCTTGGGAAAGGCACTTTGAACTTCTCTCAAGATTTCTTCACTTCGGTTTCGGACCGGCTCTTTTGGAACAGGGCGGCGGGGGCGGCGACGACGACCACGCAGCCGAGTAGAAGGAGCCTTCTTGGCACTAGAGTTGAGGGTCAGCTTTCGAAGATGCTTTGCTAATACTGCTTCTGGCTGCGCAATGTCTGAAACAGAAGGTGAAGACCCATTAGTGAGGTACCCCATTCTCCAAGGCAATACTGCCACAAACTAGGAAACCGCTGGGAAACCCGATACCTACTCTGATAGGGACAACCAAAAATAGACCATGTACACAGGGCGTGTGGTCCTGAGCCCCAGGCAGATATCCGAGAGATCCACTGAGCTTCTTTACCACGTGCTACTCCATGAGCATGATTCCAGTGCATTAATTAATTGCCTGTAACTCTAGTTGCAGATTCCAAGACCTGCAATCATTTACAGGGATGCTTCTTCTTCCCCTTCTCCTCCAGAGAATCTGCATTCCTAAACCAGTTGGCTTGGCAGTGTGGTTTACCCAGAGGGCTTGCCCAGGTGTGGCCCTGGGTTCAGTTCCAGCTCTGGAAAACTCCAAAAACCGGCTGTTGAGCTCTGTCCCCATATCTAATTGAGTTGCCCAGTGTTTCATATTTGACTAAGTAAAAAGGATGTTTTAGGAAGCCAACCTTGCTCTTCTCATTTGAATCATTCACACCCAGTAGATAGACTTATCTCACAGAGGGAACTTGGTATAATTGTCCCAATTGAAAAGGCATTAAATATCAAGGCTACACAACATCATGGTCACTTGTCTGTGTTTCCAATGTTTAGGACATAGATGGGATTATTGACAGATGTTTGGGTCTAGCCTGGCCTAGACAGTGGGGGCACCATTCTCAAAATTAAAATCCCCAAACTATAAAGGCTAAGGAATGTTCACATGGAAAATGAGGTCACTGTCAGGTATTAGGGCAGATTCAGGGCAAACAAACTTCACTTGCTGCAGCCGGGACCCATCTCCCACGGAGGACATTGCTCAACTGATACTGGGTCCAATTTCCCTCTGAAAAGCCATTCATCTGAAATGGGAATTTAGCTAGAAAGCTGCTCCCAGAAATCAGGTGAGAAAAAGACCAGGTTCAAGTGAAACTTTAGATTTCTGTGTTAAGATAAACAGCAATAGGGCCCTCAGAGCTGTACACCTTAATAGTCCTAGACTCTGGAGGCAAAGGAAAGGGGTTTGAGGCCAGCCTGGGCTATGTATTTAGGATATTTAGGACTACATAGTAACTGCCTCTCTCAAACATAGGATTTCTGTGCTAAACAAACAAACAAAAACCCAGCAGCCCTTCCTCGCCTTTAATCTCAGCACTTCTGAGGCAGAGTTAGTTAGAGTCATCCTGGTTTACAAAACAAGTTAGAGCCACCCAGAACTATAGAGACCCTATTTTAAACACTTAAAACTCCCTGCAGAGACCAACTGCTGATGGGTATTGCAGGCCCACCATGCTTTAATCTACAGGAGTCCCAAGCATCCAACAGGGAGGGAGACACCTCAGTCGGTCCCTACCCTACCACCTCCTTTCCCTTGGGTTTGCCTATCTGCTACCCTCCCTCCCCAAGACTTTCCTATAGCACACTGACTTGTAAAGGATGACCTGAAACCCCTGGTCTTCCATCAGGCAGGAGAGGGATCACAGGTACCTGCCACACGCAACCCTAACAAGGTGAAAAAGAAGGGTTACCTACTGACTCCCCAAAACCCCGGGTAAAAAGCCGACGGCCTACCAGAATCATAGCAGGAGTCTTCCTGTTCATCTTCAGTCTGAGGAGATTCCAGGTTCTCGGCTGGGACTGGCATACCAGAACCATAGCAGGCGTCTTCCCGTTCATCTTCAGTCTGAGGAGATTCCGGGTTCTCGGCTGGGTCCAAGTCCAACATCTCTGACGGCTCCTCCATAGCAACGGTCAGAAGGCTTGAGCTCCAAACAAAACTACGCAGTCTTAGGAAAGAACTTTCCAAATCCCAACAAAGCTGAGAAGTGAGAGAAGCAAGACCTGGCTTCCTTTTAAGCTTTGAGTAGGTCTACCCTCCGGGCTACTTTAATGCTAATGAGGCAGTGATTAAAGGATTCACCTGAGTTGTAGGCGTGTCCTTTGTGCTGTAAGATAATTTATTCCTCTGCTTTGCTTTCAAAAACACTAGAAATTTTGGATCTGGGTGGGATTACTTTTTTAATCCCAGTTCTAGGGAGGTTGAGGCCGGAGGATCTCTGACTTCTAAAACAGTCCAGGTCTACACAGCAAGTTAGACCCTGTCACATGGAGAAACCGGACTGGAAATTTTATCTAGAGTTACTTCGGTTTCCTGAAACATCAGTGATTTTATTTTGTTCTGCTTCATCTTGAACTGGGTTTAAATGTTCTAGAATAGACAGGCAGTTCACTCTAGCTGCTAGCTAATTCCTAAGTAAGTTACAAAGTTTCCTTTGCCTGCCTCATCTTAAGTCTTTGTAGACTATTTCACTTTGAGTGCTACTAAGTAAACATGTGTCTTTTCTATACACATAGATTGATATTTTATAATAGATATTTAACATGGAATTTAAGCATGTATAATTGTGAATTGTTTTTATAGACAATACATTTAATAGTATCTAACTTTTTGCTTGAGACTATGTAGTCCTGGTTGTCCAGAGACTCCATATATATCTAAGGCCGGCATCAACCTCAAGAGATACCCCTGCCTCTGCCTCCAAAGTGCTAGGATTAAAGGCATGTAACACCATGCCCCACTGTAACTTTTAATTTATGTATTTGTTTGTTTGTTTTGAGACAGGGTTTCTCTGTGCTGGGATTAAAGGCATGTGCAAAACATCCTAGTTTGGAACTTTCAATTCGGACTCAGGCTCCACTAGTGCTGATATTTCAGACAGGAGCCGACACACCTGGCTCCTTTTTTTGAGCATCTAAAATTAACTTTAGTTGGATGAGGTGGCTCACACCTATAATCCCGCCACTCAAACTGAGGCAGGAGAACCTATTAAGAGTTCTAGATCAGCCAGGGCTGTGTGACACTTTTATCTCAGAAAAAAAAAAAAGTAAATAATAAAATTAACTTTATAAATCGCTATTGTTCCCTCAAAAATATTTGGAGTGAGTTGTGTCAAAGTGCACCAACAGAGACCACAGGCAGGAAGAAAAATGAAGCCCCCAGGTTCCTACAGCTTTTGTTTTGTTTTGAATAGGTCTCCTACTCAATAGACTGGCTTTGAAAGTGGCAGGAATCCTCCTGCCTCTGCCTTCCACAGGGCTAGGATCACAGGAGTGCAACACCACCAAGATAGCTAGCCATTTTTTTAGAATTTTATTCAACTGGCTTTTCTCTATTGTTTCCAAAAAAATATTATCCACCCTACCTGGCTAACTTCTTTGATATGCAAATTTGAAGCTGCTGTGGTCAGACCAGCTGCCGCTTGTTGAGATGCAAATTCTCAAACACCACTCCATCTACAGATTCGAGACAGTGCTCCAGGCCAAATTTAACCAGATGCTTCCCACCTATGCTAGAGTTTGAGGCCACTCACTGCTTTATGGCACCTGGAGCCTGTTGATCTACTCTCATCCGTTGTTGCCTGACAACCAGCCTCCCTCTCGGAGCTTGCCCAGCTGGCAGGAAGACTTAGGTTCAGGTCCCAGCCCTGCAAAAAGTGGGCAAGCAAACAAACACACCTGGAATAACTTATCCTATTCGTGTTTTATTTATTTATTTATTTTTATTTATTTATTGTTTTTCGAGACAGGGTTTCTCTGTTGTAACTCTGGCTGTCCTGGAACTCACTCTGTAGACCAGGCTGGCCTTGAACTCTGCCTCCTGAGTGCTGGAGGTAAAAACATGCACCACATCTAGCCTTTTTTTTTTTTTTTTCTTTTTTTTCTTTAGGTTTTTTTGAGACTGGGCTTCTCTGTGTACCCCTGGCTGTCCTGGAACTCCCACTGTAGATCAGACTGGCCTCGGACTCAGAGATCCGCCTGCCTCTGCCTCTGGAGTACTAGGATTAAAGAATTGCATCTAGCAAGAGCAAATTCTTATCTAAGGAATAAGAATTCCTTAGTAAATAGAAAATTCCTTCAGTAAATGAGAGCATCAGGTGCAGTTTGAAGTGCAGACAGGATTCTTGTTGATAAGATAAAAACATAGGAGGCAGGATGGATGGCTTAAGAATATTCGTTGCTCTGTCACAGAACCCGGGTTAGATTCCCAGTATGGTGGCTCACAACCAGAGAGGCTCAAATGCCCTCTTCTGACCTCTCTGGCACCAGGCAAAGCCAGGAGCTCAGACCTTAGCTATATAGATCAGGCTGAAACTCAAAAGATCTGCCTGTCTCTGTTGGGTATATGCCACCACACCCAGCCCAAGGGTCTGGGATGAAAAACAGTTCCTAATTTTGTCCCTGAAATTCTTACTTCCTAATAGAACTTTACACTTGAGACCGGATGACATTAAGTTCACAGGTCACATGCTTTGCCTTAAGCGTGATTCTTTTGTTATGCTAATATCCTGATCTGAAACTTTCCGGTTTTTCGTTTTTTTTTTCTTTTTAATATTGTCTCCTTGTAGACCATTTTCCCAGTAGATTTGCTAAGTCAAAATTCTTAATTTAGCTGAGGAAAGAGTTGAACTGAATTTCACAGTTCAGGATCACCTTCTGCTTCTGTTGGATTTTCCTTCCCATAGTTAAATGACACTATTCCTTAAAATATCAAGTTAGTCTTTAGCATAGAGTCCCATTAGCACTGAGCCCACAGGCAACGCCCAGTTCTCTCCTTTTTACCACAATTCTGCTTTCTTTTTCTGAGTCCTGACCCAAGCACCCCTGTATAACCAATCCACACACTAAAATGCCTAGTTTGCTTCAAGATAGTGAACCTCTATGTTAAACCCAACAGAGGCAGGACAGTTCAAACCTAGCCTGTCACCATCATTGAGGGCTGATTGGCATACAGGTTTGTTCTGTATTGTTTTTGAGGTAGGTTCATGCTATATAATCCAGGTTGGACTTGAACCCTTGACCTTCCTGCAGGGCTGGGATTGTAGGAGTGCACCAGGCCGTGCCTTCCTGTTCCATTATCACCTCACTGTTCTAGGTTAAATCTCTCATCCACCATGACAGTTTACAGTTTCCATAGTGATCCGGGGACCTGGCCAAACATTAGTCATGCAGGTAGAGGGAGACAGAATGGGCTCAGGGTATATCTAGTGATACAGTATCTGCCAAGCATACGTGAGACCGGGGATTCAATCCCAGGAGGAAAGAGAAAGAGGAGTCACCATAAGTGGAAGAGGAGGAAAAGGAGGAGGAGAGGAGGAGGAAGAGAAAGAAGATCGAAGAGGAAGAGGAGGCTAAAAATAAACCTTAAGAAACAGTATGTGCAATTGGAGGATGGTGTGAGGTCAAAAGACCCGTTTGATTCCCCACACCCTGGTCCCAGGTTTATAAACACATGTAACTCCAGCTGCAGGGCAACCCATCTTGAGCACACTGTTGTGGGGTATTCATCAGAAAAGACTGCTCAGACGTGGGTTTAAGCCAACTGAAAGTCTTTATCAGTCAGCCAGAGACTACACTGGGTGTTGGGATCCCAGTGTAGCCCTGAGCCTTTCTCAGGGTGAGCTTTTAAACACAGAAACCATATTTTGGGTTGACATACTTCAGTTAACAGGAACAGTTAGACAAAAGCAGAACTACAGAAGCTAAAAAACAAGGTTAGTACATTTAGAGACTTTCCCAGAACTATATGGACTTTGATGGATTAGGCCTTTGTCTTAGTTTCAGCAGGTGGTGCTGTCTGTGTGCTAAGTCTCACAGCCTGAATGGCACTTCCATCATGGAGTCAGTTGTGCTAAGGTCTCAGGGCCTGCTAAAGTCTGGGGCCCTGTTACAAGCACATACATAATGCTTTGTTTTTTAAAAGTAAAACGAATCCTTAAATAATAAATATACCAAATGCTTTTACTTAATCTTTTGAGAGGTTTGGGGTTACTGAGACAGGGTCTTACTCCACGGCCTCAACTGGTCTCCAACAAGTAGGTCCACTTGCTTCAGTTTCCAGAGTGGGTCAGCAAACCTGGCTCCACTTACTCTTTAAACACTTTGAACAACACAACTTGAAAAACTACCAAAATGTCAGGTATGGTGGCATTTAATCCCAACACTTGGGAGACAGAGGCAGACAGATCTCTGTGAGTTTGAGGCCAGCCTGGTCTACATAATGAGTTCCAAGACAGTCAGGGTTACATAGTGTGACCCTTCTCAAAAAAACAAAGAAACAAAAAAAAAAAAACCCACTTGCTTTCCTTCCTTTCATGTTCTGAAACAGGGTATCAAGTAACCCAGGCTGAGGCTAGCCTTGACTCTTGACTATGTTGCCTTCCTCCCAATGCTGGGGCTAAAGGCACACATCACTGTGCCTGACTTAAACCTATTTCCTAAGAAACTTCGACTCAGCCTGGTGCAGCAGCACACACCCGTAGTGCCAACAAGCGGAGAGTAAAGGAGGCGGAGTTAGTCCAGCCAGCCTCGCTCTGCTATATGGTTAAGGTTCAGGCCAGCCTGGACTAAATGAAATCCTATCTTTTAAAAAGAAGCCCACATGGTAGCATGGTAATTTGAGCCTTTAATCCCAGCACATGGGAGGCAAAGGCAAGTGGATCTCTGTGAGTTCCAGGCCACCCTGATGTACATCGTGAGTTCCAGGCCAGACAGAGCAACACAGTGAGACGATGTGTAAAAATAAACTCTCCAAGTCTTAGAACAAAGTATCCTAAACCTAACTCTCTCCCCCTTCTCCCCCCCTCTCCTGGGTCTTGTCTTGCTATGTAGCCCTGAAATTAGTTTTTGCAACATAAAAAAACAAAATCAAGAATCCAAGCTGTGAGCAGAGGTCTCTGAAAGGAACCAAGGCTCCTAATACGTGAGGGCTGTGCCTCTTATTACTAATGACAATTTTGCTTAAAAAGGTTAAAATTCAATTTATACTAAGGACTAGAGATTGGGGAGACCCTTCCCATTCTTTTTTTTTTTTTTTTTTTTTTTGGTTTTATGAGACAGGGTTTCTCTGTTGCAACTCTGGCTGTCCTAGAACTCACTCTGTAGACCAGGCTGGCCTCGAACTCACAGAGATCTGCCTGCCTCTGCCTCTAGTGCTCCTTCCCCCTATTTTTTTTTTTTTTTTAAGGGTCTCACTGTATAGCCTTGACTTTCCTGGGACTCACTATGTACAAACAACAGCCTGGAATTTACAGAATAATCCCAGAGTTCCTATGGCAAGATGAGAGTGGAGACCGGACACGCCCCAGAAACTTGACGGCCAACTAGCCTGGTGTACACTGCTGAGAATAACAATACACTTCGAAGGCTTCCTAGGCGCCAAGAAGAGATGGATAAACAGAGAAGAAACACTGGCGGGCGTGGCGGGCACACGCTCGCCTACGATTCCAATCCACCTTGGAAGCCACGGCAGGAGGTAGTTTGAGATCGTTTTTTTGTCTACGCAGGGTTTCTACATAGTGAGAGGCTGTTTCAAAACAAACAAAAACAGGAAAAAAGAAAAAAAAAGATGCCTGAGAACACCGCAGGACACAATCCTGACCAATGGGGGGTCAGCAGGGTAGATTATTGAACAGAGCAGGAAATTGCGGTTAACAGTAATTAAGTGCAGCCTCAGGAGTAACTGCTGTAGGGTGCGCACACGAAGTGACCAGCAAGACCTTGGGTTTGAATGAAAGCAAGAAGTGCAGCCAGAGGTGGTGGCACACCCCTTAACGCCAGCACTGGGGAGGCACAAGTGGCAAATGTCTGCCTCTGAGGCCAGCCTGGTCTACAGAGAGACTTCCAAGACCGATAGGGCTATACAGAGAAACCGTGTCTCCATACACAAAACAAAACCCAAAACACAACAAAAACAACAACAAAAAAAAACAAACCCAGAGCAACAACAGCGTCTTTTATGTATGTTCATTTTAGTTCTTTGAAGATGTGCTCCAGTACCCAGGCTAGCCTCCAGTTTCTATATGAGGGAGAAAGACCTTGAATCTTAAAAAAAAAAAAAAAAAAAAAAAAGCTCTTTGTTATTTTTGTTGTTGACAGGGTCTCACTATGTAGACAATGCTGGCCTTGAACCCACAGAGATCCACCTGCCTTGGCCTCCCAAGTGCTGGGACTAAAGGTGTGCACCACCACCCTGGCATATCTATTTTTAAAGCTAGTTTATAAGGCTGGAGAGAGAGATTAGTGGGTAAAAGCACTTCCCAGCAAGCGTGACACCTGAGTTCAAGGACTAGTCTCCACGTGGTGAAAGGAGAGAGAACACGCACACTCACACACATGAATACACATCACATACAAACATAATTAAATTAGCCTACATGGTAACTCTGAGTGTGTATGAAACCGTGTTTCATTAATGTTATTTACAGAAGCACAAGGGAGGGATTAATTTTTATAGAATGCGCTGTATTAGTGGCTATAGTAAGAAAATGTCTCCCCCCAACCCCCAGATAATTAACTTCCTTGATACCCCCAGGGAGGGTGGGGTCTGGTGAGCTCCACCTAGGTACATTACCAGCCTATAAATAAATTTCTAAATTTTTATCATATCTGTACAGGTGTTTTTTATATGCAACGCCCAGGGAGACCAGTGTAGGAAATCAGATCTTCTGAAACCAGAGTTAAAGACAGTTGCCAGTTACTATACAAACAAAGAGAACTGAACCCAGGTCCTCATCAAGAGCAACAGTGCTCTTTTTAAAAATTAATTGGTTCATTTTATTTTGGTGCATCCCTGGTTGTCCTGGAACTTGTTCTATAGACCAGGCTGACCTTGAACTCACAGATCTTGCCTGCTTCTGCCTCCCTGTGCTAGGATTAAAGGTGTGTGTCACCACTGCCTGGCAGACTTAGATGTGGTTCATGTGCATGTAATACCCAAAGGTACCAGAAGAGGGCATCGGATCCTCTGGAAATGGAGTCCCTGATGGTTATGAGTCACCATGTTGATGCTGGACTTTAACCCAGTCCTCAGCAAAAGCAACAAATGCTCTAAACCACTGAGCCATCTCTCCAGCCTCTACTTAAAGTGTCTTTATTGTTGTTTTGAAGTAGGTTCTTAGGGTGACTGGTCTTGAATTTATTATATAGCCAAAGATGACCTTGAACTTCTGATCCCCTGTCTTTCTATCTCTTGAATGCTTGGATTACAGGTTTATACCCACCTTCCCAGATCTGTTTTGTTTTAAGAGACAAGGCAAAGGATGACAAGGTGGTCAAAATGAATTAGAAGTGAATATGATCTAAATGCATTGTATACAAATATGGAATTCTCAAAGAATAAATACAGAGTTTGAGGCCAGTCTGGTCTACATAGTGAGTTCCAGACCATGAAGGCTACGTAGACCTTGTCTTGAAGGGTGGGGCAGGGCAGACAAGATCTTGCTGGGTTAGTGACACATGTCAGGTAATCCCAGAATTTTGCAATGGCTCAAATCTGTAATCCCAGCAGAGACTGAGACAGGAACACTATAGAGTCTTAGAATAGCTTGAGCTACGTAGGGAGTTACGGGCCAACCCGATCTACAGTGATGTTCTGTTCCAAAGAAACCCCAGAAAGCTGGTATTCCTCTCTTGAAGCCCCTCCTGCTCTCAGGAGTTCTTTTCTTTTTTTGTTTGTTTTCCAAGACAGGGTTTCTTTGTCGTAACTCTGGCTGTTCTGGAATTCACTCTGTAGACCAAACTGGTCTCAAACTCATACTGCCTCCTGAGGGCTGGGGTTAAAGGTGTGTGCCACCACCATCTGGCACTTTTCTGTAATAAATCTAAGTTGTCTGTGCTTAACAACAAAATAAAGTAGGGGGCTGGGGCCTACTGAGGTCTCAGCAAGTAAAGGAGCTTGCTGCCAAGACTGAGATTTGATTCCTGGGATCCAAAGAACTGACCCCCAAAACTGACTGTCACATGTGCATGTGGGCATGTGTGTTCCCCGTACCCCACAAGCCAGGCATGATGATGAACGCCTTTAATCCCAGCACTGGGGAGGCAGAGGCAGGTAGATCTCTGAGTTCGAGAGCAGCCTGGTCTGCGGAGTGAGTTCCAGGGCAGCCAGGGCTAGTAGAGACCCTATCTCAAAACAGCAAAACCCCAAACAAACAAAACAATAACACAAAAAACAAAAACAAAAAAACACTAGGACTGGGTATGTATCTCATGAGGTATAGTGCTTGTCTCGCACCCATGAAACCCTGGGTTCCGTCCCCAGCACTGTGTAAAATGGGGGATGGTGATGCAGGATTGTGTTTCCAGCACGTAGGAGTTCAAGGTCAGCCTTGTTTATACAGGGAGTTCTGATTAAGCCTGGGCTTTGTGAGAGTCCCATCCCCACCCCAAACAACAGCAACAGAAATCCCACCACTTGGGAGGCTGAGAGTACACTGTGCTATATCAGACAGGGTGGGGAGAGAAAAGAAAAGGAGACCGAGGGCGGGGCTTGGTTGCCAGTTGCCCAGTCTTTGAACTCCTGGACCCTCATTCCTCTACCTCTCAAGTGTTGAATTACAAGTATTTGCCCTCACCCACACTAAATTAAAAAAAAAGAAAGAAAGAAAAAGAAAATAGAAAAAACAGTAATAGAGAAAATGGGCAATGAAATTTCTGAAACAAATTTGAGTAAGACAACATGGTAGCACAGGCTTGTAATCCCGGTATTCCGCACAAGTATCATGAGTTCTAGGGCAGCCTGGACTACACAGAGGGACCTATTATGAGAAGCAAACACGCAGGGCACACAAAGGGAGATGACGCTTAGATGCCGTCAGTGGGATCCACAATGTGTCTACCGACTTCGGTTCTGATCCCCAAGGGGTGCTGTCTGAGAGATTTTCAACAAACACAACGATGGCGCTGAGACTCAGTGGGAAGGAGGACTGAAATCTATCCTGAAGGCTCAAGGAAGTGTTTGCGGTCTGGAGACCTTTGAACTTGCTCTGCGCACAGGCCGAGATGAAAGACACTCCCAGGACATCGGCTAGGTCAACATCACCAGAACATCACTGCTGGGGATGCTGGGAGGTCAGAAGTGAGATGGGTCAGGGTGGAGGCCAGACAGGAATCCTCAAATGCCCAGTGAAAGAAAAGAAAGAAAGAAAGAAAGAAAGAAAGAAAGAAAGAAAGAAAGAAAGAAAGAAAGAAAGAAAGAAAGAAAGAAAAGGAGGGAGGGAGGGAGGGAGGGAGGGAAGGGAGGGAGGAGGGAAGGAAGGAAAGAAAGAAAGAAAGAAAAGAAAGAAAGAAAGAAAGAAAGAAAGAAAGAAAGAAAGAAAGAAAGAAGGAAGGAAGGAAGGAAGGAAGGAAGGATGGGGAGGAAGGAAGGATGGGAAGGAAGGGATGGGGAAGAAAGAAAGGAGGGAGGGAGGGAAGGAGGAAGATATGAATTACACGCTAGGGATTCAGCTTAGTGGGCTGATTGCTTGCTTAGCATGTTCCTAGGCTCCATATCATGACCTCATCAACTAGATGAGGTGATTCCAGCACTGGGGGTAACATGTAGGCTAGATCAGAAGTTCAAAATTGAGCCAGCAAGATGGCTCAGTGGGTAAAGGGCTTGCCACCAAGCGTGGTAACCCAGGACCCACATGGAAGGAGAGACCAACTCCTGTAAATTGTCCTCTGAGCTCCTCACCTGTACTGTGGCACCTATGCCCCGACTCACATGCGGTAAAAGAGAAAAAAGTTGAAGGTCAACCTAGGATACACGTGACCCTCTCTCCAAAAAAAAAAAAAAAGTAATTAAATTATTATCTACTACGCGTGTGTCTCCCTTTCCTACCCACCCTGTCTACTTCTGACTTACCTCACTGGTACTCCCAGGGAGAGTGAGCGAGAGGAGAAAAAAACAAAAACCACACCAGCCTTTTCACATCCAATTGCCTCTGAGGACTGGGAAGAGAGCGATTCGCACTTGATTACCTCCCAAGCTCCTGTCTGGGAGGAGGAGGCTGGACCAAGCCGCACGCCGCAGAGGCTGCGGTACTCCACGCAGTCGGCCATGCAACCTCCCCTAAGGCTTCTGACGCTCGGCTCCCTCCTGCTAACCCTAGCGTGGGGTCAGGCATCCAAGTCTCGAGACCATGACTTTTTACGGTTCCTAGGCTTAGAGAAAGCGCCTTCACCTCACAGGTTCCAACCCGTGCCTCGCATCTTAAAGAAAATCTTCCAGGCTCGAGAAGCGGCGGCGGCCGAAGGAGCCTCTCAGGACTTATGCTACGTGAAGGAGCTGGGGGTCCGTGGGAACCTGCTTCGGCTTCTCCCAGACCAGGGTAAGGAACTTGAGTGTTTGCCAGAGGGAAAAAAAAAAAAATCTGAAGTGGGTGCGGGGGAGAAAGGAGAGACAGAATGGGCACCATGACTGGTTGGGGTCTGAGCTAGGATGCAGATCCACCCAGAGGCAGGCGCGTGTTCTTAACCACCCATCCGGGGCCTCTCCACGCCGACTGCTGCTGAGCCGACTTAGCAGAGTTTAATTTATTGTTAAAAGAGATCGGACTCAGATAGTACGGTCAGCACCCTGGGAGCTGTACAAGGATCACCTTGGGTGAAGACCGCATTGAAAGCAGGTTTTAAAAATCGCTGGGAACTGAGCGCTGGAGCTCAGTCATCTTTCTAGTCCTCTGTGTTACTTTTGTTGGACGTAAAAAAAAGCATGCCTTGATTTCAGTTAGTTAATTAATTAATTAATTTTGAGACAGGGTTTCTTTGTGTAGCCCTGGCTGTCCTGGAACTTGCTATGTAGACCATAACAAGACCCACTTGCCTCTGCTTCCCGAGTATTAAATTTGGAAGTAAAAGCCAGGACGTCTCTTGATTTTTTAAAAATATATCTTTATATTATCTATCTATTATCCATCTACCTATCTATCTATCTATCTATCAATCACCTATCTATCTATCTTGGTTTTTTTTTCAAAACAAGGTTTCTCTGTGTGTCCCTGGCTGTACTGGAACAAGACCAGCTTGTCTTGAACTCAAGAGATCTGCCTGCCTCTGCCTCCCCAGTAGTGGGATTAAAGGCATGCGGTGCCCCGCGCAAATTGATTTCTTAAAATAGAGACAAATGGTATCAGTCTAAGCCACCGGCACACAGTCTATATTATATATAAAATCAGAGTGACTGCCATCCCTTAGTTTTTCAAGCTGACCACCCATCAAATTACACAAATCACCTGTTTTAAAGAAGATTCTTTCAGCCCAGGGCTTCTTCAAGCTCCTACTTGATTCTTATTCAAAGTTGGAGATGGTGGCTGAGCACCCACATTCCTGCACCTTGGCTCGGCATTCAGATGCATAGCTAAGAGCCCTCCTACTTACTGGTTGTCTTTTGTTTTGGGTTTTTTTTTTTTTGTTGCTGTTGTTTGATTGGTTTGTGTGTGTGTGTGTTCTGTTTTGTTTTGTTTGAGACGCTACACTGGTCTACAATTCACTATGTAGTTCAGGCTAGCTCAAACTTTTCAGCAATTCTCCTGCTTCAGCTTCTCAAGTGTTGAGATTACAAGCTCCAACCAATCAATCCTGCAGACCTGCAGACCAAGGGTATAGTTAATTTTACTGCAGATGAAGGGGAGATTTGAATATGTATTTGCCTCTGAGGCATTCATTGTATACCTACTGAGAGCGGGACTGGGAAATGTCCTTGAGAATGCAGGTATTATCAAAAGTCTACCCAGTTTAAGAGGTATTTGGAAGACAGTTAGCTAAAAAGAAGTAAAAGTCCAAGGTTGGTCTGAAGAGGAAGCTGGCACAGAATTCCTATCAGTGAGGTTTGTTACAATGAAAGGGCCTCAAAGTCACCTGGGTTGGGGGTGGGGAGCTGGAGGGGGGAGAGAGCATTAGATAGAAACTACACAATGTGTGGAGATTCTAAGCCAGGAGTCTTAAAGGGAAGGAGAGGATTCCATTAAAGTCTGAGAGGAGCTCTGTTAAACCACTTCATTAAGGGGCTCAGCAGTTAGGAGCGCTCACTGCTCTTCCAGAGGATTCTGGCTCCATCCCCAGCACCCACGTGATGGCTCATAACTGTATGTGACTCCCGTCCCAGGGGATCCGACACCCTGGTCTGGCCTCGTGGGCACTGATACATGTGGTGCACAGACATATGTGAAGGCAAAACACTCATACACTTTTTTTTTTTTTTAAGGAAAAGTAACGGTGAGAATGAGGGGCCTGGAGAGATGAGTGAGGCTCAGCATTTACTGCTCATGACACCCATTGGGCAGCTGGCAGTTGCAGCTCCGGTTCTATCGGCTGACACTCTGACCTCTGCAGGCACCTGTTCAAACTCAGTGCACATACTCATTAAAAAAAAAAAAGCCAGGCAGTGGTGGCGCACGCCTTTAATCCCAGAACTCGGGACACAGAGGCAGTTGTATATTTTTAGAGTTCCAGGCCAGCCAGAAAGACAAAATAATATTTCTCCACCCCCCCCTCCTCTTTTTTTTTCCTGCAGGGTTTCTCTGTTGTAGCTCTGGCTGTCCTGGAACTCACTATGTAGACCAGGCTGGCCTCCAACTTACAAGAGAGATTGCCTCCCCAGTGCTGGAATTAAAGGCGTGTGCCACCACTGTCAGCCTACATCTTTAATCCCAGCATTTGGGAGGTAGTGACAGGTGAGTCTCTATGAGTTTGAGACAGAGGAGCCCCTTCAGAGAGCAGCCATCATGTTCAGACCTAATTCCTGAGCAGTCTCGTTTTTTCCACGTCCGGCTTCTCTCACCGGGCTCCGCGTTTGTGGGATTTATCCGTGCTGTTTGAATCTGTAGTTGTTCTGTTCTGACTGCTGTATGCTATTTCATTCTGTGACTGTGTGACAGTTTTCCTGTCCATGCTACACAGGCTGACCATCTTTGAGCCGTTTGGTTTGGAAGAGTAGGTTACTGAGTACACTGGAAAGGAGGAGGAGGCTGGGGAGTAACCAACTTCAGTGACGCCTGCGTGCCTGTGAGCTTTGAACTTTCACTCATCTGATAACCGAATGTGGTTATATTGTTTTCACATACACCCCACCACACCCCCGGATTAGGATTCCACTTTGTATCCCAGGCTGACTTGATTCTCTCTGTGTAGCCTGTGATGGCCTCCAACTTGAGACAATCCCCCTGTCTCAGCCTTTTAAGAACTGGAATATAAGGGTGAGCCGCCACACGCACCCCATGTGTATTTCTTTAATCGTGAGTAATGTGTAATTTCTATATTTTCAATACCTACCCATTTATATATTGTGACCAGTTTTCTATTGGATTGTATTTTTCATAATGATCTATAAGGCCTCTTGATCATCTGTAAGAGGACGTGTGTGTGTGCTGTACATGGTGGCAAATGCCCATAATACCAGCACTCTGGGAGACTGCGGCAGGAAGACCATGAGGTCTAGACCAGCCTGGGCTATGTACATAGGAGACTATCTCAAAACAAAACAAAACAAAAACAAAAGGTGTGTGTGTGTGTGTGTGTGTGTGTGTGTGTGTGCGCGCGCGCGTGTGGTGGGGCTGGGGATATAGCCCAGTAGAGTGCTTGTACCCATGAAGTTCTGGGTTTGAGCCCCGGCATAGCGTAAACCAGGGTGTGTGGGAGTATATTTGCAACCTCAGAACTCTGAGAGTAGAGTCAGGAGGATCAAAAAGTTCAAAGTCACCCAATATAATGGCTATATAATGAATTCAAGGCCAGCTTGAGTTATATAAGACCTCGTCTAGAGCAAAACCAACTAAACAAAAAAAAAAACCAACAAATAAGTAAACCAAAAAGTTGGGGCTGGGTAAGTGTCTCAGTCCATTAAAGTGCTCACCTTTTAAGCATGAGGACCCCAGCGCTGCAGCCAGGTACCACGTGCATGTAATCCCAGCATCCCAGGGCACAGACAGGCAGATCCCTGGGGCTTACTGGCCAGCCAGTCTAGCCAAATAGGTAAACCCCAGGTCAAGAGAGAGCTTATGTAAAAAAAACCAGATAGACAGCTCTTGAGGATTGACTTTGGCGCACACACAATGTCTGACATGAATGAGGACTGGGGAAACATCTTCCCCAAAAGGGACAGTTTGAATAGAACTCAGAATTCTATGCACACTTTGACATTTTTATCAGAGGTAGGTCTGTTGTAAAAATGATTGTAGTGGACCTCTGTGAGTTCGAGGCCAGCTTGGTCTGTAGAGTGAGTTCCAGGACAGCCAGAGTTACAACAGAGAAAGCCTGTCTTAAAAAAAAGAAATGATTATAGTGACTCTCATGTTTCTTTCTGCTTCCAGGTTTCTTTCTTAACACACAGAAACCCTCCCGAGATGGCCCATGCCTACAGAAGCTCCTCTACTTTAACTTGTCTGCTGCCAAAGAGAAGGGACAGTTAACAATGGCCCGGCTGACTCTAGACTTGGGGCCCAGGTCCTACTATAACCTGGGACCACAACTGGTGGTGGCTCTGTCTGTGGTTGAGGAGCTGGGCGTCTGGGGGCGACCCCACCCTAAGCCAAGCAGAGTACTTGCACTGCAGTCTGTCCCAGGGCCTCAGGGCCCTCTTCATTTTAACCTGCAGCACGTGGTTAAGGATTGGAACCGGAACAAACTGAAGAATTTGGGCTTATTCTTGGAGATTCTGGCCAAAGAGGACACATACTCTGGGGTCAGATTCCAGCTTGGAAACACCTGTGACCGGCTGATACATTCTCTTCATGCCTCCCTGCTGCTGGTGACCCTCAACCCTGAGCGGTGTCACCCTTCTTCCAGAAAAAGGAGGGCAACCATCCCTGTCCCCAAGGGTTCTTGTAGGAATCTCTGCCATCGTCATCAGCTGTTCATCAACTTCCGGGACCTGGGTTGGCACAAGTGGGTCATTGCCCCCAAGGGGTTCATGGCAAATTACTGTCATGGAGATTGTCCCTTCTCAATGACCACATATTTGAACAGCTCCAACTATGCTTTCATGCAGGCCCTGATGCATGCGGTTGACGCCAGAGTTCCCAAGGCTGTCTGTGTCCCCACCAAGCTGTCCCCCATTTCCATGCTCTATCAAGATAATGATGAGAATGTCATTCTCCGACATTATGAAGACATGGTAGTCGACGAATGTGGGTGTGGGTAGAGTGTCAGGGGTAGGACAGGAGTGTTTTTAGGGTAGACTCTTTAATAACACTGCCATTCTGGCTTATAACCTCTTGAATCTGACAGGTTCATCGTCACATCGAATGATCCCCATAAATACACACATTTGTATACTTACCGTGGAGCCCTAGTAATCTTAGCTAATTTAATGCTTTAATATACTCATTAGCCATAACTAGGCATGCTAGACTTTTTTGGTTTTGTTTGAGACAGGGTCTTATTGTATATCCATTGCTGGCCTTGAACTCAGAGCAGTCCTCCTGCTCTACCTCCTGAATGCTGGGATTACAGCTGTGTGCCACCAGGCCCAAATAAATTCTTTTCTTTTTGGAGATAAGGTCTCATTATTTAGCTATGGCTGACCCTGAACTTACTGTGTAGACCGGGCTGGTCTCAAACTCCCAGAAAGTACCTGGCTCTGCCTTTTGAGTACTGAAATTACAGGAATGTACCACTATATTTGGCTCTAGTGATTCAACTTTTTTTTTTTTTTTTTAAAGACAGGGTCACTCTATGTAGACCAAGCTTTCTTGTAAGTCACTATGTAGATCAGGTTGGCCTTGAACTCACAGAGATCCTTCTGCTTCTGCTTCCTGAGTGCTAGGATTAAAGGGGTGCACCATACCATCTGTATATACAATTCTGTATCTGTAAAATGTAAAAATTATTTTGAGAAAATACATGATCTTTTAAAATATCTGTTTGCTCATTTTTATTTATGTGTGTGAGCGTGTGGGAGAGTTAAGTGCACACCATTCACATACAGGAGCCTGTGATGGCCAGAAGAGGGCGACAGATCCCCTAAAGTTACAGGTGATCATGAGTAGCCACGAGGGTGCTGGGATCTGAAAATAAGTCCTCCACAAGAGCAGTAAGCTCTTAACCCATAGGGTTTCTCTGTTGTGACTCTGGCTGTCCTGGAACCCACTCTGTAGACCAGACTGGCCTTGAATTTACAGATCCTCCTCTGCTTCCTGAGTGCTGGGATTAGCGGCATGCGCTACCGCCTCCTGGTGGTGAGCCACTTCTTTACTCCCGGAGCTTCTATATGATTTTATAACTTAGATTACTTGCTTTCTTCAGTAGTACAAATGGACTTGTCCTGTGTTTTGTTTTGTGTTCTTGACAGAGACTATTCATAGAGTCCAGGTATTCCTCAAATTCCCTTTGTAGTTGAGGATAATCTTGAACTCTCTACTTTCCAGCCTCTACCTCTCCTGTGCTGGGATTGCAGGTGGGTACCACCACACCCAGAGGTTGTAGTAGTCTGCTGCTGCGGAGTTCAGCAAGGACGACAAGGAGGCATTTTTATATGTGGCAAGCCCTGCCAGACTTCAGCAGAGGGAACCACTGTCATGGCCAGTGCCATCCATCCTCAGTGGAGCCCTGGGGTTCTCAGCTCAGGTGTTTTTATTCTTTCAGAACACCTCGGGTGTTCTACTGACAGCACATGCAGATCATTAGCAATTAAACAACCCCCACAGAAACCCAACACCTGCAAACAATGCAAAACGCCTAGACAGCCCCACCCAACAATGCATAAAACAATTTCAAACATAACTAAAAATAAACTTCCCCAAAAAGAGGTTCTTTCTGTTTCTGTTTTCTGCCCACAGGGTTTCACTGTAGTCTATGCTGGCCTCCACGTTTTCTGGAGTGCTGGGATGATAGATAATGAATCACCACGCTTTGCTTTAGAATTTTCTTTTTCTCATCTTTTCTGACACATTGAAAGGACAAGACCAAAGCAGCCAAACTTTAGTCAGGCTTCTAGAGACACCAAAACTGTGTAGGCCCAAGTCAGGGGCAATGCGACTCAGAACAGTTCCCAAAACTGAAGTAAGACAAACAATTTCTGTAAGAAAAACAATTTCTAAGACAAACAAGATATAGACCTCTGACTAATGGCCTTGGGCTAAGGATCTCCCCCCACCCACATTGACTAAGACCCTACGTTTGCATTTTCTAGTGCCCGCGGCCTTGCTATATGCCAGCACCAATCAGCTTAAAGGTTAATATTCACATCACTATAGACTCACGCCTGATGATCTGTTGCTATGCTCTGCCTTTGAAAAACATATGTAAATCATACTCAGAATGTGCTAATTGGTCACTCCCACCTGCCTCGCCTGAGGAATCTATCTGTGGGAGTGGACCCCAACGCATTGGAAATAAACCTCCTGCTTTTGCATCGATCTTGAGTCCTGGTGATTTCTCGGGGGTCTCCTTCCGTCTGCCCCTAACAACATAAGTCTTGTTTTTTCCAGGTTAACTTAAAATTCCCTTAAATAGCCCTAGAAAAGATGAACTTCTAACAGTCCTGCCTTCACCTCAGAAGTGTAGCTGTAGGCGGATTCCACCATACCTGACTTGTGTTTGTGTGGTCCTGGGGACCGTGCCAGGTGTGAACTCTACCAACTGAGCTACAGCTTCAGTCCTTTTTTTTTTTTGATTTTTGCTTTTGTTTGTTTTGGTTTTTTGATTCGGGGTTTCTGTGTTGTAACGCTGGCTGTCCTGGAACTCACTCTGTAGACCAGGCTGGCCTCGCACTCACAGAAATCGTTCTGCCTCTGCCTCCTGAGTGCTGGGATTAAAGGCGTGCGCTGCCGCCGCCGCCACCACCACCACCAACACCGCACCACTGCTTTCTGTTTTTTTGAGACAGCGATTTATATAATTTGCTGATCTCGAACCCTTGATCCTCTTGTTTCTCTGCCTCTGGAGTGACAGAATTGCAGATTTACATCACCACACCTGTTTTGTTTGTTTGTTTTTGTTTTAGGTTTTGTTTTGTTTTGAGACAGGATCTCACTCTGTTTCCCTGGCTGGCCTGGAACTTTCTATGTGAACCAGGCCAGTCACGGATTCGCAGAGCCCCACAGGTGCTGAAATTAAAGGCCTGCATCACCACACCCAGCCATGCTCACTCTTTTGGCACAGGGTCTTCCTGTGGAGTGCTGGCTAGAACGGGACTCAGATAGGTAAACCAGATTGGCCTCGAACTTAAGGTGACCCTCTTACCTCTGTCTTCAGAGTGTGAGTGCTGGGGTAACAGGAGTGTGTCAGCGGCAAGGGGTCATTTATTTCTTTGTTTTATTTTTTTCAGCTGTGCTAGGGATCAATCCAAAGGCCTTAAAGAATCGAGCAGGGGCTCTATGGCTGACCCATGTCCTAAGACCTGACTATTTTTTAAACTTCAAGGGTGTGTCCAAAAGTCAGTTGATCGTAGCTCTTGGGGCTGTCTTAATAAATTTCCTCCAACTGAATTATGATGGCAAGATTTTGTTAGTGTGTTTAAGTAGATATTGGATCATGTGTGCAAGTGTTTAATACTTTCCTATTCTAATTAGCTTTAGCTGTCAACTTGAAACAGCCCAGAGTTATCTCAGAGTTTCAACTGGGGAATTGTCCCGGAAGATTGGCCTACAGGTATATCTGAGACATTTTATCGGTGGCTGGTTGATATGGGTGGGCCCAGTCCACTCTGGACAGTACTACCCCTGGTCAGTATAAGAAAGCAGGTTGAGGGACTGGAGAGACAACACAGTGGTTAAAGAGCACATGCTGCTCTTGCAGAAGATCAGAGTTCAGTTCCCAGCTGCCTGGGACTCTAGCTCCAGGAAATCTGATGACATGCACAACACCCCCCCCACTCCTAACTAAAAGTAAATAACCTATAAAAAGAAAAGAAAGTGGGCTGAGCAAGCCATGGGGAGCAAGCCTTACATAGCATGCCTCCATGGCCGCTGCTTTAGCTCCTGCTTCCAGGTTCTTGCCGTGAGTTCCTGCTCAGACTTCCCTCAGTGATGAATTGTTCTCTGGAAGTGTAAAGTGAAACAAACCCTTTCTTCCCTAAGTTGATTTTGGTTGTAGTGTTTGTCACAGCAACAGGAAAGCAAACTAGGACACCTGTCATTCACAATTGTTCACAGGGAGGCGGGAGAGATGGCTCAGCAGTGAAGACTGACCACGGCTAAGACCTGAGGACTAGAGCTCAGATCCCAGCACCCACAGAACAAGTCTGGCATCCCACAAACCCCTCTAACACACACACCCTCACACACACCCTCACACACACACACCCTCACACACCCCCTCACACACACACACACCCTCACACACACACACCCTCACACACACACCCTCACACACACACCCTCACACACACACCCTCACACACCCTCACACACATACCCTCACACACACACCCTCACACACACACCCTCACACATACACCCTCACACACACACCCTCACACACACACCCTCACACACACCCCCTCACACACACACACCCTCACACACACACCCTCACACACACACACACACCCTCACACACACACCCTCACACACACCCCCTCACACACACACACCCTCACACACACACCCTCACACACACACACACACCCTCACACACACACCCTCACACACACACACACACCCTCACACACACACCCTCACACACACACACACACCCTCACACACATACCCTCACACACACAGACCCTCACACACACCCCCTCACACACACACACACACCCTCACACACACACCCTCACACACACACACACACCCTCACACACACACCCTCACACACACACACCCTCACACACAAACCGTCACACCAGCTTGAGCTACAGGAGACTGTCTGGTGGGATAAAAAAGACACAGGAAAATATAAACCGGTGGGATGGCTCCGTGGGCAGAGGCATGGCTGCTGAGCCGAATGACCTGAGTTTAGTTCCCAGAGTGCAGTGTTGGGAGAAGAGAGCTCAATCCAGAAAGGAGTCTCAGCCCTCCTCGTGGGCACCATGGTGTCATACAGCTGAGGACTGTTCACTTCCACCACACGGGCCCTGTGCTGGAGCAGGTCTGTAGGGTCGGTGGGACGGCCTCTACCCTCTCATCTATCTTGCTGGTCATCTTTTTAAATTTTAGTTTAAAAAATACTATTATTTATTAATGTTATATGTGTTTGCTTGCTTGAGTTTGTGCACCGCATGCGAGCAGGAGCCTGCAGAGGCCAGGTCCCCTGGGACTGGCGTTACAGGTAGTTGTGAGCTGTCATGTGGGTGCTGGGAACTGAACTCGGGTCCTATGGAAGATCGGCAAGCATCCTTAACCCCTGAACTGTCTGTCCCTCCGACCTCTTCTTTTATTTTTAAGTAAGGAATGAATGAGTCATAAATATTGGGATAATAGCAATTATTCAGTATAATAGTTTCTTATTCTATTTATTATTGTTATTGTTGTTTTGAGACAGGGTTTCTCTGTTGTAACTGGCTGTCCTGGAACTCACGCTGTAGACCAGGCTGGCCTCAGACTCAGAGATTCTTCTGCCGCTGCCTCCCATGTGCTGGGACTAAAGGTGTGCCTTACTACCAAATGGCTTTTATTTATTATTTTCTTGAGACAGGGTCTCACAGAGCGTAGGCTGACCTCACACTCACCATGAAGGCCGTCCTCCACGCTCCATTGCTGGAGTTACATGCATGCACCACCATGTCTGAACCTTTATTCCCTCTCATCTTACTCTCTACTTAAAACAGTATCAAGCACACACGAATGCTGTGCTCAGGAGCAGAGAAGCCAGAGTGTGTGTCTGTAAAGATCGGACTCCGGTGGCTTGGGTAGAAAATAGCTGTTTTGTCAATGTCTGTATTCTGTTGCTTTTATCATTATTTTTGTTGTTTTGGGGGTGGGGAGGAGAAAGATGGTTGGAGACATTACATGTGACAAGATTCTCTCCTCCACTGTTTTGGCCAGGCTTCTCCGAGCCCCCAGCATCTCTCCACGGAGCTGGTGTCCTGAGTCACAGTAACTCCCGCTGGACTCAAGCAGTATTGAATTTTCTCCATTTTGACATTCAGAGCACTGGGCAGGGATTGCATCATTTTGATTGCAGTATCTGGCAGTATTGGGGTCCCGGGTCTGATTCTGGCAAACATTCTACTGGGTTTGCCAGATTGCCCACCCTCCTTATCTGATCATCTTCGATGTCACCACAACTCTGTGATCCCTCCTAGATTCCAGGTGACATCTTAACAGGCTCCCAGACCTTAGCACAGTTGACTCCATGATGGAAGTGCCATTCAGGCCATAAAACTCAGCATGTAGTAGCACCACCAGTTAAAACTAAGGCAAAGGCCTAATCCATCGAAGTCCATAGTTCTAGGAAAGTCTCTAAATCTACTAACCTTTTTGCTTTTTGGATTCTGTAGTTCTGCTTCTCGCTAACTGCTCTTTTTAACTGAAGCATGTCAGCCAAGAACATGGTTTTTGTGCTGAAAGCCCATCCTGAGAAAGACTTGGGCCTACACTGGGATCTTGAACACCCGGAGTAGTCACCAGCCAGCTAATAAGGACTTTCTTTTGGCTTAAACCATGTCTGAGCAGTCTTCTCTGGTGGGTACCCCACAATGTCTTGTGCCCCAGACTTGCTTCAGGGAGAATCCTGCTTCGGACCTGGCTTGTAGCTCAGTGATACGGAGCATGCACGAAGCCACGGGTTTGATCCTTGCACCCAAATCTCATCTTTGAGATTTTACCGCGCTCCGACTCCTCTCCATCACCCGGCTCCTTGGCGCTTTCTGTTTTCACGCCCACTTTTCCTAATATTTAAAATTAAGCCAAGCTTTGTTTTGGTTTTTAACTTATTTATGTGTGCGTGCACGTGTGTGTGGAGGTCAGAGGACAACTTTCAAGGGTCAGTCTCCTTCCAATAAGTGGGTCTTGGGAGTGAAACTCATGTCATCAGGCACGGCCCGAAGTGCCTTTATCTGCTGAGCCATGTTGATGGCCCTTACTTTGTTTTTGAGACAAGGGTTCCTTTATCCCAGGCTGGCTTTGAAGTTGCTATTACTACATGCCTAAGGTTGGTTTTGAGTTTAGGGTTCTTTCCCTTCACCTCCTAAGTCCCGAGACAGTAGGTGTTCGACACTACTTCCAGTTTCTATGGCGCTGTAGACAGAGTCCAGGGCTTCATACGCCCTAGGCAGTCGCTCTACAAGTTGAGCTACATTCTCAACCCCCGGAACAATTCTTTGTGAATGAACGTTTATCAGCCCTCCTTTTACCTTTGCACCATTTTAGTACAATTTGTCATCCTGAAAAAGAACACGGAGAAATATTGTTAAGAGTGATTGCTTTAGGCTGGTCATGGTGGTACACACCATTAATCCACCCCTCAGGAGGCAGAGGCGAGTAGATCAATGTGAGTTTCAGGCTAGTCTGGTCTAGGGAATGCCAAACCAGCTAGAGTTTTATAGTAAGATCCTGTCACAAACAAAACAAAAATTGTTTGGGGTACAAACTACTATTTTCAACTCTCATAAGGTAAATAATAAACCAGGTACAGTGGTTCACGCCTGTAATCCCAACCACTTGGGAGGCTGAGATAGGAGGATCATCATGAATTCTAGGCCAGCCTGGTCTACAGAGTGAGTTCCAGGACAGCCAGGGCTACAACAGAGAAATCCTGTCTTGCAAAAAAAGCAAGGAAAAAAAATAGGGCTGGTAAGATGCTCAGTGAGAAAAGGTGCCTGCCACCAAGCCTGGTGACCTGAGTTTGGTCCCTGGTACCCATAGACCTGCAAGGTGGTCTCTGATCTCCACGTGCATGCCCTGACACGCATGAGTGCCCACACATACACATATACACATACAGAAAAATAAAAAAATGTAACACAAGTTTTAAAAAGATTTTTGCTGTTGTTTCTTTCATTGTTTTTTTGAGACAGGATCTTTCTACATAGCCCCAGGTGTCTTGGAATTCACTATGTAGTTGGCTGCCCTCCAACTCACAGAGATCCACCTGCCTCTTTGTGATAATCATAGTAAAAAAATGCCACTTAGACATGTGAAAATAGCTTAGTCAGGAACTCCACTACACCCAAGGCTGCACCTGATAACCAGAACTCAGTGATGTCACTTACTCAAGATAACCAGACACAGGTCTAGCACCCCATGATGACCACTTGAGAATATATAAGCAGAGACTAAGAGCAATGCAATGCTCTGCACATCTCCAGGACTGTTGGAGAGACTGTTAGAGATGCTACCTTGATCTGCCCTGTGGTTAGAGAGTTTCCCCAGGATCCTGACCCTCGAATCAGAGACTACGGTTAAAGGCTGGACCTGACCTTCAGGTAAGATACATCAACACATCTCACAGGTGAGCAGCCTTGGGGAGATAGGCTTAGGACTGTAGTTAGAAACTTGGAGCGTGAACCTTGTGTGATGCCTCTCAGCATAATAAAATATAACTTTTGTTACACGAACTACAGGTACCAACTTCTTGCTCATGATACTCTGCTTCCCTAGTGCTAGGATAATGTGCCACCAAGCCTGACTTAAAAAAATGAAAAAAAAAAAACTTTCTTAAAAATAAAAAAAACTATTACTATCATAGTGAATGACACGGGAGCTTCCAGCTTCTAGAGGGTAATTGTCCAAAGGCTGCCAGAGAAATAATAATCCTTTAGTCATCACAAGCCAACGTGGAAAGGTGAGTACTACAAGTACAGCAGGTACAGTCCAAGTGAGAAATAGGAGAGGCTGGTTTTGATACAGGCGCTGGAGGGTAGTGGGGAATTTCACGAAGGAAGATGCGAGGCTGTAGATAAAAGAATTCCAGCCTAGTGAAAAGCCAGAGAGCAAAGGGGAGACACAGCAGAACCCAAGGATTTTCAGAGATGGATGGTTCAGCTGGTTGTGTTGTTTTTCTGCCCTCTGCTGGCTAAAGTAAGGATGATCAAGCTGGACACAGCTGCTGTAAGGAGGTGGAGGAAGGAGTCAGAAGGGCTGTCCCAGTACAGGAATTTGGGGCCAGCCTGGGAAAACACACAGAGAACTAATCTCCAAATTAAAAACACCAAAAAATCCCACAAACAAAAAACAGCAACAAGAAAAAAAAAAATCAAACACCAAACACCCCCCCCCACCCCTACCCCAAACAAGAAAAAAAACCAACCAAACCTGTTATGGTATTCTAGGTCTCCAGGTCCGCCTGGGCTTGCCATAAACAGTTCCAGAAAGGTGGGTGATTTGAGTTTTAGACATCAGCTGCCTAGAGGAAGATGATTTACTCATGGGTCCTGTTCTGAGGACTGTCCTTTGGAAACAGGTGAATCTGTCTTCAACTTAAGTCGTTCATTTCTGCAAGGTTGTGACTGTGTAAGCCCTAACATACACATGCTCTCAATGCCACCGATACCACCAGGCATACTCCTGCAGTAAGGACCATCCGACCCTGGATCGGAGATAAGCAGGCATAACTTGCACACAGATAATTTGCACACAGATAGTATTGTCTGCTGTGTCCAGGCTGTCTGCACCCAGGCTAAAAGCTGTTACTTAGGTCCTGGATAACATATGTCTTAATGGCTCACAATGTAGAGTGCTTGCCTAACATCAGGAAGACCTGGGCCCCATCCCCAAGACCACATAAACTAGGTATGATGACATACAGCTGTAATGTCAGCACTCCAGAGGTTGAGGTCAGAAGGACCAGAAGTTCTAGGTCACCATGACTACAGAATGAGCTGGAGGCTAGCCTGGGATAAATGAAATTCCATCTTTAAAAAGAGTCGCTGATGTCTTACTACCTTCTAACACCCTCTCGAGCAGGGTGTTTACCCTCAGAGTGAAATTATAGAGAGGTGGAGGTATAAGGGTGATGTTTGGGACATCATTTACAATGCCTCAGTTTTAGTAAAAAAAAAAAAAAAATGTCTCCCAGGTATAGAGGGTCCCACCAGTTATCCCAGCACTCAAGGCTGAGGCAGGAGGATTGGCAGGAATTTTACCCTAACCCATTTTATATAGTGAGTTTCAAATCCAAAGACAATGAATACAATAAATTTTGGCACAACCACAGTGGAAGATGACCTATACGGATACAAAATAAAAGAGAATTGAAATCATCACCAAGATAGCGTTGTGGATGGTACTCACAGAGCTACTGGGGAAAAACAGGGCCCCTTTTACAGTAATCTCATAGATAAAAGAATTTAAAAAAAAACATATAAGCAGTAAACTCAAGGACAATTTTACTGGTTTGAAAGAAAACCTACACCCTCAGCAAGCTAGAGATCTTGGCAGTTGCCAACTGGAGAGACACAGATAAGAGCAAGGGGGGGAGGGGATACTTGTTGAATTAATTTTTTTGTATATTTCTTTAAAAACAACAACATGTGTGTGGGTGCATGTGTGTCTGCCTGTGTACTACATGTGTGCCAGATGCCCAAGGAGGCTAAGAAGAGATATCGCATCCCTCTGGAACTCAAGTTATACGGGATCCTGAGCTGCCCTAGTGGGTGCTAGGAATTGAAACTGGGTCCTCTGGAAGAGTAGTAACTTGTGCTCTTAACCACAGAGATGTCTCTTCAGGCCTGCATCCTGACTTAGAAAGCAGGCAGAGAAAGTCTGTACGCAGTTGCAAGCAGGGATATATTTAGAGCGAATGAGGATGTTAGGGGGACTCAGAGTTCCCTGCTGTGAGCTATTATTTTCATTAATACCCTAATTTCAAAAGGATTCAGAGGCTAGCTGTGGCGGTGAACACCTGTAAACCCAGCAGCTGGAGGATGTCTGTGAGTTTGAGGCTAGCCTGACCTACATAGAGAGTTACAGAACAGCCAGGACTATATAAAGAAACTCTGTAAAAACCAGCCAACCAACCAAACAAGCAAATAATTAAATATATAAGATTCAGAAGTACGTCTGAAGATCTTTTTTTAATTTAATTTTCATTTAAGTGTATATGCATGTGTATGTTATATGCACAAATATGCAGTACCCATGGCGGCCAAAAGATGGCACTGTAGCCCCTAGAGTTGGAGTTTCAGGGAGCTGCGAGCGGCTTGACTTGGGTCCTGGGAGTTGAACTTTGATTCTACGAAAAAGCAGCCAGGACTCTTAACTACCAAACCATCTTTCTAGCACCCTGAGGTTTATTTTATTAGAATTAGTAAGAGACCTACGGATAGGACAAGCTGTGCATCTTGGCAGCTGCCAGGTGGAAAGAAAGGGTTGAGTCAGGATAGAGAGCAGGCTGGGGCATCAGCCACAGAGGTTGGCAAGAGATGGGGGTGAGGGGACAATTCAGAGAGAGTGAGAGTGCCCAGCGTGTCGAGAAAGGTATACTTATGATTTGGGCTAGCATCCAAAGAAGACACGGAAAGGGAGAGAAAGAAGAAGTTACGCTTGACCAGTTAGAACTCAGAAAGCAGGCAGGCTCAGCAGTGAAGGTCTGCAAGCAATTGCATCGGGGCACGGCTTCAGGGGCTCATGAAAGGATGCTTATTCCTCCCACCTCCTCAGCTGCATCAGCTTGCTTGCGGAGTGGTCAACTTGCTAAGTGGTTGGCAAGCCCAGTTGGATTAACTCCCAAGGTGGCGACCCTGGTGTGCAGTGTTACGATCTCCGAGTCGGATCAAAATGCTATGTCTCCGTCTAGGCAGAACTCACACCTCATTCTTAGGACCAGGAGGAAGTAGCTTTTCTTTAACAGCTCTCAACAAAAACCTTGACATTCTCCATCTTCATATGATATTTTACGACCTAGGAAGGGTACTTACAACGCTTTCCTTTCTACTCTTACCAGGAAATGGAAGATGAGGCCCAAAAATGAGTATTAATGGTGTGTGTGTGCGTGTGCGTGTGTGTGTTTCATCTTCGGGGACCCCCAAGCCACAAAGGTGGGCAGACCTAAGAAAATAGAAATTGTGCTAGGAGGCAGGAGCTCTGGGACAGAAGAAAAACACAACTTAGAGTCATCTGGAAGAAGGACATCCAGTTGAGAAAATGCCCCATCAGATTGGCTTCTAGGTAAGTCTGTGGGCATTTTCTTGACTGATGAGTGATGTGGGAGGGTCCGGCCCACTGTGGGCAGTGCCATCCTTGAGCAGTTAGTCCTGGGATATATAACAAAGCAGGCTGAACAAGCCAGGGAGAGGAAGCCACAAAGCGATTTTCCTCCACAGCCTCTGCTTCAGTTCCTCCTTCCAGGTTCCTGCTTGAGTTCCTGCCCTGACTGTCCTCAGCGACAGACTGCAACATGGAAGGGTAAGTCAAATAAACCCTTTCCTCCCCAAGCTGCATTTGGCCTTGCTTTTTATTACAGCAATAGAAACCAAACGAGGATAAAATCCTAGCGAGAGACTTAATGTCCTGAGAGAATGCCCTCAATTCTGGGGAATGATGCTGAGCCCCAGAGGAACCGGTAGCCTGAACTTGACCCAAAGTGCTGCCGACAGAGGCCAATTGCTGTAGAGAAGTTCGGCACATCAACTTTTGAAAGTTAGGGATTAAAAATTCAGGAGTGGGCTTCGTCAGACACTCAACCTTCCCTTCAAGAGGAAGAGAGCGCCAGACCTGCGTACTACTTATCTGACTCAGAGGCCAAGGTCCTTCTGCTTCTGCACCTCAAGGTTCCCCTCCCTTTCCCAACAGAAATATGGAGCAAAGGGCAACTGAGAGGAAGTAATAAGCAAAACCCCAGTATTCTCCCTGGGTCACACTGAGGGCTTTCAAGTTACAGAAGCATCTCCATCCTCTGACCTCTGTACTGCCTTCTCTGCCCAGTCTTACTTGAACTTGGAGGAAGGAGAAACCTTTCTCAATTCAGATGTCACCAGAGAACTCTGAAATTGAATATCGTCAGTGTTCTGTACAGAGTTGAGGGTTGTTGTCCCCTGGGCTTTCTCATCATGGGCAAAAGAATTCAGTGCCATTTCCTTCTTGATTTCTGCAGTGCAGATATCAAGTAACTACTTACACCCAGGAATGCGTCACCCTCTGTCCGAGCAGGTAGCCATGGGCACACCTGAGGAAACAAAGTCCAGGCAACAGCTGGCAGGAGCCATCCCTGTAACGCACGCTCCAGAGGACGAGTCCAGAGACAGAGGAAGATGAGTTCTGAGGCAGGTAAGATGGGTGCCAGGCCCTGGCAAGGTGTTCAGTTTGATTGTTCCTCTTTACTTTGCTTCTTTCAATGCAGACTTCTGTCATGTTGCCCCAGTGTGGCCTCCAACTCCTGGCCTCCAGCAAATCCTCCTGCTTCGTGCAGCCTCTTGACTATCTGGGGATACAGTGTCTGCTCCCATGCTTAGCTTGGGTCCCTGGTCTTGAAGAGTGCGTCAATTGTACGTGGGTAGGACCTGCTTATACTTGGGCCACCGGGTACTTTCCAACTTTCCTATTATGATTAGTATTGTTCTTAAGAAGCGTTATGGTAAGTATTTGTGCCTCCTAATGGTTTTGACAGGTAACACTAAATCAATGTTGATTTCATGACAATAAAAAGAATATATAACTTGGTTAGGTATGGTGACAGGGGCCTGTAATTCTAGCTACTTGGGAGGAGGATTGTAAGTTGAAGGTCTTTGTGGACTTTAGGGTGAGTTCAAGGTCAAGTTGGGTAACTTAGCGAGATCCTGCCTTAAAAACAAAAGGTTGGGGAGCTGAAGGGATGGCTCAGCAGTTAAGCATGCTGGCTGTTCTTCTTTGATTCCCAGCACCCACATGAGGCTGCTCACATCTGCCCATAACTTCAGACACACACACACACACACACACACACACACACACAGACACACACACACACATGCACACACACACACACACATACACATACACACAAATTTAAAAGCTTCGTTTTAGCTAAGAAGAGTGACCACGTATTGCTTGCCTAGTATATGTGAGGCTCTGGGTTCAATTCTTCAGTCCTGCCCCTGCCCCCCAAAAGTAAAACTATAACTTCAAACAACCAATTAAGATAAAGCAGAAGTAGTACCACATGGTCTATGTGCTAATTGACTGACTAGACAATGATTAATTAATGTTAGTCAGATGTGGTCATTCCCATTTGTAGTCTGGAGGCTGAAACAGGGAGATTACAATGAATTTGAAGCTAGCCTGGGCAACATAATGAGTTTCAGACCAGCCTTGGCTACAATATGATACCCACCCCCCAACAAACAAATGGCTTAGGGGCTGTAACTCAGTTGGTATAGATTTGACTAGCATGCAGGAAACCCCGGGTTCCATCCCTAGGACCATATACCACAGACATGATGGTGCATGCCTGTAATCTGGACACCTGAGAGATGGTATATGAAACCCTACAGGAGAAAGAACACACCCAGCTCTGGAAGGAAGTGATTTTAGATGAGGTGGGATTGGAACCGTCTCCTAAAAATATGTTTTACTATTGTCTTTCGTAGGGTTCAAACCCTTGAAGAAATTTTTATTTTATTTGTCTATTTGTTATATTGAGACAAGGCCTTGTGTAGCCCCGACTGGCCTTGAACGCAGTGTGTAGCTGAGGATGACCTTGAGAATTTCTGAAGCACAGAGATATGACTGATACAGTGCTTTGGACTCCTTTGCCTACTGTTTGATTGGTTAGGGGCTGGACACAGAAAAGAGTAGAAACAGAGAGGCCACTTGGCTGATATAATACAGCCTCAAAACCAACCACCAACAAACAAGCAAACCCAAGCCCGGTGGAGCCTTCTGGGAAAGGGTGCAGCCTTCCTTCTGAGTCAAGAAGTCAGTTGTCTGATAATTACAAACCAGACGCCTAAAGCTGCAAGAAAAAGTTCAATATTGTCAGGAGCAAAAACATCGTATTCAGCTGGGGTGGGGGTAGCAGTGGTGGCGCATGCATTTAGTCCCAGTCCCTGGGGGACAGAGGCAGGTGGATCTCCGTGAGTTCGAGGCCAGCCTGGTCTGCAGAGTGAGTTCCAGGACAGCCAGAGTTACAACAGAGAAACCCTGTCTCTAAAAAAAACAAAACAAAACAACAAAACCCAACCAAACAAACAAACAAAAAAGAAACAAACAAACAAAACCCTCACCATACTCAATCATTTCCGTATGGTGGGAGTGAGGTTGATGTTCCAGAAGTTCTTCCAGAATATGGACAGTTGTCTGTGGGAGATGCAGACACAGTGAGGCTGTGCAAACCCACTTTTATCCTTAAAATCTCTGACTCTGGAAAAACGAGAATATACAGGAAGCAGCACAGGATACAATCCACTGACAAAAAACGGCAGAAAAGGAAGAACAGCAAATCGCCCACTGACCACTAACACTGCGGGGAACACTCTGTCTTAACTGTTTAATTACTCACTGACTACTAACACTGCAGCAACACTGCGGGGGACACCCCATCTTAACTGTTTAATAACCCACTGACCAGCAACACTGCGGGGGACACCCCATCTTAACTGTTTAATAACCCACTGACCAGCAACACTGCGGGGGACACCCCATCTTAACTGTTTAATAACCCACTGACCAGCAACACTGCGGGGGACACCCCATCTTAACTGTTTAATAACCCACTGACCAGCAACACTGCGGGGGACACCCCATCTTAACTGTTTAATAACCCACTGACCAGCAACACTGCGGGGGACACCCCATCTTAACTGTTTAATAACCCACTGACCAGCAACACTGCGGGGGGACACCCCATCTTAACTGATTAAATAGCCTGTTGACACTAACAGTGTGAGGTCACCCCATCTTGCCTTACCTGCTAATATCCAGAAGCTATTCTGCGTCCCTCGGCTAGAAGAATGTAATCAAACTGGACATTCAAAACACCTGACAAGCACTGACAAAACTTGGAAACTTAAACAGTGGTTTGCATTCAAAGCGAAACTTTAAATCATGTTATGAAACTTTGAAAACGTTTTGAAAGTTATAAATGATTCTTCACCATTCCTGTTGTTCCGGGTGTCAGAAAGGACTGGAGCTTATGTAGACGGAGGGTTCTCCGTGTCTATCAGAAACCTCGGTCTGAAAACAGATTCTATTCTTGACAAAAGTATGTTCAGCTTGTACCCGAAACAAACTTTGCCCAGCAACATTACCCAAAAACAAACTCTTAAAAAAAAATAGAGAGGAGAAAATAGAACATGCTTGCAGTAACCATTAGTAAAGTTCATTCGACCATTATCCAGTACTTTGCATTGCTAGCTGACATGTTTTGGGTAGAAAGACAAGGTCTGGAATAAGGTTTTCATCATTTATATCCTATAATTTCCAAACTGTACCTATTGGATCCTTTGAGAAGTGACTTTCCCATTAGATTGATTTTCTTTTGTTTTTTTGAGGTTGGATCTCAAAGTTTAGCCTAGGCAGATGTTGAACTCATGTCCCGGGTCACAGCGTCTAGTATGTTGGGATGGGAGGTGTGCACCACTGTACCGACTTCTGTATTCATTTTACGATATGACTTGTAGACTTGTGAAAACAGACACATCTTCATATCAGCTCAATGCGAATTTGAGTGTTATCTGACAAAATCATCTCTTGGTTTACAGGTCCTACAGTCGTTGATCCCACTCTGAGGTAAGATGAGAACAGCGCCGTCCAGTTCAATCGCACAGAAATGGAAATTTAAGAACTATTAGAAGGAGTGGAGAGATGGCTCAGAGGTTAAGAGTACTGCCTGCCCTTCCAGAGGACCAGGGTTCAATTCCCAGCACTCACATAGCAGCTCACAACTGTCTGTAACTCCAATTCCAGGGGATTGAATGCAGACAAATATGCAAGCAGAATACCAAAGCATATAAAACAAGAATAAATAAATAATTTAAAAAGAAAGGAAGAATTATAGGACTATAGTCTATTTTTTAGCATTCAAATACGCTTTTGTCTTTATTAAATGGAAAATTATATACATACTAAAATTTTTAAAAAATAAAATTCCCCAGATGTAAATGTTAGACTGTACATTTTATGCACCTATACACCGGGGGTCTGTAAATTCCTGCCTGGCTTGTCTGAGGATGTGATGCTGGTCAGAGGCCACACACTTGTCAATTCCTTGATCCGATGCTACAGAAAGAGTTCCGCATCACACTGGAGACATCCCTCGCCTCTGCTTTAGGGCTTTGACATCTCATCTCTGGCCCCAGGCAGTGGTAGGATCTGGAGAGACTCCTAGCAGTTTCTGTCTCTTCTTCCCAAAAGGATCCCAGCCAGTTGTGAGAGGGACAGAGAGGAGAGGTATACTAACTGCAGAAAGAAAGCTAAAGGGGTTTTGAAAAAACATGTCTACGTGGGTTTCTTTGCTGGTTTGCTTTTTACGTACTTCGATGTGAAAGAGTGGCAAGAGAGAGCGCGGGCAGGCCACCGGGTCCAGCTCCTACCTCTTTTTGTTTCTGTTTAAATTACTGTTACTGCCATAGGCCCCCAGACCTTAGCACAACAGACTCCATGGTGGAAGTACCATTCAGACCTTGGAACCCAGCATACAGGCAGTCAAAGCTAAACCAAACACCTGCCAAAGCTAATGCAAAGACCTAATCCACCCAAGTCCGTAGCACAGGAAAGTCCCTAAGTGTACTAACCTTGCTCTGCAACCCAGGCTGTTCTCCAGATTGTCATCCTCCTGCCTCTGCCTCCTTAGTGCTGAGATTATATGTGCCACCATACCTGACAATTTGAAAGATAAACTTTTAAGAGAGAAGGGTGGAGAGGTAGCTCAGGTGGCAGAGCACTCACCTAGCATACATGAAGCCCTCCCTGGCTTCCCACATATTGAGGAATTCCAGTCCTTTGGGTAGAGGCAGGAATACTGAATGTTCAAGGTCTGGCTGGGAAGATGGCTCACTGGGTACAATGCTTACTGTACAAGAACAAGTACTCAATTTTGAATGGTCAGCACTCACATTAAAGTCAGGCCTGGTGGTGTGTGTGTGTGTAACCTCATCATAACCGAGGCAAAGAAAGTGATTTCAGGAGGCTCACTGGCCAGTGAGCGCTAGGTTCATCCTGAGATTCTATTTTAAAAACTAAGGTGGTGAATTATAGGAAGACATCCAACATTGACTTCTGACCTCTACACGTGTACATATGAGCAAGTGCATATGCACATGTACATGCAAACGTATGTATACACACACAATAAATAAAAATAGAATAAAGATCAAGGTCATCTTCAGCTTCATATCAAGTTCCTGGCCAGTATGAATACTTAAGATCTGGTTTAAGAGAGAAAAAAAAAAAAAAGGTAGGAGGGGAAAGGTTTCTTAGATTTCTTAGACTGCACTGGAGTCTTTTTATGTTTCAGGAGAAGAATTGAACCCCAGGAGTTCGAAGCCTTCTTCGACCCGCGGGAACTGCGGAAGGAGACCTGTCTGCTCTATGAGATCAACTGGGGCAGAGGGCGCAGTGCCTGGCGACACACGAGCAAAAACACCGACAGACACGTTGAAATTAATTTCATAGAAAAATTTGCTTCCGAAAGACATGCTTGTCCATCCACCAGCTGCACCATCACCTGGTTCCTGTCCTGGAGTCCCTGTGGAGAATGCTCCAAGGCCATTACGGAATTTTTGAGGCGATACCCCAATGTGACCTTGTTTATTTATGTAGCGCGGCTTTATCACCACACGGACCCGAGAAACCGGCAAGGACTCAGGAACCTCATTAGTGTCGGTGTGGTTATCCACATCATGAGGGAGCCAGGTAAGGAGACGGGAACGGGATACCACAGGCTGGTGAAGCTGGTACGGACTCCCAGAGGTCAAAGTCCAACAAAAACGTGAGGGATGAAGGTCACCAGTGTGACCTTCACAGCAAGGGCATTGAATAACAGTGACTCCTTTTCCCCCCTCTAGGTACCTTTGCCTGCACTGCCCCCTCCCCTGCCCCAGTCACCTTAAATAAACTTCTTTTTAGGGAGTGTGCCCATATCTGGCAGCGAATAAGGTAGATAGAGCCTTTATTCAGAGTGCATGCTCTGTGGTTGTTGCTACTGGGAACTGAAGTCAAAGCCTCGCACATGCTAAGCACACATGGGAGGCAAGCTCTCTACCACTGAGATACATCCCTGTCCTCTGTAGTTTTTATTGGAGGCAGAGTCTTAAGTTGCTACCCTGGACTTGCCATGTAGCTCAGGCTGGCCTTGAATTTGCAGTTTCCCTGTTGCAGCCTTCTGAATACGCCCAGGTAATTTTAAGTAATTTACCACTGAATTTGTTAAACGAACCAAGTTCTACCTTTCCTTAGAGTATTGTTACTGCTGGAGGCATTTCGTCAACAACCCACCTTCAAATGCAGCTCATTGGCCAAGGTACCCACATCTATGGACGAGGCTGTATGCACTGGAACTCTACTGCATCATTCTAGTAAGTGACTTCTTTGGCTTTTTGTTTATTTCTGTTTTGAGCCAGGGTCTTACATAGTGTAAGCTGTCCTTGAACTTACTATGTAGTTGAGAATGCCCTTGAATTCTTGATCCTCCTGTGCCCACTTTCTGCATACTCGAGTACATTTATGCTATCATGCTTGGCTTCTCCTCCTCCTTCTCCCTTCTCCCTCGCCCCCCCCCCCCACACAATGTGTCTGTGTGTGTCTTTATGAATGGAGGCTACAGCGTGCAGTGACTGCAGAGGATCCCCTGGAGCTGGAGTTAGAGGGGGGTTGTGAGCCACCTGAGGGGGGTGTTGGGAACTGAACTCTGCACCCTCTGTTATTTTGCTGTTTCTGTGATGAAACGTCATGACCAAGAGCAGCTGACAAGCCAGGCAGTGGTGACCCACACCTTTAATCCCAGCACTCAGGAGGCAGAGGCTAGCCTGGTTTTCAGAGTGAATTCAAGGATAGTCAGAATTACAACAGAGAAACCCTGTCTCGAAAAACAAAACAAACAAACAAAAAAAGCAACAACAAAAGAGCAGCTGACAGAAGAAAGTGTTTATTTTGGCCTACAAATCCTGAGGGAGAGGCCATACGTGATGTGGGGACAGGCACAGCAGCAGGTGCAGAAAGCTGAGAGACTGTATCTCAGTCCCATTTAGGAGCCAAGAGAGCTAACTGGGACTAGGGGGGTATAAACTCTTCAAGCCTGCTCCCAGCCATATTTCCTCCAGCAAGGCTTCATGTTCTTCAAAGTTCTCACCTCCCCAAACTGCACCACCAAATAGACACCAAGTGTTCAGACACGTGAGCCGTGATGGTAGTCCCTTCAAGCAGCCACAGCGCTCCTAACCACTGGGCCAGCACTCCAGACTTCTCATAAGTATGTTTGTTTTGTTTTTGAGACAGGGTCTCACTGTATAATCTGGGCTGGCCTGGAACTCGATATCTAGACCAGGCTGGCCTCGAACTCTCAGAGATATGTCTGCCTCTCCTCCTAAGTGCTTGGCCTAAGGTGTCACCATTCCCCACACTCCCTTTCTGTAAGTTTATTTAAGGGACAACAGTTTCGATACAAGAAGTACTCTGCTGGGTGCTTCTCTCCTGAGAATTTCCCATGTATTCCCAACACATTTTTGTCATTGAGACTGATAGCTATCTAACTAGTTGACTCATCTTAAAATGAGAAAACAAGATAATCAAGCCAAACATGGTGTCACAATGCCTAAAATCCCAGCACTCACGAGGCTGAGTCAAGAGGATCCTGATGAGTTCAAGGCCAAGCCGGGCTATAAATCAACACCATGTCTGCACCATCACCCCCCAAAACAAACCAGATACAAGAGTGCTCTAGTGGGAAGTAAGCAGGGCGAGGAAATGGGTTAATCGGGATAATGTGTCTGGAACACGCGGGGATTCCGTTTTATCATTATCGCTGTTGCTGTCACACTCAGCTGAGCCTCCGTTCCAGGTCATCTGGCTTCTCACAGTGGCGGAGCTCGGTCACACTGCTGAGGAAAGGCTGCTTCATTTGGATACTAAATGGTAGTTCAGTTGATTCCCAACAGACATTTAAAAATGTTCACAGTAGTAATAGCATTAATTAAAATATATATCCTGAGTATAAAATATAATATTCTTTGTTTCAGGGACTTCCACCCTGTCTCAAGATTTTAAGAAGACACCAACATCAGCTTACGTTTTTCACACTTAATCTTCAAAACTGCCATTACCAAAGGATACCACCCCACATCTTTTGGACCGTAGGGTTGATATGACCCCTGGGAGTCGGAGATGAATAAAATGACTCCTTGTATGTGTACTATTTTGACAGCAAGCACTAATGACTCATCAAGTAGTGAGTGCAGTGAAGAATCTAGAAATTGAGCCGGGGCTGTCAATCACGGGTAGAGTACTAACACACGTGAGGCTCTGGGTTCAAGGCTCAGAACTTCCAGAAAAACAGAGAATCTAGAAACTGAACCACATATGGTTGTGTACCCCTATACACTCCCAGCACTTCGGAGGCAGAGGCAGTGGAGCTCTGTGAGTTCCAGGCCAGCCTGGTCTACATAGCAAGACCCAGGCCAGCCTAGGACTACACAGTGAGACTTTGTCTAAAAAATAAAACTCCCCCCAAAAATCAAGAATCTAGAAACTAAAGAGTCAGATAAGGTGGTGCATTCCTGTAAACCCAGTCGTTGGAAAGGCGGGAGAATGACAAGTTCAAAGTTATCTTGAACTACACAGTAAGTTTGAAGCCAGCCTTAACAGATATAAAATTCAGTAGGCTAAGTCCTTCGAGTTATGCCTGCAGCCAGCGTCTCACCAGCTTGCGTAACAGAATCACTCGGACCAGCGCAGTCATTCGCCTCCCTGACCCTCCAACAGGCTGTCATGGTGTATGCAGTCCCTGGGCACTGAAAGAGGCTGGGACCTTACTAACGTCTTATAAGGCTATCTATGCATTTTCATTTTATTGGATTTATTTATTTATTATCAGTATTGTGTGTGTGGAGGGGGTTGTGTGTGCATCTGTGGAGGTTAGAGGACAAATTTTAGGGTTCTTTCTCTCCTTCTGCCCTCCATTCTGGGGTGTGAACACAGATTGTCAGTTCAAAAAAGTCCCGTCCCCCAGCAGTTTCAGCAGCCCGATATCTCTACATTCTTTTTAAACTGCAGCGAACAATACCATTCCTCAATTGTTACTGTGTTTGTTTTGCTCCCAGCACCCATCGGAGTTTGTCCGTGGGAAAAGTGACAGCTGCTAGTCCGCGTGCTGGTCCACTAGAGCCGAACCCAGTGTTTTCTTGCTGTGTTTGTTTCTATTTTGAGGCAGGGTCTCAGCCTCCAGCCCACGGTGTAGTCATGGGTGACCTTGGACTCCTGCACCTCAACGTTTTTTGTCTGTTCTCCATCTGTCCATCTGGGATCCAGAAGTCGGCTGCGAGCAACTCTCTTCAGTTCACTCTGTTGTCTTAGATTCTGCTCCTTTCCCTTTCTGGCAGCTTCTTGCCACAGAAGCACTTCAGGCTTTGAAAAGCATACCTTCTTCACTCCAGCCATGCTTCTCTATCTTGAAAGACATCGCAGCTGTGTATCATCACTTGTTCTTGCAAAAAGATTTCTAGTAAACATGGTGGTATCCCCTCAGACCCCAGTAGTCAAGAGACCGGGGCAGGCGGATCTCGAGTTTGAGGCCAGCCATTGGACTACCTAATTGAGACTCTGCCACAAACAAACAATCAATCCAACAAAAGAGGGGGCAGGGAGATTGCTCAGTGGGCAAAGGCCATAGCCTAACAACCCCCCCCCAAAAAAAAAAAAAAACCAAAACCCAGGAGAAGTGGCATGTGTCCAGGATCAGTGGAACCAAGGACTGTGCATTGACATCTCTGAACCTGTGAGCTGAAATAAATCCTTCTTCCTTTAAGTTGTTCCCATCAGACATTCACACACACTGGGAAATAAAGACATTTCAACAGGTAAGGGATGAAGTTACTTCCTAGGCACTCTTAGGAAACATCTGGAGGGTTTACCACACTAAGCCAAGGAAGGGGAAATTACTGGAAGCCAAGACACAATTCAGACAAAAGAGAAAGACAAAATGCCCAGCATGATGGTGCGAGAGCAACCCTGGGATGATGTAGATGTAGGGAATGATGGTTATACTGACCAGATGGAGAGCTCCTGTGAGGTGAGGGGCGCACTCTGGGTGCATTTTGGAAGAGAGGGTTCAACAAGGCATGAAGACCTGCTTAGCCCCATCCCATAGGCCGAGGGTCTGGTTGGAACAGAAGTAAAAAGCCAGCAAGCGAGGGCATCTTCCTCTGCTCCCTACCTCCCTGGTGTGAGCTGCTGGGCTCCACCACACCCTCCCCTCCTCAATGGACTGAAACCTTCACAACTGTGAGCCAGGGTGAAGCTCTTCTCCCTTCAAGTTGGCCTCAGGCAATTGGTCGCAGTGATAGCAAACCTCATAAAGGAATCAGTCAGCTCAGAGAAGGAAGATGAAGTAATACAGAAAGAATTCGTTTTTAAAAAATTAAATTAAGCTGGGCTTGGAGCCACAAGCTAACAATCCCAGCTACTCTGTAGGCTGGGGTAAGAAGATCTCAACTTCAACTTTAGACCTTGTCTAAAAATAAGAAGTCACGAAAGGGCTCAGGATGGAGGTTTATGGCCAAGCACTTGTCTAGACTTTGAATTTATCGATTTCCTACATCTTTGCTAATGTGAAACATCACCAATATATTTTTTTTTTTGCTTATTTGTTTGCTTTTGTTTTTGAGACAGGGTCTCTCTATGTAGCCCTGGCTGTACTAGAACTTGCTACGTAGACCAGGCTATCCTTGAACTCGTGAGATCCACCTGCCTCTGATCCTGAGTGTTGGGATTAAAGGCCTACACCACTCACTACACCTGGCATGCATCCACAGTACTTTGTCAATGTGACGGATAAAAATGGCACTCTGAGCCGGGCATGGCAGCTTTTAATCTCAGCACTCGGGAGGCAGAGGCAGGCTGATCTCTGAGTCTGAGGACAGCCTGGTCTACAGCGTGGGTTCCAGGACAGCCAGGACTGTGTAGAGACCCTGTCTCAAACAAAACAAAACAAGACAAAACAAAATCCAGCAACAACAACAATCAACCACAAGGAAAAGTACTCTATTTTATTTATTTGGCATGTGCACAGGCGTGTGTGGGAGGCAGCGGTGGTTGTTAGGTGTCCTGTCTTGCTTTCTCACGCTTTGCCTTGTTCTCTGGAGACAGTCTCTCAATGAACCTGGAACTAAGCTGGTGGCCATCGAGGCTCAGCAATGTCCTCCTGTCTCCCAGCAATGCGAGGGTTACAGGCACATGCACAGTCATGCTCACTTTTTGTTTTCCTTTTTCTTTTTCTTTCCACTGCGCTGTGTCCCTGGGAGCACCCACTATCACTAATGTATCCCCCCCCCCCACAGGGTTTCCAGCGCTAGGTCCAGGAGAGCAGGAGAGCGGAAAATACCAAGAGTGACAGTATCAAGAACAGCGGGAGAGAATAGTAGAGATATGAAGACAGCCAGAAAGCATAGCAAGAGAATAATAGGCTGCAATGGGAGGGAAGCCCATGAGCTGGAGAGAGTTTAGGGTAAAGGAGAAGGCAAGAAGTTCCCGGATGCTAGTGTGGGCTTTGAGATGTGTAATGGGTACTTGGGAATGGGGACCACAGGAGCTGGAGGCCAGCATGAGCCTCCATGTGCTGCTGATATGCAGGTAATGTCGGTGGAGAGCCATCTGTCACCTTTGCCAGAGGCAAGGGAACTGACTCCTTTTGGCTGACAGAATTGGCTCACAAGTTCCTGAGGAGTGTCAGCACTTATCCAACCACAGGGAATCCTGCTATCGTCCATTTTGAGCTCATTTCTGGATATGTCACAGACTTCTGAGACCCAGCTCCCAGGGCCTCATTTGTGTATATGATGCGTGTTCTGGCGTGTGTGGGCACGCGCACACATACATACTGTGTCACATGTGTGGAGCTCAGAGGACAGCTTAGAGGAATGGGTTCTCTCCTCTACCAAGTGAGTCTGGGGAATCAAACGAGTTCTCAGTCTTGGCAGCAGACTTCTTTGCCTGCTGAGCCACCTTGCTGGCCCATAGTTTTCTTGTACTGTATAAATACACTATTTAGAAGATTTCATCCATGGCCACAGCTTCAACTACCACCTACACTCAGGAGTAACCATCATAACGTATGTGACAGTCGATACCATGCCAGCACTAATTGAATTAAGACAGTGTCAAGTGATTAGATAAGCAATCTGGATATGCTCCTGAGCCAGCAGGATACAGCTCCATTTATAATAATTAAACACTATATAACATAATAAAATGTTCAAGCACACTCTTGTAGCTAACAGAAGAGGCCACAAACTGGTCAAATTCTTTCTGTTTCTTGCTTCTGAGGGCAAGTTGGGCAAGTTAGTCACCTGCTTGTTTCTGTTTCCTGCTCAATAAAATGAGGATGACAAAGTCTCTGTGTCACCGGGTATGAAAAAGCAACCTAAGCAAAAAAGTCATGTATTAAGTAATCTTTTCCCCTTCTAAATGTACCCAGAGTGCTTGGACAGCTATGAGGAACTCTGTGAACAGGCAGACTCATGAACAGCACAATCAGGTTTATCTATACTCGATTCTATGTACTGGGTTGAATGGGAGGAGTAATAAAGGCCCAGCATTTATCTATCTGGCACTCATCGTGGGATAAGTGCTGAATGTCTCCTACATGGAATCATTTATTCCTACCAGTGCCCCCACCTATTACTGCCCTAACTTTGGAAAAGAGGAAACCTAAGCACAAAGAGTTCAGATGACTGGACTAAGGTCACTAAGATGCTGAGCCTTAAGTTCCTCTGTTCTAGGAAAGAGGAAGCAGCTTTTTCCTAACGAAAGGACATTTCTGGCCTTTTGCTTTATGTATAACAGACTTAGTTCCTTCCAGATTTTGCAATTCAAAAATAACCCTTGGAGGAAGTCAGCTTCCGCCCTGGCTCTGCCTGTGGATGTTAAACAACGTGGCGTTTCATTAAACAGGGACTTTAATGGTGACTGATGCTTTGACTTTTTTTTCGAGATAGGGTTTTTCTGTTGTGACTCTGGCTGTCCTGGAACTCATTCTGTAGACCAGGCTGGCTTCGAATTCACAGAGATCTGCATGCCTTTGCCTCCTGAGTGCTAGGATTAAAGGCGTGTGTCACTACTGCCTGGTTTGCTTTGACTGTTTTAAAGTGCCTTCTCCTCAGTCCTAAAATACACATGACCACTTGAAAGTATACAGTGAATTTTCTGAAACAGAGACATCTCTGTGAGCTTGGGTGGCCCCCCAGTCCTTCTGAAACAGAGACATCTCTGTGAGCTTGGGTGGCCCCCAGTTCTTGCTCAATTACTAAAGAGCAAGCAAATACAACAGGAATTGGTGACAGAGGAACCAATAAATGTGAGTCACTTCCTGAATACCTACCTACTTAGCCCCAGATTCAGGGCAAGCAAATACCCAGATGTGTGCACTGGGGTGTGGACTTGATTGATGGAGTCTGACCTGCCACAGTTGTACAACGTGTTTACACACTATAGTTAGAAGGGTGCTAATCTGGGCTTCAATAATAAAGGTGACACCCAGCCTCAGTGATGAACTCGGAGCCTCCTGGGAACTCGTGTCTGACAAAATCGGCCGAGACAGTGCCTCCAGTTGATATTCATACATTTTCAGGGCTGGAGATGGAGTTCGGTCGGAGAGTGCTTGCCTAGCTTTCATGAAGCCTTATGTCCAATTTTCACAACCTTATAAACCTGGAGTGATGTCGTAGGCTATAAACCCAGCACGTGGGAGGAGGAAGCAGGAGAATCAGAAGTTCAAGGCCATCTTTGGCTCCATAGCGAGTATGAGGCCAGCCTGAGCTGCACGAGAGACATTGTCTCAAAAAAAAAAAAAAAAAAAAAAAAAGAAAAGAAAAGAAAAGAAAAAACTCTCAGAGCTACACTACATCTCAACTACTGTGTCTCTGGAAGAACTGCCTTTGTGTTTGTTATTTTTAGTTGTCTTTCCCTGCTTTTTTGTCTGTTTTGTTTGAGACAAGGTCTTACTATATAGCCCAATCTGGCCTCAATCTTATGATCCTCCTGCCTCTGCTCCCAAGAACAGGCATGTTTTACCATCCAACTTCTCTCTTTCTCCCTTTCCCCTCCCTCCCTCCCTTTCCTTCCTCCTGTCCTCACTCTTTCCCTCTCCCTCTCTCTTGTTTCCCTCCCCCTCCATCCATCCCTCCCTATCATGCTCCCTCCCTCCCTCTCTCCCTCTCATCCCCCCTCCCTCTCTCCCTGACTCCCTCTCCCCTCTCTCTCCATCTCCCTTTCTCTCTCTGCCTCTCCTCCCACCCCAGTGCTGGAGATTGAAACCCTGGACCTCCCCCATGGTGAATAAGTACTCTACCACTGAGCTACTCCCTCAGCCCCCAGAATAACCATTTAATACAGAATCCGCCATGTCTAGCAAATCCTGAATGAACATACTAGGCTGGTGTTAAAGACGGATTCCTGGTAACTTGAATAGACCAAGCAATGGAACAGTGAGCCATCCTTGGACCCAGACTCGATCCCGGAACTCCTTCCCAGGGCTGCCTAAGTCGTTGCTATGTTTATTTTGAAGCATATTTTATGCTATCTTGTCTTTATGTGAAAGCGTTCCACTGGGAGTAAACAGACCATTGAAACCATGGGGAAGAAAGTCTAAGTTTGATATTACAGGGAAAGGCCACCACAGGCCCTTTCCCGGCCTGCCATTTGTGCAGACCGTTCTGTGTGATGTTTGTGGAGTCTTTTCAAATGTCTGTACATCACCATCTTCTGTATCTTTGCCTCACTTTCTTATTTAGATCTCATGTCTGATAAAGATACATGACACCCCTGTGAGATTTAAATTGGAAAGAAAAAGGAACCAAATTGCATGGACCATGACAGTTTTAAAACCCCAGGGGCCGATTATATTTGATTAGCACTCAAAGATGGTTATTTGTGCTGCGCAGATTTCACGGTCTAAAGATCAGAACATCTTGCTGTGTATGCAGCATCGCCAGGCTTTGCGCTTACCTCCCAGACGGCCGTGACTCCAGGCACGTTGCCTCCCCAGGTGGCTCTTTCTTCACAGCCAAACCTGCCATATTGGTATCACACCTTCCAGAGAGGGTGACAGTTCTTGAGCAGTGATTAGCCCAGCTAATAAACCATTCTCTCATTAAATGCCTGTTAGGTTTCCTAGGCAAAGTTACCTTCTCCAGACAGAATCCTGTTTTTATGAAATTAATAGGCAATGCATACATACTCTTCCAAGATTTTGAGACATGGTAAAAATTAGTGATTTGAAGGGAAGGATATGTCAGTGAGTTACAGTTTCAGGAGCCAAGAATAAGGCAGTTGCTACTTTTACCCTATGTAGGATGGAACCCGCTTGGATCGAACAGCTCGTGTTCACCCAGCCTCGGGTGCAATTCCCTGAGCTGCCTTTGCAGTGCTGCATTAAGCATCAGAGACAACCAACAGTTGGTGCTGCTCAGCATCTGGTCTTTGTTCGTCTGTACGGGGCTGGATGCCGGCTTACCGACTAGAAGAGACAGGAGGGGTGTGTTTGAATGGAGAAGAATCCAAAGTGTCTTGTTACACAGTCCAGGCTGGCTGGGAACTCACGAACGTCCTGTCTAGGCCTCCTGAGTACTGGGATTACAGTTGTGTGCACCATGCCTGGAAACAATAGTCTTAGAGTTTGTGTGCAGACAAAACACACAATCGTTGCACATCATGAACATTTAGTCCTTGAAGGAAATAAAACTCAAAAATGTTAATCCTGAGAATGATAGGCACCTGTTGTACGTGGTTGTTAAAACAAGGGCAGAGGCTGGGTGTGGTGGTGCAGGCCTTTAATCCTAGAGTACACATCCCACTGAATAAATGATAAATGAAATAAGGGTTTAATAGGTATATTTTAATTTTTCAATGTTCTTGTTCTTGCAGAGAACAAGATAGGCCCAGATTGATCTCAATTTTACTAGGTAGCTGAGCTGAAGATGACCTTGAACTTTTAATATGTATTTTAAATTCACACACACACACACACACACACACACACACATCTGTGTGAAGATGCATGCGTGCACTGCAATCCTGTGGTGGTTAGAGGACCACTTGCAGGAGTCTGTTCTCTCCTTCCATGTTTACATAGGTTCCAAGGATTGAACTCAGCTTATCAGGCTTATGTGGCAAATGCATTTAACACTTGAGGAATTTCTAAGGACTGACCTTAACCTTCTGGTCCTCCTGTCTCCATCTTCTGAGTGGATGGGTTACAGGCATGGACCACCACACCCAGCTGTGCGGTACTGGGGACTGAACCCAGGACTTTGGCGCATGCTGGACAAGAATTCTACCAACCCACATTCTCAGCCCTGGGTTTTCATCTTTACTGGATTGAACATTTATTTGTGTTTCTAAAAGACTATAAATAACAATTTCTGTGAAAAGAAGTTCTCTTGTGTCTCATCTCAAAATTTCAAATAGTATTTCTCTGGGCACATGGATTTTAAGACTCCTTTAAAAAAAGATTTGTTTGTGTATGTTTTTTTCTACTTGTGTGTATGTGTTTGTTTGCCACATGTATGCAGGTGCTCATGGAGGTCAGGTGATGAATCTGGAGTTGGAGATGGACTGGAGCGGGAGTTATAGGTGGTTGTGAGCTGCCTGATGTGGGTTCTGGGAACTGAACCTGGGTCCTCTGGAAGAGCAACACATGCTCTGAACTATTGAGGTATTTCTTCAGCCCAAAGGTTTTTCAGTCTTCTTAAAAGCAGAGTCTTCATGTGTGTATTCAGCACATCTGAATAGTGATCACCACAGTGCTCTGCATAGTTAGCAATTGGTCCGTAAAATTTTGGAAGAATGAGTGAATAAGAAGTGGATTAGTATTCATTTTTAATGACGCCTCCTTAAAAATCATCACCGTTACCACCGCTATTGAGCGAACACTTGTAAAATGAAATAAAAATTATGGAATATGAGCTGGCCAGATGGCTCGCTGTGTAGAGCACTTGTGTCATGGGTGGTGGCTAGGGTGAGAAATGTCTCCTTAGGCTCAGATATTTAACCTTGGTTCCCAGTTGGGGGCACTGTTTGGGGAGGGTTAGGAAGTGCAGCCTTGCTGGGAGAATACATCTGAGGTGGGCTTTAAGATTTAAGATTTCATAGCATCATTCTACGTCCAGTTTTGTTTCGTTTTGCTTGGTGCTTGCTCAGCTTCCTGCCCCTAACATCGTGCCCACCACTTGATACCATGCCTCTCTGTATCTACCATGACGGCCTCTTACCCCTCGTCATGGCGTTTTGTCACAACAAAAAAGGTAGCTAACACACGTGCACACACTAATAATAATGAACTACATTGAGTTAATGACCAGTGTAGCAGGAAGTTTTGAATATGTTTTTTGTCCCGCGTAGCCTTTGCTATGATTGGATCCTGCTTGGACTTTGGAACTTTGCTTAGAACACAAAGGAGGGAGTGGCCAGCTGGTGGGATGGTTTGTTAGATAGTGGTTTTCTCTGCAGCTCCTCTTATCCAAGCTAAGGACAGCCAAAAAGGCCAGTGAATATTTCTTTCTATCTTTCAAGGCCACCTGAAGAACGGTGAAGATGAATTCTTTCTATCTTTCCCTTCTCTTTCCTGAGGGAGAGGATAAAAAAAGGCACAGTGGGAACCTGTTACAAGGTAGCAATCAGTTACAAGTTAGGAACCTGTTACAGTGGCAATCAGTTTCAGGAGTCAGGAGTTCCACGACCCTGTTTTCAGTTATAGACCAACCTAGGCTATTTCAATAGACAGAGCAGCAGATGCTGCTGACTCGGGGTCAATGGCCCCCCGGGAAGATACATTTGAAAACATTGAATGTATTGCTCACTGCGGGGAAGGGAGCCCACGTTATAGGGAGCCGTGAGGATTCTCAGAACCAATTGTATGATTAGGTGATAGGAAAGAAGGGTTTGTTGTGGGCAGCTGGAATTCTGTGGCTGGGCTTGTGAATAAGCCTTATGTTTGGGGGGGCAATGGGGCAGAATAAAAATGTGAGTTCACTGGAGAGAGGGAGTGTGTGGTTCTTTGTGGGCAGCACAATTTAGATGAAATCACAACGTGATTTTAATTTCTCAGACTAACCGTGTCTGAAGTTGGTATCTCACAAAAATATGTTCACCAGAAACTAATACGACTTCCCTGTGAGCATTGGACCAATATGTAACTGTTGCAGGCTGTTTGCTTTTCATCTTTCTCAGATGATTGTGGAGGGCTTAGAGAACTACTCAGGGGCCAAGTGTGGTGGTGTGTACTTGTAGTCCTAGCACTCAGGAGATGGAGCAGGAGAACCAGGAGTCATGGCTAGCCTCAAGTACACAGGTGTAAGCCAGCCAAGGTTGGGGGTGGGGGCTGTCTCAAAAAATCATAAACAAATAAATAGAAAGCTACTTAGAAGCTGGGGTGTAGCTCACAAGTAGAGTGTTTCCTAGCATGTAGAGGCTCCAGGTTCAAATCCAGCACCACCAAAACAAGGAGAAAGATTCAGAGCATAGAGTCTCCCTGTCAGGGCTGGAGACTGGACAGCAGGGATGATTTCCAGGTCTGTCTTGTAGGCAGAAAGGATGGAGATGCCACAAAGACAATGCCAGCCAGGCCTGGTGTCACACACCTTTAATCCCACATTCAAGAGGCAGAGACCGGTGGATCTCTGAGTTTGAGGTCAGCCGGGTCTACACAGCAAGCTCCAGGACAGTCAGGGCTACACAGGGACACTCTTGTCTCAAAAAAGCAAATTAGTCAATTAACTAAAGCAAAAACTCATAGAAGTCTACTAATGTTATTTGAAAACCCCTTCCTTTGAAAGAATCCTTACACCTGTCTTAAGAAGTTCTTCATTTCCCATTCCCTCCAAGCCCTGGAGAGTGAACAGCGGTCTCTGGATTTACCCATTAGCAATATTTTATGTTTCTTCTGTTTGGTTTTGAGACAGGGTCTCATGTAGCCCACACTGGTCATGAACTCACCACATAGTTAAGTGTGGTGTGAGCTCCCGATCCTCCTGCCGCATCTCCCAAGTGCTGGGGTTACAGGGGTGCACAACCACACCTGGATTCCTACTCAGGATGTTTTAGTCACTTCCAGTGTGCGGGGTTTTGTGTGTTTCTCTCACAGAGCACAATGTTTTCTTTTTAAATCAATTAAGTAATTCTCTCCTTTTACTTAGGTTAGGGAGACGGCTCTGCAGTTACGAGCACTGGCTGCTTTTCCAGGGGACCTGAATTCAATTCCCAGCCCCCACACGGCAGCTCACAACTGCCTGTAACTCCAGTTCCAGGAGATCTGACACCCTCACACAGACATACACACAGGCAAAGCATCAATGTACATTAAATAAATACATTAATTAAAATTGCATTTACTTACTGTGTGTGTGTGGGGGGGGGTGTTGCTCACAAGCCGTGATGTTTGCTTGTGAGGAGGTCAGAGGGCAACTTTGAGTTGGTTCTATCTTCTCCCATAAGTCCCAGGGATCCAACTCGGGTTGTCAGACTTGGCTGAAGAGGTCTTTACCCACTGAGCCATCTGGCTAGCCCAGCGCCGTGCTTTCAAGATGTATTCATGTTACAGCATGCATCAGAACTTCATTCCTTTTATGGCTACATACATTACATTTTTATTTTTTATTTTTTGATTTTATTTATTTATTTTTTTTTTTGAGACAGGGTTTCTCTGTTGTAGTTCTGGTCATCCTGGAGCTCACTCTGTAGACCAGGCTGGCCTCGAACTCACAGAGATCCACCTGTCTCTGCCTCCCGAGTGCTGGGATTAAAGGCATGCACCACCACTGCCCGCTAATTAAAATGTGGATGTGCCACATTTCCCTTATGCATTCATAACTGATGACTATTTAAATGTGTCATTGTTTTGCTATTATGCATAATATTATTTTTAATATTCATGCACAAATTTTTGTTTGACCGCATATATTTCTTTTTGTTTGTGTTGTGTGCATGTGTGTGTGTTTAGCTACGTTTGTGCGTGTGTGCGCGTGTGTGTGTGTGTGTGTGTGTGTGTGTGTGTGTGTGTGCTGGCATGAGCACATTCCTCAGGCTCTATCCATGCTTTTTATTTTTTATTTTTTTGAAACAGAGTCTTACTGTGTAGCCCAGGCTGGCTTCAAACTCACAGAAATCTATCTGTTTCTGCCTCCTGAGTGCTGAGATTATGCACTACCATGCCCAGCCTTTTTTCACATGGGTATTGAGGCTCAAACTCGGGTCCTCGTGTGCCTTGTTTGCAAAGCAAGCACTTTACCTTCCGAGCCATCCATCTAACCCCTCAGATTCGTAATTCTTATAAACTCCATTGGGTCATGTGGCAATTCTTTTAACCTTTGAGGATCTGCCAAACTGTGTTCCACAGTGCTTATATTATTTTACATTTGTACGTAACCACAAGTTCCAATCAGTCCACTGCCTTGTCAACATGTTTTTAGTTGATGGCCATCCTGGTGTGTAAGAAACAGTTGCTTAATCCAAAATCAAGCTCTCCATCAGTGCTACTTTGAAGGTCTAGACTTTCAATCCCTACGTGGAAGTATTTGATGTTGAACACATTTCTGAGCATGGTGTTTAGGAGAGGCCCAGATCTATTCTTTTATTTATTTTGTTTTGTTTTGTTGAGACAGAGTCTTTCTTATGTTGGACCAGCCTCAAACTACTGGTCTTACTGACTCAGTCTCCCAAGTAAGGTACGGGCAGGTGTCTCCGTGTCAAATACATTCCTTAGCACTGACGTTAAGTTGTTCCAGCCGCCTTTGTTGACAGGACTCAACATTCCTTGCACCTTTGTCAGAAATCAGTCGGTCATAAAATATGTGGGCAAACTTAAGGACTCTCGATTAAATTCTACGTCATCATGCTGTCTTTTCTTTCTTTCTTTCTTTTTCTTTTTTCCTTCCTTCCTTCTTTTCTTTTTCTTTCTTTCTTTCTTTCTTTTTTTTTTAAGAAAGGGTTTCTCTGATGTAACTCTGGCTGTCCTGGAACTCACCCTATAAACCAGGCTGGCCTCGAACTCACAGATATCCACCTGCCTCTGCCTCCTGAGTGCTGGGATTTAAGGTGTGTGCCACCACTGCCACCACCACCTGCTTATTTATTTTTCTAAGACAGGTTCTCTCTGTATAGTCCTGGCTGTCCTGGAGCTCTCTATCTAGATCAGGCTGGCTTTGAACTTAAGATTCTCCCGCCTCTGTCTCCCAAGTGGTGGAGTTAAAGGAGTCCACCACTACGCCCTGTGACCTGCATGACTTTAATTTTATAAATCATTTTTGGCATTATTTTGTTCAGTAGTTCATCTCTACAACTTCCAAATTTTAATCATTCACTTAGTTAATTTAAAACCAGCCAGAAGAAATTTACTGTGGGAGAAGAAAAGTCCCTAAAGATCAAGGGAACAGCTGCTGAGCAATATTATTACAGTTTTAGATGGTCATAACCATGTGCGCTACTACAATAACTTCTAAAGTTTCAAATTTCTGAGACTTCAGGAACCCATTTTAATATTTCAGAGGAGGATGTGATGGCAAGGGTGCCACTGGCTATTATACAGCGTAATAGAAAACACAGAGACATGAAGTAATGATCTTTATTTTTTCAACTCTTCCATGGCAACTCACATACAATAAATAGTCATGTGTACAGTATTTCCTGTGGGTCTTTTGATTGCATTTCAAGGGTAACTAGGTAATAGCTGTACAAGTGTTTATTCTGAATATTTTTCCATCCACAAAGATAGTTGTTAGAGATACTAGGCGTAAATAGGGACAAATAGGGAGTCTATGTAAGTTCCCTGCGTTTGTTGGGTTTCCTTGCCGGGGTCTTGCATTTTTCCCTGTTAAGTATTATTTATCACCACATCCCCATTTTAAACAGGGTCTCACCGTGAAGCCCAAGCTGGCCTCACACTTACAATCCTCCTTCCTCAGTCTCCTGAATCCTGGGATTATAGATGAGTGCCACCTTGCCTGGCATCAAAGATGATTCTACTTTGTTACCCTTTTATACAGTTCACAGTTTTGGGGTGCAGCATCACACACATATTAAAACTTGAAAACCTTGACTCTATTGGCGTCCATCAAAGAGAATAGATTACTTCTTGATACTCAAACAACTACCAGGTGCCAAGTACTAGACGTTTGTGACGTTTCTAAATCACAGGCTTCTTCAAGAGTCTGTGTTCCCAGAGGATTTGATCCTTGAGGCATCAACTCATTTTTAGAGTGATTTCTTCGCAGTCCTCATCTGCATTTTAAGATCCTTTATTAAAAACACCCAGAGGTGATCATGCGTAGTTCAAATCCCACCCCAAGCCCTCTCACATACACATGTAAAAACCGCGACAGACAATGAAAACACACAGCACATGCCTTCATATTAATGCTTTTGAGAGAGTAGCTTATGATGGCTCCGCTCATCAGGACAACCTGCAATCCATGGCCTCCTGGGGAGAGGTTACTTGAAAATCAGCCTCAAAGGAAAAGATACTTCTGACAATTCAAACGAATTAAACAAACAAACCAGAGGGTAGTTGTACCAAGCCCTGTGACCGTCTCCACATGCTTTTCTAAGTATATAACTTCTGTTTCCATCCTGCTTGAGAGAGAAACGCTAAACCATGGCCCAAAGTCCCGAAGTTCTGCCATTCCCCAGTAGACGGAGATGTGGCACTCAAATCTGCCAGCTGCATCTTCTCTCTAGAGGTCCTGTGCTATTTTGCAGCGCCAAGTATTTTTTTTTTTTTAATCATATAATTTTCCCCCTAAATTCTATGAAAATGAGTATTTAAGAAGAAAAGCAGATACTTGAAGGATTGTTTTTCTATCCATTCTCCTCAACAGAGAAATTCCATCACATGTGACGCTCCAGGAGGTTGCTATCAAAGTCCCAAAATACGAAACGCATCTCGCAAGTCATCGACTTCATACAAGGGCTGCAGAGAAAGAGAGATATCAACTGGGTGAACGGCTTCAAAATTGAGCTGGGGGGAGGAGAAGCGTCTAAACGAAGTGGGTGGCTTGAGAGTAAAGTAAATTGGGACGAGGACCAGAAAAAAGAAGGGGAGAATTCTGGCCTGGAAGGGACCTGCTCTGAAGGGAGGTTAGGAAAAGGAACAGTTGTGAAGACCAAGCGAGGAGAAGGAAGAGGAAGGCGTCTAAGTGTGAGCTATGCCTGGGGAGAGACAGAAGAGAAAACTGGATTGCAAAAGCCATGAAGTGCTCACGGTATGAAAAATAAGTAACAGAAACAAATGCTCTAAGAGGCTCCAGGCCAGAGCCTGGGAGAGGAGCAAGGACTCCCTTACCAGAAGGATGCGCCGAAGCTGTCGGGTTAGACGGACGGAGTTTTCGTGCAGCCCTTCCCAGGCTTTGAAAGTTCTTTCATGATTTTCTACAAACGTATTCCAGCAGTAAAAATAGTCTTAAAACAAACAAACACAAACAAATAAATAAATAAATATGTCTGTCTGACTGGATACACAATAACAATAATATAATACTAGAGAACAGTCATTAGATTGTTCTGTTTGGTCTCTGAGGCAGGATCTCACTCAAGCGCAGGCTATTACTCTACAGGCTGGCTTCACACTCGAGGTAAGGTGGTGCCCCCACCTCAGCCTCTCGAGTATGGAAGGAAATAAAATATTGTCTTATTTTCTCATTCACCAATACCCATGTCTCGTCACCATTCTTTCTTTTCTTTTCTTTTTAACATTTATTTATTGTGTTGGGGCGGGGCGTGAAGGTCAGAAGACCGTTTGATACTTGTTTCTCTTCTACCATGGGATCAAAGTTAGGTCAGCAAGGCAAGTGCTCCATTGAGCCACCTCTCTGGCATTCTTCTTCTTCTTGTTGTTGTCATTAATCTGTCTGCTAAGGATGGGACACAGGACTTTGCACATTCTGGGCAAGGGACCAGCCGAGGGACACCTGCCGCCCTCCCAACGTCCGTCTCTCAAATTCCGATAGTTCTGAGGTTGGCGCATACGCGTAATCCCAGCACGCCGAAGGCAGAGACAAGGGAATCACAAATTGAAGGCCAGCCTAGAATAGTGCGACCCTGTCTCAAAGACAAAGCAATGCTTTTGACATTGCGGATGGACGAGAGCCTTTGTGCGCCCCCCCCCCCCCCAGTCTCCCCTCTGATTCTCCTCACTCTGAGATGCTCTTCAGGCCGCCTTCTCCTGTGCACAACTCTCACCTTTGAAGGTCATGATGCCGATCTGCACCCCGGCGCGGTGCAGTCTCCGCAGCCCCTCGGGCTCAGCTTTTTTGTCTTCGCAGAAATAGAGGCGCGCGGTGAAAATCCTCAGACTGAGGTTGGGGTTCCATCTCAGAAACTCGGCCACGTGCCGGGCGCAGTCGTAGCAGGGGCTCCAGGAGGTGAACCAGGTGACTCGGTAACACCGACCGGGGTCCAGGTCCCAGTCCGAGATGTAGCGGAGGAACAGCAGTTCCACGTGGCAGCCCGACTGGGGAGAGAACAGAGCGCACTGGTGACGTGACAGGCTTGCTTTCCCACTCAGGCCGTTTGGGGTGCTGCAGCGATGTCGCACTGACAGGCCTGGAACTCGCCTTGTAGAACTGTCTTGCCTCGAACTCACAGAGATCCTCCTGCCTCTGCCTCCTGTGTGCGGGATTAAAGGCGTGGGCCACCACAACCAGCATAAAGTTAATGGGTTAAGAAAGGCTGCGGATTTATGGGGCCGGGGACGACGAAATGAGTTGAGTCTGGAAGAATAATCATCACGAACCTTGCTGGGATAGCGTTTGTGTTGAGGAAGCACCTGTGTGGGTGCATTGTTGTGAATTGCACCTTGACCACTAGGCGGCGCCAGGACAATTTGTAAGGAGGGTTGGGACACCGCCCGGAGGGTAAAGCTTATTTATGAGAGGTTACTCTCTAATAGTTAGAGTCTCTATTCTGGCTTATAAGTGAAGAGCAATTAAGTAATGCGTGTGTGCTGTGTGGCCGCTGTGACTGTGATGATTGCAACCGTAGTAGTGTGGAAGATCGTTCGTTTAAGACTATGGAGACATTTTTTACTTTCTGTTGTGCTGTTTCCCTAGCAGTAAAATGAGCTGGTGTAGTGAGCCCTGCAGGCGAAGTAAGAGAAAGGACCACTTGATAAAGCCATCAAGGAATACAATGTGTCATGGCTACAACTGAGAAGAGACTGGTGTGTAAAATGATGGCACTGAGGTAAGTTACGTGCAAGCATAGGCAAAGGAAACCGCACAATAAATAGCCAACCCCATGGGCTCTTCCCTGGGAGTCCTGGGGATGCCCAGGGGAAGCTTGCCGAAGCCATTCTGCAATTCAGTGAACTCTTGGAAAGATCCCTGCATTGAAAGATTAAAGCACTGAGAGGCTAGAGGTGGTTAGGGGTGGAGCCAGGGGTGGGGCAACCCCCCTCACTCCTCCCTTTCCCTCCCCCCCCTCCCCGCACGCCTGGATCCTTCATTCATGCCTAGCACTGTGAAAATGAAAATGTAAACAATGTTTCCTAGATGAAGATGCTCCTGTTTTTTGTTTTTATTCATTTTCTTCGGATTTTTTTTTTTTTTTTTTTTTTTTTTTTTTACAGTCTCCCTACATAGCCCAGGCTGACTTGAATTCACGGCAGTTCTCCTGCCTCAGCCTCCCTCCCTAGTGCTGGAACCACCATGCCAGTCTTTTGACCTTAATCTTTTTTAAAGGTTATTTTTATTTTATGTGTGTGGGTGTGTTGCCTGTGTGTGCGCGTGTGTGTGCGTGTGTTGCTCTCAGAGGCTAGGAGAGGGCACTGGATCTCTTGGAACAGGAGTTCCAGATGGTTGTCAGCGGCTGTGTGGATGCTGGGAACCAAGTCCAGGTCCTCCAGAAGAGCAGCCAGGGCTCTTAAAGTCTCTTTACTTTAGTCTTAAAGCAATTCAGAGATGGAAAATACAGAAAAGTCTGGGGGTAATTCTTGTCATTGAAAGAAGGTGTGGGTGGCATTACGGTGCCCAGCATGAGTAAGCAACAACCTTCTGACTGTGTCTGCTGTGGGTGAATACAATGTGAAAAGAACCCGAGGAAGCTGGTGGAGACATTAACTCAAATAACCGGAGAAAGGTCACAGTGCTGAGGCAGGAGGATTGTCTGAGCTGGTCAGCTTGTTCTTGCTCCCTCTCCTTCTCTTCTTTCCCCTCCCCTTTGAGACTGTCTCAAAAAGTGTTGGTGGAAGAACTGTCCCCTCAGCGCTTGGTGTCAATGGCATCCTCAGCTTAGCGTCAACAGCCATCAACCCATCGGTACCTTGTTGCGAAGGTGACCAAAGTCCAGGGAAAAGGAGGTGGCGCTGTCCCTCCTCTTCACCACGTAGCACAGGTAGGTCTCGTGCCGACCCTTAGCCCAGCGGACATTTTTGAAGTGGTAGAGAAACTGCTTTTGTTTCATCAGAAGGCTGTGAATGAGAGAAGAAATTCAGGGCAAAGCTTCTCTGCCACCATGTTCTTCCTCCTCTTCCTTCATCATCACCACCATCACCATCGTCACCACCACCACCACCATCATCACTATCACCACCATCATCACTATCATCACCATCATCATCATCATTGCTGAGAACTGAACCCAGAGCTGTGTGCATGCTAGCCAACTGCTTCACCACTGAGCACCTGAAGACCTGGTATTATCATTATTTCTTAATTTTATGATTATTTGGGTTAAACCAGAAAAGATACTTCTGCTTCCTTTTCCACATACCTGAGATGTGCTCAGCTTAAAATCCATTCATCCTTTCCAGCTTCAAATTAAGACCCATTGGGAGAGCCCTAAACCTATTTGAGTCCCCACGATGGTGGCTTTGCGCAGCTCTCTTCTAGCTGAAAATGATCTAAAATGACCTGTTCTTCAGTGTCATCATTATTTCCAGCTTTTCCTCCTGTGTTCACCTCCATATTCCACATGGATCTCAAGCTCCACGTGGTTAAGCAGCAGTCCTCACGTGCTCATGGGCGGTCCCTCTCCCTTCACTGCAGTGGTCAGACTAGGTATCACCCTTGATTACTTCTTCTTCTTCAGTTTTGATATCTAGTTAATTATGTAAAATTGTCAGTTTTATTGGGACTCAGAAAAAGATGTCCCGAAGTCTAGGGTTTTGACGTTCTGAGAACTTGAAACTACAGGAGATTTGGACATAGTCTTAGAAATCATCTCTCTAGTCTTTTGTACCCCTGTACACCCTCCCCCCAACCCAAGAGCATCACAGAACCAGAACTCTTCCCAAAGCAAGTTATAAAACTGTCCAGGGCCAGGCGAGGTCACTCATGCTTGTAATCTCAACACTTGGGAGGATTGCCGTAAGTTCGAGCCCAGCCTGGGCTGCACAGCAAGAATGTGTATGGCTCAGTAGCACAGCAGTTGCCTACTGTGTACGAGGCCCTAGGTTGAATCCCCAGAACCACAAAACAAAATGAAAAGCAAACCTAGAAAGGTCACTGTCAGTCAGGTATGCTGGCACACAGCTGGAATACCAGCACTTACATGGTGGATGCAGGAAGACCAGGAGTTCAAAGCCAACCCAAGCTACTAAGAAAAGAAAGTCACTCTCTTCCTTGAAGACCCTCATTCTCTGGGAGTCCTGCCCCACATCCAGGGGAAAGAATGCTGCAGAGACAGACCTAGTTGGACATTCTCCCTCCTTCTCTAAACACGGGGTCATATGAGGTCATCCTGATTTGACCAACCACATCTCTGCATAGTGCCCATTCTTCACTGAACAGAAGTATGATAGTTCCCTCTGTGTCTCTCTAAAAAAACACATTTATTTATTGTTATGTATGTGATGTGTGTGTATGGGTACATGCATGTATGTGGAGGTCAGAGGGAGACTTGAGGAAGTCAGCTCTCTGCTCCCATCCTGTGAGTTCCAGGGATCAAACGCAAGTCACCAGGTTTGGCTGCCAGCACCCTTAACCTGCTAAGAGATCTCGACAGCCCTCCCTTGGGTCTGGAATCTTCATTTCAGGGTTTTGTTTGGCTAGTTTCGTCAGCTTTGTTTTGTTTATTTATTTTTATTGTTTGTTTTGAGATAGGCTCTCATACAGCCTAGGCTGGTAAGGAGTTTGACCAGGATAAGTCTCCTGCCTCCACGTTCCGGGTGCTGGGATGACAGATGTGCTCCACCCACTTGCTTTTATGCAGTGCTGGGCCTTAACCCAGAGCTTTGCGCACACTAGCAAGTTCCCTACTAACTGAGCTACATCTCCAATCCCTCGAGTTTCTTTTCTCTTTCTTTCTCTAAAAATAACATCTTTGCGGGGACCAGAGAGATGGCTCCGCAGTTTAGAGCGCATGCTGCTCTTCCGAAAGACCTGAGTTCTGACCCAGAACCCACATCGGGTGGCTCTCAAACACCTGTAACTCCAACTCCAGGGGATCCAAGACCTCTGGCTTCTGAGGGCACTCCCCCCCCCCATGTGCCTCTCCCTCACACACACACTTAAAAATAATTTAAAAATCTTTGTGGTGTGTGTGTGTGTGTGTGTGTGTGTGTGTGTGTGTGTGGTGGGGTAGGGTTAACACATACCACTGCACATGTGTGGAGATCAGAGCACAACTTTGGGCGTCAGTCCTCACCCTCCCGTCTTGCTTGAGACAGGATCACTTGTCCTCTGCTGAGCATCCCAGGCTAACTGGCTCACAAGCTTCCTGGGGTTCTCTCCTCTCTACCTCCCATCTTGCCCATCTTGGGATTCCAGGTGACTGCTTTGGGGACCTAAACTCAGGTCCTCACATTTTCACAGCAAGCGCTGTTCCTACAGAGTCTTCTTTCCATGCCTTAAGTTTCTTTAAAGCAACTGAGACATAGTAACACAAGATACACTGGATGATCAAGCAATAGTGTCCCTGGCTTTTGTCCCTCACCTTTCCCCAGAATGTATTTTTCCCACTAGTAGAGACAGCACTGCCACCCAGTGGTGTTGGATGGAAGTGCAGAGAATTAGTTAAAAAAAAAAAAAGTTACTTAGGAATTTGAATACGGTTTTGCTGCAAGAGAATTGAAACCTTTTTTCACTTTTTTTTGGTTGTTGTTGAGATATAATTTACATAGTAAACTCCACTCACGTAAAATCTACAGCTCTATGAATGTTGGCAGGTCTGACACCCCAGACTGCCAGCGTGATAAGACAGCACTGCTAGCTCTTGTGAAAGTTTCTTCATCTCTATTTGCGATTATTTCTCCTCTTACCCAGGCAACTGCTGACCTGCTTTCTACAATGCAAATTATTTTAATTTCTATAATTTCGTATAAATCACAGTCTCTCCTCCTTCCTGTGTGACTTCTCTCACTGAAAATAGTGAATTGGACACTCATCCGAGTATCAGTAGTTGATTCCTTTTCCCTGCTGAAATCTATTGCGTGGATATAGCATGGATTGCTTGTTCATTCACATGCTGATCGACAGTTGGGTATGTTCCACTTTGGTGGTGTGGTGGGTAAAGAGAGAATGAATATTCATGTACCATCACTGGTACATGCAGTTGACAGCTCTTTTTGCTGTTTTGTTTTTATGAGACAAGGTTTCTCTGTTGTAACCCTGATGGTCCTGGAACTCACTCTGTAGTCCAGGCTGGCCTTGAACTCACAGAGATCTGCCTACCTCTGCCTCCCGAGTGCTGGGATTAAAGGCGTGCACCACCACCGCCTGCCTACAGCTCACATTTTAATAATGCAATACAAGAGATAGTCACTGACTTTAGGGAAAAAATCTTTTCTTTTTGAGACATGCCTTGCAGTGTAACCCGTGCTGACCTGAAAATCTCTATGCAGCTGCCACTGGCCTCAAACTCATGATCCTGCTGTTTTAGTCTCTAACAATATTAGCTTTATTTGAAATAATATAATATTACTTAGTAATTAATAATACCATATTAATAATTATGTTATTATATATTAACGATTAATAATATATTACTATGATAATCCTCAGGGTACCTCCACGTCTACTGTTCATCACTAGCACATAAGACCCCTTAGCAGGTGGGCATGGTGGCACACACCTTTAATCCCAGAACTTGGAGGGCAGAGGCAGGGGGATCTTTGTGTATTGGAGGCCAGCCTGGTTTATATGGAGAAATTCTAAGTCAGCCAGGCTGTATAATGAGACCGTGTCTCAAAACAACAACAACAATTAGCACTCAGCACAGCTAAGCGCAGCATATAAGTGTATGTATGTGTGTGTGTTTGTGTGTGTGTGTGCGTATTTCTGTGTGTATGGGGGACGCTACTACGAAGGCCAGGAGATGTATGGGGGTTTAGAAAAGAAGGATGCGACACAAGTAACCCACAGAAAGATCTAACAGGCCGTTTCTGTCTTGAGATTCTAGCCAGAGTGCACAGAACTGCACAGTCCTGGCCTATTGATGTAGGAGCCAGGTGCCAGCTCCCTCTTCTCAGGTAGGGAGGACGTCGCCAGGTAGTTTTTCAGGCCTGTAGATTGACAGCTGTGGAGGCAGCTGTGCTCCTCCAGGCAGAACTCTAGCTGCTTCCCCAGCAATGCAAACCAGAGGCAAAGGGTTAAAAATAACCTCAGCAGAGTCACAGGGAGGGCTGCCTTGGCCAATGCTCTGCAGATGTGGGCTTCGGTGCAGTCACACACTGCCTTTACTCCCGGTCAGCCCATCTCTCCACTTCCTTGTTTTTCGCTGACTCTCAGCCTCGCTTTTGTCTCTGCTTTGCATTTTGCTGTGCGCAGGTATTCCTCTCCAACCCTTCCCCGTCAGGTCATAGACCTCAGTTTGTTTTCAAAATCTCATTATAGACTCATGCAGTTGATACTGTCTGCCCCCTGGAAAAGGTTTAATGATGCCTGGGGATGTAGTTCAGTGGTAGAGGACTAGTATGTGCAAGGTGCTCAGGGTGGTCCCTAACAGACTCGAGGCGGGGCGGAGGAGGAGGAGGAGGAGGAGGAGGAGGGAGGGAGAAAAGGGAGAAAGAAAGGAGGGAGGAAAGGGAGACATTTAGAATCTGAAGAACATCCATGCTATCATTAGATATATTAACTCCATACTCTGAGTTTTAGAACTCAGACGGAACTGAGCTGCAGTGTATGGCTGGCCATGACTCTCACTCGCTGGCAGTAAACAGAGGGAAATGAGAAAACCTCTGATACAGCTCACCAGGAGCTGCATATTAGAGCCCCAGAAAGCTTTTAAGAAGTTAAGACATCTCTGCACAGATTAATTAAGCAGTAAAAATGCCACTAAGTGCCTAACCGTTGAGCCTATAACACTAAATTGAATGTTTTAATGAAACTCTCTCTTTACAATAGACACCAGCTTAATGAGTTGCAAGCAATTCATCTCAAATGTTTGGTGTTTTTAAGAAGTACCAATTTCCTTACCACAGCTAAACAATTCCAGTAAAGAATCCCCATGTGGGTTTTAAAATGTTGAATATTTGCCAAATGGTTATGAAAATTAACCACTACTGTTCTTAGTAAGGCACTGTGCGACCTCTCTGCTCTGTGAGTCTCTAAAGGTTCACCGTTATTCCCGAAAGCCAGCTCCAGCTCTGTCCACATCTCAGGATGAATCAGAGCCTCAGACTTCCTCTCTCCATTGCAACACAGAGAAGAGAGAGATGGAGAGAATGTGGGAACCTCGAGAGCTAGGTCCAGAACACAGGACCTGAGCAGAGGATGAAGAGGCAGATCCAGAAGAGGAAATGTGCATGCTGACAGGCAGAGCCTACCATCCAGACAGTCAGACAGCGGACAGGAGTACACACACACACACACACACACACTCGCACTCACGTACCAGACAGACACACTGGCTTGTTACCTGTCCATATCGGTCTCCAGCGTGACTTTCTTGACTCAAAGTCTTAGGCCAAAGGAAGCTTGCTTCAAGCAAGCCTGCTTCAGTGCCGTTGTGTGACAGAGCACTGGTCCCTGGCATTCAAATTTGAGCCCTCCTTTGTGGGCTCCTCCCCCAGCAGCATCACCACCACCAGGTATCCAGCATCTGCCTCCTGGGTTGGGTCCAGCAAAGATGGGCGGGGTTGTGGTACACAGTCGCATGGGTGAACTGATGCTGAATGCTTAGTTAGCGTCCTTTGAGGCTGTTCCTCTAAAAAGCCAGCCCAGGTACCACAGGTACCAAAGAGCCAGAGACAACAGCAGTGGACGCTTCTCAAACTGTCACGATGTGTGTGCGTGTCTGGGTGTGCGTACACGCATGCGCGTGTGTGATCCTGAGTATCAAGCCTAAGGCCTTGTACTTGCTTCCTAATTTGGAAACTATGGTAACAATAATAGCGGCGATGGTCATATTTACTTAAAGTGGCATTAAATGCCATTTCAGTAGCACCTTGTGCTCCACGACCTTATGGTACCTGTTCCCTCAGTTAGCGCCAATCCACTCTGGGCCTCAGTAGAGAGGTGCTGACTGGCCTGCTTCCTGGCTGAGCAAGCAAACCCAGTCATGCAGTATCCAGAAAATGGACTTCAGCCTCTGTATCCACTAATACTTTTCTTTTTTAAAATCACATTAAAATATAGCTAGAAAGACTGGTTGCTTGCCCTGAGGAATGATTTTAAATGAATCCTTTTTCCTCGTTAAAAGCATCTTGCTGGGGGCCTGAGGAGTTGGCTCAGAGGTTAAGAGCACTTACTTCCGTTTCAGAGGACCCAGGCTTAGTTCTCAACAGGTGGTTGTGAGCCCCAACAGGTGTTGGGAACTGAACCCCAGTCATGTGGAAGAGCAGTGAATGTTCTCTCTCTCTTTTCTTTTCTTTTTCAAGACAAGGTCTCATTATGTAGCTCTGGCTGGTCTGAAACTTTCTATCTGGACCAGGCCAGCCTTGAACTCACAGAGACCACATCCCATTGCATACACACAGCATAGCCCCTCCCCTACACCTCTGGCTGTTGCCTACAAGCCCTCTCCCTGTAGAGTCTTACAGTTCAAGCCTTCCTTTATTCCGTGTTTTTATTCAAACACTCCCTGGCAGTTGAGACTTTTCTGAATACCGTATTAGAAATGTTAGTGAGCTCCGATCCTACTTCTTCTACTCTAATTCTTTTTTCTTCTTAACACTCATCATTTTAAGAGACATTATTTTACTCTCCGGTGAATTCGTGAATTCCCGAGGAAAAAATGTCAGGGCGCCAGCAGTAGCAGGCGTTACCTGTGACATTACAAGTTTGAGGGAACCCGGGTGACAGATGGACATTTGAAATCCAGTCCCCCTGACTTGTCTCGTCACATGAAGCTTGGGCCTTTGCCACACTTTCAGCCAGTTGTCTGGGGAATGACATAAACAAGAGAAAGACAGCCCGTTGCTGACCACTTGCTTAGCCTTTGTCTGCGGTTTGTGTTTTTGCTTGCTTTAAGTGTAGGGTTCAGCAGCAGTGCTTACATCAGGAATGTCGTAAGCATCGCTTGGGCCATCCATGTCCCAAACTTTCCTCTTGTCGAGAGGAGACATGACAAGATGCTGAATTCCTGATCCTCCTGCCTCTGCCTCTCAAGTACTCAGAATACACGCTTGCAAGGCCATGCCCAGATGTTTCTAAAACTTAGAACAATTTTTTAAATTTACATTAATTTAGTGTGTGTGTGTGTGTGTGTGTGTGTGTGTGTGTTCATGTATGTGGAGGTCAGAGGACAACTTTCAGGAATTAGTTCTTGCCTTCCACCATGTATGTTCCAGGGTGGTGGCAAGTGCCTTTACTGAACCATCTCACCCACCCTAAAACTTTAATTTTTAACATTTATTTTTAGAGCCAGATGTAGTGGTGTCTTTAATCCCAGCACTTGGGAGGCAGAGGCAGGCAGATCTCTGTGAGTTCAAGGTCAGTCTGGTCTACAGAGTGAGTTCAGGACATAGTAAGACTCTGTCTTGAAAACAAACCCAAACCAAACCAAACCAAACCAAAACAAGGCAAAAATCCCCAAGATTTAGTGTGTGTGTGTGTGTGTGTGTGTGTGTGTGTGTGTGTGTGTGTGTGTGTGTTCTCTGGTGTTACAGGCAGTTGTGAGCTGCCTGATGTGGGTGCTGGGAGCTGAACTTGGGTCCGCTGCTAGAGTCCTACGTGCTCTTAGTGGCTGAGCCATCTCTCCAGCCCTCACTCTAAAGGTTTTATTGCAGCAAAAATAAAAAGTGTATATAACAGTTAAACAAGCACCAACTATCTCGTATTCCCCAGCCCTAGCCGTCTCTAACCTACTTCCTGCCTATACAGCTGGAAGCCATGACGCTTGTGTCATTGCTTTTTTTCTTTTCCTTTTCTCTTCTTTCTCTCCTTCCTTTCTATCCACCCCCCCCGTTTGTTCTCTGTTTGTCTTCAAGAAAGATTCGATATGTAGCCCAAATGGGCCTTGCACAGTGTGGGTGGCTGCTTTTGCACGTCTTCAAGAGTCACTCATGTTAGCCCAAGTATCAGAATTCCACTCCTTACCGTGTTTTGCTGGCACATTCACCTGCTGATGAACACTGAGTGGCAGCACCCAGGCTACTGTGGGTGACAAATACTGAGCCCATTGCCTGTTCTTCCTGATGCATACCTAGCCATCGATCACATCGGTGTTTGGATGCTCGGGATTGAATTCAGGTCTTTGTTCGTGTTCATGTTGTGTTTTTATTTTCACGTTATTAACCTTGTTCAGGTAAAATCGTATATGCCTAAAGTATGTAGTATTTGAGACGCATATCCATATCAAAAGTGGTTGCTACAGTGAAGTTGGTGAATGTGTCGTCGCCTCTTGCCAGCGTACAGTAGTATTCGTTACTCCAGGCACCGTCTCCGACACCGGCTCTCTAGACTTTCATCCGACGCACCCGCAACTTTGTGCGTTTGTTGCTTGTTTTTGAGGGTCTCACTGTATCGTCCTGGCTGGCCTCCAACCCACAGAGATCTGCCAACCTCTGCCTCCTGGAACCCTGTATTTTTTATTCTCCATTTCCCCCACACCCACCAGTCCCTGGTAGACACACTTCTACTGTTTGCTTCTCTATATTGACTTTTAAGATTCCACATAGAGGTGAGATTGTGTAGCTTTGTTTTTTTCCTGTATCTTTCTTAGTTCCTTCAGCCAGTTGTTCTCCAGATCATCTGGTCGCAAATGGAAAGGTCTCCTTTGTTTATTATTATTTAAAATTTTGCAATGCTGGGAGTCAAACTCCAGGCCTTACACATGTCAGAAAAGTATTCTCTCAACGAGCTACAGACACCCCTAACCCAAGATCTCCTTTGATAAGTCTGAGTGATGATATTCCTGCTGCTACGCTCATGGGTGTACACTGGTGATGTGCATTGTGCTCTTCAGGCAGTGGGTAATGTTATTAGAGGCTTTGAAACTAGATTAGATGTTTAAATGGCAGTATAAAATAAACGACATTAGAAGACAAAGCTAAAAGGAGTCATGCACCTCAAAGCTCAAGGTGCATTAGTTCACCTAGCCCTAAGCTCTCAACACTGGGGATGCGTATCTTGGGGGTTGCCTCAATTGGAGCCCATGGGAACAGCCAAGGAGTTCACAAAAGCGTGCTGTACCTTCCGAGAGCCAAAAGCATCAAGGTAGACATTATTTTGATTTTTTAAATAGTTGTGTGGGGGCCTGGGAACGTAGTTCTATGGAAGAGCTTTTCTCTAGGAGATTGGAGGCCCTGGGTCCTCAACACTGATGTGGACACACACAGGCATGTGCACACACACACGCACACACACACACACACACACACACCATTTGGGGCTGGCAAGATGGTTCAGCAGGTAAAAAACACTTGGTTTGTGAGCCTGACAACCTGAATCCAATCTCCCAAATCCATATAAAAACAGTGAATGTGGTGGCATGCATCTGTAACTGCAGAACTCCATTCCCAGAGCTGGAGGTGGATTCAGGAGACTTGCAGGAAGCTCTCAGGCTAAGCTATCCTGGAGCACGAAGTACAACAGAAGCAGGACAGACCCCCAACTCAACAAGGTAGAAGGAGAATACTAACTCCCGAGAGTCATCTTCTGGCCTTCACACATGTGCTGTGGTGTGTGTGCATCTATACAAACACACACACACGCACGCACGCACGCACACGCGTGCATGCACTAAAATAAAAAATATTTAAAAGGACAATTTCAACACTTTATTTTTCGCTGTCTGCAGAGTAGGCCCACACCAGGAACCTAGGAATATGGTCTGTAACACAGCATTCTGCAGATTTTAAACGTAAAGCGTGGGTTCCAGGAAGATTTCAGCAGGACACGGGTGGTTTTGAGCCACGCGCTCAGGGAGTCAACGCTTTTGACTGCTGTTGTTTTCATTTCTGTTTAACCTTGAGACAGGGTCTGTGTAGCCCAAGCTGGCATCAGACTCACTGTGTGGTTGAAGTTGACCCTCGGTTAGAAGGATGCACCAGCATGTCAGCTCCTACTGTTCTCTCATCTACAGAACAGCTGTGAAGTAGGGGAATCCTCATAGAGATGGGGAGTCCTAGCTGGGTGTGGCAGCAGGCATCTGTAATCTCCCCACTTGGGAAACTGAGGCAGGAGGATAGAGAGTTTGAAGCTACTCTAAGATACCCTATTGGTATTGGGGGGTGGGCAGAGATGGGGGATGAATATTACTTACAGAGCTCTCTTATCCTCTGGTTCAAAGCCACAGCAGGACACATTCACTTTGTGAGATCGGGTCAGAAGAATCAGGGAATAACTGCAAATAAGTCATCATTGAAGATTTCCTGACATGGTGCTTCAAGTAGACCTCAATGGATGGATAAGGTCTATTTATTTATTTATTTGTTCATTCATTCATTCAGTTTGCTTTTTTGAAGCAGGATTTTCTCTGTTGTAGCCCTGGCTATACTGGAACTCACTCTGTAGACCAGGCTGGCCTCAAACTCGAAGAGATCTGCCTCCCTCTGCCTCCTGAGTGCTGAGATTAAAGTTGTGTGCCACCACTGTCCGGCTTGATAAGGCTTACTATTATTATTTTATGTGTATGGGTGTTTATGTGTATGGGTGTTTTGCCTACATGTATGTCTGTGTACCATGTTTGTGTTTGGTTGTCTCCGAGGCCAGACTAGAGTGTTGGACCCCCTGGCACTAGAGTTACTGATGGTTGTGAGGCACCATGTGGGTGCTAGGACTTGAACCTGAGTCTTCTGGAAAAGCAGTCAGTGCTCTAGACTGCTGAGTCATCCCTCTAGCCACCACTTATTTATTTTTAAAGATTCACTTTTTGAAAGCTACATGCCTGACTGTGGGTATATGCACAGGAGTGCAGGTACCCACGAAGGCCGGAAGAGGGTGTCAGATCCGCAGCTGGCATTACAGGTGGCAATGATCCACCCCATGTGGAATCAAGTTTAGGTCTTCTGAAAGAGCATTATATGTTCTTAATCTCTCCAGCCCTGAGACTTTAATAAACGCAAAGGACAGGTCACAGAATTCCTAGAGAACGATGCAGAGAATTGAACCCAGTGAAGTGTCTGAAGACAGAGTCTTGAGTTCTGGAGCTGGTCTACGCACTTGGGAAAAGCACTGTATTTATTGAGCTGCCGCCCGTGGACCTGTAAGCATGCTATCTTCAGTACTCGGAGTCTGAGTAGCAAAGCTTCCCATCCCTTGAAGCAAGAGCTGAGACAGGACTGTGAGGATCTGCGTTTCATGCTTTAGCAACTTAGTGATTTCGCTGGTGGGAATGGTGGCTCACAACAAGGCAGTAATGACAGAAAAATGAGAAGTGGTTTCATCTTTTTTCTTTCTTTCTTTTTGAGACAAAGCCTCACTATGCTGCCCAGGCTGGCTCTGGGTTCAAAGCGACCTCTGGTCTTGGCTTCCAGAGTGCTGGGACTAGAGTCGTTTGACACCTCACCCAGCTTACGGAAAACTTCCCAATGAAGCCAAGAGCGAAATAACTTACATAAGACTGTAAAAATCCTTAGATTAATATGTGTGTTTGTTCAGAGTTAAAAGCATTTTTTAGGCCAGTGAGATGACTCCGCGGGTCGTGCTTGCCATGCAAACCTGTCCACCTGAGGTCAATCCCTAGAACCCAGGGTGGAAGGAGAGAACTGACTCCAGCGAGTCGTCTTCTGACCTCCACACACGTGCGGTAGGTAGCACACGCACGCCCACGCTCACACACACACACCACACCAATGCAATAGGTATGAATACAAAACCCTACGCTTCTTAGAAAGCGGAATTCTCTTGTTTGGTTCACCTTCTTCTAAAGGAAGGAAAGAGATCTTGCTTAATTACAAGAGCATTTTCCAGTCCTGGGGATTTGGAAGCGGTACAGCTGCAAAACAATTTTATAGAGTTTCATTACACTTTTATTTTCTTCATTAACTTCCCTCGTCCCTCATTAACTTCTATCGAAAAACCGCAGCCCAACCTGGTCACATTGTTTTTAACAAGAATACCGTGACTTGGAAATTGTGATGCTTGCGGCTGAGCTAAGTTTTGGCCATCTGGAGTTTACCACCTAGCCTTCCCTATGAGAAGCACAGGTGAGGTTTCGATATGGCCAGCACGAGGGGCTGGCGGCCCCTGGGAAGTCTCTAGGGCCTACATTCCTGTGTCTGAGAGCCAGCACACTCAGACACGACCCCCCAGGCCACTATTTTTGGACACCAACTAGATTGCTCAACATGATACTTGGTTGTTTTTAAAGGGATCCAAAAAGGGTTTTGTGTGGGTGAAAGTGTGGTTTTTTGGATTGCTTCAACTTCTGCATTCCCCAATTTTTGTTTTTCTCACTTTACTGCCAAGGAGGTAACTGCATCCCTCTGGGGTATGAAAAGATGAGGGACAGCCCTCTAAACATGTACCAGAATTACTCAGCTTTTACTGTTGGGCTGCTCAGGACGTTTCAAAGATGAGAGAACTGTAAACAGGTATTTATCAAAAGCTTAGGTCTACGAGCAGCTGGAGGCAGGGGCTGGAGAGTTCAATCAGCCACGTGTTGAGTTCAAGGCCAGTGAGGCTGTATTAAAAGAAAAAAATGAATTTTTAATTGAAATGACATGAAACTAAAAAGCTTCATGCTAAGTGTGGTGGTTAATTCCTGTAATCCCAGCAGCGCGGAGGCTGAGGCAAGAGGATCACAGAGAGTTTGAAGCTACCCTGGGCTACATAGTGAGTTTCGAGCCAGCCTGCTTCACAGTGTAAGATCCTCCCTGATTCAGAACATCGAAAAGTTGTAAATTAAAATCAATAAGCTTCTGCATGGCAAAGGAAATAATCAGCTTAGAAAAGAGGGAGACTACAGAATGGAAGGAAGTCTTTATCAGCTAGACACCTAACAGGGCACTAATACCTAGGATATAGACATTTCAAAAAGTATCCAAAGGCCAGGCAGTGGTAGTGTGCGCCTTTCATCCTAGCACTTGAGAGGTGGAGGCAGGCGGATCTCTGTGAGTTCGAGGCCAGCCTGGTCTACAGAGTGAGTTCCGGGACAGCCAGGGCTACACAGAGAAACTCTGTCTCAAAAAACAAAACAAAACAAAACAAATTATTATTATTTACTTTATGCCAGTGCACATGTGCTTACATCCCAGAGCGCATGAGCGGAGGTCAGAGGGCAACTTGTGGAGTCTGTTCTTCCTTCCACCACGTGGGTCCTGGGGTCAAACTCAGGTTGTCAGGCTTAGCAGCAAGCACTTTTACCTGCTTAGCTATCCTGACAATCCTAAATATTAACTTTTAGCTGTTTTTTCTTTCTTTTCATGTGTGTGTGTGTGTGTGTGTGTGTGTGTGTGCCCATGGAGGCCGGAAGAAGTCAACGGCATCTTGTAGAGCTGGTTTCATAGGCTTGTGGTCAACCCATTGTGAATCCTGGGAAATGAACTCAGGTTACCTGGAAGACTTACAAGAGCTCTAAACAGCTTAATTGTCTTTTTGGCACCCCAAATTAACTTTTCTTTCTTCTTTTTTGAGACAGTCTTACTAGGTAGCCCTGGGTGGCCTGGAACTCACTATATAGACCAGGCTAGCCTCAAATTCACAGAGATATTCCTGAGTGCTGGGACTACAGGTGTGTGCCATCTTTTAATTCAATTTAGTTTAAAATTATGTGTCTGTGTGTGTCTGCTCGGGGTATGTGAATATGAGTGCAAGTGCCCAGGGAGGCCAGAGAGGGCATCAGAGCTCCTGGTTCTGGAGTTCCAGGTATTGTGAGCTGCCTGGTGTGGGTGCTGAGAACTGAACTAGGCTCTTCTGTAGGAACGGAACTCACTCCTAATCACTGAGCCATCTTTCCAACCCCTAAATATTGACTTAAAAATTTGAGGAATCCATACATGAGTAACCTGTAATTATATCAGATCTAACTTTTGTTTTCCCTCTAGCTCCCCCCAAGTTCTTCCAGCCCCTCTCAATCTCATGACTTCTACTTTGGAATTATTGTTCTTGTTATAGTTGTCATTTTGAGATAGGGACTCACTAAGGAGTCCTGAGTGGCCTGGAACTCACAGACATCATCTGCATCTGCCTCCCAAGCACTAGGATTAAAGGCATACACCGCAACATCAAGTCTTGTAATTATTGTTTTACACACACACACACACACACACACACTCACACACTCACCGTACAGAATCCAACTAGTGTTGCCCTTATTGGCATGTGTTTAGGGCTGATCATTTAGAATTGGATTCTTGTCCCTGAAAAGAGCTTGTTCCCCCTCTGTCGGCAGCCATCGGCGGCCTGTAGCTCTTCTGGGGGTAGTACCTTGTGGCTACCTTCTTCCTTAAACGTTGGTACAGCACAGCAATTGGTGTGGTCTTTGTGGTCTGATGCAGGAAGCCGTATTGTTGCAAGTTCACGAATGCAGCATGTCCTGTCCAGTCCTGTCCAAGATACTACCTTGCGGTCCTTATCCTTAGGCTCTCACGGTCTTTCCACCGTGTTCCCTGAGTGTTAGGTGTAGGGGTTGTTATACACCTCCCATGTTGGGCTGGACTGTATAACTTGGAGTAACTGTAGAAGCCAGTAAAGTAAAAAGAGACCGGGGGGAGTGACGCAGTAGGGGAACAGCAGGACACAGGTGCTGTGAAGGAGGAAAGAGGGAAAGCAGAAGGAGGACAAAACTAGTGAGGGGGAGGGAGGATGATGTGGAGGAAGAGGGGGGAGAGGGACAAATAACACTAAGGATGTTCGCAAAAGCCATAGAGATCTGTTTTATAATTTTAAAATATAGCATATATATATATCCCCTCATGATATCTATCTATCTATCTATCTATCTATCTATCTATCTATCTATCTGTCTGTCTTGAAGTTACCCCACAAACTATCTAACAAAAACCTCAGTGCCAAGCAAGGGAAACCTTCCTTCAAGTTGTTGGTCAGGGAGAATTCAAGAGACCCCCAAATGGTACAGGCTATTGTCATTGCTCTTGGTGGCTTGCCAGAACATGACAGTAAGACCCTATTGCTGAAGACATCACACACTTCAGACACAAGACTTGAAGAAATCATCTTGGCACTGACCTAGAAGCCCTCCCTGAGGGCTAGCTCTTTTAGTGTCAGAAGGTGTTATACAAGCTGCCAAGTGGGGTAAGTTATCAATAGTCCTACCCAGCTGTAAAGCCTGAGAACTACAACACTGACCAGAGCAGCAAGATAGCCCCGTGGTGCGTTAGTGGCATTTCTATCTTGGAGGTAACCAACAGCTGTCTAATTGAACATAAGTCCACTCAGTGGGAGGGAACTCATATCTGGCACTGTAAATCTAGCCAAGAACCTATGGCTGGAGAGGTCAAAGGCCCTAGAGGAGAACCCACTACTACCACATTACTGAAGTAGTGTAGGTTCAACTGCCATCTAAATGCTTATACCCATAGGTAAGTACAGCTCTCACCGCTCAACAAAGAGGCTTCTTTTTGCATGGCACAAAGGCAGATGGGTCTAAATGTTGATTTAAAATTATGTATATATGTCTGGATTTATGAGCGCAGTGCCAGAAGAGGGTGTGGGAGCCCCTAGAGCCAAAGTTGCAGGCAGCTGTGAACATCCAATAGGGGAACCAGACTCAGGTCCTCTGCAAAAAGTGTGTGCTCTTCACCACCCTACAGCCCCCAAATACTAACTTAATAGGTGGTATATTTAGGAGGCAAGATATTTTAAAAAATCACAAGGGCACACTGGCAACATGTCTGTAATCCCAGCACTCAGAAGGCCAAATCAGGAAATTCTCAGATTTGAGGTTGGCTGGGGATTATACGGCAAGACTCTGTCATCAAAGTATGTGATCCTATCAGGTGTGGTGACACACACCTTTAGTATCAGCAATTGGGAGGCAGAGGCAGAGGCAGGAGGATCTCAGTGAGTTCCAGGCCAGCCTAGTCTACATAGCCAGTTCTAGGCCAGACAAGGCTACATAGTGGGACTGTGTCTCAAAAAACAACAAACACATTTTTTTTCATCAGTAATGAAGTGTGAAAGATCAGATTATCTCCAATCTCCATGTTTGTGAGCATATAAATTGCAAACTCCAGTATCTAATCCCTTCTAGTTTTGATTCAGCAAGTCTTTACTGTGTTCCAAACCCCATCTTTCTGACACTTCTAAAGTGTCAGAAAGACACTGTGATACTTCTAAAGTAGATAATCAGGTTAGAATCTTATGGAATTTATGGAACTTATGGAATCATGGTGATTATTGGTCTCTAAGAACTTCAATGTCTTTCTCTATTCTAAAAATCCATGATTATCTGGTATGTGTATATGTATACATATATGTGTGTATATATAACATATATAACAATAACCAGATAATCATATATTTTATATATGTAAATATACATATATGAAATCTTTGTAGTTACTGGAGTACTCTTTCTCTTTTTCAAATTATGTGTCCTTGTGTGTGTTGATATGTGTGTATCCACACACGAGTTTAGGTTTCCTCCCTCAGAGACCAAGGCTTCAAGGCTCCAGATCCTTTGGAGCCAGGGTTACAGGTGGTGGTGATCTGCTAAACATGGGTACTGGGAACCCAGCTCGGGTCCTCTGGAAGAGCAGTACGTGGTCCTGACCACTTAGCTATCCCTCCAGCACTGGAGAGCTTTCAAACAGGCTGAGATGCCAGGTAAAGTTAGAGATGCTCCATACACTCTGGGGTTTCCACAGGCCTCTGTTCCCAGCGTGGGCAAGTACAATCCAAAGACCCAGTTCAACAAGCCCTCTCTGAGCGGTGGTGGAGTGGAAGGGATGATGGAATGACCGACCAACATAATTGTGACAAAAATAGACCCCATGAGGATAAGGAGTGGTTCCTAAGGCGGGCACTGCATGGTAGAAATATGTAGAGTTGCGGTCCTCACTCTGGGGACATTGTTGCTCCAATTGTCCTGTCATTGAAAGCAGGCCACCATCTGCGCTGGAAAGCTCAATCTATATTGCAAATTCTTTGGCTATGGTTCTCCTTTCTAGATTCTGTGATGGTCCTTGACGTTCCTTTATGGTAATTCACTCATTAAGCTACTACTCTTACTTTTATTAAAATTCAGTACCCTTGGCAGGATTTGAGTGACAGGTAATTGATATCAGCAGCTCTAAATTCTCTTTGCACAAACTTAACCCTGAACCAACCATGAGCTCCACCCTTGGCCTTCACCTCACCTACCCAGCAGTCATTGCAAGTACTAAGGGGTCTTCTAACCTTGTTACAGGAACAGGAAGGAACACCAAACACCTCGGTTTAATTTATCTATATAACACCTCTAGCCTGGGAGCACTCTCCAGCATGCTATTACTCACTGGGGTCCAACCTTCCATGTACACAGCTTGCCTTACACTTGAAGAGAGAATGGCTGTGTCATAAAAGGAAATAACACCCAAATTCTCCTGTTGGAAAGACTTGCTCTATAATTTTTACTTTCACCTCATATGGATAATCCTAAAAGCTTGATTAAAGAGACCCAGAAAAGCACATAGATATGAAACACGGAATCACATTTACATGATGTATGCAGAACAGGTAAATCCACAGAGGCACACAACAGGTTGGTGTTTGTCCAGGAGAAGGGGAGAGGCGAGAATAGGGTACGAGTCTTTCTGTCCGGATGAAGAAACTGTTTTCTTAATAGAGCGAGGCGACTGCTACGCACGAATATGTATTTACTTAGTTATTCTTGAGTCACTGTAACCAAAGCACCCAATCCAAACAACTCAAGAAGGAAAGATGTTTTGGCTCATGGTTTCAGAGAGAGTCAATCTACCCTGACAGTGAAAGCATGGTGAAGCATTTCAGTTCATGGTGGCAGGAGTGTTGACTCAGGAGGTTCACATCACAAGTCGATCAGAATCAGAGACCAAGACAGGAAGCGGGTGAGGATAACACCTCCAGTGACCCTCCTGTAGTTATCCACCTTCTCTGGCTAAGTTCCACCTCCCGACATTTCCAACACCTCCCCAGACAGCAGCAGCAGTTCGCTTCTGTGGTTCAAGCCACTGAACTGTACACTTCAAAAAGTTTCATTTTGCACCAGGTGGTGTAAGCACATGCCTTTAATCCCAGAATTCCGGAGCCAGAGGCATGCGTATTTCTGAGTTCGAGGCCAGTTTGGTCTACAGAATGAGTTCCAAGACAGCCAGGGCTACACAAAGAAACCCTGTCTTAGAAAAAAAGCAAAGCAAGAAAGAGTTTCATTTTGCTAAGCATGTGTCACACTCCTGCAACTAACACTATGAAGTCTAAAGCAGGTAGACTGTGAATCTGAGCCAGCCTGGGCTATACTGTCAGACTGTCACAACTCCCCTTCCCCAAAGAGACTCATTATACATTATACAAATTATGCTCACTATACAAAAATAAATAAATTAATAATAAATAAATAAATAATCGGAGGGCTGCAGAGATGGTTTAGCAGTTAAGGGCACTGGTTGCTCTTCCAAATGACCTGAGTTTGATTGTATCACCAAGGTGAGGTAGCTCTAACTCCAGGAAGATTCAGCACAGCCTCTGTGGACACTTGCACTCCTGTGCACATCTCATGCAAGGCACACATACAGACACATAATTAAAAACAATTAAAAAATACTCAAAAGACTTTCGGGAACTGAACAGCCGTAAAAAGGCTACAAGGAGGGTAGTTGATCATCGTATGTGCACTCGGTTATCTTATGCACAGTCGGAAGAGAAAGACCATAACAAGGGGTCAGGTCGCCAGGTCAGAGGACAAAAATCACAAATGAAAGTAGAAGGGGGAAAAACAAGCAAACAGAGAAACCAAGGTTGGAGTGGGAAGCTCACTCCACAAAAAGCTGAGAAGCAGGCATCTATGGGGAAAGTAAAGGCCACAACAGGCAGGTCCCCAAAACACTAAGAGTTACTCTGCCCCTGAGCAGAGGAGAACACGGCCCACAGAATCAGCCAAGCAGGGCTCATAGGGGCTCACAGAGACTGAGGCAGCAGGCACGGAGCCTGCATGGGTCTGCGCTAGGTGCTCTGCATTCATGTTATGATGGTTATCTTGGTGTTTTTGTGGGACTTCTAACAATGGGAATGGGGGTGTCTCTGACCCTGTCACCTGCTCTTGGGACCCTTCTCTTCCTACTGGGTTGCCTTGTCCAGTCTCCACATAAGGGTTTGTGCCTAGTCTTATTGTACCTGTTTGTGACCTATTTGGATGATATCCCTAGGAGGACTGCTCCTGTCAGACGGGAAGCAGAGAGGGAGTGGAACTGGGGGAGAAAGGAAGTGGAGGGAGGGGAAATTGTGGTCAGGATGTATTGTACTGAATAGATAGATAGACAGACAGATAGATAGATAGATAGATAGATGGATATAATTGAAAGCATACTTTTTTGAAAATTTATAAAAACATGGAAAGAAAATTCTAAAAAATGTATGTCACTGTAAGAGACAAAACATACTATTCTAAGCTTAAAAAAACAAAGTTGTTATGAAGAAGTGATTTGCTGGCAGCCTGCACTCCTGGTTTCCAGGGTGAAACAGAAAGTTGATATCAGTTCTGCAACCTAATGAGACTGTCTCAGAGTTTTAAAAACATTAGAAGGGAAGCCAGGTGTGGTGGTGCACACCTCTGAACCCAGCACTCAGGAGGAAGAGGCAGGCCTATTTCTGTGAGTTCTCGGCCAGCCTGGTCTACGTGGCTACTCCCAGGCCAGATGGAGCTACACAGTGAGGGTTGACGAGATGGCTCAGCGGTTAAAAGCACTTGCTGCTCTTGCGAGGACCTGGGTTCCATTCCCAGCACCCACATGGTCGCTCTCAATCATCTATAACTCCAGTTCCTACAGATCAGACACTGTCTTCCAGCCTCCACAGGCGCTGCACGTATGTGGTACACAGACACACATACAGGCAAAACACCCACACACATCCAATAAATAAATAAATACTTTTAAAGATGTTATTATTACTATTATTTATTATTATTACTATTACTATTATTATTACCGTCAGCATTATTTTAATTACAGGGATGGGAATCCAGTGGTGGGGCTTGCCTAGTGTTCACAAGGCCCTGGGTTCTATCCTCAACACTACATTAGGCACACGGTATTCAAAGGGTGTTTGTTGTTGCCAGGTGTAAGGATACACACCTGTAATTGCAACACTCAGATACTATACTTCCTGAAGGAACCAATCAAAGTAACTGTTTCGTGCTGAGGACTGAACCAGGTACTCACACACGCTCATCAAGTTCTATACTGACTACTTTATGTAGAATAGGCTGGCCTTAAAATTGGACCTTCCCAGACATCATACTTCCAGGATTATAGGCACCAGGACAGGTCAGATCTTTTCAATCTCAGATAATGTCAGACGGTAACAACCCACAAAGGCACAGTTGTTTGATTTTATCCAAATAGAAACTACCTTGTCACCCTTTTTAAAAAATACTTTTTCCTTTATTTGTGATTTACTCGTTTTTATGTCTGTAGGTGTTTTGCCTGCATGTGTGTCTGTGCATCACGTGTTTTCAGAGCCCACAGAAGCCAGAAGAAGGCATTAGAGCCCCTGAAACTGGTATGGGGTGGATGCTAGGACTTGAACCAGAGTCCTCTGGAAAAGTGGTCGTGTTCTCAACCACTCAGCCATCTCTCCAGCCCAAACTAGTTGCTCTTTAAGTTAAACTGCTGCCATTCGTGATTTCATTCTCCTGCCCCCCTCTTTTTTTAATATACTCTGGGTCAATACATGAATCATTTGTGCTTTTATACGAGCATTCTAAGAAGGGTCCTTGTTTTCTAGATGCAGATTTTGTGTATTTTGGAAGTTTTGTTTGCATTAACCCTACTTTATTTACCTTTCCCTTAAAGCCTTGTGCATTTTTAAAGAACAAATGAGCAGCTGGGGAGATGGCTTAGTGAGGAAAGTGTCCTCTGCAGGCTGGGTTCAGGTCCCCAGCACCCATGTGGGAGCTGGGGGTGGAAGCTGGGGGTGGAGCACATACCTGTAGCCCTAATGCTGGCAGACCAGAAGCATGTGGATCCCAGTGGCTTTCTGGCCATTCAGTCTAGCTCACACAGTGAGCTAACCTCAGACAGAGACCCTGCCTCAAAAACTAATGGGGAGAAGGACAGAGGATGGCACCTAATGCTGATCTCTGACCTCTACACGTGCATGCGCAGGTGAGTGTACCTGTACGCACCTGTGCACACATACGTACAAAAGAACAGATGAATATATATGAATAGTTTTATATAAGTAGAGGAGACAATTTTCTGTAACTGTTCCCACTACGTTTCATTGTAACTCTCCTGTGTGTCCACTGAGACAGAAGAAATATATTAGCATATGGAAGATAGTGCTCCATTTGATACCTTAATATCCACTATTCTTTGAAGTATAACCCGGTTAATTCTTTAATTTGGAGGGTGGTGGTAAGACAGGAGTTAATGTTGTCCAGGCTTGGATGGCCTTTCTCCTTCCACCTCCCAAGCTCTGGGATTACAGTCCTGCACCATCGTGCCAGGTTTAACTCTGGTTATTCAGGATGAAATGTGGTTTAGGATCATCAGGAAAACTGCAGGACCTAGACCCGAGGAGAAAAGCAAGACCCTAACTCAAAGGGATTGGACAAATTGAAAAAAGCACACACGGTTATCAGCCACCTATAAAAAAAAAACGTGAGGGGTAAAACGAAGCTCAGTTTGTTAACAGGAAGCAATGGGCTCTGCGCATCTATTTATATAAACAGCATTTGCTCTTTCCTTCTTGGTTTCTGCCCAGAAGTCGTCTGGGTGCTACTTTTGGCTATGCTTGACTGGTTTTTAAAAAGAAAGGGGGGGGGGATGCAGAAAGAGGGAGGAAGAGTCTTAAAACTACTGTGGCCACCTGTCACTCTCTCACAAAGAAACTTCACATGACACTTTCCCTGATGTTTGCTTAGTGAAAACACAAGGCATCTTTCTTTCTTTTTTTTTTTTTTTTACCCAAAAGGTTCTTTATCCTTTTTGCTTTTTTCAATCCTGAGGACTGAACCCAGGGCATGGCATTTACTATGTCGCTAGGCCTTTTATTTATTTATTTAGTTAGTTAGTTAGTTTTTCAAGGTAGGGTTTCTCTGATAACAGCTCTGGCCGTCCTGGAACTCACTTTATAGACCAGGCTTGTCCTCAAACTCACAGAGATTCAACTGCCTCTGCCTCCCAGGTGCTGGGATTAAAGGTGTGCACCACCACCGCCTGGACTCTTTTTCCTTTTTTTTAAAATAAATTTTGAGATGGTTTCATTAAGTTGCCCAGACAAACTGAGCTTGTGGTCCTCCTCCTCAGCCCCCTGAGGAGCTGGGATCACGGGCTGTGCCATCAGCCCTAGCTAAATGGCTGCTCCTTCTGCCAATGGATCCTGTGGGCACTCCCTAAACCACAGGGACAGGCCTGCCTCTTCTGCCCTGTGCTTCTGATCTCCTTCCATTTCACCCTAAGTTTTCATATCTCTCAGGGAAACTCATTATGCTTTCTCTTTGAATCTGGAATTTGAGAACCCCCCTCTGTGCTCCAGTTCTCTCTCCAGATGTCAACCTGCCCTTACTGGCCCATCCTGCGTCCTACGCGCCCCTTCTCCGATGCTCTTCCATTATCCCATTTGTTCCCTCTCAAAGTCTGCTCTTCCTTCACCGTGTCTCAGCCACTTCAGTGCAGAAGGGGAGCAAGCTGCCTGAGCCCCCTGAGCCGGTGTGCAGCCAGCCGTAGGTTAGGCATCCCACAGTGGCTAAGACCACTCTGAAGCAAAGCAGGGAGGAGCCTGAGGTTAGCGACAGGCACTGCTTGATGCCATCACTAGTTAAGTGGCATGGGCGGGGAAGCCAGCTGGGTTTGTAGCAGCTTCCTCCGAGTCAAAAGGACACCAATGGAACGTGCGCACAGAGCACCAGTGAATAGAGTTCACACTTGAGTTTCAAGAATGTTCTTGAACCTTCGGCATGACATGAGAAAGTTAGGTGCAGAGTAGGAGCAGCTCAATTTGGGACAAGAAAGGAAGGATGAACTTTATAGGGACTCAGAGGAGGCTGTTTCTATTCGGGGCACCAGGAAAGGATCCAACCTCTCTAAGGGCATTTTTATCAATCCTTTAAATTCCAACATTAATGTTCCCTTATTACTTCAGATGAGGGTAAGAATTCAGGGCTGGGAGATGTAGCTCAGAGGTAGAGTGCTTTGCTAACATGCACAAGGCAGTGGATTCCAGCCTCATCACCACTGAAATGTGTGGAGGGACCTGGAGAGATGGACCAATGGTAAGAGCCCTTGCAGCACAAACCTGAGGTCCTGAGTTCAAATCCTCCTCCATACCCATGTACAACGCTGCTCGGGGTTACACTTGCAACCCCAGTGTTGTTGGGGGTCAGAGTCAAGATGGGCCGGGCCTAGCTCCAGATGCAGGAAGTAAGGTGGAATGTGATAGGAATGGACACCTGATGACCTCTTCCCGGCTTTGTATGAGCCCACAGGTACATGCCTTAACACACGTATGTGCACACACCACACATGTACATCACATACTCAATGCACACGCACTCACAGAAAGTGTGGAGAACCTAAGAACATCAGGAAATTACAAAACATGGGCAACAGAAAGACAAGAGGGAAGAGTGGAACCTTACAGGCTGTTGGACCTGAAGACCACCAAAAAGAGGCCACTTCTGGAGGCAAGTTAGCAAATCTGAATGTTGAGAATCAGTACTGACGTTGTGGAGTGAAGGACAGACAGACCAGGGCAGGATGGAGGCATCTCATCCATACTGGTTCTGTGTTTTCAAAGTGAGAGGAAAGAACGTCTTTTGTTATTTTTTTGGTTGTTATTGTTGTTTTGCAAACACAAAAAGAAAAGATAAAAATCAATTGCCAGGGCTGGAGGTGCAGCTCAGCTGGTCGAGTGCTTGCCTAGTGCTAAGGAACTTAGCGGGTTCGATCTCTCGCAGAGCATAAAACTGGACGTGGTGGCATGTTGTGGAAGCTTATTTTTAGTTACGTATAAAATAATTGTTTGGAGCACTGTTGGGTGAGGGTCTGCCTAGGCCTTGGCTTTTTGTATTGTCTGCAGGTGTTGAATTTATGTGTGTGCGTGTGGGGGGGGGGAATGATTGATTGCTGATGATCTACACGTGCCATCAGTAGAACACCCGAGGAGTTCTGGATCAATAAAAACAGCTGAGCTCAGATGCTCGGGGTTCCACTGTCCTGTATGGCTCCTGCCATGATGGTGGTTCCCTCTCCTGAGGTCTGGAAGGGTTTGCACGTATGAATATGCCTCCTTGTCATCCTTGCTGAGCTGCCACAGCAGCCTAACTACTACAGTGGCACACGAATGTAATTCCAGAACCTGGGAGCTGGAGGTGGCCATAAGACTTTGTCTCAAAAAAAAAAAAAAAAAGAAAAAAGAAAAAGAAAGAAAGAAAGAAAGAAAGAAAGAAAGAAAGAAAAGAAAGAAAGAAAGAAAGAAAGAAAGAAAGAAAGAAAGAAAGAAAGAAAAAGAAAGAGAAGAAAGAAAGAAGAAAGAAAGAAGAAGAAAGAAAGAAAGAAAGAAAAAATAGGTTAGGTTAAGGCCAAGGAGTTCCAGCTGGGCCAAGACTACACAGCCAGGATCTGTGTCTAATAAACCAAAAAGAAAAGTAAACAAAGCAACGGCTAGACAAAAACCAAACCCACTTTACTTTGAGAAACTTGATAAAAATTTATTTTTAAAATGTTTCATTTGCAATAGACACAACACTGGGTTGGAGGAGCGGATAGGCGTGAGAAAGCTGGGCTCTTGAAGGGACTCCCTTCTCCCTTAAAATATTGCGCAGATCTCAGGAACAAGGTAACTTTTTTAATGTCTTCTAAACTAAACATTAATCATCGACACTCTGTTATCATTAACTGTACACATTTGCAGAGCATAAGATGGCAACTGATTCAGGCATGCAGGGACACACCAAAGCAGCTGGCAACTGCTTTCTCCTTAAAACGTGTTTTTAAAAGTTTCCACCAAACATACAGTAATTGCATGTATTTCTGTAGTACACGTGATATTTCCTTTTATAAACATTATTTACTGTGTATGTGTGTGTGCGCATACACATGCACCCAGTGGAGGTCAGGGTATAACTTGAGGGAGTCAGTTCTCTATTTCCAGCATTTCCAGTATTGAACTCAGGCTAGGCAGCAAGCTCCTTTACTGGCTGAGCCATCTCACTGGCCCATATATAATATTTCAATACATGCACACAATATGCAGTGATCAAATCAGGGTAATGTCTTTATTGCAACTTTGGATTTTAAAGCCTTATGAAAAGATTCTTATTTTTGAGAATTATCTTGTTTATGTGTATATGTTTTGTGTACATATGTATATGTTTGTGTACAGGAGAATGCCACAGGTGCCTGCAGAGGCCAGAAGCGGGTGTCAGGGGCTGGGGACTGAACTCAGAAAGGAGAAAGTGCTCTTAATCCTGCTCTTTTTATTTTATTATGTGTATAATATTTACCTGTCTGTCTATATGTCTGTACACCATGTGAGTGGATGGTACCTGTGGAGGCCAGAAGAGGGCGCCAGATCCCCTGGAACTGGAGCGCCGGAGGGCTGTGAGCCACCACTGTTAGTGCTATGAATTGAACCTGGAGCCTTGGGAAGAGCAGCCAGTGCTCTCAACCACTGAGTCATCTCTCCAGCCCCAGGAAGAGATTCTTAAGATCTTCCTTTGGAGGTCTGAGCCTGTGAGGTCCCCCTATTGTGGCAACATTTAATCTATTTATCTATATACCAGTGTGATTAACTCTAGAGGACAGGGTGCAGAGTGTAAATGCTTTGGGGCGTTTTCAAGCTTTTTTCTTTAATCAGGTTTGCATATCCCATTACAATAAATTGTTTTGTAATAGCAAGAACGTGGCCCCGTTTATCTACATTGTCCAGTTCTCATTAGAATTCAATTGGCTTTTACAGAAAGTGTTTCAGACACATTCATGATATATAATTAGTCACTTATTTAAGATGGAGTGGGGGAGGGGTGGCTATAGCTTAGTGGTAGAGGTTGTGTCTGTCCAGCAGGTAGGAGGAGGCTGTGGGCTTGATCTTAGTACCAGCAGAAAAGGTGGAGGCGTTTTGTTCTAATATAATTGTGGACTGCTGTCAACATCTTGGATAAGGCAAATGGTTATTGTAATTTAGATTGCATTTATATCTGGGCTTCAAGAAATATATATACCCAGAGTTTATCTCCAGAGAAGCACAGAATCAAAAGATTATAGTGAACAAAAATGTAAACTGTTTGTATTAAAGGTGAGGACTTTAATCCGGGATCTATCAAAGGAAAAAAGTTATCTGGGGTGACGCAGCTATCTATTGAGTAAGGATAGTTAGGTGTGGTAGCACACACCTGCAATCCCAGCTCTCGTGGGGGTGGAAGCAGGCAGACTGCTCAAAGCCAGGTTGCTCTGCATAGTGAGTTAGTTCCTCTAGTCAGGGCCAAAAGACCCTATCTCAAAAAATAAAAAAAATAAAAAAGAAGATAGAAAGGAAGGAAGAAAGAAAGAAAGAAGGAAGGAAGGAAGGAAGGAAAAGAGAGAGAAAGGAGAGGAGAGGAGAGGAATGGGAAGGGAAGGGAAGGGAAGGGAAGGGAAGGGAAGGGAAGGGAAGGGAAGGGAAGGGAAGGGAAGGGAAGGGAAGGGAAGGGAAGGAAAATAGCAACAACAAAGAATGTGAGCTGTGGATACGGTGTTTCTGTCACCTGTTCATTTTAAACATTAGGTAAGCAGTCTGCTTCTGTGTTAAAGTCCAGGTATACTTGCTTTATTTGTACCTCAAGTCAGAATGTTCTAGGAGCCATTTGCACAATATGCTCTACTTATAAGCTGGTGAGTAGAGATAATGAAAGAAGGAGCAACTCCAGGAAACTCGAGAGAGCCATGGTATCACATGAGGCTGTGTGGTTAGCTTTGTGGAGGTGGGCTGGCCCCTGAGCTGCTGGAGACAGGACAGAAGGTGAGATTTACCTTCCATTTCTACTTCCCCATTAGACTACCTGTCCAAGAAATTATATAGGAAATTGTGGGCCAAGTTCCATACCCAACATAGCTCTCTCGTTTCTGCCCAGACTCTAAGTTTAGCAGAAGATAGTATGTTGGATCTTTAAGGATTCTGAGTAAGATTGTATAATTCTTGGTTCTGTTGGAAAATCTTCTGAGACTAAAAAAAAAAAAAAAAAAAAAAAAATGCCCATGACCTTTCTTTTTGCGCTTTTAAAAAATGATTTATTTTTATGTGTGTTTTCCACATGTATGTGTGTGTGTTCCATATGCGTGCAGTGCTCACACAAGCCAGAGGAAGATGATCGATGCCCTGCGAATGCAGTTATAGACGACTGTGAGTCACCATGTGGGAGTTGGCTGGGAACCGAACCTGGGTCCTAAGGAAGAACACCCAGGTTCCTAACCACTGAGCCATCTCTCCTGCCCAACCCAAGACCTTTCTTGTTAAGAAGATTAGCTGGGCAAATTTTAGGACAATCCATGCAAAGTGGTTAAAGTGAGAACAGAAGCACCTGTAAATGAGGAGTTAATCTAGGAAACTCCTAGAAGGAAGCAATGAAAATCTGTGGCCAACCGAAATTGGCATACTCCTATCTATCTGTGACATATTTAATAATTAAACTTATTAACTCAGGGGGCAGGAGTGAGGCTTAGTGATAGAGCATGCACAAGGCCCTGAGCTCCATCCGTAGCACCATTTTTTAAAACCCCAAGGCATATTGACCTACAGTTTATTTTCTTCTGAGATTAGGGTCTCACACTGCCCATGCTGCCCTCACACCTGATGTGCAGCCAAGGGTGACCTACCTTGAAGTTCTGATCTTCCTGCACGGGCACACTCAGTTTTACACCTTCAAACCCAGAGCTCCATGCTGGGTAAACTGTCTGCCACCTGAGCCACACCCCAGCCCTTTTCTTCTATAGGGGCTCAGTGCAGAATGTTTGTACCTAAGTCGCGTGGTCATCAATTGTCCACGATGTCTATGATACTAGAAATCAGCAAAGCCATGCAACCATATAGACACTGTATTGTCAGGACTGCACAATGAGACAAACGTTTACCAGCTCCTGGGGAACTCAAGAGGAGGGTCAAAGCCTGGACATTGCAAAGGGCCTAGTTTAAAAAATACATGTCTATGGGACAGTCGACAGCGGTTGGAGGAGAAGGAATTTCTGTTTCCTCTCGCCCACACTTTCTTCTTCTTTCTTCCGTGATGATCACAGACCGCTGGGGCTCTGCAGATTCACATTTTCACAGGGTGGAAGTCGGAAATAGTTGGAGCGGCGGAGTCGCCTGGGAGGCAGGCCTGCCATCTGCCGGCAAAGCTCATCTAGAGGGAAAGCAGAGCATCATGGCACGGTGCCGTGACCGTGACCGTGATATAATATAAACACTAAGGAGGAAAAGACAGTGGAAACCTCAGCTTTGCCACTGGCTGGCGACTTACCATTTACTGAAAACGTCCTAACCTTATTTATTTATTTGTTGTCCCTTTCTGTAAAGCAAGAATTAATACCTCCCTCAACGGTGTGTTTGCGAGCACCGAAATGAAATACTGTGTGCAAAATTAGTTCCCTTTGTATACTCCGCTGGCAGTTCTAGTCATGGATCTACGAAACAGAAATATGAAGCCCAGTCATTCGGCCTGCGTTGAGGTGTTTACGACAACCAACTGCAGTAAATCCCCGAGGTACTTGAAAGTGCCTAGAGTTCCAAACACTCACAGCCCGTGTCAAGGTGCTTCCTTCGCAGGTGGCTTGCACAGAGCCAATGGGGGCAAGCAGCGAGTTTCCTTCTGCGAAGTCAACTACAGCTCTTACTCACAAACCCAGTGAAAGGCAGGCCACTGAGTCAGAAGTCTCTTCGTCTGTGGTGTCGGCACCAACCGCAGCCACCATTCGGGGCTGTCCACGGGGAAGGTGAGAAGCGCGTTTGTTCCCACCGTGCACAGTCCCACAGCCGCACATTTTGGACCCTTGAAAATTGTACTTTTAACATATTTTCACGTTCTTCTACCTTGGAAATCTCATAGTAAGCAATGGAAAATGGTTCCTGGACTTGGTGAAGGGTTTATCATGTAGCCACTTAATAAATGTCCTGCCTATTTTTTATGATCCTATTCAAACTCTACTGTCCCCAAAGGTGTGTGCATGTGTCTGTGTTTTTTTGGAGCTGGGAACATGGCTGACGATCAACATGGCCATTGAGTCTATTTTTGTAAGGATGACTAGGCTAGTCCCCAGAACTTCTAAAAGATGACTTTTAAAACAGCCTGAGATGAGTTGGGGAGATGGTTAAATAGTTAAGGGCACTTGCTGCTCTTGCAGAAGACTCAGGTTCAGTTCCCAGCAACCACATGGTGGCTCGCAACCACATGGTGGCTCGCAGCCACCTGTAACTCCAGTTCCTGGGTCTCCAGTACCTTCCTCTGGCCTCCATGGGCTGTGTGCCTATGTGTACATGCATGCATAGGAGCAAAACACTCAAACACACACAATTTTTAATATAAAAAAATAAAGTTTGAAAACAGCTTGAGCTTCAGAAAGGTCTCACTGTAGAAGTTGGGGGTTGCAGTCTGGCTGGGAAGGGATCTAGGGGTACTTGGCTAGGATACAGACTGTTTATTTGGCGTAATTTCCTCCAATAGGAGCCGACGAAGACGCAGGTGTTTTCCCAATCCCCTCCTTGGAAACCATGGATCCAACAGCATCATGGTTCCTCCTTATAAGGTCCCTGCCCGCTGACCACCCAGACAGCATCTTACCTTTCATAGCTTCGTGTTCTTTACAGACGAGTCGGGAACAGATCTCGTTGTTGATGATGTACATGCGTCGTAAACTGCCACAGTCCCAGAGTCACGGTCAAGGAAGGAGACAGAAAAGGTGAGAGGGTCTGGCTGGGTGCCTCAGCAACGCCTTACTCCCCACTGTCGTCCCTCTGTCTAGATTTTCTTAAGTATATAAAAGTTTTTTTTTCTTCCCCTCAGCAGAACGTAGGGGATAGAAATGGTATTAATGACAAAAAACAAAACAAAAAAATTTATGAATTACTCTTCTTCGTAGCAAGTTGCATACTTTACTTAGCGTCAAACCCTAACACCCCTGTCCTTTGATTTCCACGTTAGCGCCGAGTCCTTTGTTTCAGCTCTCAGCCAGCTATACGACACACCAGCACCTTTCACAATCTTCCTTCCCATGTGGCCCTCACCTCCACCGACGTCTGTCAGACTGTCCACCCGGACTCCAAGTTCTAGGCAGCACCTTCAGGAATGTCTAAAAAGGTGATGCTACACCTCTGCCCCATCAAAGACTGCGGTTCTGTGCTTGGTACTCATTAGTTACCGACACAAGCATCACCATCATGGAAGGTGCTCTCTGGGCATAATGGAATCTCCTACCTGGTGAAGCAGACCTGATGAACACACTGTTTGACCGGCCGGTGGACAGAGTACAGTCTTGTGCAAGCAAATTTCTCGTCCCGGCACTCTGCCCGACACACAAAAATAAGGAAGTCCAAATAAAAAACAGTATGAAAAAAGGGATTAAAGGATGGGAAGAAGGGAGACAGAATGGGGAGAAATGGATTAGTCTTTACAAAAATCGGTGTATTTTGGGGCATGTCCTTCTCGCTTATCAAAAACAGAGTGAAAGGAAAGTGACTCAAATGAAATTTAGGTGCTTCCCTACCTGGGACCAGAAGTAGGTAAAATAACCTCTGAGGACTCATCTAGGAAAAAAATCAGTCTTTCTAGGACTATTCAGGTAGCGATGCGAAACGTGACCCTGAGATCCGATGGTGTCATTCTGAAGAATGAGAATTCTTAGGCGCGGCTCCCTGTTCTACCTGTTCTCAGCTGTAGCCGCAGATCAGAATGACCAGTGCGTTACAGGGACCACCATGCCCACAGTCATGCGGAGTCTGCAGTCCAGTTGATTCAACTCCTATCTCATCGATCACCAAATAAAGTCCAAAGGTAGTTTAGGGAGAGGGTGGTTTGACGACCAGACAACAGTGGTCGAATATTCTCCCTGTGACTTTTTGAACTGAAGATTTATTTCTTCAAAGAACAAGGGGGTAAAGAATCTATAGGGGGAAAAAAAAAGCTTAAGAAAAGACATGTAAAAAGTAATCGTAGGTCTGGAGAGGTGGCTCGGTGGTTAAGTGCATTGGCTGCTCTCTCAGAGGTCCTTCCTAGCCCCCACATGGCAACTCACAACTCTCTATATCGGTAGCCCCATGGCAGCTGGTGCCCTCTTCTGGTGTACAGATGTATATGCAGACAAGATATCCATAGACATAGAGTACATAAATAAATCTTTAAAAAACAGACATGTAGAAAAATAATCGTAGCGCTGGAGAGAAGCCGGAGAGACGGCACAGTGGTGAGGGGCACGGGCTGCTCTTCCAGAGGACCCTGCATTTGTTCGCAGCACCACGCTATCTATCTCTAGCATGGAGTATAACTCCAGTTCCGAGGGGAATCTGACGCCCTCTTCTGGCCTCCACAAGTCCTGCATGTATGTGGTACACAGACAAACATGCAGGCGAAACATCCATACACATGAAATAAATAGATTAGCAAATAATAACAATAAACATACCTGCAGTAGCATTTTTGTCACTGGTTGAAGCTGGAAGGCAGAAATTTTACTCAGTTATTAACGATTCTGCAAGTCACCACCTCTGTAACTACCATGTGGTTTACTCGGACTCAGTCGGGATACTCCCAAATAAGGAACACATGAATTCGTGACTCTTAGTAACTTCTAGAAGGAAACTCCTATTAGGCAGATTCTAGCTATGCAAACAAAGAGACCTTTCTCTCTTAGAGTTGAGGAATTTGTTGAATTAAGAGTATCATTATGGAGCCCGGCGGTGGTGGCGCACGCCTTTAATCCCAGCATTTGGGAGGCAAAGGCAGGTGGATCTCTGAGTTCAAGGCCAGCCTGATCTAACAGATCGACTTCTAGGACAACCAGGGCTACACAGAGGAATCTGTCTCAAAAAAACCAAATTGATGAAAAGCAATCATGGTGGTACGTGCCTAAATTTAACCCCAGCACCTGGAGGCAGAGGCAGGCAGATTTCTGTGAGTTCAGGACCAGTTTGTTCTGTACAGTTTCAGGGCAGCCAGGGCTACATAGTGAGACCCTGTCTCAAAAAACAAAACAAAACCCAAAACTTCTCTTAAAAAAAAAGATGGGAGGTCTCCCTATGTGGCACAGGTTGGTTTCAAACCCTGAGCTTAAGTGATCCTCCTGCCTCAGTCTCTCAAGTGCCTGGGATTACAAGCATAGACCTCCACACTCTTGCACTAGGTAGCAAATTATTAGAAAGAAATACCAGCCAAAGGGCCTTGGTACCCAGAAGAACTACATCTTAGAGCTGAGGAGAGAGCAGAGGACTGCCCTGTAGGAGCTTCTCCCCAGACAACATCTCTTCTCCATAAAAGGAGGTTCTCGTGATCACAATCTCTTTGACGAGAAGTTTGGGGTAAAGAATAACAAGGGTCAGGCTTATAGCCCAAACTCATCTAGGTTTAAGTTTAATGTGCACTTAGTTTACAGGAAGGAGTCAGAGGGTGGTGAGGACCAGGGCATTGGGAGCGTTATCTGCGAAGACATCATTGGAAGAGTTGCTAATGGAAAGAGCAGGGAGAAGCTACAAAATCTCATCTGCTACGCATTTTCTTTTTTACTTGAAAACCGTTTTAAACTTTGTGTGCAGTGCCTGGGGAGGCCAGGAGAGGGCATTGCATTCCCTAGAACTGCAGTTAGAGATGGTTGTGAGCCACCACACGCATGCGGGCAATAGAACCCAGGTCCCTTGGAAGAGCTCTCTCCAGCTCCTACTGCATGCTTTTGAACACATCCCTGTGCTGACAATTCCCAATCCTGTGTTTCTGATTCAGACCTCATTCCTGAACCTCAGAATACACAGGTTCAACTGGTATCTTACAAGAGTTAGTGGTTTTTTGTTTGTTTGTTTTGTTTTTAAGAGTCTTCAAATTCAACAAAGCATTACCAGTTCCACTTGTTGCTCAGTGAATGCCGTCACCAGCCACCCAGCATGGCCAGGGATGGGCTGTGGTGTAGTCCCTCCCCGTGCGGCTGACATTCCCTTCGGTTTCCTTGGCCTTTGTTCAGGCTGTGTTTACTGGGGCAGGTGCTTCGGTGCTCCAGACTGCTTGTGGTCAAATCCCTTCCTGGCCCCACAGGTGGGGGAGCAGCAGTGGGCTGCCACAGTGAAAGTGAGGGTGGGGTACCACCCCCAGTGTACAAATCTGATTAATTCCCCCTGAGCTTTCATCCCCACCCTAAGCCTTTAACACATTGAAGTCTTTCCCTAAAAGGGAGTCCCCTCCTACCCACGTGATTCACTCTCCCACTTGCCTTTTAAGAAAAATATCTCAATGGAACCCTGCAGAGAACCCCTTTTCTGATCCCAAACTTTTGCTTACCCTACTGGTAGCATTTTTGTGGAGCCGAGTGACAATACACATTCTGTCGTCTATTAGCCAAAAGATACCTGGTAGAAGAAATTCACTTCTGTTTGCTTTTACTTTTACGACACATAGCAGCTCACTTTCCAAAACTTAAAAATAACCTAGGAAACTGGGTGTGGTGCCTCACACCTTCAACCCCAGGAGGCAGAGGCAGAGGGATCTCTGTGAATCTGAAGCCAGCCTGGCCTACATAGTGAGTTCTAGGCCAGTCAGGACCACACACAGAGATCCTGTCTCAAAACAAAACAGAAATGCAATAACTACAGAAAGTAACCCAGGACCAGGAGGTACAGTTGAGTGTGGAGCCCTTGCCTAGCATGTATGAGGCCCAGCTCCACCCCTAGGAACAGCTGCAAGAAATCCAGCCTCCTCTTCCTTCCTATAGCTTTGCTCTCTAAAAGGTTGTTTCCTCCCTGCACCCTCCCCTTGTCCTTTCTCTCTGGTTTGCATATTCATCTTGCCTTTACCCTCCGAGTCTAAGGAACACTGAAAAGTCTCAGTCTCAGTATTTTGTCCATTAAACAACCCCACACAATTCCTGCTTGTCAGGATTCAAAACTGTCATGAGTTAAAGAATGAATGTCTGGAAGGATGCATCGCACAAACTGCAGTTCTATTTAGAATTCTTCAGCAGCTGCCTTGCCTTCCTTATGGGCTCTGGGGAAAGCCCAGAATGGCCCCAGTGGCCCTGGGATCCCGGATCGAAACTCACCCAGGTCATCTGTGGAAGGTGTGATATCAGCCAGAACTGAAAAGGCACAAAATAATCGGTGTGAGAAGGGCCTTGAATTGAAGGGAAAGGCAGAGCAGGACTAGGGACCGTGGCCGACATCGGAGCAAGGGCAAGGTGTGTGTCCAGGAGAATAGCGTTATTTGAGGTAACGGGGAATGTTTTTGGACAACTATTGGTGCTCTTAACGTACTTATCTTCCGATGTCTTTAAAACACACGTTTCATTTTAGCTATTAACCCACACTGTTCCTTCTTTATTTTATTTTACGCTTGTTTCTATATTTTGTGTATGTGTATGCACATGTTACAGCGCAGGTGTGTGGAGGTCAGAAGACAATTTTTGAGAGTTTGTTCTCTCCTTCTACCAAATCGAATTCCTCTGGCTTAATAGCAAGCACCTTTGCATGCTGAGCCACGAGGTCTGCCCTGTTCCCTCCTTTTAGAAGACTAGCAAGCTTCTCTTTCCTTTTATACCACTGCCAGTCGCTGAATGACACTCCCACAACCCCGTTTCTCCGCAGCTAAAAATACAGGATTAACTCAGGAGCTGGAATAAATACTTCGAGTATTACAAGATCATGCCGTTTCTTAAGAACTTTAGGAAACGTCACCTGTGTCATCCGTAGAGGGATCATTCACCAGATCTGCAGAGAACAAAACGGGATGGAAAGTGAAGACAGACAGAGGCTAAGGGTGGCAGGATGTGGGGCTGATTAGCTAGAAGGGGGAAGGGTTCAAATGGAGGCAAGCGCACTCAGGCAAAGGGACTGTCAGAGAGAGAAACTGAGGGGATTCTAAGTGGCCACCAGCCCCCATACACAGTCACTAAGAAAGACAAAAGAGTGCCCTGTGAGCTCTGTGTCACCTCTTCTCTGGGTAGATATCACCCTCAACCCTTTCCACCCCCAGTGGCAGAAAGAAGCACCCCAAACCAGGCTGGCTTACTGGGGTCTTCTGTGAACGATTCCGTCACGTCATCTGAAAAAGAAATAAACAGAACACATTCCCTGAGCACTCCACCCTTGCACTTCCAGTAAGGGAAACTGTCTAGCACACACCCGAAGCGTAGTTAACCCCCCGTGACTGCTTTTCTTTGCCTGCCTCTAATAGAGTAAATGGGCTTTTAGTGCTGACCAGCCAGGGAGATTTGCCTTCCGAAGCTCCAGTGCATTGGATCCTGTTGACCTCTTCGAGACTGGCATACACGTCAAGTCTCTGAATAAAATGGTTTGCTCCCAAGTAAATAAACAAGTAGATAAAGTAAAGTGAAATTAAAAATAAGCTAAGCAACTAAACAAAAATATTTTGAAATGACTAAGTAATTGATGACTTTTTTTTTTTTTTTTTTGAGGCAGAGTCTGGGGTAGTCCAGGCTGGTGTGCAACTCATCAAGTAGCTGAGAATGACCTTGAACTCCTGATCCTCCTATCTCTTCCTCCTAAGTGCTGGTATAGTAAGCATGAGTCACCATTCCTGGTTTACGTGGGTGCTGGAGAGCAAACTCAGGGCTTTATGAAATTGGTAAGCACACTATCAACTGAGCTACATCTCCAGAAACATCTATTTAAAACAAAAAATATTAATGGCATTATTTTATTTTGAGACAGGGTCTCCAGTCATAGTCCAGATTTACCCGGAATTAAAAGTCTTCTTGCTTTAGTTTCCCAAATGCTGGGATTATGGTGTGAAGTCATTCTTGGCTGACATTGTGGTGTGGGTGTGTGCGCGTGTGTGTGTGCATGTATAGTATACTGGAAGGGACCCAGAGCCTCACATATGCTTCTCATGTGCTGATGTGTACATCTAATGTGCCTGGCTCAAAAAGTGCATATTTTTATTATACGTGTTTAAAGGTGTACAGCACGATGTTTTGATACACACAGGAAGTGAAATTATTGCTGTAACCAAGTAGTCACATTAATATACCACTTTCTCACGTAGTTGGTTACCTTATGTGTGTACGGGAGTAATAAAAATATTTAAATATTTCATCTGCAACTGTAGATTATAGTCAAAATCCACTCTTCCCCACTAGAGGACAGCAAATTCACGTAATTTGCTTTTGCTCAGAGCCCCGCCCACCCTGTTTTTTTTTTCCCCCTTTTTCTTTTCTTTCTGTCCCCCCCTCCCCCCCGGTTTGGTACATTTATCAAGCTTTGATTCTAAATTTATTCTAAATAAATTCTAAATTAGATTTAAAACCTCTAAGAACAAGCTGTCTCCCAATCCTATATTTATTTAGGAAATTTTTATTAAGCTAGGCATGGTGACACCCAAGGAGTGCACAGTAAAAGCATGCCATCCACCTTCCAGAATGTTGTTTGTTTGTTTGTTTGTTTGTTTTGAGGCTTCTCTGTGTAGCTCTGGCTGTCCTGGAACTCACTCTGTAGACCAGGCTGGCCTTGAACTCAGAGATTTGCCTGCTTCTGCTGGAATCAAAGGCGTGCACCACCACAACTGCCCAGCTTGTCTTTGTCTTTTTGTGACACAGACTCACTATGTAACTCTGGCTACCCTGGCATGCCTTACTATGTAGTCCAGGCTGGCCTTGAACTCTCAGAGATCCTGCCTCTGCCTCCTGAGTGCTGGTATTAAAAGTGTATGCCACCAAGCCCTGCCTCAGAATGTTTTTGAAAGGCAAAAGGCTACAATACTCCTAAAAAACACACTTAAACACATGTTGTTTAGGAGCTGGAGCTAAAAATAGCCATGCTGTTCTATTCAGACCTCACCTCAGATATAAATTTTGGCTTTGACAAGGCCTCCAGAAGCCTCAGCACATTCTATGTTCCTCCTTAGGAGCCAGCAGAGAACCCTGGGAGTAACGAACCCTGCATCTCCCCCTGGCCCCTGCTGTGTGGCTAATGCTTGTAATCTCAGCACTTAGGTGGAACAGCCAGGAAGATCATAAATTCAAGGTCAGCTCATGGGAGACACTGAGAGAAAGACAGAGAGCACTGAAGTTCCCTTTGTAGCTTAGAGACTCACATTGGCTAGTCCCCATTTGATGTCCAATACTGTGACACTCCCCCCACCCTCTCTCTCTCTATATATATATATTCTGGAAAGATGGCTCAGCAATTTAGAGCACTTACTGCTCTCGCAGAGGATCCGGGTTCAGTTCCCAGCATCCACATGGTGGCTCACAACCCTCTTTACCCAAGTTCCAGGGAGCCAGTGTTTTTTTCTGACCTCTGTGGGCCAGAGACACACACCAGGTACACAAACACATGTGTACATAAAAAATTAATACACATAAAACGAATAAATCTTTTAAAATGTTAGGGAGAAGTGGTTTATTTTATTTTATTGCGAATGATTTTAGTTGTATGAGTTTTGCCTGCATGTATGTTTGTGCACCACATGTGTGCCCCATGCCCAAGAGGCCAGAAGAAAGCTTTAGGTCCCCCGATACTCATGCTTCCCAGGCTGGCCTTGAATTCCCTATATGCTCTCCTAGAAGCTGACCTGTGCCACCACACCAAGCTCAGAACAACTTTTGATAACAGGAATGCATGTCTGTTCTATTTCCAAAGGATATTTGGAAAACCACTGACTGGAATCACTGTGGAGGAAGGTAGGGCCTCCTCAGGGTGGACTCCAATCCTTCCTTCCCTCTCCGGCCTCAAGGGGCCAGCCCACATTCCAGTCTAGCCATGCACAGAAAGCAGTGAGGTCACAGCGGAGCAGCTGGGAGTGTACGGCTGGCTCTGGAACTGCGGGGCAGACTTCCCAGTGTCTGTATCAATCTCAATTTGAAGACCGCTTCATGAACAACCACCATCTAAATGCTTCCTTTAGGGCTGGAAAGTCTCTGAAAAGGAATCTCAGGATAGTTACACCAGAACTTCTATGGGAAAGTCACAGCACAGGACAGGTCTTTAACCAGCCTGGAGGAGCCAGCTCCAGTGTCCAGTGTCCCTTTAGCTTTCTCCACCTCTAAAACCCATAGGTTCAGACATTGGGATTCTGACACGCGGATTCTTCAGGTATAACGGAAAGGGAAAAGGGTTTTAGTTCCTTTTTTTTTCTTTTTGTTTTAGACAGGGTTTTACTATACTCACTGTGTAGACCAGAGATCTAACTCCTTCTGCATCCTTAGTGCTGGGATTAAAGATATGTGCCACTATGTAAATATGTATATATTTACAACTGGCATTATTTATTTATTTATTTATTTTTGGTATTTGGGACAAAGTTTCTCTGTTGTAACTCTGGCTGTCCTGAAACTCACTCTGTAGACCAGGCTGGCCTCACACCCACAGAGATACAAGTGCTGGGATTACAGGCATGCTCCACCACCTGACAATACAACTGGCATTTTTAAAATTAAGATAAATGTATCATAATGTACTGTATTTTGCAAGCGTAAAGCATTACTTTATAATTCTGTTTCTGTTTCACATATGGTCCTAATATATATTTGGTTGGTACTGTTCCTGTTGGTACTGGTACAGAAGGTTAAAATACAGAAATAAGGTGGCTGTGGGGGCGCACACCTTTAATCCCAGCACTGGAGAAGCAAAGGCAGGTGGATCTCTATGAGTTACAGGCCAGCCAAGGACACACAGTGAGACCCTGTCTAAATAAAGAAAAAAAGAAAAAAGAAAAAAAATTGTAGGGGAGGGGAGACGGGAAGAAGGCAGGAGATACAGCTCTCAGTAGATCCTTGCCTAGGACACATAAAGCACTAGGTTCAATTCTCAGAAACACATTAGCCACGTGTGGTGTGTGTATGTGTGGTGTGGTGTGTGTGTGTGTGTGTGTGTGTGTGTGTAGAAAAGGCCTGGGATGAATTCTTATCCTGTTTTTGCATTTTAGTTTTCCATTGTTATGTGGATAGAACAGGGCTTTCTGGAGGCTGTGTGTGTAGGTGAGAGGTAGAGTATTAGCATTTCTGTGGCCCTTGGTTCAATTCTCAGCATCACAAAAAATCATAGAGAAATAAATCAGAATGCCTGGTCAGTAAGGAAAGGAAAAGGTATAGAGATGTGGCTCGGGTGTAAGGCCCTTGCCTTGTGTATGTGAAGACCTGGGTTCAGTTTCCAAGATTGCAGATAATAATACAGTAATAATGCTTCCTGTAGGGATTGGTCGGTGTTTTCTTGAGTGTGTAGAAAAGAGTGAAAAGCAGAGGTTGGCAGAGAAGGTATTTCAGAACAGATGTTTCCAGGAGAACGAAAAAGGAGACGAGGTTTCGTAAATGGGATGGTGGAATTGTGGGTTCTGGCCAAGTTGATCCTACTTTTCACACCTTAGCAATGTAGCTCTCTGTCCTAGAACAGATTCTTGTTTTTTTGAGACTCTCACTATGTGTCCCTGGCTGGTCTTGAACTAAAAGACTCTCGTTTCTTACTGTACGTCATCCTGACAAGAACTCCAACTGAACCCATCTGCAAGACTTCACCTACCTCCTCGTTGACCTCTGACTCCCAGGAGTAGCCAGTCTGTCACAAAGAAAAGAAAAGGGTGTGAGTGACAGTGTAACCCTGTCGTGAGATGAGCCAGGTCACAATGGGGAAATCATTGTATGTTATTTTTGTGATCTGTCTCTATATATTTCAACACAAGACCACAAGGCTTTGCACAAAACAGTCCGGAAAGATGCATCCTTGAGAACAAAGCCCACCCTCCCTCTGCCCTGACTCAGGTTCCTCTCTCTGCCCCTCCTTCCCAACCAGGAGGGGCCATGGTCCACAGAGGGACCCAGCACGTCCTGCCCAGGCCTACAGTTGAATCAGCTGCACCCCTGTGCAAGGCTGAAGAATTGCTTTGTCAGTCTGCATCTGGCAGAAAGAGAGGGGAGAAATACAGTAGCATCTCTTCAAAGTCCAAGGCTGCTTTCTATGGCCAATCCTTGAGCTGGCTCTGTGATGTCTCCGAAGATTGCTTTTCTTTTGTGTGTAGGTTGAAGCACATACTTCCCTCATGTGTGTAAATATACTTGTGTGTCTACCCAAGCAAGTGGTAGGTGTTTAGCGTGCAGTTTTTGCCGCTTTTCCTCAAGGACTTAAAGGTGGTCCAGTTTCCTAATAGGTGGTCTCTGTGTGTTTGTTTAACTTCTTGTTCCTTTGGTATTTGTTGAGTTACACATCTGTATGCAACTCCCTTTTAGTGAGGAATAAGCACTTGTATTTGAATTTCACGTTAGTTTCTCTTAAGGACCCCATGGGACCTCTTGCCACATTTTGCATTTTTTTTTTTTTTTGACACGAGCATATCTCTTAACTACCCCTTCTGCCTCAGTCCCTCCTTCCACAGAACCCACAGCCCTGTACACACGAAGAGCTAAGGAGTTGATGTGTTAGGGAGAAAAGAATCAAATCAGGGACTCACCAGAGGGGATGGCCAGTACCATGACAACCAGCAACACTTTGGGCCCAAAGAACAGCATATCTAAGAAGGGAAGGGGAGAGCAGAGACCATGACGCTGAGAAATGCCATCGTCTCACTTCTGGGGAAAGATGTCTTGCAGCCCTCTCCCTTTGTCACCCCAGAAACCTTCCTGGTTTCTCTTCTCAGCTCAAACCCTTCCTTTTCTTGTCTTTCACCCAACACCCATTTTCCTCAAATCTATTCTTTGGTCGCTTCTTATTCTCACTGCCATTACACTCCTACAGAAAATGCTTTTTTATTGTGAGAGTCTCCTTATATTGTTCAAGTTGGTCTTGAACTCCTGGGCTCAAGCCACCACCACCACCCTTCCTCAAAGCCACTGGGTAGCTGGGAACATAGGCATGTAACAAGGAGGACCCTCTGTATTCTAATAATCTATACTTGGCCCTGCCCTGTAGCCTTTTCCACTCCCAATAACTAATCTTCCATTTGTGTGTCTCTCTTTTTAAATATAACCTGCTCATCTTGGTGTACCCTCTCTTTGGAATTGCATGCATAACTAGGAGAGGCCTGATTCTAAGTCAAGGGCATTCTCCACCCTTTAGTGCACCCGTGTGCATGCAGGCACACACAGACGTTCCCTCTATACAGTTTTGTAAACGACTCACTGTCCACAGTGCTCCGCTCTGTCCACCGTGTCCTCCGGCTGCTGAATGCGTCTGTCTTCTCAGCTGCTGAATGTGTCTGTCCTTCTCACACTTTCCCACTGCTCCACTTGGGCCGGGGAATAAGATTAACACAGCCACACCCTTGGAAGGACTTCAGATTTGGCCTATTCTGAAACAATGAGATGAGGGAGAGCAAGGGGGAAGAGAGAGAGAGAGAGAGAGAGAGAGAGAGAGAGAGAGGTGGGGGTGGGGAGGGACCACACCAGGCCAGAGGCATAGAAAGCAGTGTTACAATAAGGTTGGAATGAGAAGGGAGATGGGAATTCGCAGGCACTCACACCCTCATTCCAAAGGTTGTGACCACACTGGAGAGAAAGCTCACTGCTCCCTCGAAGGGCTGGCCCAAGCCCACATTGGCCCTCCTTCCCACAACCCACTCTCTCTCTCACTGTTCGGACCAGCTCGCCTTTCTTCCTTGGGTTCCTGTTTATCTCTCACCCTTGGCATGTTTTCCTGAATCTCACCAGACCGTTTCTATCTCTCTGGCTTTCTTCTGTATTTGAATCATTCATTACTCCTTCCTCTTCTCTCTCTTTCCTTCCCTCCCCTCTTCTCCCTTCCTCTCCCCTGCTCTGAGTCAGGGTTGCCCAGGTTGACCAGGCTGAGTGCAAACTCCCTGTGCTCTCTGTGTAAGCTGGATGTCCTTGCATTTCTGTTCCCACTGCCCGACCTCCCAGTGCCTAGTTTTGTGAAGTGCTGGGGATCACACCCAGGGCTTCATGTGTGCTAGACAAGCATTCCACTGCGTTACATCCCAGCCCCTGTCTTCCTGCCTGCTGGAACTTGTTATGTCTGCCAGGCCAGTCTCCAACTTGTGGTTATCCTCCTGCGTGAGCCTTCCAAGAGCTGGGATTACAGGCTTACACTACCATGTCTGGTCTTTGTTTGTTTGTCTGATATATTTATATAGTGTGTATCTTACAATATTAAATACGAATGCACCATCATGTCACAAAGAATCTTCCTTTTCATATTTAAGTTATCTGAACACAAACAGAACTGTATATCTTTTGAAAAACTTTCATTTGGAGAGCAACAAAAAGAACACAAGTGATAAAAATGTTTTTTTTATTTATACAGGTGAAATGGTGAAATGGAGAACCTAATTCATTTTAATATATATATATATATATATAAACAATAACAAATAAATATATATATATATGTATTGTTATTGTTTATTTATTTGTGTGTCTCAGGAGGTCAGAGGGGTGTCATATCCCTGGAGCTGGAGTTACAGGTTGACGTGGATGCTGAAATTGAACTCAGTTTCTCTCTCTCTCTCTCTCTTTTGTTTTTTTGAGACAGGGTTTCTCTGTTGTAACTCTGGTTGTCCTGAAACTCACTCTGTAGGCCAGGCTGGCCTCGAACGCAGAAATTCACCTGGCTCTGCCTCCCAAGTGCTGGGATTAAAAGCCTGTATGACCACTGACCAGCAGTTCTAACTTTTCTTTTTTAAAGCCTCTAAAGAAGTCAGACATGGTAGTGGCACTCAGGAGTGTAAATGTAGACTCACCAGGTGTAGATGTTGGTTTGGCACAAAGGCTTTTTATTCTTTGATTCAATCACCGGTTCTAGCCCTGGAGCCCTAGAGTGTTTCAGTCTCTGTACAATCTATACTTAAGCCTAGAACTGTAAGGCTTCAGCCTTCCTGCAATCTGCAAACATTTACACTGCTAGCCCGGACCTAGAAGGCTTCAGCCTCAGCCTCTGAGGCCTACTGCTGACTGAGCCACTCTGATTAGCTCCTTCTGAACTCTGACTCTTCTGGTTCACTCAAATTTTTCTACAAGCTGTCTCAGTCAGCCTCTCTGCCTCATCCTCAGTCAGACTGCTTCATTGCCTCTGTGCCTTGTGCTCCGTCTGCCTCCTCAGACTGCTTGTCTCATACTGCCTGCGTAACTGACTCCACTGTAACTGACTCCTTACTGACTCTTCTAGCTCTGAGCTGAGAGCCCCTCTTTTTCTCATCAGAATTGGGCATATCCCCACTCTGACATACTCTTCTTCTGATTAGTCATTTTGCCTGTCATTCACTCTGACTCATCTTAGATGTCACTTCCTGTGTGATACTGACACCTAAGTTCTGCTTCCTGTGTCTGCTTCCACATTCGGTTTTTCTTAGGGATTAAAGGCATGTACCACTACTGCTTTCTGAATACAAGGTTTAAAGACGTTTGCTTTACTGGGATTAAAGGTGTATACCAGCTTTCTTAATATTCTGGACTATGCAGGCCTCTAAATGTAAACTTCAGGAATATAGACCCTAGTTTTCACACAGGCCTGCCTATTCCTCTACACAGGAGGCAGAGACAGGAAGATCTCTGTGAGTCAAGGCCAGCCTGCTCTGCATAGCGAACTTCAGGACAGTCAGGTCTACACACAGAGACCCTGTCTTAAAGACCCCAAATAAATATATGAATAAATAAATAAACTTCTCTGAAGACAAAACTAAACCACACCATGCTCTTGTTTCTTGACTATTCTCTCCATATCTTCTGTCTCTTCTTCTTTTCATTGATCCTCACCACATTCAACATCACTACATCTTAGTCCCCTTTCCTGGCATAGCAGTCTTCCTTCAGCTGCCCAAGCACAGACAGGTCTGCTTCCCTTTCTGTTTCCCAGAAATCTTGGAATTGCCGATGTCTCTTTGTTCAGGGGTTCCTGCTGCTTTTTTTTTTTTTTTTTAATTACTCCCTTCCCAAATGTCCTTCTTTCTAGTACAGTGGTTCTTAACCTTCCCGGCGCTGTGACCCTTTAATGCAGTTTCTCATGTTGTGGTGATCCCCAACCATAAAACTATTTTCCTTGTTACTTCATAGCTGTAATTTTGCTACTTTGTTTTCATCTCTGACTTTGTCTTTTTTTCATTTGTTTGTTTGTTGTTTGTTTGTTTTTCAAGACAGGGTTTCTCTGTTGTAACTCTGGCTGTCCTGGAATTCCTATAGACCATGCTGGCCTCAAACTCAGAGACCTGCCTGCCTCAGGAATGCCAGAATTAAATACTTGTGTCATCAACCACCCATCTGTCCGGGGCTGCTTCTTCTTTTTTTATTTATTTTATTTATTTTTATTTTATGTGCATTGGTGTTTTGCCTACATGTATGTCTTCATGAGGGTGTCAGATCCCTTGGAACTGGAGTTGAAATATTTAAGAAATATGAAGCCTAGGAATGCAGTCACATATAGGGGGAAATGCCTATTGAGAAATGCCTTCCCAAGTACGGCCATTAACAGTACTCTTCAGTCTTCTTCCCACCCACAGGGAAATGACCATTAAGCTTATCAGCAGGATTCGTCCTTCCCCAGCATACCAGGAGCCACGCTGTCTCAAGGACGGCAAGTCCAAGGGCACAGGTTGACCACGCCCCTCCTGGATCCCGAGTGCACAAAACTCCCAACCAATGAGTTTAACAGAGAGCTCTGAGCCAATCAAAGCTGCACGAGCCCCCATCCTCAGACCCCTTTCCCCTGAACCCCATAAAAGGGCTGGGGGGGAAGGGATCGGGGCCCACCATGCTCATCTCCTGCATGGGATAGGCGGGACCCGGAGCGTGTCGGTTATTAATAATAAATGCCTCATGCGTTTGCAGCGGTTCGTGTCTCGTGGTTCCTTAGAAACCCACCCGGGTTGCCCTAACAGAGTTATAGACAGCTCCATATGGGTGCTGGGAATTGAACCTGGGTCCTCTGGAAGAGCAGCCAGTACTCTTAACTGCTGAGTCATCTCTCCAGTCCCTGTCCATTGCTTAAGTGCTTTCTTTAAAAAGAATTCCCTCTTTGTTCCTCTGACAAAGCCAATCCTTCTCATGATTTGAGAGAAGAATGTGTAAATCTTCTCTCCATGTCTAGGTGGGTATCTAAGTCCCCTGAAAACTTAAGACAGCATTCATCTTGCCTTTAGGAGATCTGGTCTTGCCACTTCTGGTTTTAGGTCTTCCTTCGAAGTCTTGTTTAGCTTAATTTAACTTCCACTTTGCTTTCTTTCCTTGTTTTTTATTTTTTCCCAAAAAGGTAATCTTCCTTAAGGCATATTAGCAGGTTTGTGTCTTCACACTTCTTCTGACCAGGGTCTCTACAAACTTCTTTGCAGAATGGATATTCTCAGACACAGTATTTTTTTATTTTTTTTGAGACAGGGTCTCTCTATGTAGGCTGTCTTTGAACTCATAGAAATCCTTCTGCCACTGCCTTACGATTTCTGGAACTAAAGGTGTGTGCCACAATGACAGCCCAGCAAATACTGATGCCTTGAATATTCTGGGAAGAGATAAATATTCGATATTTGCCCTTTATCATCTGGCTATTCTTCCACGCCGTCAGGGTTGCGTCATCTGGGAGCGTCTTCATGTAAGCATGTTTTTTACGTCTTTTTTTTATAATTCCCAGTCACTTCAGAGAGAGGTCTTCTTGGAGATCTGGTTTTAGCTGTCTGCGTTGATTTCCGTGAATTTTGCCTTAGAGCGTGAGCGATTACCGTCTGTTGTGAGATCAGGTGGTCTCACCTGTTAACTTTATCGTAATTTCCAAAGGTATCCACCATTCCTCCAATTTGATCTGTTCTTTTAAAAATGTGTCCCCTGACAAATGGAAGTCTTAGAAATAATATTGTTTGACGACAGATTTCTGGCCTCTAGAGCAGCCATCTTTTTCATTATCTCAATATTTAGATATTGTAGATGTCTGTAAAATATCTCAAACTCCAAGATCCTGGATTCCACAGATACCCTGGCTTCAAGAGTGATGACACAAACACGTGTACTTCCAAGTGCATGCTCTAGGACCAGCCTTCTTCCTCCCTCCGTCCCTCCCTCTCTCCCTCCCTTCCGTCTTTTCAATCTCATCTTCTTGTAAAAGAAATATTAATATCTACGACTGGTTTCACTAAAGAGCAAAGACAACTTTCAGAGATGGAAAACCTGGACAGTTAGGGCAGAGGGTCTCGCCTCACATGGCTGACTAACCGACCCCAGCCTCTCATGGCTCCATCTCACTTCTCATGGCTCCTACCTGAAGCACATGTTATCTTGGTATTTTATTGAGGGAAAGCACCACCTACCCATACACAAACCTTAATGCTTAATGACTCCAACTTTCACAGTGCACCAACCCCCAACTTCAGCTGGCTGACGTGCCATTTTGCCAGCCAGTCAAGTCCCAGGCAAGGTCTTCCCTGACCAGTGCTTAGGCTGAGGGAGAACCCAAAAAAATTCCTCCATTAGCATTGATACAATCGGATGCTTTCAACATAAATATTTCAGCGTGCTGAGTCAACATCAGAACAACAAATGCTCCATTCAAGGGCCATTGGGTAGACAATTGCTGGCGCTCCAAACTAACCATACTTTCTGCATTCCAGAATCGACGCTTAGGAACCTGGTTCCAGCAGCTAATGAACGTGACATTCTGGCAGAAGTCCGGCTGCCTGATACAGTAGCTGTTCACAATTCTTATTATTGCACAGAAGAGCATGTAGCTTTATTATATTTGAGAATATGTTCAAATATTCCACTACATCTTCTTCATTTTCCTTTTCTTTCTTCTTCTTCTGGGTTTTTCAAGACAGGGTTTTTCTGTGTAGCCCTGGCTGTACTGGAACTGGCTCTGTAGACCAGGCTGGCCTCAGAGTCACAGAACAACCTGCTTCTGCCTCTGTCTCTGGATTCTCCTCTGGACACCACCACCACTCAGCTGTTTTTGTTGTTGTTGTGTCTTTAAAAATAGGGTGTCACTGTGTAGCCCTAGCTGGCCAAGGAACTCATAGAGATTCACCTGCCTCTGCCTCTGCCTCCCAAAAGCTGGGATTAAAAGCGTGCCCCACCACACCCAACTCAAATGTCTGATCTGTCACTTTCTTGACTTCTTTTTTTCCCCATTGGAATATCTACCTATTCTCACACCCCAAAATGAAGGTATTACTTGAGGTCTTCCCTCAGGGCTGAGTGCTTTGGGTTATTAAGAAGCTGAGGTATTTAGAAGTTTCCAGATCCTTTTCAAATACGAAGGAGCTCCATGAGCGAAGGTGGCAGCCAATCCTGTCTTTGGCTTTTTGTTATTGTTGTTAGTTTTTTTGTTTTTTTTTTTTGAGACAGGGTCTCACTATTGTAACTTTGCTGGCCTGGAACTTGGTGTGTGGACCAGGCTGACCTCGAACTCAGAGATCTGCCACTTGTCTTGGTTTTGTTTGTATTTATGCTATGAATCTTAGATTTTAGAATCTCGGTGGAAGCCTCCCAAAGGAGAGAGGTAAGCTCACTCTTCTTGACTTATTTTCTGCCTACCTTTCCTCTCAGATCATGTAATATGCAGCACTCTCTCGATCCAGTCATTAGAATGAATTTATATTTGTTGTCCGGTTTTAGGTCAGCTTGATACAAGCTAGAGTCATTCAGGAAAGGAGATTCTCAACTAAGA